>OZ004624.1:17374856-18574856 GCA_963924575.1 Pycnomerus fuliginosus | reverse complement strand
AAATTTCCAGTAAAAAACACAGTAGTGGCCCTTCAGGCTATTAGTACTTTATATTCGTACTTTATAGCTACTCTCCCTTTGCTTCCTCGAAGGACTATTTTATGTTAATAATTAGATAGAGGTTAGGAAAATCTTGTTTTATTGATTCTTTACAATTGTTGATTAGTAACGGAACAGTTAACTACATAATGAAATAATCCTGCAATCCTGCAATAACAATCAAGCAACATTAAGAGCTGTTGACATTGAGAACATACAGGGTGTTTCACGACGAGCGGCAGTTAGCCGTATCTCGAAAAGTACTTCGATTGGTGTGGAGAAAATTTGCACACTAAGGTTTTAGCGGAAGCCGAATTCAATGAAAATATTTTGAGTTTGATGGCACTTCCGGTTTTACCGGAAACAGATACAAACTTTGTTATTTTAAATGGGACACCCAGAATATTATTGCATTTTTGGATTCTTTGTTGAATTTTAGGTAAAGTTTCATCAGAAAGTGGTATACCTAAAGTCAGCCGTTCTTGAGAAAATTAAGTCTTTCAAAAATTTTTACCAAAAACAATGTTAACTTCAAAAAATTACATCTTCGCTGTGGTGCCAATTATGGAAACGAAATTACACCGTCCTTTAAACCAATGCATGTGCTAACTAATGGTGTATTGCGAACTTCCTTTTCTCAAAGAGGAGGCGCCTCACGATTTTTTAAATTTCGGGAACTTTGATCATAAAAATCTCCGTTTTTCTAAATGGAATGCCATAGAAATTGAGTATTCATAAGAAAGAGAATTAAATTCTCTTTCTTTTGATTATCTCATTCCTATACCTAACTATCTTAGATTTTGTTTTATTTTAGATTATTTGTCATTTTGCTGCATTTTTCAATAATTTTCCCTTTAACAATCTCACAATCATGATTTCTATAGCAACGCCACTGTTACCAGTCGTAAGAAAACCTTTTTTAATTGTAGTTTATGTACGTAATTTAAAACATTCTTGTTGCACTCACTTAATCTCAGCAATTTCATTGGTTAAATTTAAATGAACCAATCAAATTCATGTAAAAAGGAGATGCTTTTTATTTGTCAATTTTTATCGTGCTGGCTTTAATGCAGTGTCCTTCCCTCATCCGGAAGATTGTTAACCAATTAGCCAGTAGTGCCAGGACCCCTTCCCTCTTTTTTGTTTGGTTATTAATTGACAAATAAAAAGCATCTCCTTTTTACATGAATTTGATTGGTTCATTTAAATTTAACCAATGAAATTGCTGAGATTAAGTGAGTGCAACAAGAATGTTTTAAATTACGTACATAAACTACAATTAAAAAAGGTTTTCTTACGACTGGTAACAGTGGCGTTGCTATAGAAATCATGATTGTGAGATTGTTAAAGGGAAAATTATTGAAAAATGCAGCAAAATGACAAATAATCTAAAATAAAACAAAATCTAAGATAGTTAGGTATAGGAATGAGACAATCAAAAGAAAGAGAATTTAATTCTCTTTCTTATGAATACTCAATTTCTATGGCATTCCATTTAGAAAAACGGAGATTTTTAGGGATCAAAGTTCCCGAAAATTAAAAAATCGTGAGGCGCCTCCTCTTTGAGAAAAGGAAGTTCGCAATACACCATTAGTTAGCACATGCATTGGTTTAAAGGACGGTGTAATTTCGTTTCCATAATTGGCACCACAGCGAAGATGTAATTTTTTGAAGTCAACATTGTTTTTGGTAAAAATTTTTGAAAGACTTAATTTTCTCAAGAACGGCTGACTTTAGGTATACCACTTTCGGATGAAACTTTACCTAAAATTCAACAAAGAATCCAAAAATGCAATAATATTCTGGGTGTCCCATTTAAAATAACAAAGTTTGTATCTGTTTCCGGTAAAACCGGAAGTGCCATCAAACTCAAAATATTTTCATTGAATTCGGCTTCCGCTGAAACCTTAGTGTGCAAATTTTCTCCACACCAATCGAAGTACTTTTCGAGATACGGCTAACTGCCGCTCGTCGTGAAACACCCTGTATAGTTTTATAAATCACTCTTATAGAAATGCAGATAAAATTTTTGTCCTTCATTACTACAATTACTACAATCTTTATAAAACTGCTGAAAGATGTAGATGTAACTGCATTATTAACTTAAAACTTAAGCAAGACGAAAAAAATTTATGATTCAAACAGACTCGGAATAAAATAACAAATGAAGTTGCCAATGAAGCCGACGTAAGTAGAGATGTCGTATTAGCTACCCCATTTCCAACCCCTAATCGCCGATAAACCGCGGCTGTAAAATGCAAGATCATAACCTTTAGCGGCAGGAGCGCTAATAAACAGCTGCGTTCCCAATGTCCTTTAAACTAGATATTTAGGGTATTTTATCGTATAGTATTCGGCACAATAAAGTCCATTACCGAACACGACTGGCTGAAAGCAGCCTATTAACTGGAAGTGTACTGTCCCTAATGCAGTTAGTGCACTGTCGCCCGTTGCGCCGCTGCTTTTTACGGGAAAACTCAGTTACATTATCTGCAAGGTCCGGTCCTTTGAGATGGCAAACCTTTAACACCCCGAATATAATTACTAACCCTGCGAAAAATTACTCCATGCACTTGATTTAATGAATATAAAAATTTTAGAGAGTTAATCTCTATAGTATTATCCACTGGCGGAGGTCGTTAATGACAAAAAAGAGTGGGACTTTTGTTCGGAATTGTTAATGGAGTTGCCTGCAGACGAAAAAGCATTACACCAGCTGCGACGGTATAACGGAGTCTTCTGAGGCGACATCTGCGATTGCCGATTTTTATTTTAATTAAATGTGGGGATTATGCCACCAACATTTTATGTTGCGTGTTCGGGATTGTCATTGTCGAGCAATACATATGTTGCCTGTCACATGGCAATCAATCTAAAAGGTGATGGAATATTCATGCCTTGTTAGAAAGGGAAGTGTGATCAAAGCAGTTTTGCAAGGACATACATATGGCAAGCCGTTTTGCCTTTTAATACTTTATTTAAAATTGATGTGTAAGTATTAATTTTACACTTAAAATAATTGTGGACAGTTGGACACAAAATGCACAATAATTGAAACTTTGAATTGTAAATTCGGTACAATTTTTTGTTTGAACATATTATTGCAACAGACGTTGGACAATCAAAAGAATAGCTATTAAGACAACAAGTGTTTTATAGGCAGTTTAAGGTCGCACATGCGGCAGTAAAAATGCACTTTCTAAATAATAATAATATGCCGTTTTGCTGAGAAAAATTGAAAAAGGGGCCTTTTTAACCCTAAAATGGCAGTTTTCGGAAAAATTGCACCAAGGCTTCTCATCCGACAATACGACAGCTATCAAATCCGATAGTAAGAAATGATCTGTTGCTAAAATGAATTTTTAAAAATGGCCTTTTTGCCACTAAAATGACATTTTTTGAAAAAATGGCGCTAAGGTTTTCGACTTGAAAAAAAATCTGCTATCAAATCCGGTAATAAATAAAAAAATATACAGTTATGCATAGGTTTTTTTTCACGGCACCATTTTTAGGCCAAATAGGCTCAAGAGTGAATAAATTTTTTGAAGCAGAATTCGAAGAGCATTTATACGGTAACGCGAAACATGGGGGTTTGCATTTACATTTTTAAAGTTGATGTGCCAAAGTGACATTTCCTGTCTCTCGATTTAGCCCAAAACCATTTCAACTCCTCCGAAATCCATAAGATGTATACATTTGAGCTGTAACGTGTTTACAGACAGGCAGACATTTTTCAAAAACCACTTTTTTGGGTTCCCAGAACCCTGAAACGTAACGATTTGATGTTTTTGGCGATTCGATTTTTCGATCGATTTTATTTTATTTTATTTTTTGCTGCGGTGAAGCGTAGAAGTTAAAAATACAGTAGTGGTCGAATTAAAGGAACTGTTGTCAGAAAGAATAGTTTTCTATCAAAATAAAATTTATATTGTTACTTCTCAATTCTCTTTGATTTTCCTAAATAAACAATCAGTGCACGTGGAGTGCAAACATATTAAACAAAGAAAATTACACCCTTTTTGCATTAAGTAATTCACATATGTTGGTCGAATCGAAGGTACACTATCAATCATCCGCTGTACACACATCACATCCTACTCGTCTATACTTGAGTGCATTTATATTAAGGGACCGACCTCATCATATCAAAGTGTGATCCATCTTCCCTCCCACAGTTTTAATAAAATTATGTCAAAGATGATGCAGCGGTGCATTTGAAAAATTAAAGTGGAACCACAAACTGTCCACTGGTGAAATATACCGACTATCAATCACAATAAAAATGTGTTAAAACTTGCGACCTCAGACCTGATGAAATTGTAATGACGGGACAATTTTTGTTATTGCGGCGGCGAAAAAAATTGGATGTAGTTAATTGGGATGCTGTTTGTTAACAGCAGATGAGTAATTTTTTCTCAAAGGCGCAAATTCATCGTCTGAAACGCTAAAAATGCCGTGAATAATTTAGCGACGTTTATTTTTACGAGAGCAAAGATAATTAGTTGTTTCCATATTTCTCGGGTGGATCTCTGAAAGCAGCCCTAACAACATAAATATTTTATGAAATTCCCCATTTCCTTTTTTTGCACTCAACATTTTTTCGTTAAGAAGTTTTCCATTTCCGTTCGCGAGTATTAAACGCGCGAGTTTCTGAAAGGGCAAGTTTGGAGAGAATGAGGGCCCTTTGTGAACCCGGCCCGTTCAATCTGCGATATTTGCAAGATGTGACTTTGCAGTGACGGCTATTCAAGTGTACACAGGCTTAGCCTACCCATTATAGGCATTAATGAAAATGGGCCGAGCGAAAGGATGGATGCCCGGCCGGGGGAGATAGCATCGAGGACTCTGAGTGTGTTTTTATGTTCCCTTCAAATGAAATTGTCAGCCTTGTCTCATTTAAATGTGACACTACCAATGAGTCATCTCATTTTAGCACTTTTCTCGACGCTATAACGATTTAAGAAAAACCCTCGGCGTCGTACCTCGAGCGGAAAGGGGCAAATTTCGGTTCGACCTGCAACATCTTAATCTCTATGCTAATGGCTCTGTTTGCTCGGACCTTAATGATTCAATGTTTATTCACTAACCATTCTGGACTTTCGCCAGCCTCTGGCTCTGCTAGACGCGCTCCATTACGCACAATACCCCCGAAGTGATTCACTCGGACATATAAAAGCATCCCCTACCCCTAACTTTATTATGTTTGAATATTATAACCGTTGTTAAATCAGTTTGCTCCAGGAATTATTAATTAGCCGGAAAGTTTGTTATACCCTCAATTTTCCTCTCTTCGTATCTTCAATTTCAATTTGGACCGCGATTGATCTAATTTGACGTTGTTTTGATATCCATTCGATAGAGTGGGCTTCACTTAATTGCCTTCACGATTAATCCGCTGCATTTACAACCCATCTTGTCAGTGCTAATAACACGCAAGAAATATACATTGAAAAATATTAAAAATCTTTTACCCATATTTTGTTAATTTCATATTTTTTTATATGTGGTTTTTGAAAAAATGTCTGTCTGTGTGTCTGTCTGTTAGCACGCTGCAGTTGAAAGTACTAAACCTATCGAGACGAAATTTTACGTACACGTTCAGTGAGCACCCTGTAGATGATGATGCGACTTTGGGGCGGTTGCTTACATTATACCCAGATTTATACGTTTATATGGCGCGTCGCCTACGTTTACATAGGGTGCGCCTCCAATAAATCCGGGGAAAAAGTGCGCTTCTTTTGCGAACGCTGCCTAAACGTTTGGAGATGGAACAAAATCTTATTTAGAAGAATTATTGGCAACAAATAGATCTACAAAAAAGCCGGCGACAGCATATAAGTATCTATGATAGGTAGCCTACAATGATTGTTTTTGTGTTCTAATTTCTTGTAAAAATCGGTTTGACTGTTTGTTGTGGGTTATTCTTCATAGATACCTATATGCTTTAGCGGACTTTTTGGTAGATCTTTTCGTAGCCAAGAATTCTTCTATTTATGATTTTGTTATATCTTCAACCGTTTCCTCAGCGTTCACGTTTTAAACTGTTAAAGCGGGTTTTTTTCGCGGACCTGCCACGCAAAGAATAACTGAAACGTTTTAAATAGGGTCCGTGGTTGACTTTTAATCAAATTTTATTTAAATTTAACATTGTGGTTAAAATCCAGCTAGTGAATTCGGGTAAATTCCATGCTACTTTAAACTTTAAACCACAAATTGTGACAAAACACTGTTCTCGTCTCATGTAGCCAAGAGGTCTGACTGAGTGAGTCTGAGGCTCAAGGCCAAAATAGAGGACAAGACGTGAGGAAGTTTCGGACGTATATAGTCGTGGCAAAAAGTGAATAAAAACTAAAGCGATTTAATTTCTTTGTAATAATCGCGATAGGGTCGAAAACCTTAGATGTAGATACCATTTTTTCGGGAAATGTTATTTTAAAGCCGATAAGCTTCCTTGACCTCTTAGGTTATTCTGTTGCGATAAATTGGCGCCTTCAATCGATATAACCTACCTTTAGCCATAACCTGATCATATGGTTGGTTCACGATCTGTACGTTTACAAATTCTGTGAAAAAATAGACGTTTTTACAGTCTCCGAGACTACTAATTTTTTTTTACTTTTGAGGTTAAATCACCGCGTGAAAAGCATGGCTCTTAAAATAAAAATTACTGTTTTACAATTTAATTTTTTTATTCTTTCTGTTTTTTTAAACAATAAGAGAACGTACATAGATTATCTTAATATGAAAATCCCAAACATTCTACATGTTAAAAAGGCGCATTGTTCCCTTTATACGATGCGCAACAATGAAATTCCCCATTCGGAATTTTTTCAGTCAATGTGAATTTCCTGAAATTCTCATCTTTTGTTTCAAGCGGGGGAGATTGCGGTAAATCATTAATGAGCTCGGTCAGTTTTCCGATAGCTCACAGTTGTGTTGGTCCTGCGGGCAGGAAAGGGATACGGGATTCGGCCCTGAGACCAGTATCAATATATCGACTCATGAGAAATACATGAAAGCGGTAATAATGACTAAAGCGGACCTCGATGAATGTCGGAAACGGTCTCTTCAAAGTCCCATGTTGCCGTAATTGGGAGGCAGAATCGATATCCGTTTTTATTTTATTGAACTAAACAAAATACTAAGCAACTTCACAAGCACTTGATAGTATCTGACATGCAGGTTATTTAAAGAATGACAAAGGACGGCAGACGTGCACGCAAATCCATGATTAAGATGTTCAGTGATAAAAGGCAGAACACAATGACGTGAGTATGCAGAGAACCTCTATAGTTACTTTTCAAAAACCGTAAATTTTTATAAGTTTTCTATATTTTCAAAACAGAATCACCTGGCTAACAAGGAACTTGCACACAAAGAAATAGGAAATAGGGAAATGGAACTCAATATGTAAATGTAAGACAATGACAATAAACAGAAAAATCTATATTGAAGAACAATAGCTGGAAAGTAGTAACGTCCCATGAATACCTGGGAAGTATTAGGTATATCAGGAGACAGGAAATTCCACCTCTAGATTTCAAACAGAGTCAAAAAGGACTCTGAAAAAGGACTGCGCTGCGCACTGAACTGGTTCGAAGGCACAAAATAAAAAGCCACTTTTAACACATATCATAAATAACTATTACATCTAATATATACGTGGCAAAAGACACTGATGCTTTTTAATTTAGTTTAAACTTGTACTTCGCCCTCTTCAACTAAAAGCCAGCCTGAATAGTAGTCTAAAGACAACTCACATGTGATTTACGATCTACCTATTTATAAGCACACTTTTTGCCAGAATATTAGGTACCATTTGTGCACAAATACGACCAACAAACCTGCTGCTACTCCCACGTGCATACTATTCCAATATATTATTCATTATTCAAACCTAGGACAAAGGCAAGCTGACTTTAATTAACGTCCACACCAGAACAACAACATACATCCCTGTTTTAATTAGCGACTATTTCCATTGATCCCTTTTTTGTGTTCCTCCAGTCAATTTTATGTACTAATTTGATAAAAGGATCCAATGTGCCGTTCCGGTTCTACGAATTGCAGAATTCATTAAAATTAATAATCGCTAATTCATCAATACGTACCTGTTAGGCTATAATCGCTCAACATGGATGGACCATGTACCTATGGTAATGCACGGCTTTTATGGCAAAACTGAGCCAAATAAAGAGGAGGAATTCAACTCCAATCAATTAATAAATTTTCCTTGAAAATTGTTGAAACCGACATTTAACAATTTTTTCTAATACTACAGTATGCAAAACTTCGAGCATATTTTAGTGCACGGAGCATATTTAAAAAAAAGCGAATGTACTTGCATATTTAGTCAACTTCCTGTATTACCAATTAATTTTTTGAATTTCTTGCTTAGCTAAATGAAAAATGTATTCCAAAATCGATGTCAGTGAGTGCACGACCATATTATGTGTTTTGTATTTGTTTGTTAATATTCCTTGAGTTTTCAACACTCATTAGTCGTTAAATTCCACCACTTGTTAGTAATTCACATCTTCCAGCTTTTCCCGTTTGTGTAATATTGTGAAGATTTATTTCTTTCTTTCCTCTACTTTTTGTTTATATTTCTTCTCAACCTCAACATAATTATTGTAATACATGCAATTCAGATTTTGTAGAAATACGTTTTTGATTCTTAAATTTTATTGAAACTTTTTCATTTATCACAAAAAATATATCTATAGTCTGTCCGGGATCCACACGACCGGGATTCACCCTATTTCCATGGTGAATCATTGTTGTCAACAATGAATCGCCATGGAAATCGGGTGAATCTCGGTCGTGTGGATCCCGGACAGATATTACCTATATTTTAATCCTTGGAAAGATATGGTTCAATGCCTCTTCTCAGTTATCGGCATATTTCATATCTTGTGCATATTAGGTGCATTTTTAGACATCTATGAAGAAATCTAGAATGATCCTCAGTAGAGGAGGACATTAAAGCTAAAGATGTATTTTCCTACTTTCCACCCTTAAAATATCGCTCCTAGCGTCGCTCAAATATAAACTACACCCTCGATTTTTAAACTGCCTATAAAACACTTGTCTTAATAGAATAATAGCAGCTATAAAGTTGATTTGCCAAAAACCACTTTTTCGGACTCCCAGGACCCTTAAATCGAAAACTTTTGATGTTTTTGACGATTAGACTTTTCGATCGATTCCGCGAGCATAGAAATTAATAGTATAAATACGACCTTTTTTTCCACGATTATTGAAATATATGTATCCAAGACTATTTAAAGTCTTCAAAAATTTGTATCACTTTATATTTATTGTAAACACAACCCAACAAAAACAAAATGTTGACAAATGATAGGAACAGCTTGATGCTTGATCTACTTTGGCACACTTTCGTTTGATTTTGAAACGTCATGATGTTCATTGGATAGGCAGCCAACATTACAGGTGCTGTGAAATAATGTGACAGAAGCGTGACTTGTGACCATAAGTCACGCTGTATTTTATGAACAATATTATGTATCCATAGTTACGTACATAATAATGGCATTATTTAATAATCGTGAACAAAAATAATAAAAACCAAGAAAAACTAATGCCATAGATAGAATGCAGCCAAAAGATCATAATAATTCGGTCGTATATTTTCCCCCTGGGTTTCGGAATTAATGCGCCTCCGCTCCTAGGTCCTATTTAATTCTATTTCCTACTTTCAGTTCCGCTCCTATTTTTATACTGAACGCGATGCGATTCTTCACTCTGCGCTTTAAGAAAAGTGTGCAGGATACGCTGGACGAATACGAATTGGTAACAAATGTCGCCCATCTATCGAACCGAGCTTTGTCAAGCTTTAATATTTAACTCGACGAATTTAACAGACAGTTTACATAATTTTGGACACGTGAGCCTTCAATAAATTATTCTCCAAGCCCGTCATACCACCTGATGCTTATTGTTTATTCAGACGTTAATTCGCTAATCCCTTAATGACGTTTCGAAAAATCCGTCTACGGTTATAACCGGCGGTTATGAAGCTGCACAGATGTAGGTCGCTGCAACGGGTCATCAATATCAGCCACATCCATCACCGCATGACACGTCTATAACGACAGTATTACCAACCGCACCTGACAGTGTCATCGTATCAAACCTGCACTACCAGAGCCAGATAACTAGATTGAATTTTTAATAAAATATTGATCATTTGACAGGCGCTGGGTAGGCTCGTCATGATATTACCACTCGAAGGTCGAAATGCGTAAATAAATTAATAATGCAAACCTCTGTCGATAACCTCTCAAATATGCATGCGTTAGGGGGAATTGCGGGTTTTCCTATTCCTTTTCGAGAACGCTTCGCTGATTCTTAAACCTAATGGAAATTTAATAAAAACAAGCTATTATTTAACAAGTCCTATTATTATATTTTAAGGGTGGAAAGTAGGAAAATACATCTTTAGTTTTAATGTCCTCCTCTACTGAGGATCATTCTAGATTTCTTCATAGATGCTACAAAGCATGTTAATTCAAGCCTAAAATTGTCAACTGATCCACTTTGTCTCGTTTGCAATACGGCATAACCGCGGCATTGACAGCAAATTTCCCCAAATAAATCCGAATACCCTAATACCATAACGTCAATTTGCCCCATAGCCCTTGTCGCTATTATAGAGCTGTTTCACGCTGAATGTTTTATACTTTATTGCCAATAAATGTGATATACGTCCAGTTCAATTTATAATTTTACAACCCTAGGATACATTCACTGTCGATATCTTCTCTCTACCTGTGCAACATTTTTATAAAGTGTGGTACAATTGAACTAATGCCCAGCAAAGTTAGAAAAAAATTAAAAAATGGCAATCTGCAATAGGTATACTGCAAATTTTTCTACATTTCTCATATTTATTTAAATTTACTGTTAGTTAATGAAATTAAAAGGCAGATTGGGAAATTGAAAGAAGTTATTTGCGTAATGAGACCGCGGTGAATTAAAATTTTACAGTGCGAGTGAGATGTTTAAGAACGAGGCGACGCAGGAGCCGAGTCCTTAATTTTGAAACGAGTACTTACGATTTTACTATTTTTACTTTATACTTGTCACAATTTGTTTAGTATTATAGGACTTCAAAAGATATTTTCTATAAATCTAGGCATGTATAGTGGGAAATAAGGAGAGGGGATGGAAGAGAAGGCAAAAGTGGAAGATAGGCGGGAGAAGAAGGATCTTAATTTCATTAAAATATTATTTGTATATAGGTAGAATAATTATGATGTAACAAGGGCAGGGCTCATTACAAGCCGAAAGGCAAATGTAATAAAGTATACAGGGTGTCCGGAAATAACGATGAAATATTTCGGGGGGTGATTCTGCAGCTCAAAATATGCAAAAAAGTTCCTATAACATGTATCCGGAAATCGTTCCTAAGGGGGCTACGGCCTTCTTAAGGGGGTGCCCCAAATTCGGTTTTTATTGAATAACTCAGGAACCGCTTAAGATACAGTGACGACTTTTTGCACATTATCTAACATCAGTAAGCGCCATCAGATCATGGTATCCATCAAAAGCAGATTCAACCAGGGGCGTGGAAAATAGGGGGGGCTTCAGCTTTCCCCACCCAAATTTTTTTACGTGTTATTTTTTAGACAATTTCTCACCGGAATATGGTTTCCTGACTAAAATTACGTAAAAAAGCCTCTCTTGTTATAACACCGTAGGATCAACCGTTTTCGAAAAAATTAGATTTAAAGATCCATTTGCATTTCCATAGGCTTATCAAACGATTTTTATTAAATTACAAAACTGAACGGATTTTAAAAATTAGTATCTAAAGTAATCTAATGTTGCTTATCGATGTCAGACAGTATGCAAAAACTTAATAATTGACAAAATCAAAATCGAATTTTGAGCGCCCCCTTCCCTAGCCCCCTTAGGACCCATGCTTATAGGAACTTTTTTTCATATTTTGAGCTGCAGAATCACCCCCCGAAATATTTCGTCGTTATTTCCGGACACCCTGTATACATACATACCACGCACGTTGACTTGGACTTGCTTGAATTTCAATAGACTTATAAAAATTGATATCTCCAATCCAAAGTTGATATCTCAATATTGACTAGTTATCAAAGATTACAGAATCAGGCCGATTTTATTAATAAAGTCACTTTTTTAACTTCTACGCTCGTTTAAATTAATCCCCAAATCATTAAAATAAAGCCATCAGATTGAAAGGACCGAACAATTGGATTTATATTTCTGTTTAATAATAATTAATTACTATTATGATAGCGGGTTAACGTCAATTGCTGTGGCATTCTGTGAAAAAGTAGAAGTTTCTACCAATGTTTTTATTAGGTAAAAGGAGAAATTGTGCAAAAATTATGATGATACTATTTAAAAAAATGCAGCAGAGAAGCGGCTGGAACCTCCCCATCGCGTGGATCTTTGTATTCTGTGTAGATAGTAGTCAATTCAACAGAATTTTTTTTATCCTTATCGTCTGTAATTTCGCAATTTTCTGACAAATACCGACATCACCTCGTACATCACCCATCACATTTGACAATATGTTCCTTTTAAGGTTAATCTTTTGCCAAATTTTTGACAATAACTGCCACTTTATGTCATCCACTGTCAGCCTGCTCCCTTTTAATGAGAAAGAATTTTTTCTCTATTTTCCATTGAAATGGCAGAAATTGTAAGTACATTTTTAGAACCAGAATTTGATCGTCTTTCTAAAGGCGACATAAAAAAGGAGGCCTTGTATTTAAAATTTTAAGTTGATATGCTTAAATGGCAGTTCCCGTGGGCCAATTGCTCCCAAAAGCCTTTCAGGTCTTCAACGGGTCACCTAATCTCCATGTACCAAATTTCAGCCAAATCGATTCAGTAATTTGGGCTATAATGTGTTTTTACTGTTATTATAAAATTTCGAGTTTTTGAACCAAATGCGGATTAATTTTGTCCTATTTAAAACCAAAATTTGAAGACCCTTCTGATGGTGACAATAAATCTTTCAAAAACTTGTTTTTATTGGTTAAATGATTGAGTAATTTTAAATTTGGAAATTGGTGTGCCAAAAGGACACTTTCCGTGAGTCGATTGAATTCAAAATTTGTTCAGCTTTTCGAGGTGTAATACAATCCCTATGTGCAAAATTTCAGTCAAATCGATTCAGGGGCTTGGGCTGTACCGCGATTTTAAAGTCTGATAAAAATCAATTTTTTTTTAATTTTTGGTCAAAAGGGCACTAAGAATGAATACATTTTTAGAAGCAGAATTTGAAGGTCTTTCTTATGGTGACGTGAAAAATGGGGGTTTGCATTTAAAATTTAAAAGTTGATGTGCCAAAATGGCATTTCCGGTTGCACGATTGGCTCCAAAAGCTTTTCAGATCTAAGTTGGGTTATGAGATGCCTACGTACCAAATTGCAGCCAAATCGGCCCAGTAGTTTTGGCTGTGGCGTGTTTACAAACGTACGTACGAACGTACACACAGACACATTTTAAAAACCACTTTTCTGGGTTCCTGAGACCTCAAAACGTGGAGATCTGGTGCTATCTCAAATTCGAAAATTTTAGTGATTGCAGTAACCTCCCATTTTTTTAAAATTGTGATGGGTTTGGGGAGGTTAATAACTTAGATGTTGATAATTTTAAAAGAAACATTTTAATTTGACATTAGCATTTCCTTGTTTTTTGGTAAACAGGAAAATGATGCGATTCCGAAGGCCGCGGTATTTCACTTTCTGTATCACGTAGTATATCGTGCGGCATAAGCAACTTTGGCCAACAAGAAAATGAAATTTAGTGTCGAGTCGATGCCGACTCCATCTTAGTCGTTTCTCTCCCACACGTATTCCCCCTTTCAGCACTAAAGTTTTCTTTATATTCCCTTCTGAGTGAACTCTAGCGCGCTGTTCATTACGCCAACTATTCTTTTGGGCCGACGCGCCCCGGTTGAATTGCACACACAACTTTTCTTTGTAGCGCAAATAATTCTTTGAAAGTAGCTTAATATTTCTGTTAGTTAAAATCGAAGAATTGTCTGTTTGCGTGAGAGTGTCCATATGGCGGAATTGCGCATTATTTCAGTTCACCTGGTTCAAGTCGAGTCGACAATGGACCGCCTTGTATTCCCAACCGCTCATACCTGTAAGGTACTTTGCTTGTTCGAATGAATAAACAAATCCCGACGAGAATTCACCTGTCTGATGTGTAATCGCCTCAAATTCCTTTTTCTTGCCCTTTGTACAGGCGAGACCTTATTTTTTATCTTCCGGCAAACACACTTTGAAAATTAATCTCGAAATTACATTTGCACTCATTTCTGCTCCCTCTTGGCTAGCTTGTCTTCGCTTTGCTCGGCAAACTTATTTTATTGCTCGGGGCTAGACAGATTTTCCCGTCATATTAATTACGAAAACTTTTAAACTCGCTCTAGGTAGCGCCACCAACGATTTCGGCTCAACCCTTTAAAATTTGTCAATTTACATTCAAACTGATCAGGTTACGGAATTTCTTTCTACAGGGTGACTCCGAAAGACAACGCATGTTCAAATGATGAGTGCAAAAATTATTAGTCAACTGTGGTTCCTCTTGATGTTATAAGACCCCAAAAGTCTTCATTTTAATAGTTATTTATGATATAAGTGTTAAAAGTGGTATTTTATTTTGTGAGCAAGGAAGTTTGGGACACGACGCGCAGCGCTGTTTTTTCTGAATATCTTCAAAACGGTAAAGACTTTTTAAATTCTGATAACACCATTGGACTCAGATGCTCCTTTCTCACTAAGTAGAATCAGCCATAACCTCAACATCGATTTCTTGACTTAAATCCTCTTTTAAAAGGTAAATACAGGATATCCATCGACTGACGAGGTAGACTCGGTCCAGTCCGGAAGGAATTTCTTAGAAAAAAAAATGGGCAGCTACGGAAGCTTCTGGAACCTCCCCACTTCGGTGAATGATCCAATCTTATCACCAATATCAAGTAAATTTTACTGTTTACTATACCTAAGTTTTACTCCACCAAACCTAAGGTGTTCTCTGTGATCTTTCTAAATTTTACGATCTTTTGCCAAAAGGGCACTAAGCTTGAATACAATTTTGAAAACAAAATTTGAAGACTTTTCATGTGCTGATGGTAGAGAAAATGGGAGTTCATTATTCAAGTTTCAAAGTTTATATGTCAAAATAGCACTTGCCGTTTGCCGATTGTCACCAAAATTAAATCAGCTCTACGGCGGGTAGCGGTATCTGTACCTACCAAATTTCAGCCAAATCGATCCAGCAGTTTAGGCTGTAGCGTGTTATTTAATGTTTCCTCTAAATTTCGATTTTTTAGATTTTGTGCCAAAAAGGCACTAAGTGGGAATACAGTTTCAGATACATAATTTCAAGGCCTTTCATGCGCTGATAAGAAAGATTAGTGTTCATCTGTCAAATTTCATAGTTTACATGCCAAAAAGGCACTTAGCGTCTGTGGATTCGCGAGAAAATTAACTGGGCTCACCGGAAGGCTAACCCTAACATACATACCAAATTTCATTAAAATCCGTTCGGTAGTTTCCGAGAAATCGTGCTCACATACGTACGTACGTACGTACGTACGTACGTACATACGTACATACACACAGACATTTTTTAAAAACCACTTTTTGGTGATCCTGGGACCTTGAAACGTAAAGATCTGGTGTTATCTCAATTTCGAATTTTGGAGTGATTGCAATAACCTCCCATTTTTATATGGTTGTGGGGAGGTTAATAACGGCCACCCTAGAAAGCAAAACGGAATAATTTGTCTGGAAAACATTCCAACATTTCAAAAGGTTTTAGAAAAGTGCAATTGTACTTTGAATTACAATGCTCTATATGACTCATTTAACTTTTAAACAATGCAAAATTTTTATGATTGTGATACGACCAAACAGCAAACAGCTCTTGGGTTACCTACTAGACCTCGAAGCACCGCTCTACCGTTGCAACAGTAGAGATGAAAAATTACGAATTATGGAAACATGATGCATATCAGAAATAGTTCGGACTGGGAGAAAAATGGCAGGAATCCCTTTATGCAACGGACGCAGAGGAGAAAAATGCGGATACAACCTTCCAGGAAAAGAAATCAGTGCATCGTCCGCCCTGTTATTAATATTTGATCAAATTCTGTCGGCACCCCGAGCATACCACGAGTGGGTGTGCTTTGAGAGAGGACTTTGAAGTTACTTCGTTATAATTTAGTTCCGTTTGAAAAGTTTCCGGGCGGCGGTGTAGCGCGAATGGGGGAGGTTTAGAGTTTCGCAGGGGGTCGTAGTCTCCTAGGTGAGGCAATTGTTCCGAGTGACGTCACCGCTAATCAGGTTATACCTCATTATAAACTTGGAGCAATGTGCGTTAACTGGATTAGGTGTGCGTCGCCGTGGGGACGTTCCGGCAAAAATGCAAACATCCTGCGGTCGTTTATTTATTCAAAAATTATGAAAAAAAAATGAACCTGCTTGCAGAACTTGAGGATATTTTTGTTAACTATATCTTTATCCACGATTATTAAATAATGCCATTGTTATGTACGTAACTATGGATCCTGTTCATAAAATAGAGCGTGACTTATGATCATAAGTCACGCTTCTGTCACATTATTTCACAGCACCTGTAATGTTGGCTGCCTATCCAGTGAACATCATGACGTTTCAAAATCAAGCGAAAGTATGCCAAAGTAGATCAAGCATCAAGCTGTTCCTATCATTTGTCAATATTTTGTTTTTGTTGCTTTGTGTATACAATAAAAAAGTGATAAAAATTTTTAAAGAATTTCAATTATCTTGGATACATACATTTCAATAATCGTGGATAAAACATCGTATTTAACTCGCACATTATGGGCCATTATTCACTTGGTTGTTTACAACCCTAGCTACGCTCGGGTTCTAAACTCAACCGCGTGAATATTTGGATGTGCGCCTAACTTGTAAAACAATTGTAACATCAAGAATACATGCCACTCCTACACCTGTCTTCTTCTAGCTCATTGGACTGGAATGCCAACTCAAATAACATACCTACCTAGGTAAGTTTATATTTTACCAGAGATCTCTTAGTTTACATTTTACGACTTAAAAGTTTATTTCCAACTTGTCTATGTAAACAGGGTGGTGGAGAGTAGGTTAATTTAGAAAAAAGTTGAGTGATTTAAAATCTGTAAAGAACTCTCTTTTATATCTTGATTCGTTCCCGAGTTATCGCGAATAAATTGAAAATAGCGAGTTTAAAGAAAAATTCAAACTATTTGTGGTAGGTAATTAAATTAAATTTGGAACGTTTATCTTTTACAGCTGTCAGCTCAACAGCATAGACAGAAATTTTTTGGTCCTTTTGAATTTTGAGCAAACTTTCTCTCTTATGGCTGCCATACTTATTCGATCTTAATGCCATTGAATACACAAAAAAGTAGCATTTTTCGACCCATACCTATAAGAACTTTTCTTTTTACCAAATACCAAATGCATATACATATAGGTACAGTCGGGGACTTTGAAAATGCCCACCCTACCGCGGCGACTCATTTGGTCGACTGTAGCGCAACGTGCTAAACATCAAACGAATTTCAGCGAAGCAGTCGAGCAATAGAACGTCGCGGTGGGGTGGGCATTTTCAAGGTCCCCGACTGTACCTATATACCGGAACTTTGTCTACCAAAAATACGTATATGAAACGTCTAATATACAACCATTGGGTTTATTGGGAAGGAATTGAAGACCTGAAGAATGCATTTGGTGTAATAAGTAGTTCCAGATACTGTAATTTTCACATTTTACGGTATTTGAACAATTTTTCAGCGATTTCTTCCATATTTTAACCTCCCCAATTCCCATCAAAATGAAAAAAAAAATGGGAGGTTACTGCAATCACTAAAATTTTCGAATTTGAGATAACACCACATCTATACGTATTGAGGTCCCAGGAAGCCAAAAAAGAGGTTTCTAAAATCTGTCTGTATGTATGTACGTACGTACGTACGTGCGTTTGTAAACGCTCTACAGCCCATACTGCTGGATCGATTTGGATGAAATTTGGTACGTAGGCATCTCATAGCCTAATTTAGATCTGAAAAGCTTTTGGAGCCAATCGTGCAACCGGAAGTGCCATTTTGGCACATCAACTTTTAAATTTTAAATACAAACCCCTATTTTTGACGTCACCATAAGATAGGCCTTCAAATTCTGCTTCTAAAGATGTATTCACTCTTACTCCCCTTTTGACCAAAAATTTAAAAAAAATAATTTTTATCGGACATTAAAATCGCGGTACAGCCCAAGCCCCTGAACTGATTTGGCTGAAATTTTGCACATGGGGATTGTATTACACGTCGAAGAGCTGAATAAATTTTGGATTCAATCGGCCAACGAAAAGTGCCGTTTTGGCGCATCAATTTCCAAATTTACAATTATTCTCTCATTTAACCATCCAAAACAAGTTTTTGAAAGATTTATTGTCACCATCAGAAAGGTCTTCAAATTCTGGTTTTAAATAAGACAAAATTAATTCGCATCTAGTGCTCTTTGGGTAAAAAAATCGAAACTTTGTAATAACACAACAAATACAAAGATTCACGCGATGGGGAGGTTCCAGCCGCTTTTCTGCTGCCTTTTTTTTGAGAATCTAGAATAGCCGTGAGTAGATTCCGAATTCGATGAGGAAAAGGTATGTTTCTAGTTGAAAAAACTAAATTTGGGTGATTTCCGGTCAAACCGGAAGTGGAAAAATTATGACTACGTACACCTCCGGATCCGCATAAAAGAATGAGATCGATCTGTCGGAGGATTTTGACGCCAGATAACCGTAGAATATTTTATTTGGATTATTCGCAAATGGGAACATAACACTAACAAATTTAGGATACAAACTGTAGTTAAATGTGAAAAGTATCCAGTTACTGTAAACAATAACTGGTTATTGAACGTGAGAGGTCAGTGCTAATTTATCACGTTACCCGAACCTTTGATAGATAATGCAATATAGGGTGGCCTAGCAAACACCGCGTTGATGGGTTGAGTGGGTGGTTAGAGTGACGCGGCAACGCCGCGCACTACCCTCTCTACTTTCCAATTTGCGTCCATCAATCGAGACCAATCTCGGCGAGTGGATTACTGGGAAATGAAATTTACATAGGCCCGCGCACGTTCGTGTATAGTGAAAATCATCTCGCCGCGCTAATGAATCCCTGAAACTTACGTACAGAGAGAGATAGAGGGGGTGCGCGATCTAAAAACTCGCCATTCTTATACCCGACTGAAATTAACTTAGTCCGGATAAAATCCTACATATCCGCCGACTAACTCGATGAACCCGGCCAAATACAAAGTAGATGAGACAGGCAGATGCAAATAAAACTTGTCTGCTCTATTTGAAATTCAAAATGATTCAATCACTTTATACCCCATTGTCGGTTTGAATTATTTAATATGGAATTACGCGGATGACTGTCGAAATTTTTCAAACCTGGGATGCAAACAAAGGCGGGTATCGACCACAATTGGTGGAGGCGCCGGTAATCCTGCAAACTACAGACTTCTGGGAACTAAGGTAGATGAGGTGGTGCAGACTTGTGCAAACTTTGCCTTTCGCTAGCCAAGTAGTCGGATAAACACGACTAAATCGACATTTTCGAGTACGGCAAAGCAAACACGATAAGGACGATTTATTTAATTACATCATTTTTGAACTTGCTTGAACGTCCATAAATAATAACTTGTAATTTCCGTAGAAGCTATTGGAACAACGCACCTGTTGATTATATAGTCTAACGTCTAATTGTTATTGTGTCCACAAAGGTTTTACATTCTGGCATACGATTCTCAACTCAAATTAACGAGCAGCTAAAGTGGGCGTTTGGCATAATGACAGGCGGTCTACATGTCGATATGGCCACACTAAAGCAACAAAATGAAAGGAGAACTTGCGGCTTTTGGCCAAAAGCCAACCTAAAAGACGGCCGCGGCGACCACAAACCGTTTAGCTTTTCACCATAATGGCATTCAACCAAGTACCCGGATCTAATACTTTAAGAGGTTTAGGGCGCACTTGTTTTTACAATTCGAAACATAATCGATATGTTCGTAACGTGGTTAAATTTTAAACATATTGACAGAGTTACCATCGCGTTTATATTTGCTGTACGGTTTTAATCCGAGAAGCAGCCATGCGGACTAACGCTTTCAACCAACAATCGGGTAAACTGTAAACGCGACTAGGTGGTGTGTGAAAGTGGTGGTCGAAGTCGAAAAAGCAAACTCAAACCGATGCGGTTGCGATATGTATAATATAGTTTCATTTGACCACCCAAAAACTTTTGAGCCGATCAGAGTGATGAAAATTTTTCTTCAAAATAATTAACAATTGTATGCATGTCATATCGATCGGTAAACTGTGAACGCGACTAGGTGGTGTGTGAAAGTGGTGGTCGAAGTCGAAAAAGCAAACTCAAACCGATGCGATTGCTATATGTATAATAGTTTCATTTGACCACCGAACAACATTCGTACCGATCAGGTTTCTGAAAATTTTTCTTCAAATTAATTAACAGTTGTATGCATGTCATATCGATTAGATGAAGCCACACCAGCGACCTCTAAAATGCGAACTGGGCCATCCCTACGGAACTAATAATGGTAATCTCAGCTACTACATCACAAAGCCCGAGTTCAATCAGCTATATTCATTTAGGGACGTCCGGCCGCATTCGTATATTGCCCATAATTAACACTGAATATATTGTCGCCAGCCGCTATCACCACCACATCCTTCCTTTGCCCGTGATTGGATATTATGACCTGAGAGAAGCGACTAGCATTTGTCAAATTCGAACCCTTTTACCCCATCTACCGTCAGGACTAAGAGACCTGTCCGTAATCGGGTTTAGCTGGGCCCTGGACCGTGAATCACAACACCAGTTTGGCCCTAACCAAGCCAAAGGTTTGCGTTAGCAAACCACATTTCCATCCGGTGAGAAGAAGCAACTACCCTGCTGCATGTTGATTGTAACACCATCATTTTCATTAATCCTCTCGTTCGGGGTTTATTCAGGGAATTAGGGGATTGATTCGGTAATGGAAATCAAAATTAAGTAGAATTGCGTTTTTGAGTTTGTAAACTAATAAAGGAATGGGAAAGTTTTGTAATTCCAATTTTATGGTGTAGCCCCACCTGTGAAAGGGAGAAGTTGGTCCAGGTAATAAATAGCGTCATAAGAGAGGGCGCGGTGCATTTTAAGGGGCAGATAACATCACTTTCCTTTTTCTTTCCTTACAGGGTTTGCTACTTTCGCGTTGTTGTTTTTCAGTAAATAATGGGATCTGTCATTTTACATTACGGTCCCGGCCGCCTCGAGAGAAAACCTACAATCCTGCGCTACAAACCGACAAAGTAGCTCAAAAACACGTCGCAAATTTAATATGTCTTCATTTATTTATTATTTTCGATGAAATATTCGCAATAAAATCGGGTGGAAACATTTTAATATAAAGGAATGTCGCTCACTTCTTTGTATAGACAAGCTAATAAAATCCCGGCACTCACAGCGACATGATCCTCTACACTCTGATAACAACCTAGTTATTCGCGCTTGGCATTCTACAAATGCTTTGGAATTGTAAACAGACTTGATTTGCATATTTAATCAATGCTGGATTTCTTTCACTGCTTTAATAAATTGAATGAGATTTCCCGATTTAAGTTTTATGCCTGATAATATAACGCGGATCTCATTAATGTTTCGTCGAGAATTTAAAAGTGAAAATTTAATGGAAACCCTTCCCACTGCAGTGTGTCATTCCGATGCAAATTGGCTATCGGGTCTTGGTATTCGTATTCGATTAGGGATAACTGCATTAATTTTTCAACGCGGAGTATAATTCCTATTTGATTCAGCTTGATTAAACCGAAATCTATGACAGAGGTATTATTGAGTTAACTAAGCTAACAATCATTTGGCGACAGGACAGATAGTTATTTCTAATTCTTGTTTTGTTGAAAATACCTTCTTAGGTGAGTTATTTTCACCTTCAGTTATCTGGAGGTGAAAATAACGTGTCTTTGATATATAAAAACCATCATTACAAGTTAAGCAGAAGGCAGCTTAACATCAGATTCAAAAATCCTACACCTAACTTAACGAATGTTTGTGAATGAGATAGAGAGCTAACGCCATCTGAAAATACTCGATGAGACTATCAACACTGTCCTTTAGATCAGTGACGCAACTTTTGAATAATTTCAATGTCACGCATTTTCGAAGCATTTCAGAACACTCATGCAGGCAAGGATGAAAATGAAAAACTTTAAGCGCCTTTTTTTACCGTACTGGCGATTATTTTTAATAAAAAGACTGATTCCTGGACAAAGAAGAGCACATCTAATTAAGATTTTTATCAAAAAAATATCTTGAATTAGTATTAATAGAATATTTACAAGGACCGTTACAGGACGAAAGCTACAAATGGGGTCTTTGAAAACGTTTATTCTAGAGGCAAGAGGAATGTTGGCCGTATGCTACAATATTCTGAAATGCCAAATAATGAAAATAAAAATTTTACAGAGCGCCACTAACAAATTCTAGAAAGTGGTCAATCTCACACAGAAGGCCAAACTCATCCTACTTCCACTTTACAGTTCCTAGAAGGTTCTTCTAACTTCATAATATTGTTTTTCCTTAGAAAATGTGAATGCTAATAAACTAATTAGCAAGAGTTGCCGACTAAACTACTTCAAATGATTTTTTCTGTTTTCAGCAATTTTACATAATCTTGTATAGGTACTCGCACTAAATCGGACTAAACTGGACTAAATGAGACTGAATCGGACTAATGGACTAAATCGAAATAAAATCGGACTAAGGGCCGGTTTATCGATGCTCAGTCAAAACTGACTGTTATCTATCTGACAGTTTATTATAGCTGACAGATAAATCCGATTCACGTTTATCGACATCGACTTTGTCTGTCAGTTACGTGCCTGACAGTTTGAGTTGTGTTGGCAACATTTGGTGTAGCGGAAGTTGAATTCTATTGGACAGATTTAAATTTCGCGCTAATATAGTCGACTGTTTCTATAGCAACGCCTTACGGTCTTTGTTTACTGCAGCAGGTGCTGATGCAGTTGAAATTTGTATTGATGACAGATAAGAAACGAGGAGTAGACTTTTCTGCCTAAAATCCAGACGTGCTTTGAAAAGTAACCAGCAGGAGATGTAATTGAGGATAAGAAAACGGATGGTAGAAGCAGGAGGTTTGAAAGAAAGTTTAGGAAATCTTAAGTCTTAGCAAATTCCTCAAAATAGTTTCAGGTACATTCCTAAAC
This sequence comes from Pycnomerus fuliginosus, assembly GCA_963924575.1. NCBI lineage: Eukaryota > Metazoa > Arthropoda > Insecta > Coleoptera > Zopheridae > Pycnomerus > Pycnomerus fuliginosus. Next base: position 18,551,453 of record OZ004624.1, on the reverse strand, counting down.
TTTATATTAGCTAGATTCATGTTGAAGAAAACCAAAGATTCACCTTCTTCGTCATTTAAATGACTTTGGGCGATGCTAACCGTCGGTTTTCTGCCCTAGCTGACACTTCGAACTGTCAGTCAGTTTGACCGGCACTTTAGCAAAGACTTTGCAGTCAACTTGCTGTCGATAAACAGTTTAACTATCGGATAACGTAAACTGTCAGATATTTTCATTTAACTGAGCATCGATAAACCGGCCCTCAATCCAAGGGTGAACCGGGAACTAACGCAGTGGTTGCCCCCTCGATAGATTCACTTAAAATTCTATACCTAACAGGACGAATGTTTGTGAATGAGATAGAGAACTAACGCCATCTGTCGGGAGATCGCCTAAAGAAACAGAAAGTCCCAGAGATGACAGTACATAGCTACGTAATGGCATCACATCCACATTCCTCAATTCTTAACCTCAACTCAGCTGATGATATTTACTCAAATATCAAGAAAGAAAGCAACCAGGACCAGGTGAGCCCAATAGATTAAATTTTGCCTATGTATTCATGACTACTTGGGTTTTGAAAGCAGTTTTTGCGGTTTTAACTATCGTGTATTTTGTGAATTATTGACGATGTTAGATATTGATTGCGACCAGTTGCATTTTCAATTTTGAAAAACTAACCAGAAACACAATTAAGTCACGGACGGGACTAATCCCAGAAGCATAACGAACGAAGTGGTTCTCCTCTACCAAGGTTTACTTATCGATCGAACATAATTAGACACTCCCTGATTGCGAATGGCAATAACGTGGGGACTGGTTCGTAGTTATTAGCAGGTATTATTTTGAGGCCACGTGCTATCATCCAAGTTTCAAGTTTGTTTAGAGTTTAGAGTCTGTGATACCCTATAACAGGCTTGTGTCTCACGTAATTGAAAATGTACATGTATTGAACGAGCGACGTTATTAGAGAACCTCCGCTGATTACGCAACTATAAAAATTAACTCTGAGGCAATTTATATAATGGCTCGTTTTTATTTTATTACTGAGATGGAATATAATGGACGTGATTCGTTAAACGTGGAAATATATCCCAGTGTGCTAATTACCTAAATGGGCCGGTGTTGGAGTTAATTTCGGCACAATAAAGAATACATAAAATTTCATCACCAGTTTTCCTTGGTGATAAAACTAATTCGCACACAAAGCCCAGTAGTCTCAAGAACGAAAGTCTAAACTATAAAACGTCGGATAATTAAATCACATTTCCATTTTGTTCAGAGAATGCAGTAAATGTGACAGAGAATAATGACAAAATAATTTTATTTTCTTTCTTTGAAACTCCCTCGCAACTTTTCAAGGTTCTAGCATCACCCTTCCTTTTAGATTTTTCACGAGTGGAATCCTGGCATTTTTAATTGGGAACATTCAAACTGTAATTTTTGAATGTCGCGTTTAATTGGACAAATTTCCTTGAAGGGTTGTTGTTGAAATTCGTCCTGTATCCTGGCGTACAAGTAATATCCTGGATTTGCGCGATAATTTGTGAAGCAGACGGTCCCACCATCACCATTAGCAATTACTCTCAGTTGACGTCTTGCGTAGATCATCTCGAGACGTCTTGAGTCCGGTGGGATAAGAATGGTTAGACTCTATTTCCTCTGATACAATGCTTATATTTATCACTGTGATGAGGTTAATCACATCCAAGTGGCAGCGGTATATAAACACATCCCTCCGCTTAACTGTGACCTAAAGGAAGCGATATTAATCGGAACCCGCTGCGGGCTACGTTACTAATCTAATGCACGTAAGTGGTTACGTCGGCGGAAAATCGACTCAGAGGAGGTGTGTACTTAATCTAGTTTATCAAACGGAAGGTACACATATGCACTTAAAGGCAAACACTGCAGTCCTACGTGCCTTGCTGGATATATCCAGGATGTTCCAGATGCGACTCTTTTTCTTCAGGCTCGGAATAACAATTATTACGTTCTTTGGTTGGGCTTCATTGATCAAAGTTTTGGCTTACCTCAAGGTTGAACTACAATTATTAGAACATCTTATCGTCAGTTTGCCGACTTGTGTTACATTGCTCACGGCTGATACGTTTACTTTCCTTGTATGGGATTAGTGTAGCAGTAGTTCCACCCAAGTCTCAAAAGTTTGCTTATAATTTAAACAAACATCTGATAACGAAGCCGTTTTCTCCAAAAGTCACTGAAGCATGATTAAGATTTGCTTCTCTTCAACAATAACCGACGAACGCGTCATTTCTGATTAAGAACCCGGAGGTATTATATATCAGGTACGCTTCTTATTTCCCTCTACGAGGAATCCCGGGTAACACAGAGGCATGCAGCTTTTCGCAAGCTCACAGGAATGTAAATTAATACCATCCCGACTCCATTTCGCAGAGTGGATCGGAACAGGTAAGCCCAATAGTGTCAAGTAGGAGTCGTAGACAAACCCAACAATTTTCCCAGAGCATTCACGAGATGGAGGAAAGTCGCGTTAAGAAATATTGTTTTCCGATATCGTGATCACATTTAGTTGAACCGGAGGCCTCCATTCTCATCCCTTTTTCATTGAAACAAGTGGCTTTACTTACAATACACGCCTTTCCCTTAATAACATTTAAATTCCGTTAACGTTGAGTAATTGTTTGCTAGGTCCTATTCTATTTCCTATTCTAGTTTTTTTTTGGGGTATTTCAGACAAATTAAATTTCAGTCATCTAATGATGACCTGTTTTTGTTGATTCACTTGATGAATGATTTTGGTCTGATAGTTTCTATAACAATGGGTATGAATCTATAGTTTGCTCCACAGATTTCTGAGCATTGTCCGAAGGAGATTCCAGGTCGTGCAAAAATGTTTCAAACCCGGAGTTGGTTATTGCTACAAATTAATGCAGTCCATCAATGAAGGCAGCATAGCGGCAATAATTTTAATTCCCAACTAAGTAGGAGTCCTAAAATCTCGCGACTTTATTGAGGCCATAACATCTGTATTTAGGTTTTTATAACGACAACGGAATCACTTACATCTGATCGTAATTTAAGCGGGGCTTTTATATCCAGTCGCGACAGAGCCAGGGTGCTATTAAAGGAGAAACCGTGCGAGAGCTTTATGCCGAGGAATTTGGGGGAAAATCCCCAAAGCTTTCGCTTGTCCCGGATTAGATGAGACTTGTCTGATAGTAGTGCAGAAACGTCAACTCCCACTAGGTACCAGCAACATGTGTAGCAGTCAACTCATATTACGTTATATGTTGCAACCCTTGCTGTCCCATATTAACTTCCAAAACTTATTATCTCCACTCTCTGGAACGACGCGGATTCTCCAGACCATTCCGCTTTACAGTCTTGCACTAAATGACTTTGTCTTAAGCACTGACTTGTCGGCTACATCAGCGCCATCTGGCTGGCGATCGGTCACAATAAATACATCAAGCACTTTACGGCCTCGTAAAATCATCTCCCGATTTCCTTCGCTATGTCGCAAAATTACATGTTTTGTAATTAAATACGGCGGAGCCTTCAAGATAAAAGCTTTTAACGCCGAAACAATCTACTAGATGTACTTTATTTGTATGGAGGAGAATATTGCGGTTGTACCGTTTACAAATGGATATTTCAACGTGGACGGTGCTCAATTAGCATCGGAGTTTGTGCACAAACACGAAGGGGTGGCTAATGGATCTGATGGACCGAGCCTGATTGGACTTAATTAGCTGCTCTCTATGTTTACAGAAGAGAGGCCTTCGTCCGAAGAGCTTTCTCCAACGCATATTGTCTGCTCGATCTAAAACTTTCGATAAATAACCAATTTAAAGTTTCCGCGCGCTCTGTTTGTCTTGGACAACATTCAAATTTGTACGGCTAATTGGGTACTCAGGTATCGCTTCCCATAACTTCGTCAATGCTGGATTAGAGTGAAGGAAATTGTTTACTGTTGACTGGACACCGACAGAGAACTTAGTTTACAGCACTTCCAATTAATCACCAATCTTATCCTCGTGATTGAGCTCCCAAGGACATACGATCGAGTGGCACTAATTTATTGAAATATACAGGGTGTCCCAGAACGCTCGCGCCACCGTTTAATCAAGTATCCAGCATTAAATTCTGTGTCAATCCGTGTTTTTGAAAATTTCCAGGCTCCAATAGTTCTCCATTTCTAATCAGATTTCTACGAAGGCGTAGAGCGGCGGAGTTTTTAAAATTTTCTGAAAAAAAACTTTGTTGCATCAGCAAATTTTCACTTGCAACTGACAATTGTTACTTGCAACCGACAATTGTCCAATTGTCACTTGCAACTGACAATTGTCGTATATAATACAACAAATGGTCTCAATATTGCCGGCAATTTTTATCACTTTGATGCAACGAGCAGGCGTTGGGACGAAAATTATCACGAGCGCTTGCGTGAGTGACAATTTTCCAAAAACAATGGATATAGAAACGTTGCGAGAGGCGGTGATCCATTTTACTCGAAGTGGGCTAAGTATTTAAATCGAAGAGGAATGAAAATTGTAATGGATATAGAGACCATGAGTTGTATTCGGCAAGACAATTCAACGACTTGACGTTTCTCGTTTTTGACAACTGCCTGGCAATCACCACATGTACAAATTGCCATATTAATCACGCTGTGATTGGCTGAAGCGGTTAATTCGTCACTTTTGATTGGTTTATAAAGTAAAACTTGAATTGTCACTTGTAACCGACAATTTGTCACTTGTAACTGGCAGGCGCTTCAAACTGCTTCAGTGACGTGCTGAAAAAATTAGTCATGAAAGGGGGGGGGGGTTCAAAAGAATTAGGTGTGCAAAAACTACTAAAGGAGCATAAATCCGTGCATTTTCGTTATTTTCTTAAAACTGTAAAAAAAACTTTAATTTCTGGAATCACAGAACTTGTAACCCCCCTAACTCCCTCCGGCATACGCCATTGGTCGGTTTCAATTAATGACTTATCACCAGCTACAAGTGACAATTGCCAGTTACAAATGACAATTGTCAGTTACAAGCGACAATTGTCACTTACAACTGTTAATTGTCACTTGCAACTGACAATTTGTTATTGCAACAATTTTTTTTTCTCAAAATTTTAAAAACTTTGTTGTGGTCCTTCTACGCCTCAGAAATAATACGTTTCGTGTCCAATACAGTGTATTAGGCAATAAAAACGAATGCCCTTGATTATATACCTTTTTGGATACGACACGGTGTAGCTCGAGCAGCAACTATCATTGAAGAGATTACGGCACAACAATTATTAATAAATTTTGACTAAACAAATTTCACCGGAATAATGTCGAACGCACACGAATGATCGTTACAGGCTTTAAACTAGAAATTGCCACTGCAGGAACTAGCCGGATGGACGAACTCTTTGTCGAATTTTTTATTCCCAAGTAATCGGCATGAATGCTCTGCTGAAAACAATAGAAATCAATTACCTGTGATTGCTGATAACAATATCTCAAAAAATTGACGCTTTAAGCTGAGTGCCAGTGTAGAATTTTAAAAAGGGCGAGCGCGCAATAAAAGAATTAGAGTATCCTATTAAATATAAATGCAAATGAGGACGAAGTGAAGAGAGCCGGAATATCAAGGACCAAATAATGAGCAGGAGACTATTAGAATAAGCCATTGGACTGGATGCGCATGTCTTCAAGTTGAGAGGCTTTCTGTAATTGCGATATTTTAATTAGCTGTGTCATCATTATGCCGTTTTGCGAAAATGCGAATATCTCTTAGCCAAAGTGTTATTTATGTCTTAATACTGGATCCACCGGAGGTAATGATCTAATTTATGGGCGGACGCGATTACTTAAATTGCGTTCAAGCCGTTGTAAATTCATTATTAACACAAAGCGCAGATCTTGATTTCTTGAAACTGCCGCCAACCCCAATTCTCATTTTGCTGAGAAGTATCAAGAGGCGACCACAACGAAATTGCGGACTCTGCAGCATTTAGCCGTATCGCCAGGTTGCAAGCTCTCGGAAGCTCAAAGATCACAACCACAAACTGGCAACTTTGTGGGCGCGTCCAATCCATTAGTAATCAAGAATGCGTTTCACTTTTCTTGTGTTTATCTGTTCATGCATAATAACGATAGGTCGGCAAAAAAACACTTCTTTAGTTTTTGTACCATATTTTTCAATTTTGTATAGAACATAATCTGAAATCTCTGCTCGTGATTGGATTTGAAATCAGGAAATCACTTGCCTAATATTCGTTCCTTTTATAAGAACGTCTTTTTCAACATCTGCTGTCTGATGAGCTTCAGCGAGGGCTTCAGTAAGGCATCATCATATTAAAGATGAGAACTGTGAGTAGGACTAGTTATTTATGTATTCAGGTGGACGATCCTGGAATTTGCGAGACGAACAAAGCGAGTGCACATAATTTCTTTTTCTTCAAACGTCAAAAAACTACACTGCAATGACATTTTTGACAACGTTAAAGTAACATTTCTATATGATATGGCAAAGAAGTACATTATTTTTACTCCGGTGCGGTGGCGGAAATTTTTTTTTTGCCGCCGGAGTAGTTAGTGACGTTCTTCCTTACGCACCACTTTGTGAATCTTCGGTAACCCCATCCCATAGCAAACTAAGCTTATTCTTAAAGTTTTGAGAAATAATTTAATCAAAAATATCAACTTTTAATGAATTTTCTGCGTTTGAAGGAAAAATAGCATCTCGTTCGTTTAGAATTACACTGTCGTATGTGCTATTTATGCCGTTGCGAGATATGAAGGCTTGTAATTTGTGGGAACGATATTTCTAAACTGTTACATGTGCCTAGTAATTAAAGATTTGGATTAACATTAGAAAAATCTAAGAAGCAATTTGATTACATATTTCTTATCAGAATTTCGGTGATCCGTAGAAAAGACAACTATTTCAGAAACACATACGATTTTGTTAAAAACGCGCAAAAAAGCGGCTAAACGGGTCATCACTCTCTAGTTCCGTCAAAATGATTATCAGTGTGTGTCAAAAAGTAAAGACAAAGACAATAATTGTGATAATTTCTTAGATGTGTCTGTATCTCAAAAAAGTTCGTAACTTCCGAATTAGTTGAGAAAAATGTGGGTTCCCATTAAAAAAAAAACAGTGATGACGTCATTATTGTCAATGTTTGGTAAATAATAAGCCGAGGTTTTTAGTTTTTAATACATATATTGAGGAAAACAAAGAAGATATTTAACGCAGAAAAGCCACACGACGACTGACTGCAACGCAGTGTTGCCAGATCATGGTATTAGGAGAATCGGTAGACTTCGTCGAACTTTTGGGTAGATATCGTAAAATATCGGTAGACTAATTAAAAATTACTCTAAAAAATCCCCATCTCATAAGAATTCTTTTAAAATTCATTTTTTCGCCAACCGTCCATAAAGTGGCGGTTTTTCCCATTGATAAACGATAACCTGTACAAAATTGGTCACTTATCTGTAGGTACATCGAATTTTTACCTTTCACGTATAAACACTTAACCTTTAATCATCAAAGTCACTTACGTCAAACATTTGAAAAAAATCTTATATTGCAATTTTATAATGCAGTTTTTTTTTTGAAGCTCAACAGTCTAAACAGGCTGAACTTCTCCTAATTAATGAAAATTTTCGATATCTATTCAACTCCAGCGCTCTCTATGGTCAAAATTTAAATTAAATTGGGGCCCTTTTGTGACATGCCATTTGAGGGGTAAGAAATTCTCGCAAATATTTTTGACATCCATAAACTCTTTCAAAAAAGTTATACACCGACGAACAGGAACTTAGAGATTCTTCAAGTTTATGCTGTAGATTTTGAAAAAAAAATAATTTGAACAGAGCGACCATTGGATCGGTAATGAAATTAGCTCTCAAATTATGTACCACAATGGGGGATTGCCATTTGAAATTTTTAAGTTGAGATTGGCGGGGTTAGGGGGTGCGTTTGTAAGATTGCACCATGCACGAATTTTAGGTGTCCCCTTAGAAATAGAAGTGGACCTGTTCGAACAATTTTTTATATCTTTTGTAGTGTATATTGTGTACTGTATGTAGTGTAGTGTATGTAACTCTGCGAATTTTATACTACACCGATAATTAATTAATACTTTTCTGGAGGATCAGTTCGATGAGATCTCAATTAATCACAATTAATTAATTAATGATCCTAATCGGGAATCGTCGTAGCAAAAGGAAAAATCGAATTTTTAAAAATTATAAGTATAATCTAATACTTTTCTATTGTTTTCAGCTGATTACATGTAAATAAAAAATTGACAAAGGATTCTGTACATCCAGCTATAGTTCCTGGAGTGGCAATTTGTAGTTTAAAGCCTCCAGGGCGTCTGTATCAATCTTTAGTGCTCGTTCCTTGAAAAACTCGACATTATTCCGGTGAAAAAGCCAAGTTGGTGGGACCAGATTCACTTTCCAACTTTCTCCACACAAAAATAAATTTTTCTTATCTGTTCACGGGATCGATAAGGGGATTGGACGAGTCCTTTCGAATCACATTATTCCGTTCGCCTTATTGCTTGTCACCCTAACATCATCAATATGACCGACGCTAAACCATATTGCGTTTCACAAACATGAAAAGAGCTTTTGATTGTGGCTCCGTGCTCTGTTTAGGAGCCTTGGTCTGTATTATTGCGATTTTTTCGGGCCACATTAATTGACGTTGCAATATGAACACAAATTAACCAAACGGTTCATGAAATTTGTGTTGAAGCGGACACGCCTTTGTCGAATTTCCTGTGTTCATCGCACTGGAAATTTTGCTCAATGTAATTGCTTGCCAACATTAATCGCAACATTTACATTATATTCGTTTAAACTTCAAACGGGTTTTTTAATAACTTAATTCAGATCTGAATATGACCTATTGCAAACACCATAGGACATGAAAGGTTTGCGCTTCGAGCAACAGAAATTCATTTTATTACGAAAATTACATGCCGTAAAAAATAAAATTACGAGACAACAAATGGGTATTTGCAACTATATAAAATCCAGGAACAGTCAATTTCGTTCCATTGAAACCGCGCCATCCCGCTGGCGTATTCGAACAAATTGAATCCGTAGGAGCGTAACGACACTCAGAGAGCTACATTTGTTCTTTCCGATGAATGGAGTTAATTAATTAGCCAGTCTGAGCTTGTGACGTTCTCTCGTTTCATTGCAATCATGTTGCATGTAATCCTCTGCGAGTAAATCAAAACCCTCGTACTGTGTGTCACCAGATAGACAGATAAGCCCCAGGCTGCGGGTCTCGTTTTAATATCTACATTCTCTCTGTTATGTCCATTAGGGGTCGTTCTATTTGGATTTTATCATTTCTACTGTTTTATTTTGTTCGCGTTTGTCATTTTGACGACGGTATGCTTTTTACGAGGATTTACATTTAGGTCTTGTCATCGACTATAATTTCTCATGCTGGTTAATTCTATTACGAGATCATCTCTAGGACCCTGGGCGGCTTAAATTGCGAAGTGTGAGGCTGCGCTCATACTCGTGCCTTGAAGCGAGGATTTCCGGGACGTCGGAAAATTCTACTAATCTTCCAAGATCGGGAAATGCGTGGTTATATCAGATGGAAAACGATAGGGGAAAATAAAGTACTTCAAGAAGAACAAAATATACATCAATAGCGACTTAACCAAGAAAGAGGAAGATCCAAAAGACAAAGAATGGAAATGGGATAAAAAACTAAAAGCATTGAATCCTGAGAGCAGATCCGAACCAAAAAACTACTAAGACGTAAAAGAAGCGGGTAATTATGCAAGACGGACTGGCATGGAAAAGGTCAACGAGAAAAGGCAACGAAAAAGGACAAGAATACGGCAAATATTATTAAACATAGAAAAGGAAATGAAACACGAGTAAGAAAAGAAAAGAAGAAAGAAATAAACATAGGTACATGGAATGTGAGGGGCATAAATGGAAAGGAAGACGAAATTTTTGAAGAAGTGAAAGTGCAAAACTTAGACTATTTAGGTGTAACCGAAACAAAAAGGAAAGGTCACGGAATAGAAGAATTAAAAGACGGATACTACTTGTATTGGTCTGGAGTAGACCTACAAAATAGAGGACCTGAAAAAATAGAAAACAAAACGAAAAATATGTCACCGAGAGAATACTTACAATTGAAGCAAAAATGGAAGATAAGGAAGTATGGAGAATCATTATGAAGCATAATAATCGCCGATCTATCTATCATCAACTACTTCCTGGTATAAACTCCGAAAACTGGGAGAAGATAAAAGATGTCAAAGCAAAGCGACATGCAGAAATATCAAGCGATCACTACCTACTGCAGATGATAATTACCATAAATTCGGAAGTAGGTAAAGGAGGAGAAGAGAAATAAAAAATAAGGAGCCACAAGCTAAAAAAAAAGTAGAAGAATTAATGGAACAGGGAACCGACTGCAACACAGACGCCCTGGGTGTACAAGATAAATGTGGTCATCAAACATACAAAATAAAGTTAAAGAAACGAAGAATAAATGGAAGAAATATTTGCAAACAAAAAGAGAAGAACACTACAATGAGTACAAAACAGCAAGAACTGAAGTAAAACAGATGATAAAAACCGTCAAGCAAAAGTCGTGGGAAAAATTTGGAAACAAAATGAAAGATAACTATTCGGATAATCAAAAACTGTTCGTTGGTACACTAAAACAATTGAGACAAGGGAAAACACCAAGATTGAAGAATGTAAAAGATAAGGCAGGAAATATACTAACGCAAGAGAAGTGCTTAATGGAAAGATGGAAACAATATTTCAAAGAACTCACAGACTGGAACCAAAACGAAGACACAGAAGAAGAGATCCAAGTAACAGAAAGCTGCGGAGAGAGCTTACCTAAAATAGAAGAGGAAGAAGTAAGAGAAGTCATTAACAATATTCAGCAATAGAAAAGCTATTGGCTCTTTTAAACGACGTCATAAGGAAACTAGAAGTACCGAAAGATTGGAAAACAGGAATAATATTGCGCTTGTATAAGAAAGGAGACATGAAAGAGTGTGCAAACTGTAGAGGTATCACTTTAGCCAGCACACCAGGAAAAATACTAACAAGAATACTAGATAAAAGACTAGGGGAAAAACTAGAAGTGACACTAGAAGACACAATATGAATTCAGAAAAGGAAGAAGCACCCAAAATTTAATATCTATAGTGAGGCAACTAGGAGAGAAAATGATAAAAAAGAAGAGATCTACATAATTTGCTTTATTGACCCTAAAGGCTTTCAACCGGGTAAGGCGAGAGGATGTCTGGAAAAGTTTAGAAAAAAGAGGAGTAGAAGAAGGTATGATAGAAATTATTAATGCCTTATACAAAAAGAATAAGAACAAGGTGAGAACGTTAAATTAAGAATCATCTGCATTTGAAACAAGAATAGGCCTAAAATAGGGATGTCTCTTGAGCCCACTAAATTGGAAAATGGACTAAATTGGAAAACAGTTATAGTGCGGACTATATGATTTTAATACCAGACTCAGAAGAAACACTCCAACGAAATCTAGAAATATATGAAATAGGATTTAAAACAATTAATATGGAAATAAATACAGAGAAAACAAGTACACTGATAATAGCAAACGTCCGGTACTTTTTTAGCACAAGTACCCTTAGGTTTCATTTTTGTGTATAGCAAATTTCAAAATTCTCACTGTCCCCAAAAATGTTTCCTTTTTAACTAATTTTTTTGGATCGCGGAAAGGCTACTCTACTTATCTAACGTATCCCATTAAAACTGATAAATTCTGACAGTTTCACCTGATTCTTTTACGACACGAGCTAGTGCCAATAAAGAGGAGGGGTACGTATAGAGCTGAGACAGTTACGGCCGGCTAAATGTTATTATTTTGCGTAGCATGGCAGTAAAGCAAGATTTATGTGGTTTGTAATGAAAGTCCAGACGTGACATGGAAGCGGTTTACAGTAGACGTAAGACCGTCAATTGTCGGGAGCAGGTGTTCGAAGCTGTTGAACGTGTACAAGCATAGCCGACCACTCCTTAATTATTATGACATAAATTGTATTAAAACTCCATTTCGGTAATCAATTATGTTTCGGAGCGTGTAATATCAATTTACAACGACGAACTAAGCCAAAAGTTTGCCTATGTTGCCACTCAAAATATTTCCAATTCCGCCCTTTCGCATTAATCTTTGTGTCATTTTAATTAGTTGAATGCGGCTGGATTTTTACAAAAACTTGAAGTGATTGGGATAAACCACGCATGTAAGACAAACAACCCAATTAAAGCGTCGAAATTCTTCAAAACCTGGACGTGTCGGGGCTTCCAGATTGGAATGGGTAATTAGTTTGCTTGTGTGCACGAAAGCTGGGTAAATTATATCAAAGCTTAGTCTGAAATGTTGCGGTTTCAATTAAAATTTAGTTAGTAAAACATGTGTACGGGTCACATGCATTGCGATTGTTCGATAGTTGTTAATTATAATTTTGTTGTATTTCTGGAGCGAAACTTTTTCAATAAACGCGAAATTGTACTTTCAAATTTGACTTGGTTTCGCGTAGAACCGTAAAATCGGAGAATACACACTACAAAGTCCAACTACAATAAAGAATCGGTGAAAGATAGTATACTGCTTTTATTGGGCCTTGAAATTTATTACGTTTTCAGTGGATTTTTTGAGAAAGTTTGCAAAATTAGAGGTTGCGTTTGATAAAAACAGGATGTGATTCGAATCGGAAGGCAATAATTCAATGTAGCATTTTTATGTAGAAGGGGCTTTAAATATTTGAGGGTGTTGCAACCCGATTACCTTTATCCGTTAATACGGTTCCGTTGATGTATGTATTTATGGTGGCTATGCATCAAACACGGCCCGAATAATTTCTCCAATCCGCAAACAACCGCTGGGGCTCGGCTTTTTCCACTGTTTATAAATCAAATTGGATTTGTGAAGTTTTGAATATATTCCTTCTCGAACAACAAATCGTTAGCTGCACATCGCCTTTGTCTGAGATGAGGTTGAACACCAGACCTGACTGCAGGTTTTCATCAAACCAGACATTGTATGTTATGGCGTTGTAAAGAACGCAGAAACCTTGAACCAACCATTATTAAGAAAATATTGCCCCATAAGCCCCCGTAATTGATCGTAACGCATTGTGTGTCCGGTTTTGATAACTTGTATCAAAGTGAACAGTTAAACCGGGGGGAAATTTTCAAACACGCAACCCCTTGAAGAAGTAGCCAATAAGCGTCAGACTAGTGCACAGTTGTGTCTGGCTATAATTAAAACTAAGTATCTTAGTTGTTTCCCACAGGCTTTCGGACTGACGCGCTTGCGAACGAAAAAACAACAAAATTGATTGAGAACGCAACGGCCCGAGAGACGCAAGACAAATGGTGGTAAGGAAACCACCAGAGGTTTTCCATTTAATGCGATCCTGTTGCTAGTTCCGCCATAATTAGCATAAGCCGACAAGGAAAAGAAAAAATAATTTCTGGTTAACTGAACTTTGTGACATAAGGCAATACCCACAGATTTGTTGTGCCGTTACATAAGTCACCAGATATTTGCCTGGAGGAGTTTTGATTTATGAGAAGGTCAAAGTATTTTCACTTAATATAAGTCGACATAAATCAGATTCCTGACGTTTTATGTTAAAAATGCCAACGCAAATTTGCCCCGTGTTTAGACAAAGATATACTGAAACTTGAGTTGACGTAATTTGACGTGTGTTTTGTCTACTTTTCAACCTGATTTAATTGCGAGTGCGATTTCAGAATATCTCCGTCTAATTCTAATTATCAAACGCTAGAGAAAAAGAGGTTTGAAATAAGAAACCAATACAGCAGCATCAACTTTTTCAGAAAAAATGTAGAAATAAACTTAAAAAACTTGATTCCAGATTTGCAAGACACTTCAGGATCCTTATTTTTAAGCAAAAATATAGCAATTTGCTCTCGTGGCCGAGAAACATCAGCAGGAAACATAAGGGCGAAACTCGTGGATTTAGGATTGCATCAAATGATCAATTGTATGAAACCGAAGACAAGACATTGCAAATTGTGCTTTCGTCTTAAATTTTCGTCATTTGTATTGCCCGGCGATATCGCATCCGCCGTGCAGGATCGATGAAAAAAGGATAAATCCTAGCAGGACCATTAGTATATTGCGAAAGGAAATAAAGCTGTCCAAGACTTTATACTCCGAAACTTAAACTTCATATCTTTCGTTGTAATGATGCTTTTATTATGATTTGTTCCCGTAGAACGACATGAAAGAAAATATAATTCGATTCGAGTTTTTTACGGCCTTCAGTGCGACTTAATAAGGCATAAAATGGTAGTTATTCGGTGCACGACCTTTTTCTTGCAGCACCTTCGATTCATGTGATTGTCGCGGTGTCTCAAGCGGATTGATTTGCGAATAAATTACGTTCACTTATGGAAATTGCAATCAGGTTCTATTTTATGGCTCAATTGTCTACGCAGCGGTTGCATATTTATGATTTAGACACCGGTGGTATTGTTGTTTAAATGCTAAAACGGCCCCTGTAGTTTCTCCCTCCACGGTTCAATTAAGTACGACTGGGTGAGTGTCAAACAAGACCCACTCTGACACGCAATCAATGGACACGACAGGTTGTCGTTCGAATTATGGATTTTTCTTGACATCGGCTTGTAATTAAATCTCGACAGGCATTCGAAAGGCAATTTGTACAAGTAGCGGATTCTCAAAAGCTCTAAAACGGACTTGAAATACATGTTTTTGATGACATTCAGCCGGAATTGAAAACGCAAGAACCTATAGATTCACCTGTCTGGAACGCGGGACGACTAAAAACTTGTTGACTGCTGAAACAGGCGAATCAAAATGAGCTTCGAAACATTCTCGACTATTTGCATTTCCCTTGAAAAATTTCCCTAATACCTCGAATTATCTCCGAATAGTTCGTACGTAATTAAAACGGTCCTCCCGGCAAAGTTCTGAGACATGGAATTGCATTTTTTATGAACTGCTTACATTTAGTTTAATAGGTTTAGAAGCGTATAGTTAAAGTTGGAACGCACTTGAGAGTGGCGTTTATCTCAAAAGCTCTGGTACCGGCAGCCGTCCCCGAGGACTAATTGGAGTTTAACACTCCCAGCAGAGGCTGTTCGTCCTCCGCTTCAACGCACCGAGGGCTGAATTGATTTAAAAGACGCACAAAGTTAACCGGGACGCGCCAGCAATCAACTTCGACTTTTCCCACCATAATCACCCGCAGCATAAACACATTCAAATGAGCCTTAAACAGGGACGAAGTTTATATTTTTTCAGCACGTTTTCGGAAAATGCGGGGGTGGGACAACGAGCGGATCGGATCGGATATGCCGGAGACGCGTAAGCTGATTTGTCACAAAAACAAACATCAAACCCTACGGTTCGAGTAGTTGCTTAGTTAGTTGGAGTTTAGGACGGAGCTTAATTGAGACAAGCACAAAAAACTTAAACAGATACTGACAGGGACCTACTTTTCGCTATCTTCATTACCAAATAAAATTAAGATAACTTGTGACCAATGCCATCGAGTATTAACAACTTTCAAACAGAATAGTTACCTATCCATTTTGTGGCTGTGAGTTTTTGATTTTGCTTAGATCACAACTTCCATCAACTTCAAAATCTTAAATAGAAGCATATTTAGTGTTGCATATCAAAAGAAACGTCTTGAAGAATGCTGTTAATTTCAGAAAATAATTTGAGAATTTAATAATGAATCCTTAACATTACAGGAAAAAGGTAAATTCGTAGAAAATTCAAGTGAACATTTTTATCCCACGGTTTTGATTCGTCATCAGCTTTTTCAGAACGTTTTTCAAATTCTTATGAATGCTTACTGACAACGATTAAGACAAACAACCGAGCAACCGAAGTGGTACCTAATTGAGAGGTTCAGAGCTGAAGTGGACCAAGTCCACTAAAACTAAATTTGAGAACGTCGAGTTAGGAGTTTTTTTACTAATAATGAATTCATTAAGTAATTAATTTTTATTCGTCTGTGTAAGAAACGTTTAATCAGCTCATAACCTCAAGGTTTGTTGGAGGTTGGTGCTTACATGAAATTAAATAGCACTTGTTTTAACATGTCTAATGGCTTAGCCGGTGCTTACGGCAATAATAATCTATAAAACTTGTACTTAATTCAAGTGAAGGTTTTGATAATGATTCAAAGCACAAAACACAAAACTATGCCTACTACCTCATAATGTAAAATGGACTTGTTTCATGACAGCTATGAAAACTATGCACTCTAAACAATCATTTCGTTACAACAGTTTAAAAATTATATTTTCTGCTCTTAATCCCTCAAATTTCAGATTCATCCCCATCTTGTACTTGCAATTTTCTACAATTTTCTAATAATAAAAAAATAAATAAAAATAGTTTGGAGATAGGACACGAACGAATTCTGTAACACCATTTTTATATTTCGGTTCCCTAATGAACACTTTATAGCACCCAAATGAGTTCTCTAATGTGCTCTTTTAGCGCACGGCTTTTGTTTATTACGTAACCTAGCCAACGACTGTATGTTCAACAGTAGCCAACTGTCAAGCGAACATTGATCTGTTTTTTGAAAATGGAAAGCCATTTTTTTTTCTAAAAATACTAACAAGTTGGGTGTCCAAAATAGAAAAGATGTATAAAAAACGTGTTTCATAAGAATCATAAGGCTCTTATCGCACTCGGATTTTGCAAAACTCGGGCTTTTCGCCCTCGTCCAAACATCCTCGTGTGACAATTCAACTTTTACTTTATAAACCAATACGAATTAACTGCTTCAGCCAATCACAGCGTGACTAATTTGGCAATTTGTACATGTGGTGATTGCCATCAGGCAGTTGTCAAAAACAAGAAACGTCAAGTCGTTGAATTGTCTTGCCGAATACAACTCATGGTCTCAATATCTTGGTAATTTTTGTCACTTTGATTTAGACTCGCAGGCGTTGTTTTTGGAAAATTATCACTCGCGGGAGCGCTCGTGATAATTTTCGTCCCAACGCCTGTTCGTTGCATCAAAGTGACAAAAATTGCCGGCAATATTGAGACCACTTGTTGTATTATATAGGTACGATAATAATTGACCTTATGAAACGTGTTTTTTAATATACTATTTTAGGACAAGACACAAGGTGATGTTTACAGAAAAATAGACCTTTACGTTTCAGTTCAGCAGCAAACTGCCTATCGCAAGGCTCGATGATTGGACCAGAATCTTTTATTGAAAAATTAAGTCCGACATTTTTAGTGTGGGTTGTTTTTATCTTATGATAAAACACTACTTACTTATTATGTAATTTTTATCATCAGCATCAGTAATATAACAAGACGTTTGATTGGTTTAAAATTCTTGAGTTGTTTAATCACTATAAAACGATATAGTGGTATTTAGTCGCCATAAAATGGCATGCTGTTCCTGTATCAATATAAAACTGACGCGATTGGAGGAAGTTTGACGTTGGCACAGCTTTCCATTGGTCGAATGACTCGAATGGTAATGACTCTAAAATGAATTTGATTGGTTAGAAATTTTAAAATGGGTCTAATTGATTGGTTTAAAACAGTAAGGATCTGATTGATCAATTTGAAATATTACAATTTTGCTATTGGTTACAATTGTAGTTATAACAGGTGATGGAAATATCAGTGAATATCAAAATTTTTAATTTTGAAATCTTTTTCCTATTAATTCTTAAGATTTTGCTACAAAATTACTTTTAAAACGAAACTTAAAACCTTAAAAAAGGATAGGTCCAAAGGACAATTATTTAAGGATGCCCTGACAATCGGCATAGTGCAATCCAGAAATGACCGCACTTTATAGTTTTATCCCGGCGAATGTGATTTGGTATGGAGGAGATGACATTAAAATCCCTTTTATGTGGGTGCCCACTGAAAGGTTTACATTGCCAGAGTTGTGCTTTTATGGGACATTTCTATCTATTCTGAAGACGTGCGAACGTTCTCGTCACCCCACCAGACGGCGATGCCACAATTGCGCGAATAAGCCACAACATCTCCCGATGATTAATTCATGAGTTCTGGAGTGGTTTAGGCAGCTGAAACGCCGCAAATCTAGAATTAGGATAGAAACGGACCCCATTGTTCTGATTAAAGGTAGAAATTGAAAACAGCTGCGCACCACCACCTCGAATCATACCCCAATTTAAATCCGTTTCGGTTAACACAAAGTATTGATTTGAGGAATTTTATAATTTTATGATTTTTATGACACCGGAGGAGATTGGCTCCAAACTTAATTCTCGTTCAGGTTTTTATTAAACAATTTGGGCATTAATATTCCAGCCCCTTCATGAATAAAATACTGTCGGGTGCTCTACATTTTATGCGTACGCCTCTTTCTAATTTCGGATGTAAATAAAGCGCCAGCTAGTACAATTTAAGTTTTCGGTTGATCCCAACTTGCGCCATTTAGGCTTAACATAATCTGGGATCTGTGTAAGTACGTGATGTCATTGAATACTTAACTACTTTATGGCTGGAGCGTTTCATATCTGCTCTGTTTTAACGATCACCTTGTCACCCTTGTTATTGCACGACCTCTGTGCTACATTTTTTTAATCCCGCGTCTCCAGAAAATCATTAAGTGGCCAAAACAGCCCTCGTAAAGCAAAGTGACTACCTACGATCTCGGATTATATTTTGGGTTAAGAGGGTTGTTTGCGTGAAATTGTCTAATATTTTGCAGGAATATGCCGCGACAGCCGCAGACTCCGCCGAAGACTGTAACGCTGAGGAAATTATTTGGATTTATGGGCGCCCACATGATTCCACATTTTACTTGCTTACCAACAGCAGAAGCGACACTCACCTGCAACAAAAAACAAATAATGAAAAAATTGTATACAGTAGTAGATATTTAAATAAATAAGTAATATTTTGGTGAAGTTGACAAACTAATGTTTAGGAACACTGTTGTAAATGATGGCAATAGTATAACTTTGGACGTTGCTGAAGTTGTTCGAAGAGGATTTAGAACATTTCAGTCAATAAAAAATTGGCAGTCTCGGAGACGTCGTGAACCAACCATATGATCAGGTTATCGCTAAAGGTAGGTTCTATCGATTGAAGACG
Organism: Pycnomerus fuliginosus; assembly: GCA_963924575.1. Taxonomy (NCBI): domain Eukaryota; kingdom Metazoa; phylum Arthropoda; class Insecta; order Coleoptera; family Zopheridae; genus Pycnomerus; species Pycnomerus fuliginosus. The sequence continues at coordinate 18,532,332 of OZ004624.1, read as the reverse complement.
CCAATTTATCGCAACAGAATAACCTACAAGGTCAAGACAGCTTATCGCCATTAAAATACCATGTTTCGAAAAAATGGTATCTACATCTAAATTTTCGACCCTATTATTGACCTTATCGATTTTATTACGAAGAAATTAAATCGCTTTAGTTTTTAGTCACTTTTTGCCACGACTTGTCCTTGTCCTCTCTTTTGGCATTGAGCCTCAGACTCACTCAGTCAGACCTCTTGACTACACAAGGCGAGAACAGTGTTTTGTCACGTTTGTGTTTTAAAGTTTTAAAGCTAAAATTCCAGAGGTACATTTCCTCCAATATATTATTTTCATTTCAGTAATTTTTTAGTGGCATCATTTTCATTAAAAATGTCAGTGCTTGTTGTGCTGTGATAGTATTAATGTTCATTTCAACTAAAGGGTGGCCCATAAAAAACCGGATTTTTTTGTTTTTAAATATCTTCGTAAGTTTTCGTACGATATTTTTCAATCTTATACACAACGTAGCTGAAGGTTGAAATTGTCGATGCCATTTTTTTGTAAAATGTTAATTTTCGTAATTATCACAAATTGTGAAAGGGAACGGAGGACAATTTTTTTTGTATCTTTGTTACTTTATGTCCAATACTTTTGAGTTTTATTCAGGATGTAACCAAGGGGTGAGCCTTTCGATTTCTCCCTTTGGGTTACAGATAGCATATCATTGTTTTTCTTAAGAAGGTCTAACTTAACAGCATTATTTAGACCAATGGGGTGCGACGTCTGACAGAGACGTTCGCACATGATTAAAGCGCGTCTTTTCCTATTTGCAAAATAAGGTTTCATTTATTTTATTGTTCTATTAACTTCCTTAATTTGTCACCACCGTCGAATCGTATGCAACATAACCATAGCAACAAATAATCAACCTACTCGATTTCCCTTTTAAAACATAATTTGTTATAAAAAGACTGTTGCAAGAAAATTGACGTAATTTTAGTTTTGACATCCATATTAGACAAAAAAAAAGCGGGCTTTAATTATACGTGAACGCAACTGTCATATGTCAATGAGAAAGGCCATCCCTATTAGTCTAAATGATTTAGAGCAATAGGAATGGACTTTCTGTTAAGTTAGACGTTCCTAAGTAGGACAATGACGGTGCTATCTGTAGCCCAAAGAGAGAAATCGAAAGGTCCACCCTTTGGTTAGATCCTGAATAAATCTCAAATGTATTGGATAGAAAGTAACGAAGATACAAAAAAAAGAGTCCTCCGTTCCCTTTCACAATTTGTGATAATTACGAAAATTAACGTTTTTCAAAAAAAATCAGAAAAAATTAAGGGATTGATCAATTTTATTTCTGAAAGTTAATTTGGAAGGAGGAAAAAACAAGTTTTGATCATGTTTGAACGTCTCTGTCATGCGTCAAATTGTAACCCCACTCCATTGGCCTAAATAATGGTGTTAAGTTACTCGTTCTTAAGGAAGACACTGATGGTGCAAATTAAAATCTGATGAATGGCATCGACAATTTCAACCCTCAGCTACGTCGAACATAAGACTGAAAAATATCGTACAAAAACGTTAGTTAGAAGATATTAAAAAATAAAAAAATCCGGTTTTTTATGGGCCAGCCTTTATTTCCCGTATACGATTTTTTTATATTTTAAAACACATAAGACCCAATGCACATTGCCTCAATTAATTAACGAATTTTGACTAAAATAGTGATTGGATGTCAACAAAAATTCTTGTCATGGTAGTTTAAGACATTTTAAACAAGATTCCTGTGTTAACTCATTTTTCGCTAAAACTGTAGATACTTACGTCTTTTTTGGGCTTAGCACGGCAGTGCATATAAAATGTGTTAGAAAATTGTTAAAACGGTTATAAAAAAAATTTTGTTTAGAATTTTATGGGAAGGATTGCAATGACAAAGAGGAAGACAATTAAAAAAAACTAAAGAATTCTAATTCTTTTTTCAACAGGCAGGAAACGTGGCCAAGGGAAATTGGGGTCTGTTGAAAGGCTGGCGTCCATCCAATTACGTGAAGAAGTCGGCAGCACGCGGTTTATAATAGGATCTCGATTAATTTTTTGAAAAGGTGACTTGTTGAGTTGCGTTGCGTGTGCGTTTTGCCCCATCACGCACGTAGAGTGGCGGTGTTAATCAATGTCATAATACGTGTGAGGAAATGAGACCTCGTGAACAAGACAGAGAGTAATGGTGTTGTCTGTTTAGACCTGCCGCACGATGGCACTTTAATGTTAATTATGTGTAAGTTTTCCATTGTGTGCGACGATTTAATGTACAAGCGACAATTAAAAAAGACTTTAAACGGGTGATCCCTTCTTTATTTCATCGCATTGTTGAGGTGTTCAAGAAAACGTGGATATACGTCGACGCTCGTTTGATTAATGTTACTGGCATCTGGGGGGGGGGCTTAATGTGGATTACGTGATGTACGAAGGTGATTGTAATGGGCCTTTTTTTCTGTAAGGTTCACCTCTTGTGTGCTTAAATCTATCGGTAGGAGCAGGGATGATTTAATAAACAATTATTACTTTTAGTAACCGCTCCGCTCTGGTGACGGTTTATCGACTGACTCATCCTCCTGGCTTCCCAGTTGATCGGTAATCGACTTTTACATAATAATATCATATACTATCATAGACTACATAGTCTATGCGATGTGTATCCCTGTAGATGTTTATCATCCTAGCCTCGGCTAAATGAAACTTCAGCCGCGGCAGTAAATCTGCAATTTTTTTGCCTTGTTAGATGAATAACTATATTCTTCATAGTAAAAAATGTTCTATTCTCGTCTTATCACCACTGTCTTCGAGATTTGCTAAAAACGGCCATTTTTTCCGAAATTACTAGACGAAAGACTGGAATAAATAGCCTGCGATAAACTTACACCAATAAATAAATAATACATTAGAGTCCCGTACAGCGAACATAAATGGGATTTCAGCGAGATCAAACGATTTTTCCAAGTTCAAAGAAGAAAATCGCTAAAATATAACACATATCTTTTTTGTTCCGAATTCAAATCACCTGAACCCGCAAATTCACCCAAGCGCAGCATTTGATACACGCATATAAATCTCGGGGCTGTGATTTCGCCAATATAATCCCGAGATGGATCCTATCACCGCCTGCTTAGATTGTAATGGAGTGTGTTCATTTGTTCGAATAGCAGTCACTATGAGAAATTACCAGCGCTTTATGGCGCATTTTATGGACGCTCTTAAACAGTTTCATGTTTGCAATATGCATCTATCGCTTACTAAACACGACCCATAACTTCTGTATAAGCAAGATTAATCTCGCATTAACATTATACGACTTTCTTGGAAAAACAACGCGAGCTTTAATAATGGATGGGCGAAGGAGGAGGAAACAACCAGCGATACTTTCTTTCGTCGGTTAAGTGTATGAGCTATCCCTTCTTCGCAATCATTGCTCAGATCATCTTCTGAAACAGGTCCCTGAATAATGTAGTGGAATCTGATTTTCGGGACGCTCTTACGAGGAGATGCATATTTAATTTTGCAAAAAGCGCCACAACTGCCGGAAGTCGATTGGATGCACCCGCTGATGTTTAATATTAATGGGGCTGTTTTTACAAGACGCGACAAACACAACAGTTATTTAGTCCAGTCCATATGAAAGTCAAAACTTTCATTGATTATTGTTGGAGGCTAGCAAAAAAGGTTAACGTCGGACAAAACGCTGCCGAGACTAATCTTATAAATAATTCATTTATTAATTAGTTCAAAATTTTAATTAATACACGGCTGAAGGGTGTATTCTGCATAATTAGTGTATACAACTCATCGCTGCAACGCCGAGAATTAAGCTCAGCGCTGCCCACAGAGAAAAATGAAAAATTGAAAAAAATACTGAAAAATTGTCCACACCGTTTTTACTAAAATAAATTTCTACAGTTTACATCAAATACAACAATCAAAACATAGAAGATGCTTTCTGATTTTGTAAGGGGTGCCTCTGATAAGTTCGATGAAGTATGTACAGTACACTGGTAATGAGTAATTGTAATGCATTACATTTTTTTAGTAACTGTAATGGAAAACCATTACTTTTTTTACCCTTAATTGATAAAACGCAAAAATAAAACTTTTATGAAAAATGTAATTCTGTGAAATGAAATAACCACCACAGGAAGTAGCTAGGTACTACTGGTATCAGAGTTAACCCTAACCCAGCGGGGTTCTGTTTACCTACCGCCTCCCAAGCAAACATTGATGGATTCTGAAGAGGTTTTCCTGCTATTTTTAAGTAGCGATATTCTCTGCAATTACTCCGGATTAAATATTTCTGTAGAATTGAAATAATTTCCTAGTTGAAGAAAATAAAACTAACTTTAGCCATCTCAAGCAGTGGTAAATTTTGAAACGCAATTGTTATTCAAATTAAATTAAAATTACATAATAAATATACTGTTTTAAAATAATACACCTACAGTTTTTTTATAACGTGGCATTTTTTAAAATTCCAATTAGAGTTGGCTGTGTCTGGAATGACGTATGTTTCAATTTAGTGCAGATCTCAAAATCTGTCAGCTACAATTAGAAATTTAAGAAATGTCACGTTAAAAGTAATGCATTTATTGAGTAATTAGTAATTGTAATGCATTACAATTTAGACGAAGTAATGTGTAATGGTAATGAATTGCTTTTTAAAAGTAATGTTCCGACCACTGGCACGGTACGAAAAAGAGCAAATGCCCACCCGGGAAGGTGGGGGCCAACCACTACATGCCTGGTCCGCTGCAGCGGCAACTCGAAGCAGGAGAAGGAAATATTGATCGGTTCTTCAGGTAAATACGAGCTTCCTATTTAATTTAAACCGAGACAAGACGCGTATTGAAATTTGAGGTCTTGGCTTAGACCATGGAGTGGGGGTGCGCTTCGTGCTTATGGACTGCTAAACCACTATTCTGCTCTGTGTGCGACAAACGCACGAACATTAGAAGAGTGGCGGAATATCGTGCATCGCTCGTTATGGCGGATGTCATATCTGCGCCGGTGCGCGCCAAATAACACTACCGGAAAAACACTTGCTTTGCTAGTATCAGCACGTGACTGTGACAAGTGAAAGCGCGATTTCTAGGTTAAGAAGGGTGGCCACTTGAAAGGAAGTGGCGGTGTTGTCATATCGCCCCAATTTCTTGAATTAGGGAGACTCAGTTATCGAACCCATTAATAATCGTATAATTTCACCATTCAATTAAAGAACCTTATAAATATAACCCAACGACTGCATTTTTAAGAGAGGCTTATGTTGGTAAAATAATTTTCCAAAGTCTTAACTTACAAACGATTATTTTCAAAATATAATTTTCCACATGAGGGATTTTCATATAAATCCGGCAATACCGCTTGTAAGTAGAGGCGTCGGTACATGTGCATGCGCAGTATGAACTTCCGCCACAACCAAGGGGAGACATATATTTGCATCCTATACATTCTTCGTGCGTTTACAGACGAATAAAGAGCAGTCCATAAGCGCGAAGCGCACCCCCACTCCATGGTCTAAGGGTCTTGGCCACTTTTAGAAATCCGTCGTAGGCAGGCGCACTTTGTTTTTTGAACTTTGTTACTTTTCGTTACAGTTAACAACACGACGGACGTAGGTACTGAAATAAGTGGCAAAATAAATATCATTATGTAATCGGGTCATTAATCATCACAATTAATAAAGGGAGGTTTTTCCTCTGCAACTAATACTTGCTGGTCGTCCAATGAGGTTCTTATACATAGGTATGTAGGAGCTTTGTGATTCCATTTTCGTCATATTTTCGAATAAATCATTGTTTTTATGTTTTGTTAGCACCTCCATAAAAATGCAATACGAACATGTTAAAACAACGAAAGAATTTTTCGCTAAAATTAGCACCTCCATATGATTATACAGGGTGAGTCTGAAAGACTCCACATCCATTATACCACAGAATCAACTGTTTAAATGATGAAGCTTGGTGCGAAAATTATTAGTCAATTGTGATTCCTCTTGATGTTATAAGCCGCCAAAGATCTTCATTTTTAAACATTCTTTTTTAATATCTTTCGAAATGTGTATCGTAGGATTTTGAATTTTTGCACAGCATTGTTACAGACCAAGAAGCAACTGCTGATGGTACTTAAGACATTATCCAAAAAGCGGATCTCTGTTATACAGGGTGGCCCCGATGTTATTTGCCCTTGAACTTTTTTATGTTTGACAATATTGCTAATTTGCCAATGCGGGCGTATTCCCCGTTCAATTCTAAAACTTTTTTGGCTCTTAAAATTTTTCGAAAAAACTAACCACTCACGAGAAGAATTGAAAAAACCGATATGATGACCTTAAAACCAATGAGTCTACCTCATAAAAAAGTGAAATTACCATTAATGTTTTTTCTTCAGTTGTGAGCAATGGTTCTGGGTACAGATGTAGGACAACACCTTCAATGCAAAAAAACATTTGAAATGTGATGCGTGTCAACGTACACTTTGATTTTTATTGAAATTGTAGGTTTATCACCATGACCATGTTTTCGGTTTTTTCAATTTTCCTCGTGAGTGGTTAGTTTTTTCGAAAAATTTTAAGAGCCAAAAAAGTTTTAGAATTGAACGATGAATACGGCCGCATGGGCAAATTAGCAATATTTTCATACATAAAAAAGTTCAAGGGCAAATAACATCGGGACCACCCTGTATAACAGGGATCCGCTTTCTGGATAATGTCTTAAGTACCATCAGCAGTTGCTTCTTGGTCTGTAACAATGCTGTGCAAAAATTCAAAATCCACGATACACCTTTCGAAAGATATTTAAAAAGAACGTTTAAAAATGAAGATCTTTGGCGGCTTATAACATCAAGAAGAATCACAATTGACCAATAATTTTTGCACCAAGCTTCATCATTTGAACAGTAGATTCTGTGGTATAAAGGATGTGGAGTCTTTCAGACTCACCCTGTATACAATATACAATTAAATTAATAACACATGATTGGCTTCAATATAAGTTAACTACATAGAAGAAGTCAAATTAAATAAACGTTAATAATGAGGGTATATTGTAATAACCTACGTCCGTCGTGTTGTTAATTGTGACGAAAAGTAACGAAAGTTCGAAAAAAAAGTGCGCCTGTCTACGACGGATTTCTAAACATGACCAAGATCTCAAATTTCAATTTGCGTCTAATCTCGGATTAAATTAAATAGGAAACTGCAGAACTGATCGATATTTTCTTCGAGTTGCCGCTGCAGCGGACCAGGCATGTAGTGGTTGGCCTCCATCTTCCCGGGTGAGCATTTGCTCTTTTTCATGCTGTACCTACATAACTAATGTAGTATCGTGGTTTGACACGACCCATAATTATGCACAGAATTGTGGACATATTTCTATTCCAAATTATTGTCTGTGTAAGACAGGTTGCCCCGTTGTAACCAGAATTCTGGTCATAAAATCAAATGGTTCTAAATTTTGTAAAGGAAGATGCGCAGAGAGCAGACATAGTGTTATATGCACCGTAATGGCAAACTACAGGTTGTGGTGTTGTCAAATTTTTTCCAGTTTCTATTTAATTCTGCTTCGTGTCATACAGAGTTTAATTTTATGGTTCACAATTTTGCTAACAATTATGCCTAAGAATTATACCATATTTCTGTTCATAATTCTGGATAGTGTCACACAGGCTTAAAGCCTGTTCTTCCCGTCTTTAGCGTCCGCCTCCAGCTCCCACTTGCAACAAACAATAACTTATTTAAAGAGCTGTCTGTTGCAGAATTCTTAAATACCGAATAATTTCTGGTTGGAACACCAAAATGTAGTCTCTTTTAAAACATTATTGATATTTGTAACACAATTTTAAAGTATAAGGGAAAAAGAACACTAAATATTGTGACCTTATGCAAAGAACAATCAGCTGGGGCGACAACACTGGCGATAATGACGATGTTTTCTTTCAATAAGGTTATATGTATGACTGTATGAGAATTATTGTGTTACAAATGACTCCATGTTCGAGTAGGCCGGACTATTTTCAATTGAATAAAAAATTAGATTTTAATGAAGAGTCGTGGTGAAAGCCACTTCTTTTTTGTCGAAAAATCTTATAAAGAAAGTATCACTTTTTTAACCGTCTTAAATTTTTTGTAAACAAGAGCAAAATATGATCTTGAAATAAATAAAATTCATTACACACTCATTGAATAATATGTAATTAATTCTAGTTTAAGAATTGTGGAATCCTGAGCCTCTACCCATTTGTGTAGGTAGGTACCTACTTCTGGGTCACCTCTACAGGCAAAATGAGTAGGTAATGAGTTCATATTCTAACTACAGGTATTCAATCATCAATGTACTTGTCATTGTAGGTCAGGAAAAGACAAAGAAATTGTAATAAAACAATCCAATGGTTCTTAGAGATCCCATTTCCTTATTTTGCATGATAGAAGCTCCACGTTATCAAATAACCCGGAATCTTGTTTCGTCCGCCGTTGTAACAATTAGGTGAAATTTTGTAGCGCCAGCTCTAGATAGTCCGCGAAATTTGTCGACTCACAAGAGGACTCGTAACGATATTACCACGGGTTTAAAGATGAAATTTCCCGTCCTTTGTTATCATTCTCTGCTTTTGTATGTCGAAAAACTATTTTTGCTTGGGGCCATAATTGGGGTGTTCTTTCTGAAACTCCGCGCTCGCTACCTTGAACCATGAAACTCTAATTTCGTGGAATAACTCGTTCAAATGTAAAACTGCAAGAGCAATTAGAAACGCTATTCAAAGCGCATATTTCGTTTCATGTCCGGTTAATTTTGAATTCGAGCTTTCAATGTTGATATAAATTGCAGTTTTCCGGCGCTGGAAACCGAACGACTTTTCATTCTGTTTGCAGTGACAATAATAACGTGGAGCGTAATATTTTTAATAAAAATTCATGTTTCTTGAATGGGGCGCTGTCAATGTGGCACGAAATTTGTCCGGGCCTGGTAAATATTGCAGTAATTTCTCATTTCCTGCTTGGGATCTTGTCTAGTGTCACAGCAGTATGGAAAGAAGTGTTGCGCTGTTTACAGCTCCAAAATTAATTGCGAAAATATTGCGATTTATCTGGTTGCAACATTTATGTGTAATCACTTTGTCGAGTGGGTATTGATTTTCTCTCACAGTTTACGGTCGATTAGTCTGAACTCTCGGTCCAAAAACGGCATACGCACTTCGCTTTTATCGCGTATTCTGCCTGTCCCACGTTTAACGCAGATATGGAGACCGTGTTAACACGTCGGATGATCATTGTTCCAAATGTCTAGTGGACCGTATCGACATTTAAATTCACTTTACAAGACAGAAGGGATTGTTTTAATCCACCCCGGATTTTTCCAGACGCTAATCCCTTGGGACCAGGGGATTTATATTAACATGGATACGAGCAGCGTACGTTTGGGCTTCGATTCATCATATTTTCTGGAAATCTCGTCTTCGCCATGGCGTCTCGTTTGTCTCAGTGAATCCTCTTTATTCAATTTACATGCAAATGTACCCACCTCAGACATTGACAGATTTTAAACTGGATTTGCACAATCGCCTTAATAAATTCGACAAAAGTCGATAGCAGGTAAATATTAATGGAGGTCATAGAAGCCAATTGAAAGTTAATAGTACATTCTTGTTCTACAAGCAGATAACTCTAGAGCTAAACATGTAGGATTGTCCGATCTATCAGCAAGTAAATAAGAACGCTGGCTCGGATAGAGCCAGATAAGTGCATTTACTGAGCCAGCAGGATAGTATTGATTGAGTGCCGGACATCTCTATGTTTGTCCACCCTACAATATGTCAATACGTGCTCATGTGTACCGCTGTTTCCATTTAACAAAATTGATGTTGAAACAGGTCGCACTGTACTTGATAGGAGAAGAGTTGGATAGCTATCCGATCCTGCAAAAACTTGAGATAATTTGACAGGACATAGTATTAAAGTTACGTAATTATTGGAAGCTTTTACTATTTAAGATGCGTGTCGGAGTGTTACTCCATCTTATTCAGTTAAAAAAGGAATCCTGCTGATGGACAGAATTCTAAAAAGCACTAGAGGGCACTCAAGACAAGTGCAAACAAACATCGTCGAAAAATGCTGTGACTGGTGTGACTCGCAGTATATGCTTTGTGGACAAGAACAACTAAAAACCCATCTCCAACAAATCACTGCACGGAGAAAGAGAATGAGAAACTAGCAGAAATATGGACAAAAAAAATAAGAAACATGGAAATGGAACTCAACACGATAAATCTAAGACGATGACAATAAACGGGAAAACCGAGGAAGCATTATATCTGAAGACGAGAAATTAGGCCTGGGGCCTTATTTTAGACCTTATTGGTTACACCATGACAACTGCAAACATTCGCTAAAAACCAAAGGGTCAGAAATTACCCCTTGGAGACCTGAAAATGGATAAAAAAAACGAAAAAAAAAAAAACTATATTTGGTAAGAACGAAATAGACCAAGAGACCAAAGTTAGAATTTACAACGCAGCAACACTTCCAGCGACAATACAAGCATGCGAATCAAGGGTCCTAAGACGATAAACTGACAGCGGCAGAAATTTGCTGATTAAGAAAGATCAGCAGAAAGACCATCAGATAACACAGAGAAGGACAAGTACCAGACCGATTTGGGTAAAATTTGGTACATAAGCACCTCTAATCTAACTTAGACCTGAAAATCTTTTGCAGGTAATAGTGCAACCAAAAATGTAATTTTGGCACATCAACTTTCAACTTTTAAATACAAACCCTCATTTTTGACGTTATCATAAGTAGAGACCAGATAGTTAGGTAAATACCTGGTGCCTGCCTATTTTGCCTAAAATGCTGTTTTTTGTCTTATTTTGACTAAAATTATATATTCTGCTTATCATGCCTAATTTGACAATAATTTCCTTGAATTTGCCTAAAAGCTCATCACCAACATAAATTTTCTTCTCAGAAATGCAAATACAAATGATTTCTTGATAATGGCCCTTTAGGTATCAGCAAATCATTATTTCCCATTATTATTGGGACTTTCAGTAAAATACATTATCCTAATTATGCGATTAGAGCAGGTACCTACCTACCTACCTACCCTCTCCCTTAAAGGGTTACTTTTAAATAAAAATTTTCAATTCTAAATTCGAGAAGTTGGAAACCAGAGGATAGACCTTCTTGGAGAACTTACAAATTCTTGGGCAAGTAAAAAAGTGTTTCTGACGCAACTGGGCCAATAGGCAAGTCGGTGCAGACTAAATTTAAAATTGCAAATGGTGGCTGAATTTCATGAAGGCGTCGATTCAGATCTTGGGCCCCTTCAAATCATTGAAATATGCACCTGTGACGTCAGTGGATGTAAAGCGATCTTTTTCTCGGTACAAGAACGTCTTGACCGGCAGAAGAATCAACCTCAAAACCAAAAACATAGAGACTGCTTGTGTGTAGCTGGAATTGTAAATAAATCGCAAATTTTTGCCTTTGTTTTTGCCTATTTTGTTGCCTAAATTGGCAGTTTTATAATGCCTAAAATAGGGTTTTATTTTGCCTATTTTGCAGTTTTATTTTGCCTAACTATCGGGTCTCTAATCACAAGGAAAGCCTTAAAATTTTGCTTCCAAAAATATATTCACTCTCAGTGCCCTTTTGACAGAAAGCTCAAAAATTCGAGATTTTTAACGGAGTTTAATCAAGCCCAACGCCCCTGAGGCGATTTGGCTGAAATTTTGTATAAGGAAATAGTATTACTCGTCGAAGAGCCAAGAAGTTTTTGGAGGAGTTGACCCATAGTAAGTGCCATTTTGACGCATCAATTTTTAAATTTCAAAATTATTCTGTCGTTTAACCATTCAAAAAGGCGTTCAAGGCGTTCAAATTGTGGCTTTAAATAAGACGAAATGTATTAAAAATTTAAATACAAAACCTCCTCTTTTGTCGTAAATATAAAAATGATTAAATTCTGGTTTTAAAAATGCATTTACAGTTTCTACCATTTCGGGGGAAAATAACGAAAATTTTCATTCTCATTACTGAAATTACAATTTGGCTTATTATTATTTTTAACTTCTACGCTCGCGAAGCAGTTACTGGAATCGATCGGAAAATTCAAAAAAATCGAATCGCCAAAAACATGAAATCTTTACGTTTCAGGGTCCTGGGAACCCAAAAAAGTGGTTTTTGAAAAAATGTCTGTCTGTGTGTCTGTGTGCATGTCTGTCTGTCTGTCTGTCTGTCTGTGATCACGCTGCAGCTCAAACTACTGAACGTATCGAGATGAAATTTGGCACACATATTCACTGGGGGATTTGTAGGTGCTGATTGGAATCTGGGTCACATCGGTTCACGGAAAGTGCCTTTTTGGCACATCAACTTTAAAAATTTAAATGCAAACCACCATTTTTCGCGTTACCATATGAATGCTCTTCGAATTCTGCTTCTAAAAATGTATTCGCACTTGTGCCTTTTTGGCCCAAAAATAGTGCCGTGAAAAAAACCTATGCATAACTGTACATTTTTATTACCGGATTTGATAGCTGATTTTTTTTCAAGCCGAAAACCTTTGTGCCATTTTTTCGAAAAATGTCATTTTAGTGGCAAAAGGGCCCTTATTTCAATTTGCTTTACAAAAAAAAAAATTCTTACTCTCGGACTCGATAGCTGTTATATTGCCGGATCAAAAACTTTAATGCAATTTTTTCGAAAATTTCCATTTTAGGGACAAAAAGGCCCCTTTTCGAGTTTTTCTTAGCAAAAGGGCATATTATCATTTTCGAATTCGATAGCTGTTGCATTGCCTGATCGAAAATCTTAGTGCCATTTTTTCGCAAAATGTCCATTTTAGGAGTGAAAAACATTTGTATTTAAGATTTTAGTACAAATGAGCGCCGGGTGCATCAGCTATCCAAACATGCCCGACCTTGGTTAAATAAAGTTAAATGCTACATTTACTAATTCTGTGAAAAAGTAGAAGTTTCTACCGTCTCCGAGACTGCCATTTTTTTAAATTGTAATTCTCTAATGTTCCAACAATTGTGAATATATTGATACAGAAACAAAAATTGAAAGACTCTCTTATGCTGGCATAAAAAAATTCTAAGTTCAATAATGCATCAATAGAAGGAGCAAAGCTGAACGCTGTGTCCACAAAGCAAGACACAGACAAGTTAATTCAATATCGGTAATGATACGTCAAAATTCGCTGAGTATAGAGGGACAACCCCATGAGATTCATAATAAGTTCAACGCAAACAAATTGAAAAAACAATGAAATGCACAAATGCATCTGAAGAGGCTTTGTGTTGTAACCGCATCATCCCGTGAGTCCCTGTAGAACCGCTTCATTACAGGCCTCGCCTGAAAAAGCGAGACAATAGGGTGCAAGTTATCTTCAGTTGCCGCTACAAGTTTTATTATTCAACGAAATGCTAAAGAGTTGGCACTTTCCCGAGGCAATTAATCGTTCGCCGTCAGAGAAACGTTGAAGTTTTATAATTAAAATGCGCACGATGACATGGAATCAACTACCACTGTTATTTTCGTAGCCGTTAGCACAAAAAAAACTGGTGAATACCACTGAATCCCTTAACAATTACAGTGAAATAAATGCAAATGAAGGAGACTCTCGAGAGGACCTTTAAAAAACTATTCCTGTATCGATTGGGAAAAACAAACGTCGTTTGAATAGGGCGTGATTACGTCACAAGCCCGATGTATTATGGGAGTGGTTCAGGGAACAAACACACTTAATGAACGTCACAAAATATCATTAAGTTGCCACCGGAATACGACCGTAAACATTATACTTCTAGATGAGGATTTATTAACTTAAAGACAATATTGTCTCAAGGGTTCTAATGAGAGTATCGGGCTGGTAATAACCTGAGGCTAGATCGATGGTTGTAACTTTTCTTAAATATTGCTTGATAAAAGTTCTTCTAGGTTTAAATGAAGCCCTTGCACGATAAGTGGAACTTAAAAAATGGGAATTGTCGACATTTATGACAAACCAATACGGGAACAATGGAATTTTTCTGGACCGTTTTCTCATTATCGCTCCTTTGAAGCACGTTGATGGGGTTATTGAAATCTGTTGATAGAGTCAACAAGTACTTGACTTCAAAGCCGCGTATTGAAAGGGAAAGTATGAAATTCTACTAGATTCACAAAGTAAGCGTCATTAATCTGAGCATTCTTTATTATGTGTTTTTCACGTCATTTTATCTTTTATGTTCTAATTGCAACGGTTGCCTCAAAGACCTTCTCGGCTAGTTTACATTCAGCTCTCGTTCGCTAATTGCCGCTATGGTAATGACTCAACCCTAACTTATGCAAACTTTAAAGGGGTGGTGAAAGTTCTGCCACGTTTAAAATAAACCTGTGAATGGGTTAAAGAGGTGCGTTTTCTAAGAGAGATTATTAAGGCCAATTTCAGTTTCTGGTCATACTCTTCTAATTTTTTTCCATAAATTGTCACGCTATGTATTCCGTTCGAATAAAAACAACAATAGACCAATACGATGCTTTCAAATCAAAATTACCATTAAAATTTCGCATCGGAAAACATGAAATTTGATTTATTAAAACAAAACCCCGTAGCATAAAGGAAATTGATTAATTGATTTCGATAAGGCTAAAAGTATTGTGCATTTCCAGCTATAATATAATTAGTAGCCGCTAGCAGAGCGTGGACGTGAAAAATGAGCTAATTAGCACAGGTAAGCGGCGAGTAATTGGCGAAATTCAATTTAAAGGATGCTGTAAACAGAATTTTACTAAAAAACGAGAATTCCGGCTGCAACACTTCTAATTAAAAAGTGAATATAAAAATCTTGTATAATTGGGTAAACATAAACGGGTTCGTGTATGACTGTTGACAGCATAATTTTGAATGACATTACAGTCCTTGACACATTAGGTTGGCAGTATTGTGAGTTCTTAGGTACTGCTTCGATCGTGTAACGCAAACCAGCAGTTGATGCAAATGGAATAAGTGAAACTTAATGAAATCGTAGTCAAAAACACGTAAAAACCCTAGGTGTCCATTTTGCAAACTTAGATAAGGACTATAGCATCAGTTTGAAGGCTATAACTGTAGATAAGCAGAAGTATCAGTATTCCTAGCCATAAGTCTGAGGTTCTTGCAAAAAATAATTGGATGGAGATCCAAGTATCGCATCTCGTCTTCTTCCCTGAGTATGGAAATTTCGGCAATACCATAAATAACGTATAATTTCGCATAGCGCTGGAAAAAAGAGTTCGTGTTAAGTGATTTACGCCGTTGGAGCGTAATAAATTGTTTAAAATGTGGCGAACATTTCGCGTTGTCTAAGTTCGAGCTGATCCGGCCGATTCGGAACGGTAATAACTTACGGGGGTGTGTATAGGTATAATCTAATAAATTTTCCTATAAATCACTTGAAAGTGAAATATCCAAGAGATTTAGAGTAACACTCATAACCCCAAAACAAATTTGCAACACAATGTACAGACGATAAATTTGTCCGACTGACGAGGAGCTTGCTGGCAGACATTTTAATTACAGTTGCCCCCTCCGGCGAAACTGTTCCTGCGACTTACACCTGGTTCCTGCAGCGAAGAACGCGCGAACTCCATCTCGTTTGTCACTACTTTATTCCCGGAATAACATACACAAAACTACAATTGAAACAATGCCGGCGTAATTGCCTCATTTCGTTAAACCCCAAGCGGCGAATGACGCTCTTGATTACTCCGAAAGTGCCACTAATAAAATCTTTTCATTGTCGATTAGAAAGTATGGCGGCAGGCAGCTTGCTTCAAGTTTTCTACATCCGGATTCAGAACCTTTTCTTTTCCAGAATTTTGCCGTTCACGAGGCTTGCGACATGCACGAAGCAAATCAGATTAAATTTTGGCAGCAAGTGTTAAACAGTATTTCTCAAATTCTTTCCTAAGTCTGTTAAGACACTGCACTGGACATTCGCTGATATTCTAAGAATCTAAGCTGATGGGTCGAAATCTGAAAATTCAGTGGGAGTGGCCGTTGTCTTTAACGCCATTAAAATTACATTTTTCGAAAAAATTGTGTCTACATCTAAGGTTTTCGACTCTATTATTGACTTTATCGCCATTATTACAAAGATATTAAATCGCTTTAGTTTTTAGTGACGTTTTGCCACGACTCTATACGTCCGAAACTTCCTCACGTCTTGCCCTCTCTTTTGGCCTTGAGCCTCAGACTCACTCAGTCAGACCTCTTGACTACACAAGACGAGAAATTTACCCCAATTTACTACCTAACCACTATGTTAAATTTAAATAAAAATAGAATAAAAGTCAACCACTGGCCCTATTTAAAACGTTTTAATTTATCGCGGAGGCGCTTCCTATGTAAACGTAGGCGAGGCGCCATATAGACGTATAAATCTGGATAACTACTTTTTTGGGTTCCCAGGACCCTAAAACATAAAGATATCATGTTTTTGGCGATTCGATTTTTTCTATTCAACTGCTTCGCGCTGCGTAGAAGTTCTAAATAAAAGTACTGTTGTCTACCTTTTTGTGAAAAATCTTGACATTGTCTTCAGCGATTTTGATAAAACAAGTTAGTTTTAGACCAATCTCTTTCTTAATTCTGTGACGCCCTTTGAAGTGCCCTAACTTCACTTTAGGAGGCATTTTTCGATCCATGTTTATTAAAACTTTTCTTCACATTTTTGATCGTAGAAGATATTATCCTCTAATTTCGGGACAGCCTGTATAGAGAAAGAGAAGTTGATTTGTGCAAATAAATCGATTAATATAAGCGGCAACAGAATGGAAACCAAAATTTATACAACAAATCATTCACGATTTACATTACATTAACAAAACATAATGGACATAAAAACTGACAAAATACACTCGCGGGCAAAATAAACCGATTATCAATATTCGTTTTGACAATCGTATTCCGGCATTAATAATTCGAGCATGTTCATTATTTTCGGCAAGCAACGCCGGATCGAATTAGATTTGAAAAGGGTATGAATCAAGTTCATAGGAGTTTGAAGTTCTTATTGGTTTTAGAACTGTAATCCGTCGTATAATTCCCCTCGAATGCGAGCTTACGCAGTTATAACCTTAATTAAAGTCCACAGATTGATAGAAGTCGAGTAAAAAATTTACAACGTTATTATGTTTTTATGTGTGGCGAGTTTATTAAGAGACTGGCATCGGCAATAAATCCATCAAGACAGAAATTCAATATGACCTCATACAAGTTGCTGGATATTAATATCGATACGGCGAAATTATATTAGATCGAGACTTGAGCTCTAATACATCATCGACTTGAGGTTCGACATCAGAATCTATCTAATCCTAGATCAAGGGAATGGTTTAATCCTCAGAGCAAGTTTCCCTTCTGGATGGGTTAATTCGGTTTCTGTAATACGGAGAGAACCAGGCACGGTCACAATGGCTCTAATCCCTCCGGATCTGGCGAAACAAACTAAAAACCGGTATTTTGTCCGACAACTTCGTTTACAAAACTTTCCTCGGGTCAAATCGTGACAAATATTGCCAACATTGCCAAATCCGCCCAATTGCTTCACGTATTACACCCCGATCTCCATTTGCTCCACTAATACCAGTCCAAAAGAACAATTTATAAAACGGATTTAGGTAGGGAACGACTCCAAACGTTTCGCTTGTAAATTGTAATATATTTGATTACACAGGGTAGTTTCAAAGTCTTGTTCAACAAAATTTACTTACTGTTTAGGACGCGTTTCGGAGTGTTACTCCATCTTCATCTAAAAAAATGCAGCAGAGAAGCGGCTGGAACCTCCCCATCGCGTGGATCTTTGTATTCTGTGTAGATGGTAGTCAATTCAACATTTTTTTTTGTGCTTATCATCTGTGACTAATTTCGCAATTTTCTGACAAATACCGACATCACCTCGGACATCACCCATCACATTTGACAATATGTTCCTTTTAAGGTTAACAGTTTGCCACCCTTTTGACAATAACTGATACTTTATGTCATCCACTGTCAGCCCGCTCCCTTTTAATGAAAAAGAATTTTTTCTCTATTTTCCACTGAAATGGCAGAAACTGTGAATACATTTTTAGAACCAGAGTTTGATCATCTTTCTAATGGCGACATAAAAAAGGAGGCCTTGTATTTAAAATTTAAAGTTGATAAATAAATGGCACTTCCCGTGGACCAATTGCTTCCAAAAGCCTTTCAGGTCTTCAACGGGTCACCCAATCTCCATGTAGCAAATTTCAGCCAAATCGATTCACTAATTTGGGCTATAATGGATTTTTAGTGTTGTTACAAAATTTCGATTTTTTGACCCAAAGAGCACTAAATGCGAACGAATTTTGTCTTATTTAAAACCAGAATTTGAAGACCTTTCTGATGGTGACAATAAATCTTTCAAAAACTTGTTTTGGATGGTTAAATGAGTGAATAATTTTAAAGCTGGAAATTGGTGTGCCAAAACGGCACTTTCCGTGGGCCGATTGAATCCAAAATATGTTCAGTTCTTCGACGTGTAATACAATCCCCATGTGCAAAATTTCAGCCAAATCGGTTCAGGGGCTTGGGCTGTACCGCGATTTTAAAGTACGATAAAAATTAATTTTTTTTTTATTTTTGGTCAAAAGGGCACTAAGAATGAATGCATTTTTAGAAGCAGAATTTGAAGGCCTTTCCTATCGTGACGTGAAAAATGGGGGTTTGCATTTAAAATTTAAGCACGATTGGCTCCAAAAGCTTTTCAGATCTAAGTTGGGTTATCACATGCACACGAACCAAATTTTAGCCAAATCGGTCTAGTAGTTTTGGCTGTGGCGTGTTTACAAACGTACGTATTGCAGTAACCTCCCTTTTTTTATAAGTGGTGAAGTGGATTGGGGAGGTTAAAAGAAATTAACACAGAATACAAAACAGTTGCCTGGAAAACGAAAAAACGTTTGGGTCAAAGAAAAATACAGCTTTTTACTCACACTGTAAATTCATCGAAGGACGCTCAAACATTGACGAAAGGCGCGAAAAATTTGGGAAAATTTGGTGGGTGATGTTGGATGTGATTCGGATGTGATCAGAGAAGGCAGATGGACGATCAAGGTTGGAAGTGATTTGTTTATGGTGTCCTTGTGGTCCTTTGTGGGTAGGGAATTGAAGAAGTCAAGGGAGATCTGTAACTCAGAAGACGAACCTTGGAATAAAGCTATCACATCATCAACATACCTATGCCAAAAGAGAATTTTGTTGGAAGATTGGTGTGCAAAGATTTTGTTTTCAAGATTGTTCATGAAAATTTCAGCTAAAAGAGGGGAAAGACGAGCCTATTGCTAAGCCTGTATTTTGGGAAAAGAAGTTGTTGTTGAATTGGAAGAAGTTTTGGTCTACGACTAATTCAGCTAAAGAAAGTAGGTTTAAAGCATGCGAAGTAGGGATCGGAGAATTGTGGAGAAGATCCTAGAGTAATTTCAGGCATTCTTTGGGGGGAATACTTGGAAAAAGGTTGGATACATCGAAGGAAACCAAGAACAAGCTTTTAGGAACTTCTTTGACGTTGATGAGTTTTTACACAAATCTGATAAATTTTTGATGGCATACCTATTGTCAAAAGTAAGTTTGGATCTGAGGGTCTTGTTTAGCTACTTTGCAATGAGTGAGACAGGGGAATCGATGAACGAAACCACGGGTCTAGTTGGGCAATCCTGTTTGTGGATTTTAGGAAGGCCCTAAAGGAGGGGGGGTAGAAGGGTTCATTGGGAGAAGACAATTTAATTGTTTCGTACACAAATCTACGCCATAATTTCTTGTTCTTGGCCATAACTTTTGCTTCGTTCCATATGTTTTTCTTTCTGTCCCAAGTTTCAGAAGGTCGTCCTCTACTTCTTTTACTCTGCTTTTTTGACTTCCATACATTCTTTACTAGTCTATTTTCTGTCAATCTTTGTAAATGCCCCCACCAGCTTAGCTGTCTTTGTTTGATGAAATCTAGCACGGACATGGTGTTTAGTTCCTCTCTCACCTGCTGGTTTCTAATTCTATTTCTTCTTTCCTCAGATATTTCATTTCCATCGCTTGGATTCTACTCTTTCTTTTGTTGCCTATAAACTGTTTGCTCAGAGCATAAAACGTTCGGTTTGCCTTCTCTATCCTTTCATTTAGGCCTATGTCCTGGTCGCTTTGATCGCTGATTATTACCCCGATCTCCATTTGCTTCAGTAATATCAGTCCAAAAGAACAATTTATAAAACGGATTTAGCAAGGAAACGGCATCGACTCCAAACGTTTCGCTTGTAAATTGTAATATATTTGATGGTGGTAGCAGTTTCCGAGTTCATCGAAGGGTGTTTGGGTTTGGGTCGCGTATGGCGCGATTAGGCCCAAATTATAATAAATTATCTGTGGTGTGATTAATCAGGCCATAAAGTTTCCTCTAGTTGTTGGCACAATTGGGCGAAACATGTGTGTGCGTCTGCCGCTATAAATCGCGAGCGTCTTCGACGACTTCGCCCCATATTAAGTACTAATTAAAATTCAAGCCAAGGCGCCCCTCGCTGCGTCCTAATATCGCACAGAATATGGCGAAGGGAGAGCCGGTAAATCAAATTTCTGCGCTCGCTAACCCATTTCCGAGGCATAGTGTGCTATTGTAATGGTGTGGTAGACATTAACATTTATCTGTTCAAATTACGGAAACCAATTTCGTTCTAAATGTTCACGGTTGAATTAAAATTTAACACTTTCCCGGTTTATTGAAAATTTTAAATTCCCCCCCTAACGAACGTTTGATTGGTGGGCCGTTATTACTGGATTAACTAATGTTAGATGAGCGAATTTAAATTATGTTGCGAGATGAAATTTGAATTTTTTCGCACTAAAAACACAATCTGCCGGATTACGTTTCCATAAAAACACAGATTGAGGATGAAACTGGATGTATAATGGTCTTTTAATGCACTACCACTTTTACATCAAATCCGACTCTGCCAATTAGCCCAACATATTTATCCCTTCTAGTTACAAATATGTTTTTTATTGCTCCAACGTTTCAGCATCGAAAACTGTGGATGGGGGAAAGTTTGACGTTACGTTGGCTGTGCAAACTTTCAAACGATGCAGGAAAGTGAATTTATTCCTGGATTCACAAAGTTACAATGGACCCTGACGTTGTTGTTTATTTATTATACAGGGTGTCTATCAAAAAAAAAAATAAATACTCGTAAGAAACATTAAACAATGTGGTAAATTCAATTGTGAAATAACTATAGCAAAATATCTTAATTATGTGAAAGCGAAAGCCACAAAATAAAACCACCTACACTCGGTTTGTTGTCATGTTTACAATGCAGAAAAGGGACAAATCGAAAGTGCCTAAAGTTTAGTTTAAAACTTTAACAGGTAATTATCGATGACAGATTTCTTGTATTCACAATCCCCTTCGTCTACTACAACCAAATGCTATACGAGACATAATCAACTTTCTCTTGACTTTTCATCCCATTGTCTCACTTTCACCTCACTTCGCACCTATAAATGGATTTATGTCCTAAAAAATCCCAGATTTACTGACTCAAGAAGCTGACATGAGATGAACTTTCGGAGGTAGCAAACTCGTACTTATGCATTAGACAACTTCTTCATTCAAGTATAACAATTCTAAACCCTCATTAATCTAAAAACCCAAAATTAAGGAATTTTTAGACAACGCATCACAAGGATTTTGCATTTTTTGACCTGACCTGACATGAAAGGCTACCAGATCTGAAGGAAAAAGTGTCATTTGGGTCAGGTTAATTTCAAACTTTATGGGTGCCATATCATATAACCAAATTGCCGTTGCTTTTGCAATTTTGAAAAGCATTGTCAAGATAAGGCCTGGCTATCGATTGCAGAGATGTTTGTCCGGAAACGGGCGGAACTAGAAACTAGGACGACACATCCATTATTAGGCACCCTTAAGTTACTTCAGCTAGCCACGGGCTCTAAAGCTGCAAAACAGTTTAAATTATGTGGGATTCAACTCAGTAAACACAGAGCTAAATTTTAGATTAAGCCTCCGCTTTATATTTTAATATCATTTGGCGCGCTGAAATTTCACGTGGACAGGCTCTCCGGAGACACTTTAAATAATTTGAAAATAGCAATGAGCAGCACGTCTGGAAATTACCATTTTTGCGGAAGCTAATCGAAAAAATTACCTGACCTTTCTATGTTAACAAGTCTTCTTCGGTTTTGCAATGCATGAGAATCATGCAAAACAGTTTCCTTAGAATATGTTTCATTACCCCCGTGCCACATGTTCTCGGAAAAGGAAAATATTCCGGAATCTGAATGCAGGGAATAAAATGTAAAGATTGAAGTGGAGGAAAGTTTCTCCCGCAATGAATTTGCAACCCAAATTGATATTTTGACTTTCAAATTTGTCGGAGATGTCTTGACGCGTGCTAATTGCTTCAATATAACGCGATACAATGTTTTGGTTTATATAGCAATTGAACATCTAGTCCCTCTCATCGAGTTTTATTAACACTTAAGTTAATGACGCGCTGTAAAGCAAACTCGATTCGATAGAGCCTTTGCCAAAATGGGCAATAACTGTAAATTGCAACACACAGTGAGTGTTTATCAGGGTTGAAGCAGACATTGTTGCAATTTACCGGAATTTAGTACCTGAGTTTCCCAAGCACATAGAAGCCACTAGATGTCGGTTTACAGCGCGAAGAGGCGCTCCGGATTCGCTCCGGAGGGACGCAATGGAACACGCGTGGAGTAGCTGAAGAACTAGCAACAGGCGGTATCGTGGCAGACGTCCTCATAGGGAGGAGTCCTGCTCTCGTGACGTCACGCACGCTGAAGGCGGTGCACTTCGGCGCAGTGATTCAGCTTGGCGTCGTCTCTATGGAGACGACGCCCGCCCGCGCAACTACACCGCGCGTGGAGTGCGTCGTCAGTGGTAACCTACAAGAGAGCGTCCCGACGTGTGCTGGCCTTGGGAAAGGATTTTTTCGACGATCTGCCGTATCTCGCACACAAAAGGAAGGTCACCTTCAACGGCTGCAAAGACTGCAGCTCACTTGCTCTTTGTTAACAACAACCTGTAGCATGGAAGGATCACTTTTTATCGACGAAAGAAATAAAATATTAGTTTTATATTTATACTCAACAAAGGAAATGTCTGGATTCTAACGCCCACATCGTTCGTTCGAATGCAACAGATTCTCCTTCATTCCGTTTCGCAGTTTTCTATCTGTCTGTGGACACATCCTACCTCTTCACTAGGTGTTCGCTTTTTTTCTTCGAGATACAGATTAGAATGGTGAGAGTCCTACCTGTTACGGGTGGAGCTCTCACCATTCTAATCGCATTATAACATTTTTTTTTTGGGTTCCATAACTACTTCTAGAAACTGGGCATTAGTTTTTTTCTGAATACTAATTATGTCCTTTAGGTTTTATAATGTGGTTCATTCATCACCTAACCGAAAATGAACTTGCACTTTTAAACCCAGCCAAATGCCCTGCTTTAGTGGAATCTAAATTTTGAATCGAAGTTTACACCATTGGCATTGGCACAAAACCTGTTGCAGCAGCATATACAAACAAGGAAAGAAAGCCGTCAAAGCAAAGGCGAGATCAAAGGCATTTTGGAAAAAGATAAATCCAATGCAGTCTTACAAGATCCGTCAAAACGAAAAGAGAGTATCTAAGAAATAGTCAAGTGGTGATGAGACTGGATGAGATAAAATTAATACATTTCGGACAGTTATTTTCTCACCATATTCTGGAGTATAATAGTGATGTACTATAAAAAGCTAATGAAATTCATTTACTCTGTTAGCGGTTTCCGGTGGTGATTAATAAAAATATTCGCATGAAAGGACGTCCGGTCGACTCAGCAGGTCGTTTTTCTTGAGATAATTTACTACATCAAGTTGTTCCATTTAACGCGAAACACCTTGACTTACTACCCCAACAGTAATTTGAGGGGCAAAGCAAAAACTGGCCGCTTTTTGAAATTTCACAATGCAGCCCCTAGACCCCACTTCAAAGTTTCAAATGACAATCCGTCACAAATTGAGGGGCTGATCACTTGTGGAACAAGTTGTACATCGGATTTGGAATGAATTCAGCTATAACAAGTTGCCAATTTTCAGTCTTTTCAGTATACTTATTTCAGTAACCAATCTAGATATCTTAGATTTCTTTTCAGATTCTTAACCCTTTCGCTCACGACTTTTTTTAGTTCGGCCGAAAATTCTGAAATTTGGCAGCATAAAAGTATGATTTTTTAGTGTCCAAAATTTTTTGTAATGCCCCAATTTTGAGTTATGGTTTGTATTTACATGAATACATTGTGAATGAAAGAAAAAATTGATGGCCAGGCTTTTCTGTTAGTTTTATTTTATATTACATAGAAATCCAGGAAACAATTTTTGTTTTTACTTAAGCGTAAGGGCACATTGCGACGTGCTGTTGGGGCTGATTTATTCACACACTAGTCACTTGTAGCCTCCATCGAGTCCATCTTTTCGAGAGGTACACCTACCTCCAGATCGGTCCATATTTCCACATATACTTTTACACCGTCGTTGATTTCCGCTTCCAGCTCTTCCTGAGAGTCAATGCCTTCCCCTTACAGTAAATCCTGGTGTTCATCGTCACTATCCCTCCCTAGGTCGCCACCCCCAACTTCAAGGTCAGAATTTCCATCGGCTCAAATCTCAAGGTCTGAAAGCCCTGATTTCATCAGTTCAAGCAGCCCTATATTCTTTAATGACTTTCTCTTCCTGAATTTTGATGCCTGAGTTGCAAAAAATGGATATTGTGAAGAATAACATTAAAATTGGGCCTCACTGTTTGTGCCGTTTGCTCAAACTGTATTCAGTTAGATACATAACTTTTGGGCTTTCTTCACAAAAAGTGGCCAAAGGAACTAAAATCGCACTTGATGTCTTCGTGAATTCCAGGTCTTCTCTACACAAGACAATTTTTATAGTTCACAAAACGCCAAGGCCCGATTTGAAAAAAAACAAACTAAATCAGCTGACTAACACTCTGTCAAGTGGATAAGGCAGGTTGCTATTGAAATTTTCGTCAACTTTACAATTTATTTGTTAGGAAGCACCACTTTGATTCTAAAGAGATCTACAAGTTGATATAACCTGAGCAAACGGGTAAAGATCGCTATATGTTGCCGCAAAAAAATTCTAAATGCGATGTATTCATTTGAACACCGTATGAGCGAAAGGGTTTTAATCTGCACTAAAATATTCAATTTTTTTTTAATTTCATAAAATTTTGTATCTGACCGGTTTCGAGATTTCAATTTTTGAAAAATTAAAATGGCCGCCATTAGCCCTTGTCCCACAAGATTTATGATGGCAGACTTCCGTTTTAGTAATCTCCAGCATGAAAATGACAATAAAAGTGCTAAACTAAACTCGCTGAAATGACATACCAAAAATGTTCACTGCCTCCCGGATTACTAGTCAGTCTATAATGTTACAAAGAAGTTAATGTGGAAGTAAATTGGTATTAACGTAATTAATTTGGAACTGTGTCGATTAACGGAAATAATTCCTTTAATTCAGGATAACCTGAAATTAAATTTGAACTTATGGAATTGAACTGAAATTTATAGAATTATAGAAGTAATTGAACTATGCTAAAGCATAGTATTCTATTCGTGTTTTAAAGCAAAAAAATCTCTCACCCATTGTATAATGAGTCCATTCTGCAACACCCGTATGGATAAAATAATTTTCATAATGATGCATCAACATTGTTTCAGGCTATGCAGTCTACCAATCATGCGTATTTCTCTTTCAACTTCCGTTCCGATCGTACATGTTTGCTAAAGAAGTTTGAATATTTCGTGAACAGGGTTTAATTATGCTTTTTAATAAGGATCTGTAAACAAGGATTGATATTTATTCAATTCAGCCGGCTCTCGAGAATACATCTAGAATCAAAGCCTTTCCCCGTCTACATTTAGGCTCTGTACGTATATTTATTCAATAATAATGATTTTCCATAATTCCGACCGCCTCAAATTAATGTTCACTATAAGAGGATTAGCGCGAGTAAGATTGCATTAACGGGAGCTCTATTAATGATTTTTCTTCAGTGTTTCGCCGGTAATCCAATTAAAAATGATTTTGCAATATTTTTAGGGAAAACAGGGAATGAGGGGATTTAGTCTGAATATACCTGCATTAAATTTAGATAGGTACGTAAGATGATTACGAAAGTTCGCTCTCTCCTTACTATCAAGGGTGTTGCACCCCCTTCAATCTTTATAGCTTTGTTTACTTCAGCCCGTATGCAAGTTTATATAACACTCTCGTTAGTCCTCCTGCCCAAGTTTTTACCGAGTTATCAAAGTGGAACTAGAACCTATCAAGTTCGTTTACCTTAAGATTTACTTCTCTTTTATTACTTGATCTTTGCCCCAAAGATCAAATTACAATCTTGTATAACGAGGCTTTTTTTTTATTATAACAGCGGGAGAAAACCGCAATTTATTCATTATGTAAGGACGGTATTACTGTCGCTTTTTTCATCGCCGCCCACTCATCATGTTGAATGGGGTGTGACGTGAGGAAAATCCGGTCGTATAATAACTTTTCCATAACGGATGGGTCATAACGGATGCCTCTTGAAGCCATTAAAAGTGTTTATTAGAGGGGGTGATTTTAATAATGAAAAGAATACGACAGTAACTGTGGCGATAAAAGCGCGAATTCGAAAAACGATACGTATCGTCGCTTACGATCTCTCTGTATAAAATTAAATGCGAGTTTCCTTGTTAGCTTCTAATTAGAGAGAGATTCATTATAAACGGTTGTCATGGTATCGCCGACAGAAGTTTTCCACATGACTGCCATTTTCAGCGTAT
This sequence comes from Pycnomerus fuliginosus, assembly GCA_963924575.1. Taxonomy (NCBI): domain Eukaryota; kingdom Metazoa; phylum Arthropoda; class Insecta; order Coleoptera; family Zopheridae; genus Pycnomerus; species Pycnomerus fuliginosus. The sequence goes on along the minus strand of OZ004624.1, from coordinate 18,505,417 downwards.
TGGAACCATCAATAGAGAATGCTCAAGTCGCAGTAACGAGCCAGTTATCCTACCAGTTCGTTTCCACGGTGACCGTTCCAACTTTGTACGAAGATGATTTTGAGGTACTCTTTAAACGAAAATCTGGACACAAAAGAGTGAAAATCGTGGCCCAATTTGAGAGCTGTGTTTGATGTGCCTGCCTATTGAGGTCGAGGGTGGCTATAAACGAGGTTCGCACTGAGTATAATATCTTGAATAGATGGCGATTTAAGTACGAGTATGCACGTTATTAAGTTAGATTAAGTTTAAAACAAAGTCAATAACTTGGCCAAGTAAAAGATATAAAATTAGGAAAGCAATTCACTAACTGATTACTTATTTTCATGCAACACAGGGTGTCCTAGATTGCTTGAATTTTTTTTTATACCTACACTATTAAAAACAGTTGTTTATTACAAAGAAATTAAATTACTTTAGTTTTCAGTCACTTTTTGGCACGACTGCATACGTCCAAAGCTTCCTCACGTCTTGTCCTCTCTTTTGGCCTGGAGCCTCAGACTCACTCAGTCAGACCTCTTGACTACACAAGACGAGAACAGTGTTTTGTCACGTTTGTGTTTTAAAGTTTAATGTAGCATGGAATTTACCAGAATTTATTAGCTGGATTTTAACCACAATGTTAAATTTAAATAACAATTTAAAACGTGAACGCTGAGTTAACGGTTGCAGATATAACAAAATCATAAATAGAAGAATTGTTGGCTATGAAAAGATCTACCAAAAAGTCCGCGACAGCATATAGGTATCTATGAAGAACAGCCCACAACAAACAGTCAAACCGATTTTTACAAAAAATTAAAACACAAAAACAATAGGCTACCTATCATAGATACTTATATGCTGTCGCGGATTTTTTTGTAGATCTACTTGTTGCAAATAATTCTTCTATATAAGATTTTGTTTCATCTCCAAACGTTTAGGCAGCGTTTGCAAAAGAAGCGCATGAACGTGTACGTGCTTACAATTTCATCTCGATATCTTCAGTAGTTTCGGTTGCAGCGTGTCTTTGATGATTTTTTTACCAAAGCGCACTAAGTGTTGCTACATTTTTGGAAGCAGAATTCGAAGCGCATTCATATGGTAACGCGAAAAATGGGGGTTTGCATTAAAATATTTAAAGTTTCATGTGTCAAAAAGGCAATTTCCGTGAACAGATGTGGCCCAAAGTCTAATCAGCACCTACAAGTTGCCCACTGAGTATGTGTGCCAAATTACAGACAGAATTTTTTTGAAAAAACACTTTTTAGGGTCATGTTAAATGCGTGTTAAAAGTGATTTTATTTTGTTCGAAGAGATCCACAACTCCGCTGCGCGTCGTGTCCTCAAACTACCGTTCTCACAAAATAAAATACCACTTTTAACACATATCATAAAATAACTATTATCCAGGCTCTAGCAGTTTTAAGAGATTTGCGTATAAATAGACCGATCGGATTTCAGTTCTGAATTACTTCGTAAGGACGTAAGGCAATTCAAAGTCAGATGAACTATTTCCTGTATAACAAGTAAGCGTGTACTTTATGTTACCTAGGATATAAGTACAACCTATACCTAATCCAGCTTACGATCCATGAACTTAATTCTTGAAATTGAGAACTGAAATTATTGCTTCAATCAGTGATGTCCCCTTAGAATATTCGAGTAAAAATATTTGTAGAGTAGGTACGACGGAAATTTACCTACATACAGCGAAATTGTAGAGCATGAAATGAGCTTTAATTTTGTATAGGTACCTCGTTTGTCGAAAACTAAAATAGTCTAGGAGATATTTTTAATCATTTAGGGCCGGTTCACAGATGCAAATATCTGACAGTTCGCGGTGAATCTTTTGCTTTTTTTCATCATATACCATCATGAATCAAGCTGATATAAGGTTTGGGAAGTACCTGAGAACTATCATAAGGAATTTGCTAAAATACATGTCAACTTAATTTTTTTAATGTCAATCCAAATACCCGATTACATTTACTCAAATTTTTTTTCAACTTTGGCAGGTTTTGAAAACTCAAATTTAAAATAAATAAAAAGCGTTTTTAAAAAAAGTAATTGCGCAGTTGAATTTATATCGAAAAAAAATGACGTATTTTTGCGTTTTTCAAAACTCTCAATTTTTCACCGATTTCTTCGATGTTTTTGAAAACCTAGGGTGACCGCCGTGACTCCACTTCCGGCCAGGTATGACACATGTTTGTAACTCAGAACAAATCGTAGGATCATTTCCGGTTAAACCGGAGGTGCAAAAAAATATCAGAGTGCACCATCCAATGCTATTCCTTACTTTTGAAAAGCACTGTATAAATAACAGCAAGTTTTGCCTGAGCGTCGATAAACCGGCCCTTTTTAGGGATTCTTGTCACTTCACTGAACTCAAAGAAACGTGAGTACTAAAGACAGCAATGTTTCAAGGTCGCCTGTATCTCAGTGTGGCCCACCCTCCCCTACATAGACGCACTTTTAACACGCTAGAGCGACAAAGATCTGTATAAGTCTGGGACTTATATTAACGATCGAGCATTAGATAGCGACAGTGGTGACTAAAAAATTAAACATTGTATTGAACGCGTAATTCCGAAAGAAAATTTAAGATCTTGAAAGAAGTACGGTCCCAAATCAGTAACGACACCGTATTATAGCGATCTAAGAGAGTCTACAGCGCAACTTAACGACCTCTCCAAATTCATCAAAACGAAAACACTTAAAATATAATAAAATTGTTCTTAATTGACTCAGTAAAGTCGAGAGTACAGAGTTATAGTGACAAGGAGAACGTAAAATTAGGGTTGTAGTTAATGGTGTTTCGAAATGAGTTAAAGAAATTGTGGAGATGTAATAATGAGATTTAACGAGACTCTTAAGCAGTCATAAAATTAAGCGAAATTAAACGAAACAGCTAAAGTGAATTATAAAATGATGATAACTTAAGTGTTTTACACATAACCCTTTCTCGACCCCCTTTAAATACTTATTATAGAGCGCGGAATTTAAACACAAAAAATTGGCAGCGGAGAAGCGGCTGGAACCTCCCCATCACGTGGGTCTTTGATTTCCGTGTCTTGTGTTTGAAATTTTAAAGTTGATATGTCTAAATAGCACTTCTCGTGGATCATGTAGTTTAAAATGATAGACAATTAAATTCTGCATCGATGTGTGATAAAATAGTTGGGCATTCCATTTGAAAAAATAGACTTTTTGACCAATGAAGTTGATGATGTTTAAAAATTTGCAGAGAACACCCTGTATGTATTTGAGTCAATTTGAGTCCATGCAGGGGCGGATACACCCTACATTAGACTTGACATTATTAATATCGTTTTCTCATTTCATACTGTAAGGATGTTACAGCTGTTTGAAGTCAGGCCTGCACTTGACATAAAAAAGCGAAATTCTTGATTTTATCAAAAACGGTTGATTTTTGGCATAGCAATTCTTAGTAAAAGTTCACCTAGAATTAAAAGTAGAATCCATAAATATCATAATATACAGGTGTTCCATTTATTTTGAGTTATATCCTCCTCATTTAAAGAAATTAGTATCTATTTCCAGTATAACGGGAAGTGCATTGATGAAAATATTTTGCGTCGATTCAAAATTAATTGACACCCCTCTGCACAAATTTTCATGACAATGTAGCAATGCTAGAAACAGTTCTCCCGGTACGGCTAACTGATGCTTGGCAGGTCGAGGGATAACCTGTATACTTACAATTAGGGTAAATATCGGGAAATCGGACCTTTGAGGGTTGAGTAGAAAAAACTATTTTACTCTATACTTACAATATTTCACTTGAAATGAAACAAGTACCTACCTAATGTAAACTAAAAAAAAAACAGACTAAAGAATAAAGATGCTTGTGTACCCTCTGGTACTATTATTATTTTCGCATCATCAGACCAGTATATTATAGGTGATTCTTGTTCTTGTCATTCAACATCAATAGTTCCTCGTGGTTTAGATTCGCTGATGGTGTAGTCACTCAACACTGTCTTTAAATATGGCAGAACTGAGAAATCCAGTGTTGCCCTACATGCCTTTAATAGAATAAGTGATAATATTAAGTTAGTTTGTAGCGTTAACAAGGTGCAGATGCTAGATGCGATGGAAAGTATCGTCATTTATAAATCTAGAGATAGACTTATGAACGCCGATACAGGTCCGATCGCAAATTCATCTGTTTACACTGTTCACCCACGCGTGATTGGTCTAACTTTCATAAACGACTTTGTTAAATCTCAATAATTTTAATAAATAACTTATTACCTTTACAAAATAAGACGTAAAGCCAAAATATTTGTAAAAGATGCACATCACAATTTTGTTGAAGTTTAACGAAGTCACAATTAGCAAACTACACAAGATCTTTTACAAACCTATAATTTTTCACAGTGTAGAAGGATCCATGATGATGCTTACTAGAAAGGCAAATATGAATTTAATTAAGAAAATGATTTTTGCAGGGGCACGCGGCGAAAAGGAATGGAATGTATTGATTGAAGTGGGTGAGGGTGTCGGGGTCAGGTGAGACATTCTTGTTCCCTTGTAACACTGTCGCTCACGTCTCCGGCAACAGCGAGGGCTGCGACACCATCCCCTCGCACCATTGTCACCCTATCCCGACAGGTATGTAACACCTCGCAAAGCCTCCTAATGAGGCGCTCCGGCTAAATAAGAACATAATGCCGCTTGCGTTATACTTTAATGTTATGTACGAAACGAACAGCGGAGAATTTTTTTCCAGAAGACTTCGACTTCCCCGAGAATAATTTATTTACCGACATTCGAAATGAAATAGCTGGTTAATAAAGCGGATAATTTGATTTAGCCCTCGCCATGGTGATCTTCATTAAGTTTTGCTGGTTGTTGACGCTGGTAAATGTTGCAAAAAGCAATAATAATTTCAATTGCATGCCTGGACCAATTATTCCCGTGCTTCATAAAGGAACTATTCCTACAACTAAATTAGTGTACTATTAATTGGTTGTAGAGCATTTATTAAATTAACTGGGGTTGCACTGACGTTGCCAGGCGGAGCCCCAGACTCTGGGGTTATCATAAAGTTTTCGAGGAACTCATGTTATGAGTGCTGCTGGTGTTATTGATGCTCTGAGAGTTATTTTGGTGGATGGAGCTGTAGCCAAGTTTCACACTTCGTTAATAATCTATAAACTAGCCCATGCTTGCGTCCGTGGAAACATTTATTAAGTACCTAATATCTATTCCCTCTTAATAATTTTGTAGAATGCTTGTGTCGCTCTTATGATTCAAAAGTCAACAGACAACTAATTATTGTGTCTTAAATTTCAAACCACAGTACACTATCAAAAACAGTTTAGAATTAGTTAATAAAATTAAAGATAAAATAATCCCACAAAACGCCAAACTCGTTTCATTAGATGTTGTCAACCTATTTACAAATATACCCCTTCAGGACCTAAAGATAATTTTAAACACCTATTTAAATAATATAATAAAGAGTTCTTGACTCTTTTCGATCTTTATTTACAACAAAATTTCTGTCAATTTAATAATGAAATTTATACACAAGATGGACTTGCAATGGGTTTACCCTTAATCTCCATTTTAGCAGATTTATTTTTAAACAATTTTGAAATAGAACACATTTTCAACAACAATAGTTTTACAAATTACACACAAAAAATAATTTATTACTTTAGATATGTTGACGACATTCTGATGTTATGGAATGGTTCAGTTAATGAACTTAACGATTTTGTTTCTCAGCTTAATAACTTGAACCAAAAAATAAAATTCACAATAGAAATAGAATCATTACAAAAATCGCTAAATTATTTAGATTTAAAAATTAGAAATGTTGAGAACAAATATAAATTTGAAATTTTTCGAAAACCTACATTCTGTGATAATTTAATTCCCTTCGATTCCGCCCATCCTACAGAACATCATAAAATGGCAGCATTCAACGCATACATCCATAGACTTCTTTCACTTCCTTTAAATAAACAACAATTTGACAAAGAAATTAATGTCATTAAGACAATTGCAGTTAACAACGGATACACTAACATAAAAATTGATAATTTAATCAAGAAAATTAAATATAGGAAATTTAGGGATGAAGTGACAAACCTTAGTCCTCAGGATGATAACATTAGTAGAAAAATATTCATGACCATTCCCTATATAGGAAATGCTTCAATGAAAGTAAAAATCATTTTAAAACATCAGTTTAGATCTCTCAAATTTAAAACTAACATTATTTAACAATAAAGATACAATTGATAAATTCGATAAAGCTGGAGTTTATTTTTTAAAATGTAATTACTGTAATTCTTGTTACATAGGAAAAACCTTTAGAAGTTTTGGAATACGTTTAAAAGAACACCTGAGTGAATTAAACAAACCTGAATCACGTAATTCTATATTTTGTATAGTCATGTTAAAGACCAAGGTCACACCTTCAATCAGGATGTTAATTTTAAAATCCTCCACGTAGAAAGTCATAAGAACAGTTTACTAATGCTTGAAGCCCTCGAGATTCATAAATATAGAAAAAATCCAAATTATAAAGTACTAAATATTCAACTTCCTTCAGATTTTGGACATATTTTTAACATTCTATAATTTGATTACATGAGATGGTGTCAATTATGGTTTTCTTCTTTTTCATGCAACCATCCACATGTGACTTTGCCATGTTTCTCTTCTTCACACCTCATTTTGTGGTTAGTTGAGTATAATGTATAGTGTTTTGTAACTTCAATTCAAATTTTCCCGCTGTTTTAATAATTGTTCAACTCCATTTTACGTTTCAACCACATGGTTTGATGTACGTTGCAAAAATTTATTTTACCATATAAGCAGACGTTCAATATGTTTCCAATGTAACTAAATAAGTAAGTAAAAATTTCAACATGTCAACTAATTCACTAATTGTAAACTTTTTATTCAAGCAATGTTCAAAGTTAATATTAGTTTATTTTAATATAGCCTTGATGATGGTCTTAATACCGAAATATACATATATATATTACTAAATTGATTGTTCTTTATAATTTTGTGGGGAAGAGAGGACCCTTACTCCAATTTTAATATTAATTATTGTGTCCTGAAGATGTCGAAAAATTCAAAGATTTATGAATTACTGATGGACGGCTTACATATAAATTGAAGGGTAGGTAACTGCTTAATAAGTGGAGCTGAATTAAGAGGGATTTTACCTCTGCGAAAAATGTCGAAGAAGAGCTTTTTTCCTTGCGGAGGTAAAACCTCCCCTTAATAATTGTTTCATTGTATGGACGCGGGGGCGCCCAGTGAGTACAACACGTTGAAAAAACGTTGCTATGTTATTCTATTTTTATTTAAATTTAACATTGTGGTTAAAATCCAGCTAGTAAATTCGGCTAAATTCCATGCTACTTTATTATATTAAACTTTAAAACACAAACGTGACAAAAAACTGTTCTCGTCTTGTATAGTCAAGAGGTCCGACTGAGTGAGTCTGAGGCTCAAGGCCAAAAGAGAGGGCAAGACGTGAGGAAGTTTCGGACGTATACAGTCGTGGCAAAAAGTGACTAAAAAATAAAAAGTGATTTAATTTCTTTATAATAATGGCGATAAGTTCAAAAACCTTAGAATACCATTTTTTCGAAAAATGTTATTTTAATGGCGATAAGCTTCCTTGACCTTGTACGTTATTCTGTTGCGATAAATTGACGCCTTCATCGATAGAACCTACCTTTAGCGATACCTTGATCATATGGTTGGTTCACGATCTGTACGTTTACAAGTTCTGTGAAAAAGTCTCCGAGGCTGCCAATTTTTTTTCTCCGCTGTTGCTACCTAGTTATGTCCCTGTACAACTTTCAGTCTTCAGTATTAGGTACAGCTTAGAAACATGAAGATGCCCACCCAGAGCTGAATATTTACCTGGTCGCATGGACCAGGCCACGACAGAGACCCCTGCCTAACTGCTATTCGAATGCTAGGCGATCAACTAAATATTCAGCTCTGGGTGGGCATGTTCATATTTCTAAGCTGTACATATACCAACAAAATGTAAGCGGAAAATTCCTTTCAACTTTTATGTTAAGAAAACGAGGGCACGGCCATCCGGCTCCCAATTAAATTTAGAAATCGATAAGGGGTTCATCAAGACAGATTATGACCCATCGTGAAACATACGCATAAAAACTAATCTTAATCCTCTGTCAGAAGAAGTTTATAAAAGCGCGAAACTTGTAAGGACTCTTGTTGTGATGTTGATTTATTTAAATTAGGGTCGTAAAAAAGAACGATTGGTGCTTGGAGCTTCTTTGTCGCTAGGTGGATTTTAACGAGTCCGTTTGACGTCAGGCCAAATAATGAGGAATTTACTCGGATAATTGTAAGCTGGAAAACATACTGAGGTAAACCATCTCGTTACTGGAATTTTGAATGAGCATTGGGGAATCAAAAAATAACAATACGGTGATGTCATTTTCATAATAATTATTACTTCTATCGCATCTCACTGACCCTTCATTTTTACGGTCGCCCAATGAAATTTTACGAGCAATCTTCTTTATTTCCATGGTTATCACATAAATGGCGATGCCCCAGTGTTACATTGTCCCTTCATTTTAATAATTTTACGTTGGAAATTTCATCAATTTGTTGCATTTTATCCTTTGTAGGATTATTGGAGTAAAGCTCTAATCCTGCATTTTATTAATCAGGGGTATTAAATTATGTTGCAAAACAACTGCCGGCTATATTTTGTTTGGTTTTCGGGGAATAAAACATTAACTCCGATATTAAATTCGTGGCAGCTGCCCTTTTTATTTGAATAAACATTTTAAACAACCCATCCATCTGCATCTTTATAGCCAAGCTACGTACATTATTATAAAGGCAGTATCGGAAGTTTTAGTGCCGTAGTAGTATGCGAGGCACTCTTGTTTTAGCTTATTCGCTCGCTCGCCCGTTCGTCGTATCGATCGATCCTCAAGTCTGCCCGTCGCATAACTGGAGAACGGATTGAGATATCGGGCTGAAACTTGGTACACGGCTTTGTCTCCCGAAAAGTAAGGCGGGGATTGCTTTTGGGCCATATCGGACCAATGGGGTGGGAGCTAGGGGTGAAAAACTGAAAAAATAATTAATTGCAATAACTCGAGAACTTTGAAGGTGTCTTACTGAAACTTGGTATGTACGTTCGATCTTCAAGTCTGTTGACAGTGAGGCGGTGCCGATTTCGGGGGATGAAATTTAGGGGATGAAAACCACAAAATATATGATAACTCCGCAAGGGTTTCAATAAAATCGGACCCAAGTAAGAGCTTATTCACAACCACTTTACGTACGTAACGTAACTAACTTTAACAATGGTCAACAATTGTTCATGACAGCTTCTGACTTTTCTAGTAATTATTGACGATTGTTAAACTTCGTTATGTCACGTACGTAAAGTGGTTGTGAATGAGGTTTAACACTCCACCGTTTAATGTACGTCTTTTATGCGAAAAACTGGTATATAAATGGTTATATATGATAAACTAAATTAAAACGTATTTAATAAACCTAATCTAAGCGCCAACTGGGAAGCATTTCACACCCCAAGAATTTGTACACCACTGCCGAATTTTCAGGGCACTGCCGTAAATTTGTACACCACTGCCGACTGTGAAGTCCCCCGACAGCCTAAAAATTCAGAGACCACTGCCGAATTTGCTCAATTTTTGCAACCACTGCCTAACATTTCCCACTAACACTGCCGAAAATTTGTACACCACTGCCGACTATGAAATCCCCCCCAGCGCCAACTATTTATAGACGATTATTTTCAAATCTCCTTTTAAACCAATCAATTAGACTCATTTTTAAATTTCCATCCAATCAAGTTCATTTAAGGGTGATTAATGCATTTTATCGGAGTCTGCACGAGTCATTTAATCGTTTCCGATGACCACTTGATTTTAAACAATTTGTTCACTGCTGAAAATCACCACTTAAACAAAATTATAGAAAATAAAGGTCCACAAATACGACCACTCAACACAAGTCTTTCCACAAACCATATTTTAGGTGTTTTTGGACATAAAGAACGTTGATTTCTTCTGGATATATCCTAAAAATTCAATAACATTTTGTTTGCACGTTTCCTAACCTCAAACGTCATTAACGTCAATGAGCTATAAAGGCTCGTTCGCAACATCATATTGGGCTTTTGAGTATAGGCAACCCCGGCTAAAAAAATCATAATTTTATCAAAATAAAGAGTTTAATTTGTAAAATAATCTTACCGAATACCACTCGTGCATCGCTATTTCAATCGGTTAAATTTTAGAAATAATTACTCAAGCTTTGTTGCCGTATAGGTAACACAATTCGAACTAAATTGCCATTTATTACCAAAGATTAAAGCCCTCGAGCTAAAGCTCTCGGGCTTTAATCAGATAATAAATGACAATTTAGTTCTCATTATTTTACCACCGGCAACAAGCTTTCGTAATCATTTTCAAAATTTAACCGATTAAATAGCATGCACTTGTGGTATTATAAGCGAGAAAAATACATCCTTATCATTCTGAAATAATACAAATTTGGCTATACAAATTAAAATGTTTATACGGATAGAATACGTAATTGATATACAACAATAAGATGTATAAATAAGTAAATATACTATATGTCTTCCAAATACTTTAATAATACGTATTTCTTTTGATGCGAAATATATGCGTATATGATGCCAATATTATTGGCAGCAAACAGATCGAAAACTCTTAAGGAGAATGGCAGAAGTCACAAGAAAATGGCAAATTGCCATCTAAGATTCGAAGAATGATAATGGAAGTGCTTAGAGGTATTAAATAACAATGCGGATTTATTCAGTGGATTCGTAACGTATAATTTTGGTAGCATCAAATACGTTTATGAACTACATTAAATATACGTCTTTCCGGCGGACATTACTGCGTATTTTGAATGGGTCGGCATACGTGTTATGTACAAAAAGGTAACATGTTTATTATACGTCTTTTATCCCACTTGTGCTACTTGGGTATGTATTTTAACCCCCCGCAAAAGTTTTAATTGCATAATTGGTTATTTTCGTGTTATATTTCGTAATTCTACTTAATCACACAAAATTTTTAATTCCTCTTGATTTTTCATCCCCTTTCGCAATTTTTCAGCCTCCTGAGTGTTAATTTTTCAAAATTCGCGAGATTTTGAATTAATTTCATTTACTCATTTGGTTTATATTGTCACTCTTTTTACTTTTCAACCCTCAAAATTTTTGTTTTTCCTGTTAATTTTCTACTTTTTAATTCTGTATAACAACAATTTTTTAACATTTCGCCTTTTTGACACCACTGTGCGTCTGCGGAGGTACTACTACTAGGTGCACCCGATTCCACCAGTAAGACCAGCCGCCCCTACATACACATTAACGTGATAAACATCTACAGGGATACACATCGCATTGATATACATCCTCCGGGGGCTTTTTTGCTGCATTTCCCAATACCAAAATCATTGAATGATAGGTACAACTTACAACAAGGAAAACTTTGTAGGTGAAGCGCAGAAGAGACATTTTAATTGATTACAAACTCCTCGCCACAAACTAAGTTTTTAGCACTCCTCAGCTCGTTACAGTTAGTAAGTATTCTCCAAGCAATCGGGTAATGGATTAGAGCTAGATCGACAGATCCTACATCGACAGGACCATCAAGTGTCGAGGCTCAGAACAACCCCCGGAATCTAGATGAAAGTTATCCATGTAATGGTTATACGCTTGAAGCACAAGAGCAGCAAAACACGGTGACCTAAGGGCGAATCTGAGAATACATCCCGAGTCTTTTATTCAACGCGAGTATGTGGCCCTAAAGCAACCCGCATTTAGTCAACAATGGAACAATTCCCACTCCCAAATATGTTCTCTTTCCTCCGAGTTTTAAAGCGGAGGACCCGCACTCTCGCACACTTTCATACCTACTGTCTGTTTCTGCCAGCTCATTTAACTTTTTTCGATAAAACTTTACGATCCGAACGTTAACTTCGGGCCAGATAACGATGTGTGTACTTAAAAGTAGCGACGAATTCCGACCAAATATAATAAATGCCGTCGTAAAAAAGAAGTAGTCTGCCAAGTCGTGCGGAAGTTATCACCGGTCTTTAGAGGAGAAAGTAATTCGTATTTGATATCGGAATCGCACTATTTTCTAATTGAATCTTCCTGAAATTTTATGTCACAATAGGCATCTTGCATCAATTTTGTTTTTGATGTTAAATTGACGTTCGGGATATATTTAATCCTTCCAGATATCTTAAGTTCCAGTATCTGGCCCGTATGGAGCTCAGAAAAAATGAGAAAGTAGCATTTTCAAACTTCGCGCCAAAAATCCCCCACAACCATTTGAACTCAATTTTCTTACATGTGACAACGTCGCTGTCTAACCTGATCCGAACTCTTTCATTCATAAATCTTAAATATTTTACATTAGTCTGACCATTACTCTTTACAAAGGTACAAAATGCAAACCCAAACAACTAATAACATTCTACTTACCGCCTGTTCCAAAGTTAACCTGCTTTTGACCCCTCCCCTCTTATTGTCAACTTTCAAATTAATTATTAAACGTCACCCTCAAATAAACTGTTGCCAGATCGCATCGGCTGTACGATCTATGACGTCACAAGTCGCACAACAGCGTTTCCGAATTATTTATTTATAAATAAATAACCAAACGTGTTTTAAATAAAACTGACGTTCGCGGACGATTTGTTGTATCTTTCTTTATTGATGCATTTACATTAAAATAACCAGAAATTAGGAAATGTGCAAGATCCCTATTCCGAGGATTCTAGCGCGTGGGAGTGTCCTGCGTGAAATAACCCATCCATAAAGCCCTGGCGTACCTTTTCTAAATAAAAACCCTGGACATATGAAACATAAAGGGCACAAAGGAGTAAAAAGGGTGGAACACCGCGTTTCCGCCAACAATATAGGCACCTTTCAAAGCTACCAACTGTGAAAACGAAATTTTAATTAATACCATTAAATTAGAAAGAAAAACCGCGCTTTTCTTATTTATGTGTTTCGTTTGTCGTCTGGTGTGTATGAATGGCAGTCCAATTATGGCCACGTATTCACAAAGGACGAAAATGTTTTCGTTTTTTCGACCAGTTCTAAAATAAGTAAATGTTGCCCGCTAAGCACAAACTGCTGTTTTAGAGTGAAATTGATGGTGCACTATACATTTTAATACTCTGTGGGAAATAGCAGATGAAAAATTCCCTGAAAAACAATTATTTGATCCGTGACGTGTATCCAGTGCGACATATTATTTCAAAATTAAAAACACGATGATAAATTATTTATTTTAGGGAGAAAATAAAAACCAGCTCCCAGTGGTATTGTAATCATAATCAATAATAATCAGTGACCGAAGACGATTTCACTAAAACTCGGACTAGAACGTCTGATGATTGATGAGCAATTTGTAATTATGTAGGTGGCATGAATAAATTTTCAGGTAATTCATGAAAGAAATTTAATTTAAGAATTTTAAGAAGTCTTTCAAATGGGCATTAGGCACGTCAGTTAATCGAAGGTACTTTACCTACAAAATTTTTCTGAGGTAGTTCAAGGTCACACTACTTCAAAGCCGTATAACATTTTTATACTTATGCTTAGTACCAGACGAAATATAAAGGGTGGCCCATAAAAAAAACCGACAGTTTTCTTTTTTGTATATCTTCGTTAAGTTTTGTGCCATGTCTTTTAGTTTTGTACTCGACGTAGCTGAAGGTTGAGGTCGTCGATACCACTCATTGGATTTGAATTCGCACCATCAGTATCCTTCCTAAGGACTTTAATTTAACAGCATTATTTAGGCCTATGGTGTTTCGTTACCCATTGACATATGACAGTGGCGTTTAGACAAGATTGAAGGTCGTTCTTTCCTCTTTCCAAAATGTCCTTCAAAATGAAAATTAATACATCCCTAAATTTTTTGTGAATTTTCCTCCAAGGCTCTAAATCGCATAACGGTAGCCATTTTTGTTCAAGTTGTAAATCTTTGAACTTTTCTTGCAAATTATGCTATTTAGATAGCTTTGGAAGAAAATTCACAAAAAGTGGGGCAAATCCTAATTTACAAGAAAATAAACTGCGCAATTTGCGTTAAGGCCGTTACGTGAAGTCAAAATTGACTTGTGAACAACTTTTTCTGGATCATTTTTTGATACCCTCAGCGCAGACAGACAAAATCGAGTTTAGGAGAATTTATGGGCAAGATTCAGAATGTAAATTTTTAACCGAAGCTCGGCATAAAGAGGCAAAATTACATTCGAAACAACTTTTTTCAATATCTTGATCGTAAAGGAAAATATTGAAAAATGGCCCTATTCCCGAAGTCGCAGTGAGTGGCGGTGTTTACAACATAACATTCGAGTTAACTGCCTCAAAAGATGCACCTTATGAAAAGTCTCCACCTACAAAAATAAGGAAAATATCCGTATGTCATCCTCTTAAGTGGGACACACTGTATATTTCATTTGTCAGTTACCAACCTAGTGGTAAATATAGTAATATGCGAATCATCAAATGTAAATAGCTGCTTATTAGCCAACAGGTGGAAATATTGACTTATAGATTAATTGTAAATAAATACATATCCATTGATTAAGGCCCAAATTCTAAATGCACCGAAAATATGAAATTACTGACTGGAGACTGATAACCAGTGCTCTATTTGGAAGATGAGCGAGTATGTAAGTTAACATAATCTCAGTCTAAATGGCTTCAGGTTTTTTTAGAAATGACCTCACATGATTTATTGAATTATTATTGTAACTCGACAGAATCACGACTAAAAACAGTAGGAGTGGAGTTTATTTCCGGGTCGAAAAAAAATATGGGCAGTGGAGGTACCGTTTCTTCAGGCCCGGAAAACATCTTTCACGCCGTGGCTCATAAATTTTTCTGCCCATGTCAGAAAAAAATATTCTGAGATAAAGAATTAGTTATTAAAACCGTTCTCACAACGCGTTTGAGGATACGGCAAGTGCAGACATGTTTTCTGTGCTAGTAGCGTAAGTAATTTTCGCGGCTAGTCGGAAAAATTCGTTGATAGCCGTGTAAAATAATTTTACGCAGTTAGCCGTAAGAAATTGTACTTCCACATTAATTCACATCCTACCAGAGGCACGAAAACCTAATTTTCAGTCAGCGTAGGAACAAAATTCTTTTTTTTTTTTGGCGAACCGCGAAATTTTGGATTAAAATTTGTCCTTACCTAGTGCAGTAAAAATCGATAAAAATACCTAAATTAGGAACATACCTAAGTACAAGACAGAGTTCGCTGATGTGACTCTGAAGTTTCAGTCTGGATTAAAGGTGACTGTAGATTTACAATGTGATCTACACTGACCCGTGCTACAATAGTTTAAATACTTTAAAAGATAATTTAACAAGCTGTGAAACACCGTTCTGCTCAGGTTCTGTGAAGTCAAGTTCTACTTAATAACCGCTCTCTAGAAATACGGGCATAGTTTAGGAAACCACTTTGATTTCATCCGAAACGTCCGACTTCAGAGTCATATTAACGAACTTTATCCACTGAGACCTTTTTAAGCGTTTCGTTCTTGTCTTGGCAATAACAGTTGTTATTTAGCGAAGATTCAAATATACAAATCTGCAACATAGATCTTACTCAAACAGAGCTGGATTGTCCTCAATATCACTCACCTGAAAAAAAAAAATCAGTCAGTTTTTAAGGTAGGTAGTGCAAACAAAATGATATTCGGAGTAAATAAGTCACAATTTTGGAAAAAAAAGGCAGCAGAGAAGCGGCTGGAACCTCCCCAACGCGTGGGTCTTTGATTTCCGTGACTTGTGTTTAAGATTTTAAAGTTAATATGCCTAAATGGCACTTCCCGTTAACCAATTGCTCCCAAAAGCCTTTCAGCTCTTCAACGGGTCACCTGACCTCCATGTACCAAATTTCAGACAAATCCTTCCAGTAGTTTGGGCTATAACGTGGTTTCAGTGTTATTTCAAAATTTCGATTTTTCTACCCAAAGGGTAATAAATGCGAATAAATTTTATCTCATTTAAAACCAGAATTCGAAGACCCTTCTGATGGTGGCAATAAATCTTTCAAAAATTTGTTTTGGATGGGTAAATGAGAGAATACTTTAAATTTGGAAATTGGTGTGCCAAAACGGCACTTTCCGTAGGTCGATTGAATCCAACATTTGTTCAGCTCTTCGACGTGTAATACAATCCCCATGTGCAAAATTTTAGCCAAATCGGTTCAGGGGCTTGGGCTGTACCGCGATTTTAAAGTCCGATAAAAATCTCGATATTTTTAGTTTTTGGTCAAAAGGGCACTCACAGTGAATACATCTTTGGAAGCAGAATCTGAAGGCCTTTCTTATTGTGACGTGAAAAATGGGGGTTTACATTTAAAATTTAAAAGTTGATGTGCCAAAACGGCATTTCTGGTTGCACGATTGGCTCCAAAAGCTTTTCAGATCTAAGTTGGGTTATCACATGCACACGTACCAGTAGTTTGGGCTGTGGCGTGTTTACGAACGAACGAACGTACGTACGAACGAACGTACGTACGTACATACAGACACATTTTAAAAACCACTTTTCTGGGTTCCTGAGACCTCAAAACGTACAGATCCGGTCTTATCTCGAATTCGAAAATTTTAGTGATTGCAGTAACCTCCCTTTTTTTTTAAATGGTGAAGTGGAGTGGGGAGGTTAAAATGACAGGATGTTGAAATTTGAAAACTCCCGCAGAACAAATCAGCGACAGCGACGATCTAGCCAGAAGAGTTCAATTATGTATAAGAACTACTTATAGCATGTCAGGTCAGGAGGTTGAAGCGGGCTTTACTAAATTAGACTACGGGACGACCTTCCAGATTTTCTTAATTAAGGGAGATGAATAAGGTGATCACACACCTGACCTAACTTATTAGCTAAGTTTCTAAATACCCGTTCTTGCATACTGACCCAAAGCTATATTTGCATCAGTCTTGCAAGGATGATATCATGAAACTGCAAACAGATTACCCAATCAGTTGCAATTTTCTTCCCTAGAATTAGCACCCTAGTGGTCAATGCTTTTGACCGTACATAATAATTATAGAAGGTATAAGTAGGATAGACAAGTTTACTTAAAATCAGAACCTTATACTGTTTTGAGGTAGGTAAGTTCGAAAACAATTATTCGAAAGAGACAATTATTCGAATGAACAATTCTTCGAAACTATTTCTCATATTCTGTCCGCTCACCTGAACGTGTCACATTGATATTACACATAGGTGCGGGTGTACAATTAGCGCTCGCACTATTCTTTCTACCAATTCGTTGTGGTTGTCGTTTTATGTTTCCTTCTCTTTCTTGATATTGTCTAAACGCGGCGAGCTTTCGGTGGCCGCCGAAAAGCAAGTCCGTCTTAAGGTATATACAAATTGTTCATTCTAACAATTGTTAAGTCGAAAAATTGTCCATTCGAATAATTGTCGCTTTCGAATAATTATTTGCGGATAATTGTTTTCGAATAATTTTCCTAATTTCAGGTAAGTTTTCCAGTTTCCTGGGCAATCGCGAAATCGCTTCAGAAGCAGAGAGCATCGTGAAAAAAATTCCAGGAAAAATTCTGCCAGTCCACACAACCTCGTCATTTTTGTACCGAGTTGATTAACACACTCCACCACCCTTTATGAAAAAAATGTATTTGATACGAGCAAACACAGCGCACCGCAGATGTATTTAAAGTCCTTTTGAAAACTCTAGAAATGGATCGTTTTATTCCTTCTGGTGATGAAACCGGAATGAAAGTTTGAGTCTGGAGACCGTTTCCCCCGTAATTTGTTGCCGATGCACATTTATTTTAATCTCAAAGAGATCTCGCAAGTACGCAAACATAAAAGATGAACATGTCGAAATAAAAACGAGGGATGTTATGTAAAATGATTATTCCATACACCCAAGAGCGGATTTATTGTGCGGGAGATAAAAGAAGGAACCATAATAAGACGCAGTAAAACAGATAGACCGTCGAATGGTTGTGAGGCGCCTCGCTCGACATCTGGTAATGACAGTTCGGTGGAGTAATCGGTTAGGATTGTTCGGGAAGCGAGTATCCGGATGCTGGCGGTTAACAACACCAGCATGATTGTGCGGTCACAAGCAATCAAACCCTCGATGGTTTCAGACATTACACTTGCAAGTTTTATTCATCGACCGGCGATACCGAAAACCAGGTCAGGATACGTTTTTTTAATAAATAAATAGCTATTATCCACGGCTGTTGCAGAATGGACTCATTATACAATGGGTGAGAGGATTTTTTCGCTTTAATACCCGTGGACAAAGCATAGTATTCTATTCGTGTGTAATTGTTATTGCTCCCTCGGGTGATTTATGGCAATTGCCTACGGCTCGTACCATACACGTCATCCTTCTGCGCAGCGTGAAGCAGTTACTGGAATCGATCGGAAAATTCAGAAAAATCAAATCGTTAAAAGAACATTAAATCTTTACGTTTTAGGGTTCTGGGAACCCAAAAAAGTGGTTTTTGAAAAAATGTTGTGTGTCTGTATCTCTGTCTGTAAGCACGCTGCAGTTCAAAAGCTGAACGTATCGCGATGAAATTTGGCACACGTACTCAGCGGACACCTTGTAGGTGCTGATTAGACTTTGGGCCACATCGGTTCACGCAAAGTGCCTTTTTGGCACATGTACTTTCAAAACTTAAATACAAACCCCCATTTTTCGCGTTACCATATAAATGCTCTTCGAATTCTGCTTCCAAAAATGTATCAACACTTATGCAAAAAATGGCAAAAAAATCATCAAAGACACGCTGCAGCCGAAAGTACTGTAGACATCGAGATGAAATTTTACGTACACGTTCAGTGAGCACCCTGATGATGCGATTTTGGGGCAAATCGGTTAATTACATTATATCCAGATTTATACGTCTATATGGCGCCTCGCTTACGTTTACATAGGGAGCGCCTCCGACAAATCCGGGGAAAAGGTGCGCTTCTTTTGCCAACGCTGCCTAAACGTTTGGATTGGAGTTGAAACAAAATCTTATACAGAAGAATTCATAAATACCTATATGCTGTCGCGGACTTTTTGATAGATCTTTTCTTAGCCAGCAATTCTTCTATTTGTTTGTGAATCTCCGAACCGACCTGCCTCAAAATTTTTTGCGAATACTGTTCGTTTTATCTTTTTACGTATTTCAGAATCCAGAAGAGTAAAAACTGGTGGAGGTAATAATAAATACATCAGTTCCTACCTAATTATTATACAGTCTCACATTAAGATGCGTCACTTCGACAACTTCACTAATTAAATTCAATCATGCATTAAGCATTGTCACAATTACGTTTAAATCACTTTGTCGTAATGTGATTAGCACTAGCGAACTGAATGACAGACTTTATACTCTGTTTTCATTTCCCAGTAATGTTTGCTTTAGCTCCTGTTTCTACTGCCATTCCGATGTTAAATAATAAACGAAATAAATTAACAAACTATTATTTTAATTAAATCCCCCGGACGTGGCTTACGCGAATGGGAAATACCTGGTCAGGATAATTTAAAATATGGCTTTGCTACCTCTGCTGGCTTTGTTTTCAATTCCAACTAGGAAATGTTTAAGAAGATTCGCTTTAAGACACGGCACGGTTGGCATTCTTTGCCTTCTACCTCGTTATTCTTGATCTATATCCAGAAAAGCGTGGAATGGAGTCTGAACGAGCTATTCTAATGAAATACCTAAGAGAACGAGTTGAAGAATAGAGGAGTATTGTCGCTGCTATGAAAAACTGTACGCAAAATATCTCAAAAATTTTTCAAAGTGCCCTTTTGCACAGGACGATTTTTTGACGACTTCTGATGGTAAAATATACTACGGGGCGGTTTATCGATGCTCAGCTAAATTCAAGCTGACAGATTGTAACCAATCAGAATTGTAGTTGCTATACAGTGTGGTCCTAAAGTCCGGACCAGCTGTATCTCTGGAACCGCGCTAGCTAGAGCCTTGAAATTGAGAATAAAGCTATTAGTACAGAAATGATGCCGGTTGCCGTGACCATGAAATGACAAAGTTATGACAGACAAGTCAAAAATTTTAAATGGCAATGGGGGTCATGTGACCCCTCATTTGAAAGCTAATTGAATTCTCTATACGATGGAAAAAGTTTCAAAGAAATTTGTTGGCCCAAAAAATATGAATTTTATTGAAAATTTTTATTTAAATTCTTTTGCGCAAGAACTTCCTAACATTTAGATAAAAAAGAGTTTGCAAAAGGACTTTTTGGGGATTATTTCTCAGTTTTGCATAGTTAATTTGCTTTTAAAAATTCAGTGACATTTCCCTCGTGTCATTTTTTTGTGTCAGGAAATGCAAGAAGCAAGCCCATGTTGAACATCTAATGAAATAAAATAAACAATAAAAAATTAAAATAAAAATTTTCAATAAAAATCATAATTTTTTTTGAGCCAACCAATTTCTTTGAAACTTACACCATCGCATAGATACTTAAAATAGCGTTCAAATGAGGGGGTCACATGACCCCTCTTGCCATTTAAAATTTTTAACTTGTATGTCATAACTTTGACATTTCAAGGTCACGGTAGATTGTGTAAAGGCTTATTTTTCCGCACTAGTGTTGTAATGGATTTTTTACGGCACTAGTAATGAAAAATTAAAAAATCAAAAATTGCAGTCAAACTTTATTATTGTCTACAAATTAACAACGTACTCAAGCTGATTGTAAATCTGTGTACCAGAAGAAGTCGATGATTCTCTCTTATTTTTGTTTTCAATGAGGTTTACACATATCTTTCAGCGAGAGTGTCGAACTGACGATCCAAAAATCCCAACAATATATAGAGTGTTCCTAAACTTCGTACCGATATTTCAGGGTGTTATTGCCATATTGATTTTAATTCAAAAAGTTCCTATGATGGACGCCACTTCAAAGGGTGCCCAAAAGTACGAATGATGGTATTTTGAAATTTGGACCAATAGTTAGTGTCATTAGTGTCATTTCTCTTAAATCTTTTTCCGGTTTTTTCTAACATCAGAGACGTACGTTCTTGGAGGGGGCCTCCACATTTTTTGCAGTTGCGGCATTTTCCACACTAAATAGTAACAAGATCATCATCTTTGGTCTATTCTGCAGAAGAAAGGTCCTACTCTTGTTAAATGTCGCTAGGACGCAACGTTTTCGAATAAAATGACTTCAAAGCGAGAAAATTTGTGGCGTAAATTTTGTTCAATTGGCCTAATTAGTGAAAATAAAAAGAGCGAATGATTCCTTACCTCAATTTAGGAAGAAAAGTTCACGTTGGCGCTGTCGAGTAATTTGGAAAAAACTGAAATTTTGGATACATACACCTTTGAAGGTACGAAGCATTTCCGGACATATGTCCTTGGTAACTTTTTGACTTGAAATCAATAGGGCATAACACCCTTAGAGATGTGAGCTTGAAAAGTTTCAGTTGAAAAGTTTCAAAAACTTTTCATTTCATCGAAAAGTTTCAGCCTATGTTGAAACTTTTCATTTTTTCTTGAAAAGTTGTTGAAAGTATCAATGCGGTAATAATAAACTTCCACCGACAGCGCCGCCAATTCTAGTCGTTCTAAGTAGTATCAGTACCCACTGAGCACTGGAAACAGTGAAATGAAGTGAAATACTACTTAAAAGATGGAAACAACGATGAATTTTAATGTTTAATGCTTTTATTTTGACTTATTAACTTGTTTACCTATACACTGACTATTTTTGTCATTTAATATCATATTATGTTCCCTATTCAGCTGTAGATTTATTTAATTCTCCAGAATACTTTATACTACCGTAGGACAGCTTTTCATTTTTTTTGAAACTTTTCAAAATTTCATGAAAAGTTTCAACAATAGTATATTAAAAAACACGTTTCCTAAGGCCAATTATTGTCGCACGAGGATGTTTGGACAACGAGGGCGAAAAGCCCGAGTTTTACAAATTCCGAGTGCGACAAGAGCCTTATGAAACGCGTTTTTTATACAATTTTTTCTATTTTGGATACCAACTTGTTAGAAATAAGAAAATATTCATTTTTAAAGACAGGAGTCAATGTTCGCTTGACAGTTGGCGATTGTTGGACACAATCGTTGTCTAGGTTACAATGTAAACAAAAGCCGTGCTCTAACAGAGCTCATTAGAAAACGCATTTGCGTGTTATAAAGTGTTCATTAGGACACGGAAATAGAAAAATGTACTTTTTATGAAAACTCACATCTCTAAACACCCTGACATATCTGTACGAGGTTTAGGAACACCTGTATAATAATTATTGTTACTAAAGCGGAAAAGATAACTAGGTATAGCTTCTAAAATAAATATAGTTTCTAAGGGGCGCACTCGCTAAAAAGCTCTTAAAATAGGTGAGTTGTTGTAAAAATGATGTCAAGGAACTTTAAAATCTGTATTTATTGTATAGGTAGGTATAGAATTCCTACGTATAGGTATCGAAAATGTTACGCTTGACTAGCTTTTAAGTATACATGTTTCGAACAAAATTGCTTTTGACGCGAACTCCAAAAAGTTATGGGCCCATGCGTGGGCTTTACAATGATTATTTCATTTCGAATCGCATTCGTCGCAAATAACCGACCCATGTATCCAACTACACTTCAGTAATTTCAGGTATTCAACATTACAGGCGACAATCAGAAAGCTATATCAGTCAAGTAGCATGTAGCGAACAACTCTTATTCAGTTTATTGAATTTCCGCGAATATTTGGACTATGCAGAGCACATAATGCGATTTGCAGTGAGATGTGCGCTGCGTCGAAACCATTATGCATGATTTCTACGTTTATTACGTCGGAAGTGGATATTGTACAATGAAATTGCGGGTGATCTTTTAAAATTTCTGTTTATTAGTTTGTTGCATGAAATGTCACAATAGTATATTCAAAAACACGTTTCATAAGGCGAATTATTATCGCACGGGGATGTTTGGACAACGAGGGCGAAAAACCCGAGTTTTACAAAATCCGAGTGCGATAAATAGCCTAATGAAACACGTTTTTTATACAATCTATTTCGGTTGCCCAACTTATTAATATTTTCAAGAAGAATTCCGATTGTCATTTTCAAAGGCAATCTTGGCAGTTAATTCGATTAGATAGAGCATATTAGAGAACGCGTTTGGGTGCTATAAAGTGTTCATTATGAAACGGAAATAGAAAAACACCAATTCGTAAAAAAATTAAAATTAAAACCAATATCAAAGCGAACCTGTGCTCATCGTTAAAGAGTTCCATCTCCTTTTGTTGCCCTCCTTGAGCTCGGTGGTAGGTACGTCACAGAAAAGAGTTTAGCGGTAACATAAATCACACTTCGTCGGGAAAACTGCAGGAATACTTCCTTTCAGCTCACCCGGGCGGAAAATTATTGACATTTTATTACATCGTTTATGGCCGAGGAATATTTTATGTGTCCATTGATAAAGCGCAGACAAATTTCGAGTGATTTCTCAGACGGGCGATTAAAAGAAAACAGAAGTTCGGAAAAGCTCTTCTGTTTAGATATCATTTCGGGTAAAATCCCATTAGGAACTGGACATGTGCTTGCTACACTTTAGCCGGAGGGCATATGTTCCCGCAAAAGGATATTTGCTTAGTTTAAAGCGCACAGATAGCGCGCTAGAGGTCAACAGGGATGCTTTCGGTCGTATCAGTGTTTTACTTTCGTTGGATGCCGAGCGGAATGTTGATGGTATCGGGGATTTAGTCCGGTCACGGACCCGGCATTACATTCGAATTCTGACGACGAATGCTCAACTGTTGCAGAAATACATCATTGAGTGAATCAATCGAGATATTGTATACTATAGGGGCGGTATTTAATTCATCTTTGTGTAGCAAGTTTAGCTGATATTGATATTTTTCGAAAGTGAGTAGGGATTTAGTATAGCGTATACGGTATAGGATACTGTGTCAATCTAAGTTTAGAGAACGAAACCGTATTTCCTTGTGGAATAAACTCTGTCTACAAAACTTTCAAACCCGTAGGTGATGGGGAGTTGTTTTGTATTTCTGTCAAGGTGGTCTCTATTTAAAGGCTACCAAAGGACACAACAGCATAAATTCTATTATTTCCTTATGGAAGACAATAAATTGGTACTTTGGAAATTAAAGTCTTGTGTAAAGAATCCGCCAAAAAACTTCCAAAGCTCTCACTGTAATGGGTATTGTTAGCCAACCACACTAATACAAAATACTATGCACCTAAAGAATTTCATGTTGCTCTAGTGTTCATATTATTAGGGAGTTTGGTTTTAGGCTTTTGGGTTCATATATCTTGCACTAAACATTTTAACATTTATTATTACAGTTTTCCAGGCCCTAGTTTGGAGGATACCTATGGCCCTGACAGCAGGTATGGTCAAAAATGGCGACAGTTTGACCTTCCTTTTGTTACAGATGATGGTCTGTGATTTAGCCAGGGCCACTTGTTACCCATTAGGCTAAAAAGGACACGGCATCTAGGGCACCGAAGCTCGAGGTGGCGAATTTCTCGAGATTTTATACAGGGTATTTCAGAACCCCCGTATAAGTCGATAAGATTGCTGGACTCAATATAAGACGAATTTTCCTTTGCAAAAATTGCAAGGGTCCAATAGTTTTCAAATGGGAAGCAGTTCAAATTCACCAATCAGAATGTATCACTTAATTAAACGATAAGGTAAAATAAGGATGTGCAAGCTGTTGCTGGGATACACAAAAAGTTGTTGATATACCTTATTCTTTGTGCTATTACTATTTTTTCGTGTATCTCAGCAATATCTTGCACATCCTTATTTTGCCTCACTGTCTAATTCAGAGATTCATTTCTGATTGGAGCACTTCAATTGCTTCCCATTTGAAAACTATTGGAACCTCGCAATTTTTGCAAAAGAAAATTCGTCTTAGATTGAGTCCAGGAATCTACCACTGAGGTACCCTGTATAAAAAGCTTTGAGAACTAGGTATAATCGGGGTGAGGGAGCAAAAAAAATTCGTAGTTGCCTCCCTCACCCTATACTAACTAAATATTATACATATACTGAAAAGTGCGCTGCGCTGCTCTGGCGCTCACCTAAAGCGCTAACTACCTAGTAACTGGATTTAGCGGAAAATTAAAGTTTTAAGAGATGAAGATTACCGGTTAAGTCTGACACTCATGTTTTGAACCTAAAAAAATATCTTGAAAACGGTAAAGAATTTTTAAGTTCTGATAACACCGTTGATCTCAGCCATAACCTCATCCACGATTTCTTTGAGTTGAATCGTCCTTTAAAGTAAGTTAACAATTCAGAGCTTTCGAACGTTTTGTCGGTAGGTACATCTTTGGAAGCGTGACCTCAGAAATAGGGGTTTGTAGGGTAGTTAAAATTTCAAAGTTGATGTGCCAAAATAGCATTTCCGGTTGCACTATTGGCTTCAAAAGCTTTTCAAATCTATAAGTTAGGCTATGAGATGCCAATCATGTACCTCGAAGCGTATTAATAACTCATTTTAGAAAATTTTAGTGATTGCAGTCATTTTGTTAAATTGCGAGGTTGAAGATGTTAAAACTTGCACTTAATCCAGTTTTGCACTGAACGTTCTGAAAAATAATTCTCCTTTTGCCGTATAAGCAACTTAGAAAACAATCTTTTAATGTAGCCATTCATCTCTCTGTCTTTCACGATTCCCTACAATTGATCCAATCACAGTTTTGGGAAAGCGCGATCGCCTAGAGACTATATTTAGCAAAAATTGATGGACACGGAGATGCGCATTATCTCTGATTCCGAGAGGGTGCTTGTAAATAAATACTCGGGTTGAATGAATGATGGCCTTCCGAGCTAAACCTGATAAAGTCCTTGGCTTACAAAAGACGAAGTCAATGTCAGAACAACACAGGTGCAATCAGATAGTCTTCCAGAGATTTGGGGCATTTGTGTAGAGATCGAAGACGCCGGAGGTATTTTGAGAGACAGTACGACGATAGTAACAAAGTTTGTCTATTAGCGATCACAGATAGCATTCGGCTGTGAACCCAAAACACGAGGTGCTCGTATTGATTTGTCTCGTCTTTTGTCTTAACCGAAATTAATGACGATCGAGCCCATCGGCGTTTTTGCTCCAAACAAACAGAGGGGTGCCTTGTTATTTTTATTACCGAGGGAGTATTAATTGTTGTTGTTTGTTTGAAACAGCCCCCCAATAATGTATACCTAATATTTAAAGTGCGCACAAAACTGGAATTAATGGGGTTTTACTATTTATGCAGTTGATTATCTACACATTTCTGTGTCGGCACTTTATATTATTGGTGCATTCGTGTTATTTGCAGAACGAGTAGGTATGTTTGCCGCGAATGTATTCAATTCAAGTCTTGAAGTTTGTCTTAAATTTGTTTGAATGAGTGTACGTGTACGCAATAAATTTCGGGTATTAGCAAGTTGTAACAAAGTTCCAGCAACAAGTAATGTAATTACATTTCAACTGTGCCACATAATGCCTGCCAGTTTGTCAAAAAGTTTATTTACCTGGCGAAATTGTTTTCGGACCAGACATATCTCAGGTCTGAAATATTAAGGGATGTTTTATAAGACTCCTTCGGTATGACAGCTGGCAACATTTCGCAATTATAGCCCTCTATGCCCGCTTCCATGATTAAAATCGAGTATTCGTAAGAGAATTAACTGTTGTATTTCGAGCCGGGGCGGTTACTCCACCGGAGATGATGAATGTTCCCGAAGTTATGTGTAAAAGTCGTTAATAATACTCAAAACTTGCGCTTACCTAGGTTATAATAATTCTCCGCATCTTCTGGGAGTTCAAAGTTCTTCGTGTAACGAGATAGCGAGAAATAGATACGGGAGGAAATTTGTCTTCGGAACTGCCTGCGAAAGGGCTGTGGATGTGTGTATGGAATACACAGAGCCGTAACTCCCGCTTCCTATCTCACACTTTCACTTTTATTTATGTGCCAGCTCGTGCAGTGTTTTAATTTCACGTCAACGCGTCTTTTGTTAACACCAGTGCAATCGTTGGAAGTAATTGAATTGCTTAAACTGAATTGTTAATTCAATTACTTTTCTAAAACTGTGGTTAGACATTCGTAATCTATTACATTTGCACTGTTGGTAGTGTTATTACGATAATGAATAAAGGAGTCAGTCGATAACGCACCGTGCCACGGAGCGGACGTGATAAGTAACGAAGGACTCACTCAATAACGCACCGTGCCACGGAGCGGATGTGATAAGTAATAATATAAGTATAAATAAGTTTCTAGTCCTGTCCTGGCGAGGTCCACCCAGACTCATCCCAGCAAAGTTTTGGGAAAATTCAGTCAGTTGGTTTATTCACCTTCCGCCGTCACCGAAGTCGCCCTGACAAACGACCGCCTCCTAACGGCGCATTTGTTATACCTGCCGTAATATAGGAGTGTATCAGAAATTGCACGGATAGAGATTTGTCTCCGGCGACAATGTCGAATCATTTATTATATAGCGAAAATTTTCCAAAATACTCGAGGTACTTGAGATTCAGCAATTCCGTTCAAAGTTTGTTTTCGTAAATTGAAATTCTGAAGGAGACAAAGGAGACAAAGAAACAATTACTGGGAGGAAAACAAAAATAGCGAGTCATTTGCAGTTAAATTGCGGGGGATTAACAGGTACCTAATGACCTTTATCAGTGTTGAGTTATTCTTATTTGTGTTTATCGCTGTATCGATATCGACATATAGAAAATGGAGATCATTATGAAAATCGGGGTGGAATATGCGAACAACCGCCTCCGATCGTGCACGTACGCCTCGGCGATGGATTTCCGCAAAGACGATGTACGTGCGATAACAAACGTCTGTATAGCGAGGACACACATTGTCACTTTCCAGTGAACAAAGCACCTTTCCGCTCGTCGCGTTTGTTTACAAATAGGCCTAAAGCCCCCAAAAGGGGATTAAGAATGAATTCACGTCGCCATTTTCAATAACACAGGGCTTGATGCAGGTTTGAACATGACCCTACTTTCCCCACAAGGGGGGGCTGTATTTAAAAATAGATTATTCATAATGGGTAGCCCGAATTGTCCTCAATGCTTATTGCTCTCAACATTTGTGAATTTCTGCAACAGTTCAGTATTTGTCGTTTGAGATTGGAAAGTTATTCGAATATCGTGTCTTCAAAAACTTCAAACATGACCTAGTTTTGCCCCACATGGAATTTCAGGCTGGATTAGTGTCCATAAAGACATTCGACTAAAATCGATTGCCCTTATTTATTATTTGGCGATTTGGCAAGTGATGTTTCAGATAAAGTCATCAAATGGAAACTACACTCATACCAGTTAATGAAGGACTTTTGCTAAAATATAGTCAATCAAAAAATTTCAATACGTGCCTGATGTTCACCATCAAAAATGGGCAACTTATCCATTGTTTATTACAAAACCAGAATCTCGACCAAAATTTTCCTCAAAGAATCGAATTCGCATTTTAGTAGCCTACACAGGAAAAATGTAGGTATGTCCGTCTGAGGATACGCTAAAGCACAAAGTAATGGACTGATTTGGCTGCTGGATTTGGTGCGTTGAGATTGCATAATACGATAGGTAAAGAGCTGACTAGAATGTGGAAGTACCTAGTCGGTCCACGTTCAATTTTCGAATTTAAAATACAAACTTGCATATACAGTGCTTTTCAAAATTAAGAAATAAATTCAAGAACTTTTTCAAGAGGAATACTTGCGAAATATACTCAGACAGGTACAACCTTATTTTTTTGATGTGCATCCGATGGTGTACTCTAAATGACCTAAATTTTTATTTTTCTAATAAATAATAATACTTAATAGGAATCGGTGAGAAATTGAGTTTTTTGAAAAGACGCAAAAACACGCGTCAACTTTGCCTTTTCTATATAAATTCAACTGCGCAATTATTTAAAAACAATTAAGACTGCCATAGCATGTCATTTGACAGAAATTTTTTCTTAAGTAATACCACGAGTGCGTATCATGTTATCGATAATTTTGCTTCGATCAATTTTGAATACGTGCTACGTGTCAAAACTGCACCAGTGCTTCAGCCCTTGTTTTCATATCCTTCCGTTATCATATATTTTATGAATAGCACTGTACTATGCACATACGTCTAAGCCTGGAAGCATATGGAGAATTATACTTGATAAAAGGCTAGTGATGGATAATTTTGATTTGAAGGCGTACGAAAATATCTTGTCGAAACCTGAAGAGAAACCATTAACAAAGCGTGCAATGTTATGGGAAAAACTTCTGTTGAAAATTTTCTTCGAGTGAATAGAGATTGTAATAAAAGGTCTTTATACATTCTATCGGGTGTCCCAAAAACAAAGCGGTCAAAATATTTTTAGGAATAAGTTAACAATTTCTTAACCGATTTGGATGAGCGTGATCTTAAATGAAAGCTAAGGAATCAGACTTTCGAACCCAGTGAGAAACTACGACAGATGGCGCTGCCATAGTGTGTTTGTTGATACTTGTTTTTAAGGCTTATTTTAGATGCGTGGGAATTGGTGAGAAAACAGCCAATCGTTATGAGACTCAAATAACCTTGAAGATCGTTCTTTTGTCTTCAAAAATCTTTTTTCAGAAAATGATTTGGCTCAAGCACTAATTTTCTGTGATTTTTTTTTTCACGTTTTCTTAACCATGACAAACATGCACAAACAGCCTAATTTTCAGCAATATCTCTCCAATTTGTTCCTCACTAGCAGTCAGTCACCTATGTTTATATCAAATTCGATAATTTATAACTAAAAATTACGCCGTTTGTGCATCACAAACTTTACTCATAAGTCATTAAGAGAGAGAGTCATTAAAAGATACATTTTTAAAAAATCACAGAAAATTCGAAAACCAAATCGACTTCTGGAAAAAGATTTTTAGAGAAAAAAATGCAGCAGAGAAGCGGCTGGAACCTCCCCATCGCGTGGATCTTTGTATTCTGTGTAGATAGTAGTCAATTCAACAGAATTTTTTTAATCCTTGACTAATTTCGCAACTTTCTGACAAATACCGACGTAATCTCGGACATCACCCATCACGTTTGACAATATGTTTCTTTTAAGGTTAACCTTTTGCCGCCTTTTTGACAATAACTGCCACTTTATGGCATCCACTGTCAGCCCGCACCCTTTTAATGAGAAAGATTTTTTTTCTCTATTTTCCACTGAAATGGCAGAAACTATGAACACATTTTTAGAACCAGAATTTGATCGCCTTTCTAATGGCGACATAAAAAAGGAGGTCTTGTATTTAAAATTTTAAGTTGATATGCTTAAATGGGACTTCCCGTGGGCCAATTGCTTTCAAAAGTCTTTCAGGTCTTCAATGGGTCACCCAATCTCCATGTACCAAATTTCAGCCAAATCGATTCAGTAATTTGGGCTATAATGTATTTTTACTGTTATTATAAAATTTCGATTTTTTGAACCAAACAGCGCTAAATGCGAATTAATTTTGTCCTATTTAAAACCAGAATTTGAAGACCTTTCTGATGGTGACAATAAATCTTTCAAAAACTTGTTTTTAATGGTCAAATGAGAGAATAATTTTAAATTTGGAAATTGGTGTGCCAAAACGGCACTTTCCGTGAGTCGATTGAATTCAAAATTTGTTCAGCTCTTCGACGTGTAATACAATCCCCAAGTGCAAAATTTCAGCCAAATCGGTTCAGGGGCTTGGGCTGTACCGCGATTTTAAAGTCCGACAAAAATCAATTTTTTTTTTATTTTTGGTCAAAAGGGCACTAAGAATGAATACACTTTTAGAAGCAGAACTTGAAGGTCTTCCTTATGGTGACGTAAAAAATGGGAGTTTGCATTTAAAATTTAAAAGTTGATGTGCCAAAATGGCATTTCCGGTTGCACGATTGGCTCCAAAAGCTTTTCAGATCTAAGTTGGGTTACGAGATGCCTATGTTCCAAATTTCAGCCAAATCGGTCTAGTAGTTTTGGCTGTGGCGTGATTACAAACGAACGTACGAACGTACAAACGTACGTACGTACGTACATACACGCAGACACATTTTAAAAACCCCTTTTTTGGGTTCCTGAGACCTCAAAACGTGAAGATCTGGTGCTATCTCAAATTCGAAAATTTTAGTGATTGCCTCGGTGATTGCAGTAACCTCCCATTTTTTTTAAATTGTGATGGGGTTGGGGAGGTTAAAAGAAGATGGTTGTTGTTTGACGCACCTAAAATAAGCCTTAAAAACAAGCATCTATCGGAATACTACGATGGCGCCATCTCTCGTATAGTTTCTTACATAAAGTACAAACTTTAAGAAAGTAAGAAGATGTGCGAGAGAGAAATAATCTCGCTTTAGTTTAGCCTTAAGGTTCTTGACGATGCACTCAATCCAATGTTGTGCAGAATTGCGCCAAAAATGTTATAGTCGATGGTATCAAATGCTTTGGTCATCTGTTATTTTGAGGAATGATGGTTGCGACGAAAACCTGATTGGTGTAAAATTTCATATTGGACTCTAGTACGTGACGAGCTGTATTTCCAGTGATTTTTCAAAAAAAATTCAAAGAGCTGGTAGAATATTAGTGACACCGGAAATAAAAAATTAGGTATGTTTGATTACAGGGTGACTAGTTCTGATGACGGCAGTAATACTGTCGAAACTAATCACCCTGTAACACACCTGATTTTAAGAAGAAAGGATTTTTATTTCCGGTATCACTCTTAAATGGACCTTCTTTACACCGAATCCATAATTCAATAAATGATAGAATATTTATTGGTCTTTGAAGTGTTTAGGACTAGCAATCTTAGGTCTCGAAATAACAATGGATTTCTTCCAAAATCTGGGATGAAACTTTGTTTTCAATACAATGGAAAACAAAGAAGAAAGAAGCGAACAGATGTGATGTTTTTATCCATTGCAGTTATGTTATTCTTGTAAGTTGTAAGGGTATATAGATTTAGGTAGCCCAATTCTTACTTTAAGCTTTTTAAGTTCCTTCCACAAACTGCGTGCACTTGATCTGCAACTGTGACGCAGTAGCCACTTAATTTGAAGGTGTAACAGTAATACCTAAAGAGGTTACGAACGAAGCATCTCAGTCCAATTCTTAACTTAGCAAGGAAGATATAGTTTCTGGTAAACTAAACTAATTGTTGGGTTAGAACAAAGGTCAAAACTGGTCACAATTCTGAAAAGCGTATAACAACAACAAAAATTATCAACAGGAAAAGTAAACAAAAACAAGACGTGTCAAGTATATTAAGGTCTCATCGATTTGAAGTCGAATAATATATGAAGTTTGTTTTCTGTTCCCACATCCTGATGTCCCAACACCCACGTTTTGCTTTCACCTATTGTTGAGGCAACCAAGTATAGGTTCCAAACGATGACGTATTCTTACAAACTTGCACATAATAATCCATTATTAATAGGTTCTGTCAAGTCATAAGTAACTTATGAATGGCAGAAATTGGATTGCTGACAGGAACAGCCTCCGTATATCGTGAGATTCTGAGGCATTGGTGTGTTGACAGAGCGTGATTCAGTGCGTGATAGGGATTATTAAACATGCATGTCGTAGTTTACACGGAGAACCAATAGGATTTTAAGAAAGTTTTCAAGCAAACCCCCTGCTGCGATGTGCATCGAATAACTTTGCCAATATTCTGTTAACATTGCCAATTTCGGAGTACATTAAACTTGGCGTAGCTTTCTTGGTTTTATGAAAATTTAATACTAGTGATTGGTCATTGTGCGATGAGGAACAGTATTGCAGTAAATCTTTTGTGAGGGTTTCAATATCAAAAATGAAAAGGTGCAAAATGTACGTTATAGAGTTTATAACATGTAATATGAGATCTGTCGAGAGCAGGCATCCCCTTGCTGTGCGTACAAGCAGACCTCATTTCAATCCCCTACTCCCGAAGCGACGCAATTTCCTTTACACTCCATGTTTACAGACATAAACAACCATCAAGGTTCAATTATCCTTGAAATTGCCAAATTTATTTACTTCTATAGAAAAAGTTAATGGCGGATAAATGAAGTGGGGGTAAACGGTCGATCGTTATTCCTTGTCACGTTCTCCCTGAATTTATAATCAGTGTTTCGTCCCCAAAGGAAAGATTGAGTCTTTGTATGGATTTATCGGGCCAGGATTCACTTGTCAGACGTGCAAAAATAAACGTTTCGAACTATGAACACAACATGCTCCATTGATCCTTAAGACGGAAGCTCAAAGTTAATTACATGGAAATTTCTGAGTTTATTAGATGCAAGTATGTGAGCGAGAATTTCCAATTCAAACTAAGTAATGCGCGAGAGGAACAGCGAACGCATTCCTTGATCGCTCCCCGGTTCCAATATCCCGCACGAAATTCATTATTAAGAAACAACTTATTCAATATCTTCTTTGAACGGCTTTTTAACAATTAATAGGTAGTAGTCCATCATCACAAAGTGGCATCAAATGATTAAATCAACGTTAATGAACTCGAAGTCTTGCCACCGATAAATATATTTAAATAAAAAATTTAAAAAAAAATCAGTGCAACATATTCCGGCTACGTGTAGCCATCATCAGGTACAATCTTACAAATATTCATTGATAATGCTTGTAAAAGAGGGAGTAACTCACATTACAGTAGAAATTTATTTTTTTTTTTGACAAAAAATCTTTGAGGTTAAATTAAAGTCAAGCCATTAACTTTAGCTTAACTTTAATTTAATTCAAAGATTTTTTCTCAAAAAAAAAAAATTTTAATTGTACACGTAGCCGAAACATGTTGTACTGACTTAAATTTTAATTTTAATATATTTATCGGTGGCAAGACTTCGATTTCATTACCCCTTATTTTTAACAATTATTCTCCATCCTTTGACTTGTTGAAACGAACTGCAGGTGTGTTGAGGTCAGCGCGGGGCGTCTGTTGGCAACGCGACCCAGGTGAAATAGAAACATCGGATCACAAAAGCTTTGTGGTGACTGCGTCCATGGCAACAGCCGCACAAAGAGGCGAGGACAGGCCATCCGGACCCTGTTTCACTGCCAGCGTCATTCGCACGAAAAAGGGATCGCGGATTGATTTGTACAAGGGAGCTCATAACTTCTACCTGGAAGATTCCAACAAAGAGATCTTGTTTACCTGCACTAAGTAATTTAATAAATTTCTTATTATTACGTTTCCGTCATCAAACAGAAGGTTTTATGAAGCCAAATTATAATTTAAACGAAGGAGAAAATGGCAATATCTTAGGTCTTATTGCAGCGAGCATGCCAACAGGTTCAACTAAACTCTGAGTTGTATGCTGGTCTCGCAATATAAAGTCACGATGAAGCTAAAAAAAAACTGAAAAGAGATTAGTTTCGTCTCTCTATTAAGCAAAATTTGATTGCCTGACGAAAGGTAAAATAGCAAACGGAAATTCGTAATATCAATTTATTAATACCAATTGACCCGCATGTCACTAGAAGGTCACAAAGTCAAAGGCGCAATACAAGTTGAAAAGTTGTTTCATCAGGACCAGCATCAGCAGCGAGGCATTACTGTTGCCTCGATAACCTCATGTAGCAGGCTTCATTAAAAAAGGCTATTTTTCATAAAACTCAACATCGGTGAGCTTATTATTTATAGAAATACCGTCACTCCAACTTGTCAAAGAAGACTATAGTGCATTTATACAGTGTGTCTCATTTTAACTGGAACCACACAAATATTTCGGTTAATTTTAACCGAATCAATGTGTTTTTTTTTTCTGCATTTACAGCTCCAAAATCTGCACCTGTGTAATTCTCAACTTTTTTCATAAACCGAAACCCCAGCCTACTGCGATTTAATAAAGAGGCCAAAAATGACGAAATAGTATTAGGCATTTTTTTATCGAAAAACTTTATGAAGAATAGTTGCTCAGGATCGCTCCAAATGGCTAAATCCGAAGTTTCAGGAAAAAATAAAAATGTTCAATTTCTTGAGGAAGAATCATAAAATAACGAAAACGTCAAAAGCGCGTATGTTTACTGTTTGTGGCACATTGCAACAGATTAGTTGGGGTGTCCTTTGAAATTGTCAAAAAAAAAACGAAAATCTTTCACTATCTTAATAATTTCAACTTTTTCTGCGATTGTTAAGTTTTATCCATCTATAGCCGACAGCAAATGTCAAATCAATTCATTTCAATTGTTTCTTTATTTCACAGCACCCATTATGTTGCAAAAATATTGAACTTTTCGTTATTTTGTGATTCTTCCTCAAGAAATTCAACATTTTTATTTTTTCCTGAAATTTCGGATTTAGCCATTTGGAGCCATCCTGAGCAACTTTTCCTTATACAATTTTTCGATAAAAAAATGCCTAATACGATTTCGTCATTTTTGGTCTCTTTATTAAATGGCAGTAGGCTGAGATTTCGGTCTATAAAAAAAGTGAAGTATCACGCAGGTGCAAATTTTAGAGCTCTACATGCAGGAAAAAAGAACGCATTGATTCGGTTAAAATTAACCGAAATATTTGGGTGGTTCCAGTTAAAATGAGACACTGTATGTCATTTGTCATTGCTCTCAACTGTTCTTTAGAAGATTCCCTCGAGTTCCTGCAGTACTTAAAAATTGCAGTCCAGAACTTTACTAGTGCGCAAATATTAAATACCCAGTACCAGTATACCAATACATAAAAGTACTAAGAAGAATTAAGGACTGAGTATTTAATAAAGTACTTAAGTACTTAATAATATACCTATATGCACTTGGTATAGTAAAGTACTTAAGTTCTGTGAGGACTGAAAAACTTCTTACAGAATAGAATACTCTCAGCAAGTTTTTCTGGTAGAAATATAATTATGATAATTTCAACAAGATTTGTGGTATTGTTTTGCGAATTTCAGGCTTCTAAGAAATGAACAAAGTGAAGTCGTTCCAATACTCGATACTTAAGTATTTGGCTACAATTGTACAGAAATTTCAAGTATCGAATACTTGTCTGGAAAAACTGATTCAAGTACCAGTATCAAGTAGTAGAGATTCGTGAAAGTACAGTTGCTCAAAGCTAACCACGAAAATTTTATTTTTGCGGTCAGCTAAAGAAAATAAGTAGGAAGTCGTCATAGTCTCACGTGCGTTGTCAAAACGGCTCATAATTATTAAGTAATTCTTTAGTTTCGACTTGCATGAACCACAACGTGAAAGTGAATGCTTGCCGGCTTTCAAAAAACGGACATTTTCTTTCGATGCGGAAAACATTCATTTTCCCGCGCAATTATCATCCGAAAGCTTACGTTTCCAGGACTGCGTCATTTGCTAGGCAACACGCACTAGCTGTAAAGGAATAACGCTTTTTCCGGCCTAGGCCGGCAAAATATTCCTGTACTCTTAAAAAAATAGTTCCAAATTTAATTATTTCTGTCTAGTTGCGCGATCGACGATGTGCAACACGAAGGAAAATATATATTCCTACTAGTTACACAATATACTATTCTCACGTGTTGCATCAAATAAAATTTTTCGTAAACCCGATCGATTTAAAAATTATATTTGGCCGAATTACTGAAAAGTGCTTTTTGACACCAAGGATGGCGTTTTTTATTACCTAAAGAACCTAATGCCTTGTTTTTCTTTGTTTTCTTGTTATGGGTGACCGGCAATTTAAAAAAAAACACTCTTTTCGCGCGAACACTCGTTAGTATTTTTAGTTGGCAACGAATTTTTTTATTTAAATTTGAATTTAAAGTCATTTAACTAAAAACCTATTTAACCTAAACTGATAGTTATTAAACCTAAAAACATGTTTTCAACAACCTATTTAGGTACCTTTTTTCAATTTTTATAAAACCTAGAATCCTGCCCCTAATTATTAGGCAAATTCAAAGTTACTAAATTATTGAGAATATTCAAATAGAATGTGTAGGTATCTATTCTTCCCGATTCCAAGAAGGCAAAATTAATGTTCAGAGGTAGACGATACCAGCTGCAGTCAACAAAGACAGACTGCGAGAGATAGCAAATTTGATTTGGGCCGATTTAGTGCAAACATGCCCGTGGTTTTTTCAAAATTGCATGAATAATTAGGTATACCTACATTGAATTTATAGTTTCAATATTAAAGAGTGTCCCTAATTTGTTTAAACTTAAATAAGGAAATCCGTGATGCCCCAACGTTAACGTAGACTTTGTTAATTTTTCACGTTTACATGATTTTTTTTTTAATTTAATGGATTAGCACATCCCAAAATAAACAAGTTAGGGACGTTCTCAATCATATGTACTATTAATATACAAAAAAAGTAGCTACAAACCGAGGGGGAATTCACTCATTAAATTTTGTACACCAATTCGAATTACTGAAGTAATTCGGATAAGTAATACGAGAGGAATACGGGTAATACGAGTAATTCTACTGTAATACGAGTAATTCGAGAAGTAATACGAGTAATTCGAGAAGTAATACGAGTAATTCGAGAAGTAATACGAGTAATTCGAGAAGTAATACGAGTAATTCGAGAAGTAATACGAGTAATTTGCGCATGCGCAGTTGTCGATAGCTATCAAATATTTCCGGCAATACATGGCAGGAGCGTGACGGCACACTGCCCTAAAGTTCGACGGGGTAATGAACCCGGGAAAAATACGGAAAAAATTCTAAAATCAAAACCGAACCTCATAGGGTGATAACATTATTTAAAATTGCTCGTAAAATTGAGAAAGTTATGCAATTTTACTTTCAAATGTAAAATAAGGGCCCATTGACTAAATAATGGTTATATATTATATATATATATACACAGCACTAGAAGCCTTAAAGGCTCACGGCTTTGAGTCTTTCTACTAATTGCTTCCATCTTCTTCTGTCCACTGCTATATCCTTCCAATTTTCGACACCTTGGCGGCTTAGGTCCTCTTTAACCGCTTGTAACCATTTTTTCTTTGGACGTCCTCTTTTTTTCTTTCCGCCTTCCCCTCCTAACAATACTTTTCTTGCATATATTGTCTCTGGCATTCTGTAAAAATGTCCGAGCCAGCTTGCCCTTTGCGCTCTAACTATGTTTGTTATGCTCGGATGCCCATATCTATCAGCTACTTCTTGGTTAATCATTCTTCTCCATTGCCCAGTTTCATCTATAATTCTCCCTAGGATTCTTCGCAAATAATGGTTAGGTACTAAAATAAGAAATCGTTAATTTCCAACCGTTTTTTTTTTGCAATTTGATGCCCACTAAACCACTAAACCAAACTCCTACACAAAAAATACTGTATGTACACTCGAATGCAAGTGAATGTTAACGATTTGTCAACGTTAGTACCTATAGGCTATGTCAATGTATTTCCCTACGTCATTGCCTACTTGTTTTGACAACTATACCTAGTCAACACTCACTTGCACTCGAGTGTACCTTGTTTTTGATTTCTAATTTTTTTCGGTCTTTTTTTCGAATTCAGTACCTATCCATTATTGGATTGGATAACCATAGGAGATCTGCAGGAAAGCTTTCGTTTGAAATTCCTGCGCTAAAAGTTTCACGGTAAGAATTTGATATCCTCTCTTCTGTGAATCTGTTATTATTATTTATTAATGATTAAAAAAAGGAGAAAGGTAAGTAGTGATATTATACGACAACAGTAATCCCATCTCTGGTTCCGCCATATTGAATCCCGTGACCTATAGCAAAAAAATATGATCGTCAAAAATTTTTATTAACAAGGAAATTTAAAAAACATTAAAGGAACAAGATTTACTTATACATACCTATAATAAGCGAGATACCTAATAGGTGTATACAAATAATAAAACAATAATTAACACAAAATACAACATACCTATACCTAGTAAACTTAAGAAATGGTAACAAAATATTAGTTTTTAAATACATTTGTGGCAAACATAGAAAGGGTTTTCTTTGGCACACGTCCAGTGCGCCCATTGGGCACAGCTGGTACACTGTACCCAGTCTTCATTTTTTTTGTACTCATCTTCGCATTTTATGCAATATGTTTTTGTCGAGGTTTTTGCACGCTTTGTTGCTCTTGGTTTTACCTTTTTCTTCTGGGTTTCATTCGCTTCTGGGGAAGACAACGGCGATTTTTTTTCTTCAGTCACTTCCTCGGTCTCAGTATCTTCATTATTATCACTTACTTCTGTGCTGACTTCCATGTCTGTGTTTCCTTTTCCTCTGTCACTTACATAACTGCAGCTCTCTGAACTGGAGCTAAAGTCTGCATCAGAATCAGAAACTTCGTATTTGCCAGCTCGCCTATTATCAATTGAAAGATGTTTTTTTTTAAGTTGATATTTCAGTTTATCCAGTTTTTCTAAAATAATTTGTGAAACAGACAAGTGATGTACATTTTCATTGTAAGTATACACAATTTCTGAGGAACATATTGTTCGCAAATAAAACTGTATATCGATGAATGTATGATTCGAGCCAAATAGATTTAAGGTTCCATCTTGGCCTAATTCATACCAAGTAGCTAGACACCCAACGCCTCTCTTCTTGGAGTCTTCACTAGGGGAAACTGGCGTATAATCCAAGGTATATTGTTTGTTTCTTTGGGTCTTTCCTTGCAAGTATCTAAAAGATAAGATTCTACCAATCATAATCGTTGATTCTATCCCTGCATTACATCTAAATACACACCAGTCTCCAATGTGTACTTGATCCGATTTGAAAAGATGAATATTCGATATGTTGCCACTTTCCAATCGTGGGGTCAAATGAGCAACCGATTGTGCAGTAGGTTCTTTAAATTTCAATAATCTATCACTGCTTAGTTTGGTTCTTTTGTTGTCAAGTACCCAGCATAAGGAAGATTTTTTTATTGCAATCGTTCTTCCATTTTGCAAGCAAATTTTTGTGAAGGGGCCGTGTGAAAATATGTCGCAGTCGTCTAAAGGAACATCAAATTGTTTCAAAGATATCTCATTATTAGAAAACATTGATAATAAATGAAGCTCTTCCTGTTCCCCATGTTCTTCGTGATGCAACTCTATTGGAGCTTCATCACTCACATAACTATCTTCTAGTTCTTCTTCAGAGCCTCCAGCGATCAGTAATTTATCGGTTTCCTTATTTTCTGCAATATCGAGAGGAACCCAATCTGCCTTAAGTTCAATTCCTAAACTTTTCATTCTTTCCTCTGCATCTTGCTTCGCTCTTTCAACAGTTTCAGATATTTCTTCTTTGGATGGTAATGCATCTCTGTTGATTTTGGTCCTTATCTGTTTTTCTCTTGGGTAATTGTAAGTGTCTCCTAAAAGCACATTTACATCAAATTCCACTCCACGAGACTTTGCAGCGGTAGTCACCTTTGGAATTTTGTTTCTCCATGTAAATCAAATGGGGAAACTATATTCCAAATTCGACTACTGCTGAAGACTCTCGTGGAATGGAGTTTAGTGATTAATAAATAATAAATGTTATATTACCTGTATCGGCTTGAATGTCGTTTATTAACTGAATGCGTTTCAGCTTATGTATGATTTCATATACGCTAAAGTTGACGACAGTTGAGAAAGTAGTTGACATAGATCGTAATGCTCGGAATGTTTTCTCACAAGCCTGGCTGCCCATCAGCCAAGGAAGAAACAATTCTTCATTTTTCTCTAGCTTTAGTTTATTTATTACTTTTATAATTTCATGCGCATTTAGTTCAATGCATGTATATGAATTCATTGAGATGAAGTTATCTTTCACAGAGTATTGATTAGAGCTCATTAACCAATATTTCCACATTCTAAGTATAAATACAGAAAACCAGATATTGTATACACGCTTAAGAGCTGTAATTTCCTTTTCCAGAAATGTGTCTAGGATCATTTTCGTTATTTCCAGAAACAGAATGGTGCCTTCTGAATCAGGTACATATTGTTGCAACATTTGTAGCACTTTATTGTCAGTAATTTTTAAAACAGAAGCGAAATTCATACGATCTTTTGCATCTAAATCAGATTTACACAAAAGGTGTTTGTCTTTTGACACTACTTCAATCATTCGGTGTAAATGTTGAACGGATATTAGAAAATTGCCCAAAGGCAAAATTATGCTTGGCGTCAACAATCTGTTCCTCAACTTTGTTCCTATATGTGTTGTGTCCTGTATGAATATCGGCTGACTAAGATCAAAGCGGCTGCAGTACCAAGCCCTCTGGAAATTCTCAGAATTGTTAGATGATTCTGATGATGGTAAAGATGAACGGATTTTCATTGATTTTAACAAACGGGTGTCTCCATCCGAAGAGAATCCCATTATTACAATGCCAATTTCGGCTGCCATTTTTTCTATGTATTTCCACCTCTTCAATACATCAGAGAATTGAAATTTATTAGAAGTTCCATATACGCATAAACAAAACTGTGGCGCATTTTCAACTAGAGGCTGCGCCGTAATGACATTAACATAATTTGAATGTTCACAATTTTCAAAAAATCTCTGCATAGTTATAGGATCTGCAGCAACGAAAGATTTAATGGTAGGCATTCCCTGGTTATTCAGTGGAAGTACGAAACCAACTAAAGTATTTGTACTGGGATCATAAGTCACTTTTGAAATCACTCTTGTTTGATCTTCACTTATGAAGACGTGCAATGGATATTCACGTTGAACCAAAAATTGTTTCAAACCATCAAGTCTTACCTCCCCTTCCACTATTGTTCGTCTTTCGTCAATAAATCGCTTTACAGTAGAAATAGAAGGTACAGCTTTCTTCAAATTGCTGCTCACAGTTTCGTAAAGTAACCTCCCTCCAATTAGATACAAGTAAGTACAAAATGCTTTCAGTTTATTCTCGTATCTGAAACCACCACTCTTTTTATTTTGATTATTATTTACTGCTTCTGTTATTTGTGTCAAAACACTGTCTATATTTGTGGGATTTAATTTTTCCGAATGAAGATCTGGATTTGCCAGCAAAATTGCTTTCGCGCTTTCAATAATAGGATAATAGTCGGTTAACACTGCTTGCTCGTTAGAATTAAAATCCCGTAATCTTTTTCTTTGTGTTCTTTGTGTTCTGGTATACTGTTTTTCCTTCCATTTTGATAAATCACTAATCTTAACACCAACCATCCCTGGTTGTTTTATATTTTCCATGAGATCATTAGTTTTTGGCTTATCGGTTGCTGCTGGCTTAAAAAAGTTTTTTATTGAAATATCCCTCAATACAACAACTTTCTTTTCAGAAGTTCGGGATTGGGTTTGGAAATCATGCTGAAGTGGTTTTGATTTTGGTTCGGATTTTGACTCGGGTTTTGCATCAGCGACTCGTTTTACATGCCTCGCATATAAGTTTTTATTGTTAAAGTGTTTGTCTATATTTGAGAATATCCATTTGTGCTTCTTGAAATCTTTAACAAATGGTATTGTTAGTACCGACTTGCACATGCAAGTAATTTTCGCAAAAACCTTAGATCTTTGATTATCTTTATTTGGAACTATTTCAACCAGGAATTCATTAGTGGTATCCTCTGGGCTGTTGGGGATATTAAATCGTCCGAAAATGGAATTAAATATGCCTTTTATTTTGTTAAGGATTTTTTCTTTCTCGGCTTCAATATCCACGTCCGAATTCTCCAACGATGCTTGCTTGCTCCTGTCGATGCTATGGGTTTTCCGAGGAGTTTCCCCAGGAGTTTTCTCTCTGCTGTCATTTCTTTTTGTCGGCGATGTTTTCGAATTTACCTTAACATAATTAGAGATATGTTTTAATTTCAAGACATCGCCGGGAACAATTTTAAATATATCGGTGTTCTGGTAATAAATTCCAAAGTATTTAGGGGTTTTCGGAACTAATTTTGGTAACTCAGTTCTAACAAACAGTTCAATTCCCGCAATAAACTCATCGGAAATAGATTGAAAAGATATTGGAGAATCATGACCGGTCATTGAAAGAGCATTTTTTAGGTATTCTGGAAGCTTGACTGCAGAGTTTTGTTCTATGCCATCCAGGAAAGTCGAGGACGAAGCTGGCAAGCTACGGTTTTCTCCACTTTCTTCGGCCATGTCTGCAAAAAATTTAAAATGCAACTGTAGATAGGTATACCTGTTTAAATTTTTTGGGATGTTCCAATTTTCCAAGATTTTATGAATCAGCTTTGCCATCCAAACAGCGCTTTTTTATTAAGAGGCATATCCATCACGTGACCAATCTCATTGCCCATCTCGCTCTCTTAACTGTGCGAATTTATTTAATAGAAATCCATTGTCAAATCTAAATTGTGACTACTTTTCACCATAGAGTATGGTAAAATACACCATACCATGTATAATTTTTAATTTCAATTTCAATTTTGTTTATAGATCACTATTTGTAAAATGCGAATAAAATTCGTATTTTTCAAATAGCAACTTCGAATCTAATTATATCGAGAGAAGCTGAAGGCAGTACGGCTTATTTGTTAATTTTCTTTGGTGGTAACTAGGCACAATTTAAATTTGACAACGGATTTTCCAGAAATTAAATTAATTCGCACAAGTTGAGAGAGAGAAAGACAATAGCTTGGAATAGCCTCTTAAGTAGCAGGTACATATAGGTACATATATAGTATGTCCCGAGGTATGCCCAATCTCCGCGTATATAGGAATTTACGTGGGGAATTCGATTTTATTTTTCCTGCTTCCCTAATTAATTTAATGGAAATTTTATGCTGTCAGGCTTTAGATACCGATAGCATATAACCGTGGAAAAATACCGAGCGAACAGCTCCCCTGGGTTAGCTCATAAATGAGGGCCAAAAGTTCGTTGTTCAAATTTCCCGCGAATACCACGAAGTGGCGATCGTGCTCTTTCAAATTCGCGGGAAATTTAAATAACGGACTATTTTTGCCTTCAGTTATGAACTAACCGGTCAGCTGTTCGCTCAGTATAATTGACAGGCAGACGGGAGCAAATGATATTGAGAGCCCCCATTTTTTGGAGCCCCCTCAATTGAAAACGCAACCACACCTGAGCATGATTCCTGAATTTGCAGGTTTATATTAACTAAAAGTAATAAAACTATATACCTATATGTGGTTGAGCAAATCATATACCGAAATTGTCACTAGCCCGCTGTCTAGATGGCACCGCCGTCAGGGCCGTAGCTCCGTATATGTCTTTGGGGGGGTGTGCATAAAAATTTGCCAACTCAAAATCATCGAATGTTCCAACCGAAAAGGCAATGGAGCGCCGCAGGCGAAAATTTGAAAATTTCAAGGTCACGCATTTTCCCAGCACTTCAAAATAAGGAAGAAAATTGAAAACTTAACTTTAGTAAGGCAGATTTTCACCGATTTGACGATTATTTAAATAAAAAGAGTGATTCCCGGATAAACAAGGTCACAGTTACAGATTTTTATCAACAATTAGGTAGGTCCATGGCCTACCAGGTCTACTATCGAGCAGGTATTTTATAAAACTCTGAGGTTCAGCTTCGAAAAAACATGCCGCCCGGTTCTATTTTGCCAACTGGCACCAGGACGACGTCTAAAATTTACCAACTGGCAATACTTTAGGGGGGGTGACACCCCCCCCCTGCCCCGCCCCCCTGAACTACGGCCCTGACCGCCGTAAATTAATGCTAATCATGATTAAAATCCTTGGTTAAAATTTGTCCAAACAAAGCAATCATTAATGTCAGTTTATGGCCATTTGCACCGTAGCTTTAAGGGGTTTCCGAGGGGGTTTCTTAAAGGTCGTTCAAAGATATGACGTTCAATTCCATAGGTACGTTTCAGTACCTACGTTTGTTGAGACAATGGTTTCTAAGGGCTTTAAGGAACAGTCAAAAATGATG
Organism: Pycnomerus fuliginosus; assembly: GCA_963924575.1. Lineage (NCBI taxonomy): Eukaryota > Metazoa > Arthropoda > Insecta > Coleoptera > Zopheridae > Pycnomerus > Pycnomerus fuliginosus. Next base: position 18,460,561 of record OZ004624.1, on the reverse strand, counting down.
ATGCATTCAGGCATTAATCATTGATTCGCTAATCTGGCGGCGCGGCAGTGCAAGCGGCCCTACTTAAATAAGAAATAAAAATACACTTACCTTATATAAACGGGCATAATTTTCGAGAAAACGTTTCTTGGCGTGAACACCTCGGCGAACAATAAACAAACAGAACAAGTGGATTTGGGATTCACCCTGCAAAACGACGATGACCTTGCGGTGTAACCATGCTCTGCAGCCATGTGGCTTGGAGCGACGGTTCATTCTACGCATGCGTTGTTACCGGAACATAACGATCACTGCCGAATAAGTCCGAACATGTTATGGTAATACGAGTAATTCGAGAAGTAATACGAGTAATTCGGGAAGTAATACGAGTAATTCGGAATGTAATTCGAGTAATTCGAGTAATTCGTTAAGTAATACGAGTAATTCGAAAAGTAATACGAGTAATTCGAAAAGTAATACGAGTAATTCGGGTGAAATGTACACCAATTCGGGTAGTGAATTCCCCCTCGCTACAAACAGTAATCCATGCGTCCGCAATTTTGAAATATCTAAAAATCGCTTAAAATCGAGGCCGGTAACATTGCCTTAAATGTTTTCTTGAATGATTGGGACTTGCAAATTTAATATCTCCAAGAAAAGAACGTAAACAAACGTCACATTCTCCAATCAGTTATCTCAATTAATTTCAAAATTGACTAAAGTCAATAGCCGCTTAACTTAATTTAATGTATGCGATTGTTTTTTTCCTTTTTTCTCAAAAACGGTTCATAAAGAACAAACAAAAAAGAACGACTTTACTTCGTCGGTGAACTTAGGGAACACCCTGTAAAATAGATTTTACCTGAAAGGTTTAAAAATAAGATTGTCACCATACTGATAGTATAAACTTGGCAAGTGATAATTTGCACTAATGCAATTACCGATTTACATTCAGAATTGACAAATAAATGAAATTGTCAATATAAGCCGGACGGACGGCTCGTATAGTGATATTTCGATATGATTTACAACAAAGTTGACAATTCCTACACGAATTGGATTAAACTCATACAGACGTAATCCAAATTCGCTTAAAGCAATGGACGCTGTAGCAGCAATATTTCTCTAGCGATTATAACATTTTCCACTGATTAGTCATAATTGCGTAGTGTTTGGCGTTAAAGCCGCTTATGTCTACATTTAGAGTGTGTTCCTGAACCAGTAGGCTTACGTGCAAACCAAAAACCGTGGAGAATAATAATCCACTCCATATTCCCCAGATCGAATTAATTTATGCATCGACAGGGCCTGATTGATGTGTGTTACAATGATATAAAATTGTGATGTAGCAAACCAGTTCATTACGATGAAATATTGCTTATTTTGCATCGGTTTTAATCATTCGGCTCACGCGCCATAGGAATATCATCACATTGATGTTACGGCGGCTAATTTGGCCATAGATCGATCATGTGCCGCGAATCCATACAGATGCGTGTGCACACCCAGTTTAATTAAAACGTAATTCGATATATGAATTTAAATTCGACGTTGTATATAATTCATCGGGTGGGTGTGTTTATTCCGCAAATAATAGACGGAAGTGCAACAACACGAAAAAATCAGGGAATAGTTAATTGGAAAAGGGGGAGAAAAATCCGGGCAAAAACTCAATTAAATTAAATTTAACATAAAATAAAGCCAAAGCGAAGCGCGAAGTAATTAAAATTCTCAAGAAGGATAGTTAAACAGGGTTAAATTAAACCCGAGGGAAGCCAGGTGGATTCAACATATCAAATTTCTTGATCAAAATCCACTTCACGCAAAATAATTTCACATGCTAATCGAATTGGAAGTAAAATGTTTACTTCAAGTTTGAACAAACTTAGTTTCATGAAACTATACCGAACTAATGGAGAAAACGTGTATTTATAATAAACTAAAGTTTAGACTTGATAGTCAGCCGGAGCAAAAATCTAAGGTGCATCAAACTAATCATTGATTCTTGATTCTATAAACCGTCATGTAACATCGTTAAACGTCAAATTATATTCAATGCAAAGTGAGGAATAAAAATCGAAAACCGTTATTTGCCGACATTAATGCATCTAGTCGATAAGAATTTTCGGTATCCGATGGAAAAATTCCTTTCCCCGGATTCCTTTCAAAATGAAACTTTGATAGACCACACATGATTTTGCATGAACGGTATGCACCAATATGCCCAAACTTACATCGATGAAAGGATCCGAAATAAGAAGTTTTAGATGGAAAATTCATGACGGCGCTTTTCATCCCTCCTAGTTCAATTAAATTTCGGGACTCAAAGACCGGACGGGTGGCAAAAAAGCCCTGAATGGTCGAATAATTATCTCTTTGAGACGAATGTGTAAACAAGAACCGAATTTTTCATTAATGCAGAAATAATAATTCGCGGAATGGCGCCTGAAATTGACGAATATCAAACGGGAGGATTAATTAAAAATGGTCTTCATTAACATCCCACGCAGCTTTAGAGGAAATTAAAAATGTTAATTTGACCTGAAAAATTGTATTTACAACCTCAAAACGATAAAGGGGGTTGTTTCATTAGTTTCGTAATAAATGATGAATGGAGGTCATAAGAGCAAAAGGAGTTAAGCAACAATGAAAATCTCTGTCTTCTTTAGCGCTTTATTTTTCGTGTGAAACTGTTTTGAAACATCAAAACCTTTTCACAAAGATTCTCATATTCCTTGACGGTGTAGAATTTAACACCTTACCGCACTTACAACAATACGCAAAATCCGTCTAAAATTGTAGTTTCTTCAATTTCTGTAGGGCTATAGAGGTCATTTATTAGCAAATCAAGTGGAAACAGTGGTCGTCTCTGGAATTGACCAGACGAGAGTCAATAAAACGTCCTCGAATCAATAAAAAAACTGCAGCTTTGTGCTCCCTCCTTTGTAGTACTTGACAAATAAATATGACTGTCACATAAAGGGTATCATATTCATTCCTGAATGGAGAACGATCCGAAATTGACGTTTATTTGACTGGCAGCGAGAGAGAGTAAAGCATTTTCTAAATGGATGCGCGCTGAAACAAGGTTCCCGACTAATATAAGGGAATAGACCCCCCACCCACCCCCATCCCCTGTCGGTCTATATCAAAAACTCGCAAATTCGTATATTGCCATTCGCTCGACTGGGATTCAATTTCATTTACCTGGCAGTGCCACTTGAGGAGAGAAGCCCTGCAATGAATAGGTATCGAAGAGGCTCGGAAACATCCTTCATCCCCTTTCTCTCTCAGAATTGGGACAATAAGATATTTATGCTGTGGTGGAGAAGAGAGAAGGAGCAGCCTTCGCTTGCAAAGATTGATGCCATTAATTAAAAATTTTAATTGGAAATCTGAATTCCCAATTAATTTTAATAATATTATAATTATCGTTTTTGTTCAATCGAACACGATAATATCGCCGAATTTATATTTATTGCTCCCTTGCAACTAATTATTCGGCGGCCTCAGTGTTATTAATTCTGTTGGCGCAAAGTGCTTCATGAAAATAGGCCGCAAATTATTTGTTCCTTCCAGAATTTGTAATTACAGTGCTCAGTCTGTTGGGTTTCGGCAAGGTCAGTCCTATGTCTCAGCTTTTATTTGAGTGATTTTTAAATTAATACGATTAAGACCAAAATTAATAAAAATTGTTCTTTGGAAAGCATACAGTGCTTTTCAAAGGTAAAGAATAAATAATTCAGAAGGACATTTCAAAAAACCTCGAATAGGTAAAACTTTTATACCTTTTTTTTCCCAACCTCACAATTTCAAAAAAACTACTGGTTACTGCGGACACTAAAATTTTCGAGTTCGAGGTAATACCGGATCTATACGTTTTGAGGTCTTAGTGTATGTGCGTACATACCCGTGTGCACGTTTGTAACCAAGCCACGGCCCAAACTACTGGACCGATTTGGGTAAAATTTGGTACATAGGCATTCCATAACCTAATTTAGATCTGAAAGTAAATGCCATTTTGACACATCAACTTTGAAATTTTAAATCCAAATTACAATTTTTTACGTCACTATAAGGCAGGCCTTTAAATTCTGTTTCCAATAATGTATTCAGTCTTAGTGTACTTTTGACAAAAAGCTCAAAATTCTTGATTTTGCTGAAATTCTGCACGTGGCGATTGTATTACCCGTTGAAGAGCCGAAAAGATTTTGGAAACAATCGACCCACTACAAGTGTCTTTTTGCAAAGCAATTTTCAAAAATTTAAGTTATAGTCTCATTTAACCATCCGAAAAAAGTTTTTGAAAATAACTGTCTCCATCAGAAAGTTCTCCAAATTCCGGTTTATAATAAGACAAAATGCATTCACAACACTTTTTTCCATTGAAATGACCCTAATTTTGGATTTTCAAATGGGAAAAAATCCCAAATCCGAATTTTCACAATGAATTTTCCAAAACGTCGAAGAGATCAGTGAAAAATCAGGGTTTTTGAAAAGAAAAAACAGCTTTATTTTTTCCATACAAACCCACTTCTCCGTATTAAAAAAATTAAGCTTTTTTTTCTAAGTTTAGATAATATGCTTCACTGATTTTTTTGATTTTGAGAACACAGGGTGGCCTCAATCAGTCGGGAAGTAAAAATTAGCAACGAAATTGACTTATCATTAACTGATTGTGAATATTTATTAATAAATTGATCTATGTCTTATTTTGCTGTTTTCCGAGTTTTGTGCTTATTGCATTTCTCTGTGCTTTCTTCATTTTTTTACGCTTTCTTGTGCTTTTTGTACTTTCTAAGGTTCCATTGTACAATTTTTTAACGTTATTTGATGAAATTCGATAACATTTTTCTTAAACTATTTAACTTCTCTAGCACAATAACACCATCTGCCCATTCCACCATATGGGGTCCAATTTTCGAATCAATGTCAAGTCAATGAGATTGCATCTACCGTGTAGTAATTCCACATACGAAATTTTTGTAGGATATTCTCTGCAGACCGATGAACTATGGAAATACTGGACAACTTCGGTGATAGGCCGATGAAAACAAAATGTAAATTCATCTAAGTATTTCAAAATTGCAGTAAATTGTACTATTCAATATACTTTTGAAGGAGTGGATAATGGAAGGATTTAAAAAAAACCGGATACTACGAAAGCGTAGAGCTGCCATGATATTTGCTGACTTTTTTAACCTCCCCACTCCACTTCACCATTTAAAAAAAAAGGGAGGTTACTGCAATCACTAAAATTTTCGAATTCGAGATAAGACCGGATCTATACGTTTTGAGGTCTCAGGAGCCCAAAAAAGTGGTTTTTAAAATGTGTCTGTATGTATGTACGTACGTACGTACGTTCGTACGTTCGTACGTTCGTAAACACGCCACAGCCCAAACTACTCGACAGATTTAGCTGAAATCTGGTACGTGTGCATGTGATAACCCAACTTAGATCTGAAAAGCTTTTGGAGCCAATCGTGCAACTAGAAATGCCATTTTGGCACATCAACTTTTAAATTTTAAATGCAAACCCCCATTTTTCACCTCACGATAGAAAAGGCCTTGAAATTCTACTTCTAAAAATGTATTCATTCTTAGTGCCCTTTTGATCAAAAATTAAAAAAAAATGATTTTTATCCGACTTTAAAATCGCGGTACAGCCCAAGCCCCTGAACCGATTTGGCTGAAATTTTGCACACGGGGATTGTATTGCACGTCGAAGAGCTGAACAAATTTTGGATTCAATCGGCCCACGGAAACTGCCGTTTTGACACACCAATTTGTTACTTTAAAATTATTCACTCATTTAACCATCCAAAACAAGTTTTTGAAAGATTTATTGTCACCATCAAAAAGGTCTTTAAATTCTGGTTTTAAGTAAGACAAAATTCGTTCGCATTTAGTGCTCTTTGGGTCAAAAAATCGAAATTTCATAATAACACTAAAAATACATTATAGCCCAAATTAGCGAATCGATTTAGCTGAAATTTGGTACATGGAGATTGGGTGACCCGTTGAAGACCTGAAAGGCTTTTGGAAGCAATTGGTCCGCGGGAAGTGCCATTTAGGCATATCAACTTTAAATTTTAAATACAAAGGTCTCCTTTTTTATGTCGCCATTAGAAAGACGATCAAATTCTCGTTCTAAAAATGTATTCACAGTTTCTGCCATTTCAGTGGAAAATAGAGAAAAAATTCTTTCTCATTAAAAGGGAGCGAGCTGACAGTGGATGACATAAAGTGGCAGTTGTTGTCAAAAAGGTGGCAAAAGATTAACCTTAAAAGGAAGATATTGTCAAATGTGATGGGTGATGTCCGAGGTGGTGTCGGTATTTGTCAGAAAATTGCAAAATTAGTCACAGTCGATAAGGGTAAAAAATTTCTGTTGAATTGACCACTATCTACACAGAATACAAAGATCCACGCGATGGGGAGGTTCCAGCCGCTTCTCTGCTGCATTTTTTATTTTGTAACTTACAGAAATAGTGTTTTACAGAAAAAGGTGTAAATTTAGGTTTTCGCTCTGAGAGCACCGTTACCGAGTTGTACAGGGTCGTCCAAACTCCAAACGCATTAATACACGGCTCTTACGGCCAAATTTTAAGATGAATAGAATAAAAAACCCATGGTAAACGGTTGCATACATAATTTACACAAAAAGTACAGAAATTGAGAAGTGAATTTTTAGATTTTAATTTTCGTCATTAAGGATGTTTTTTCAGAATGCAAAATTTTTAGTTTCTGGTCATTTTATTAATTAACAGCTTGATAACAGCCCGATAAAAAATGTAGCAAAATGGCTCGTAATCCTGCACTCTGAAGAAACATCTTTTCCCTTGTATATTGAAAGGCGAAATTTGTTAAGTAAAGAAACTAATTAGGCCTCGTTAAAATCCTTTAGGGGGCGTGTAAAATTAGTGGGAGGCATGTGGTAAGATGATGAAGTGCGTTGTTGCCGGATTTGCGCGCGAAATTTGAATTAATGAAAATTTAAAAATTTACTGTTCGATTTATCAAAGATGGACTCTTAGGGAATTCAAAAAAATAAAAACATAGGCATTTAAAAATAAAAACTCATTGTTTATCGCTAAATTATGCAAATTCCAAATGGCGACGAAATGAAGGTAATTTATTCTAATTTACACTGGATTTTTTATTTTATTCGCTTATCTTACTGTTTGGCCGCGAGTGCCGTGTATTAATACATTTGCACGACCCTGTACAACTCGGTAACGGTGCGCTCAGAGTGGAAACATAAATTTACACTTTTTCTGTAAATTACAAAATAAGAAAAGTCAACAAATATCATGGCAGCTCTTCGCTTTCGTAGGATACTTTTATAGTCGAGTATAAAGAGAGCAATGGGTGAGCGAATATCGAAAACTTTAACAGCATTGAATTCGTAATGAAATTTGCTTTAAAACAAGGTATCACAAGTGGGACTTACTAAATATATAAAATTTTGTGCAATTTTTGAGCTTTTTTTTTGCTTTTTGAGTGACTTTAGAGCTTTTTCGTGCGGTTTTTATGCTATTTTAAGCATTTAAAATAATCTTTTTTGTGCTTTCAAGTCCGCGCTCTACTCTAAGTAACCTATATGTGTTGTGGATCATAAGACTCAGTCTGTCGTGTTTCTGTACGTCTGTAAACACTATTTTGAGCGTCGTCTTGAAGAGAAATAGGAATAGGTAGTAATTTTTCGAAAGGTTTGTTAAGTTTAGCCGTTTGGCTTTTCTGCAGAACGTTGTGTTGATGATGTAAAATTCTGAACCGCTTGCCTCTTTCAGATGAGCAGGTAGGTAAAAACAAAACTTAAACTGAAGTCGCGACAAGCAAAAAAATTTGCTTGTAGTAGAGACGTACATACGTCTTGACAAAATGAATATTATAATATGAATAAAGTTACCAGCACAGCTAGTAAGCCTGAATTCAAGCGTCAAGCTTTATTATATTTTTATAATTCACAACACACATTGTAGTCAGTCAAGCACCGGCAGCATCTGCAAGAATGTACTGCTTGTATGAAATGCTGTCAACGAACGGGAACAAGGCGGGATATTACATAAATCCACTGGGATTATAGGTCACAGGTATATTATGGAAGCGTAATGTGTTTGTTTAATTTTTCAAAACCGTCAACAAAACCTAAATTACTTACAAGTGTTATTTGTAACAAAAGATTGTTTGCGCGCATTCACCATTTTTCAACCTAGACACACACTCGCTCAGTGTCAACATTCGTTGCAATTGAAGCAACAGATAATGATGCCGTGTTGTGTACACAGTCATAACTTTTTAAATCTGTTTGGCTCCATTTATGAAATTTTTATGAGGCTAACCGGCAATCAATGGAGAGTGTTGCGTGTGAATACCTGCCACTGAAGTTCTTCCCATTCGGAAAAATAAACAAAGGCTTAACGGTAGTCCCGGTTTGATTACCTGCACACATCGGGAAGCTGACAAAATAGAGATGCATTTATGTGATTGAATATCGATTTGCTTGCGTAAACACGGACGACTTGAAGTGCTACCAGAAGAAACCGGAAAAGTGGTTGCCGCAATAGTTTCATTTAATATATGTATCAAATAGTCCAGACGGTGGGTAATTTTGAATAGAAAAAAATGCAGCAGAGAAGCGGCTGGAACCTCCCCAACGCGTGGGTCTTTGATTTCAGGGACTTCTGTTTAAGATAATAAAGTTGATATGCCTAAATGGCACTTCCCGTTGACCAATTGCTCCCAAAAGCCTTTCAGCTCTTCAACGGGTCACCTCACCTCCATTTACCAAATTTCGGGCAAATCGATCCACTAGTTTGGGCTATAAAGTGGTTTCAGTGTTATTACAAAATTTCGATTTTTCTACTCAAAGGGTTCTAAATGCGAATAAATTTTGTCTCATTTAAAACCAGAAATTGAAGACCTTTCTGATGGTGACCTCGATAGTGACAATAAATCTTTCAAAAACTTGTTTTGGATGGGTAAATTAGAGAATAATTTTAAATTTCGAAATTGGTGTGCCAAAACGGCACTTTCCGTGGGCCGATTGAATCCAAAATTTGTTCACCTCTTCGACGTGTAATACAATCCCCTTGTGCAAAATTTCAGCCAAATCGGTTCAGGGGCTTGGGCTGTACCGCGATTTTAAAGTCCGATAAAAATCAATTTTTTTTATTTTTGGTCAAAAGGGCACTAAGAATGAATGCATTTTTAGAAGCAGAATTTGAAGGCCTTTCCTATCGTGACGTGAAAAATGGGGGTTTGCATTTAAAATTTAAAAGTTGATGTGCCAAAATGGCATTTCTGGTTGCACGATTGGCTCCAAAAGCTTTTCAGATCTAAGTTGGGTTATCACATGCACACGTACCAAATTTCAGCTAAATCTGTCGAGTAGTTTGGGCTGTGGCGTGTTTACGAACGTACGTACGTACGAACGTACGAACGTACGAACGTACGAACGTACGTACGAACGTACGTACATACATACAGACACATTTTAAAAACCACTTTTTTGGGCTCCTGAGACCTCAAAACGTATAGATCCGGTCTTATCTCGAATTCGAAAATTTTAGTGATTGCAGTAACCTCCCTTTTTTTTAAATGGTGAAGTGGAGTGGGGAGGTTAAAATTCAACCAAGAACTTTTTTTGTTGTCTGCAAATTATATTCGCACGGTGCAAGTTTTTGCCCCATAACATATGGACATGTGGCGGTAAATAATTCCTAAGGGGGTTATGGTCCTTCGAATAATATGTTTTCCGAGACTCCATTCGAAGGACCAATAGCTCTTTTAGGGAACATTTTCTGTAGTACCTTAATATGAACCTTTCTTCCTAAAATGATGTAAGGAATCATCCTCCATCTTTATTGTCACTAATTAGGTGAATAAAACAAAGTGCTAGTCACAAATTTTGGCCCCCTAAACTACATTCAACAAGAGTACCTTTTTTATATGGAATAGACCAGAGATTACGATTTTGTTATTTTTTGATTTCTGATAGCACTAACCATTGCTCTGAATTTCAAAACCCTGTTGTTCATATTTTTCGAGATTTTTTGAGTAACCCTTTAAAGGCGCAGCTCCCTTATAAAGCATTTCCGGACATATGTCCATAGGAACTTTTCTTCCTAATGATGTAAGGAATAACGTCCCGGAGTTAGGACTATGAATATAGGAACACCTTGTATACATATTTTCACTAATTAAGCGGATAAAATAAAATCTTTCGTCAAAAATTTTATTCGCGCTCCAAACAAATCAGAGACTTTTTATTCGAAAACGGTGAGCTCTAACGACTTTGAGCAAGAGCACCTTTTTCGTGTACCATGGCCAGATAATTATGATTTTCATATTTTCTGGGGAAAACGATTAAAGAAAAATTCAGGTGGAAAATATACAAAGCCTTCCCATGAATGCACGCCTCTGGTGAACGTAAAAATTTGAAAAAAAATTAGAAGAAAACCCTTTACATTACAACACTATGTTGTAATTTGCAGGTTCCTATCAATTGTATTTTGTGAATAAATTGGAAAAATCTAATGAATTATCGGGGGGTGGGTATTTTTGAATAAACAGAGAAGTTTTTTTGTTGAATGGTTAGATTTCCGGGCCACGAAAAACGTACAAAAAACTCGCTCTCCGCCCCAACCTGGAATACCCCCAAATTTTGCACATTATGCGCAACGCTTAGGTTTATGTCACATAACTCGCTTCCACTTCATTAATTGTAATTTTTGAATAGATTGAAAGAAAAAAGAAATTACAAAATTAGCTCCCCCCATCTTTGATCCTAACGGAAATTTCGAGTGAGTCTCGATCTCAAATTGTTCTTTATTTGTGACACTATCATTTTGCAAAGTGGCATTTTATGATATAAAATACACCCCGAACGTCAATTTTAGGGTAGAAGAACACGTTCTTGTGGAAAATAAGGGTCTATTGGAAATAACCAGAGACGTGCATTCTTGGGAGGTCTTTGTATATTTTCCACCTGAATTTTTCTTTAATCGTTTTCCTTAGAAAATAATATGCAAATCATAATTCTCTGATGGCCATGGTACACAAAAAGGTGCTCTTGGTTGAAGTCGCTAGAGCTCATCGTTTTCGAATAAAACGTCTCTGATGATATGTTTGGAGCGCGAAAATTTTTGACGAAAGATTTTATTTTATCCGCTTAATTATTGAAAATAAGTATATAGAACGATTCCTTGCATCATTCTAAGAAGAAAAGTTCATATTTATGGACATGTGGCAAAAAATGCTTCCTAAGGGCACTGCGGCACCTCAAAAAAAAAGTTTTCCTGCGCCTCAGTGAAAGGGCTATCTTTAAACCCAAGGGAAATTTCTAGTCGGAATTGTTCTCACTGTCATCGTGCAAAGCGATAATCCGGCATCAAAATTTGTAGTATTGTTTTGGTAACCTCTTTGATTATGGTCGTGTTTCGAAAAATTCACTAAATTTTGAGCGACTCCTGCGGCAATCCGTTGCTCTCAGCGAAAAGCGCATAGAAACTTTCTTGTAGGGAATTTATTAGTCTTCAATATTGTATACGTATATACAGGGTGTCTCAGAACGCTCGCACCAAATTCTAATGGAGTATTCAGGATTAAATTCTGAGTCGATAGGCGTTTTTGAAAATTTCCAGGGTCCAATAGTTCTCAAGTTATAAGAGATTTAAGAGGACCAATCAGATTTCAGCTTTGAGTTGCTTGATAAAGTAATTTAATGCTAGATGCACCATTTCCTAGGTAACAAGATACTATCAACGAAAATTTATACTGTTGTATCTTGTTACCTAGGAAACAGTGCATCTAACATTAAATTACCTTATGAAGTAATTCAGAGCTGAAATCTGATTGGTCCTCTTAAATCTCTCATAACTCGAGAACTATTGGACCCTAGAAATTTTCAAAAACACGAATCGACTCAGAATTTAATCCTGAATATTCCATTAGAATTTGGTGCGAGCGTTCTGACACCCTGTATTTTTTGTACGATAAAGGAAAAACGAAGTTATGGGGCAAAAACTTGTGTCTTGCGCATAATTTGCAGATTTTAGGGGAGTTCCAGGCTGGGGCGGAGGGTGAGTTTTTAGTATGTTTTTCGAGACCCTGAAATCTAACCATTCTAACAAAAAAAGTTCTTGGTTGAATTTTTTCCATTTCTCTATCGATTTTTGGACCCACCGCCTGGACTAAAATAAGAAATCAATATTTAAAGTGCTCTGCAGAGGCGCTTCCGTCAAGTCTTACGCATAACGACGTTACGTAAACATTATTATCTTCATGTCGAGGCTTTTAATTTATAAAAGCAAATAATTAGAGGGTGGCACTCAGGTTGACATGATCAAAACACGGCAACAATAAATTATTCCTCCGCTGTTGTCAAGAAATCTGAACGTTGCTTTCATTTAAACATGAGTGCTCGATAGATTGTTAATTAGGAGCATTTACCTGCAGCGCACTGAATAATGGAATACGTCGGATCCATAATGAAACAGATTTCAGGGTAGGTAGTCTCGGAATCAAACGGGAAAATAAAGATGTTCCCAATTAATTTAGGTTATTAGGGAACAAAGGATTGCAACTCCATAGAAAGTTAAATAAATGCGAGATAGAGAGAATGTGTGCAGCGTGCCGGGTAAACAAAAGCAGGAATATCCTTCTTTGTGGTCTAAAGCCAACCGCAGTGACCGGCGACCCGATACTGACCACCACTCAGCCTGATTGCATGGCAAGAATATACACGCAGCGGGGTCGCGTGGCCACCACATATTGTCTCGGACAACACCGCACCAACTTCAGGCGGAAATTATCATCCCCGATTACCATCTCTGTAATTGTTAAATCCATGTCAAAAAAATGGGCAGCTACGGAAGCGGCTGGAACCTCCCCACTTGGTGAATGATCCAATCCTATCACTAATATCACTTAAATTTTACTATTTACTATGCCTAAGTTTTACTCCACCAAACCAAATGTGTTTTCTGTGAGTTTTCTGAATTTTACGATCTTTTGCCAAAAGGGCATTAAGGTTGAGTACAATTTTGAAAACTAAATTTGAAGACTTTTCATGTGCTGATAGAGAAAATAGGAGTTCATTATTCAAATTTCAAAGTTGATATGCCAAAATGGCACTTGCCGCCCTCGGATTGCCACCAGAATTAAATCAGCTCTTCGGCGGGTGACGGTATCTCTACCTACCAAATTTCAGCCAAATCGATCCAGCAGTTTGGGCTGTAGCGTGTTATTTAATGTTTCCTCAATACTTCGAATTTTTCGATTTTATGCCAAAAAGGCGCTAAGTGTGAGTACACTTTCAGATACAGAATTTCAAGACCTTTCATGCGCTGTTAAGAAAAATTAGTGTTCATCAGTCAAATTTCATAGTTTACATGCCTAAAAGGCACTTGGCTTCTTCGGATTCGAAACAAAATTAACTGGGCTCACCAGAAGGCCAACACTAACCTGCATACCAAATTTCACTAAAATCCGTTAGGTAGTTTCCGAGAAATCGTGCCCACATACGTACATACGTACGTACATACACACAGACATTTTTTAAAAACCACTTTTTCGTGATCCTGAGACCTTGAAACGTAAAGATCTGGTGTTATCTCAATTTCGAATTTTGGACTGATTGCAGTAACCTCCCATTTTTATATTGGTAGTGGGGAGGTTAAAAAATACTACTGATGTGAGCTCCTGTCCGTTTCATTTACAACTTAAGAAAATGAGTAAGTTTATCTATCTATCAGATTTTCTCTGCTTGTCGCTCTAGGTATTCTATACCTACTTAAATTATTTTTCTATTTCGGTTGTGTGTCCAACAATTACCAACTGCCAAGCGAAAATTGACCTGTAAAGGGAAAACCAATTTTTTTAAAAATATTAACAAGTTGGGTATCCGAAATTGAGAAAATTGTATAAAAACCGCACTCGAATTTTGGAAAGCTCGGGCTTTTCGCCCTCGTTGTCCACACATCCTCGTGCTATAATAACTGCCAAAATGGCATTAAGTTAAGCTACGAGATGCCTATGTGCTAAATTTCAGCCAAATCGGTCAAGTAGTTTGGGTTGTGGCGTATTAACAAACTTATGTAGGTACAAACATTTACACAGACACATTTTAACCCAATTTTTTGGGTTCCTGAGATCTCAAAACGTATAGATCCGGTCTTATCTCGAATTCGAAAATTTTACTGATTGCAGTAACCTCCTTTTTTTTCAATTATGTGGTGGAGGTTAATTCGAAATTAAAACACCAGATCTTACGGAATTTTCTACGTGTATTAGACGAGTATTAGATATAAGACATATAAAAGGACTAAATAAATGTATTTACACTTAGTTCCCTTTTGATGGTATAGGATCCAAAATTTTTGAATAACTCGAAACTGAAGAATTGAAATTTTTAGAAAGTACGATTACTTTGCCAAATGAAAAGGTTTCAGTCGCCTTCCTAGCTGTCAATTTTTTTACGTTTATCAAATCAAATTGTTTTGTACGGTATTTACATACAGCATACAGGGTATTTCATTTCATTATTTTTCATTCCAATATTTCAGGGGGCGATTCTACATACCTAGAAAAAGTTCCTATAATGTGCCCGGAAATCGCTCCTAAGGGCTAAGTTCCCCTGAAGGGGGCGCCTAAAATTCGATTTTGATTGAGCCAATCGTTAAGATTTTGGGTACTATCTGATGTCAATAAACATAGAATGCGTTCAGTTTTGTAATTTAATAAAAATCAGTTATCCCTTCTTGATAAGTCTGATGGATCTTTTCGTCTACTTTTCATGAAAACGGTGTTACAACAAGAGAGGCTTTTTTGTGTAATTTTAGCCAGACAACCATATTACGGTGAGGAAATGTCAAAAAAAAAACGCTAAAAAAATTGGTGAAAAAAGTAGAGCCCCCCCCCCTATTTCGAACGGTAAAATTCGATTTTTTCTATTTTTTCTGTTTTCTTATGTAGAGTCACGTCTTGAAATATTCTAACGTTATTGTGAAACACCCTGTATAAGCTGGTGGCAAGGAAGGGTAAATTTCCGTAATATTCCCGAAAGTTTCGGGAATTCAAAATGTTAAACAAATTTCGAAATTTTACAACACCACCTATCCACATGTTTTTACTGATAAATTAAATGTATATTTTGTATCTACGCTCTTATATCCTCGCTTATACATTGGGTGTTCCGAAATTAGGTGACCAGTAGATTCTTCTATGAAAAATAGGAAAAAAGTTCTTATGGACATACCTATGTCGAAAAATGCCTCCTAACGGAGCTAGGGCCCCTACAAGGGACCACTTTGAAAGTGTTTTTTTCTAAATATCTTTAAAACTGTTAAAGATGGCAAAGTATCTTTAATAATTCTTTGATGTTGAATTTATTACTGCGGAGAAAATTTCAAAATTTTGGTCATAAGCATCTCGTACAAGGGGGGGAGGGGCTTAGGACTAAATCTACTTAAACATATTTGTAAGCAGTTTTTTCTTAAATTTGATTGCAGAATCTGAAAGCTTCAAGTTTTTTACTTAAAAAAGGTACTCTTGTTGAATGTCGCTAGAACACACTGTTTTTGAAAAAAATGGTTTTTCATTGATTCAGGGTTCCAAAAATTTGTGATTGAAGACTTCAAAATACTGTAAACAAGCTCATGGGACGTCTTTACTTCATCCTAGAAAGAAAAGTTCTAAGTTCTTATGTACATGGGAAAAAAAACACTTTCAAATTGGCCCCCTTAAGGGGCTTTAGCTCCCTTAGGAGGCATTTTGCGACATATGGTCATAGGAACTTTCATAGAAGAATCTACTGGTAAAGTTTGACCCTCTAATTTCGGGACACCCTGTATATCCTGTATCGAAAAAAGGGAAATAAACCCGGTTACAGTGACGTTAATATAATATATAAAACTGAACCCTTATCTTTGGGCACCTATCATCCGCTCTAGGCTGCCATCAGTAACTAAATTCTACACATCGTAAATCTTCATTGTTGACGCACAATTCCTCTGCCAAATGCCAATGTCATTGCAAAAAAGAATAATTGAGATCCCATATAAAATAAAGAGAAAATAAATGATAAAGGAAACATTGAATATATGAAGAAAAATAACAAAAGCCTGTTATATTATTTTCAAAGAGAAATTAATCCTGGCGTATTATATACCTGCTGTGGGTTGACAACACACTGCTTTTTGCGTCCAGTGAAATAAAATGTTCAAAAGCACACAGGAAAGTCTGGTGTCAGTTGATTAAAATTTAATAGAGAATTTAGTGCCACAGTTTTGCCAACTTTCAAGTAAATGTTATTTCCAATTGCAGATGAAGTTTTTTCAACCCTAGAAGTTGAAAGTTGCCAGAAGACTTTAATCTAGGTACAACAGATGTAAAAATTAATTCGAATGGATAACGTTGCAGTTCGTGAGAAAAATGAGCTACAATTCCCCACGATTACGCCCTCTTAATGGAGACGTTAGATAATCAGATTTGGGGTTGAAATCTGGAGCAGAAACTTGAAATCAAGACTAGACGACCTACAATTAGACTAAATCACTTGGTATCCCTTGTCCAATGAAACGGGAGAATTATAATTACTTATACGCCACCACAAAGACAGTTCCATGGCAACCGATGACGCTCCGGGAATTCTCGGAAGCACCTGCACCAGCCATGGTGAAACAGCGGAGTCGTAATATTTCTCCGCTCATTGAAATTTAAGGCGGTGATTACCCCAAGCAACATTTTCAACCAACGTAAATATGACAAAGTAAAGAACGGTCAGTTTTATCGCGGCCATTAAGCAGGAAGAAAAATCCATGAAAAGCTCGGCCCCGACAGTTATTTTTAATATAGCATCCTCGTTGTTGATTCCACTGCAATGCAATATTACACCAGTTGGTACGTGATCTAGTTAATTCAGATGCCCCGATGAATTCAGAGGTACCCTAGCAAAATGATGATGTAAGGTTGGCAAAACAGCTCTGAAATAAACAATAATTCCGAGCGGAACAAAATTTAATTGAATTTATTTCAGCGCATGTATGTGTAATTAAGGGGAACAGAAAATTATTGTTGCTGAAATTACCATTTACAAGTAACAAATAGCTACAAGTTCGGGCAAGTTTATCGCGTGACCCTCTTTATACACGCCTCGAATCAACATCTACAAATCGCTTTGTCGCCGCCACTAAAAACATAATTGCTACACATTCGTTGCGACACGAAAATGATCGCTTTGTACTCGGAACGACATCTATTAGACGGAGTTTTTTTGCATTTCTAATATAAAACTTTTTATGTTTCCGTAACAGTTGGTGGTCTTAATTAAACAAGAACGTTATATTTGACTGTAATTTCGTGTAATTTGCCCAAATTACATTCCATTACAGAAAAAGTACCTACTTCACTCACATGCCTGGCAAATATTTGAACTCCTACAAATATTTGTTCTACAACGACCATTTTTAATATGGCGCAATTGCTGAGGGTATACATTACGTTATTAGAGCAAATTAAGCGATCTTCATCAGTCAGGCCGAACTGTAATAACCCGCCATCCAATAACAAATATTTAACAGTATGAAAAATTCTAATATTATCCCGGCGCATCCACCATTTTTCCTCTTTGCAGTTGCAATTCCGAATGTTATCAAGCGATCTAAAAAATCGTCCTCCGTGGGCTTTAGAATGTTGAAACTCATTACCTATTTCTTTTTCCTTGATATAATTATAATCAACATGACTTTTAGTTTAGACTCACAATAGGTATTTAGACAGTTTTTTCAATGACCTTTGAGGGACCATCAAATGATCTATTTTCGCTTTATGTTTGATAAACTTTTTTTCGTGTGATATGTCACATTAAAGTTTACAGGTTTAGATTCAACGGTTCTTATGCCTCTTTTAAATGATGGAAGGTTTTATTAAACTACAACTACAACTACAAACTTACAAAAGAAAGACTGCAGGAACACACCAAGTTTCATCAATTTTTTGTAACATTGTGATGTAAAACTAATTTTAAGAGGAAATTCTTAAAAGATTATCACAAATCCTGATGCATCTGTAAAAAATATAATTTGCGATTCAATAACATAAGTATATTTTATTTCCAAGAAAGCTTACCGCCCGTATCTATAACTTTAAGAAACTTCAGAAAATTCCCGTCCGTTATAATTTTAAGAGACAGCTGGTGTAAACATCCAATGAAAATGCAATGAGTGATGTCAATTACTTTTGAAGTAAAGTAGGTAATGGCGAAGCCAAATAGGGGTGAATGCACTTTATACACTTTATAAAGTCTATAGTATATGATGCCAACGTCACCAACAAATTCCCTTAAGAAATTTATAGTTTATACCTACCTACACTTAATACTAAAGACTTAAGGCGCCCACACATTATTTCAGGATTAACGAAAAATTTTTCATGATTCATCTTTAGAATGAAACGGCATCACTCTTGTCTTGCGAAATGACGTCCTTGCACTTTTGAAATTTTTCGTTAAACTTTCAAACTATCAAATTTTCTCTCACCTCACAATCTGTCAAAATCTCAAAAGTAAATAAAAGGAAAATGTCAATAGGCAGATGAATTTGCATCAAAAAATTAAAGTGGACGTGTTTTTGCGTTTTTCAAAAATCACAATTTTTCACCGATTTCTTCGATGTTTTTGAAAATCTAGGGTGGCCGTGACTGCACTTCCGGTCAAGTATGATACATGTTTCTAACTCAGAAAAAATCGTAGATTCCGAATCCGTTGACAAAAAGGTGTCACTCCATTTGAAAAAACAAAGTTAAGGCCATTTCCGGTTAAACCAGAAGTGGAAAAAATTCTCTCTATATACGCGCAAGAGTCCCCCTCCGTGCGGGATATCCAAAGATAGTCAAGGTGGGAAGTTTTAAAAATAACACCCTATACCTATACAGGGTGTTTTGCAACCGCGTGTAAGTTTTTTAACCTCAGATTGCCCATCGAAAATGATAACGATTGGCACAAAATTGTTTAGGTCGAAGTCGTCTCCTAAGGAAGTTATAGAGCTTTAAAGTCAGTCATCGGGAGCGGTTTTTCTTAGTTATCTCAGGAACGGATTAACGGATTTGAATGAAATTTGGTGGACACTGGTAGCCAGTGAATATACATCTACATGGGGAATTTCGTTGGATTATGACCACGGGATCCCCAGAAAACGGAGACACCTTTGACATTTTTCTTCCGGAAAATGTGTGAAGGTCACGCGTTTTAAAAATGGTGGTGTCCGTTAGAAAGGGCAATTCAAACTGCAACTTTTACTATACTTGGTATTTTTTTATTTAATGCGTGGTTTTAGAGATATCCGTACCTGAGGTAACTGGAAAATCTTTCAAGGTCACGCATTTTAAAAATGGTGGTGCCTGTTGTAAGCAGCTTAAACTGCAACTTTTACTATTCTTGTTTTTTTTATTTAATGAGTGGTTTTAGAGATATCCAAATAAGAAAAACTGCTCCCTATGGTAAAGCCCTAACTTCCTTAGGAGACGACTTCGACCTAAACAATTTTGTGCCAATCGTCACCATTTTTGATGGGCAATCTAATGTTAAAAAACTTACACGCGGTTGCAAAACACCCTGTATAGGTTTTACAGTAGGCATTGGAAACAAAATTGGTAACAAAAGTCACGTCGTAATGTATAAAAAATGTCATGCACTTGTATTTATATTATATTACGTAACTAGGCGAAAAATAAAATTTTGCAGATAGGTACCCATCTGTAAGAATTTATATATTTGCAATGATTGGCACCATGCACTAGCATGGCGCTGTGGGTAGCCCTTTTGACTTCTTTGTGGACGATTTGTTTACAAAAAATCTCGGAGATGGTAGAAACTTATACTTTTTCACAGAATTTGTAAATAAAGAAATAGCAAGAAAATAAAACGTAAAGATTCTATGATTTTGGCGTCTCGATTTTTCAATTGATTTCAGTATCTGTTCCGCGAGCATAGAAGTTAAAAATTCAAAAAATAAGTCTCGTCCAGATATTAACTGGGGTCCAGAACACACCGCTTTTCCCAGTTAGCGCACTTCACCAAAGACAACCAGCGATCCTTTGGCGAAACATATGTGAAAGAGCTACTTGAATACGTCTTTCTCCCTTCATGGAATTTACCCGCATTCACTGGCTGGACACAGCGAGTTTTTATTGGTCGTCCAGCCACAATGTTAAATTTAAATTAGAATAGAATAAGAGTCAATCAATCAGCCTCTTTAGACCGTTTCAAGTTATTCGTCAGATGCAAGTCCACGAAATCATGAACGCTGATGAGTAAACGGATAGAGGTATAACAAAATCATAAATAGAAGAATTGTTGGTTAAGAAAAGATCTACCAAAAACTCCATGACAGAATATACCTATATCTATGAAGAAGGTAACAGCAAACACTCAAACCGATTCTCACAAAAAGTTAAAAAGCAAAAAAAATTATTGTAGGCTATACCTATCATATAAATACCTACCTACTTATATGCTGTCGCAGACTTTTTCGTGTTGCCAATAATTCTTCTGTATAAGATTATGTTCCCTCTCCAAACGTTTAGGCAACGTTCGCAAAAGAAGCGCACTTTTACAATTTTTTTTTACAACTTTTACAACTGATGCCGCGAATGTTTTGAAAAATTCTCTTCTCCACTTTTTCGCGCAAGTATAGGTAGGTAGGTACAGTATGCGTCAGGTATTTTGCTCTATATCGTTTTGTTACTCAACTGAAAACTTTAAGGAGCAGATTCGGTCATGCCAATTACTTTGAACGATATGACAATTAAATGAGGAGGATATAACTCAAAATCGGGATATGACAATGTTTGGATTTCATGTACCTGACTGTAGTTTTTAGGCGTCATGACAGAGTCTGTTCCGCAAAGTTTTCAGTTGCGTAACAAACGATCGAGCAAAATATCTGACACATACTGTACAGGGTGGTCCAAATGTATTAATACAGGACTCTCACGGCGAAACGGTAAGATAAATGAGTAAAATAAAAAATCCAGGGTAAATGAGAATCAAATACCTTTATTTTGTCGCAGTTTGGAACTCCCCATCTTATTGTGTAATTTAGCAATAAACAATGAATAAATTTTTTTAAATGGTACCATGCATCATGTTTCAATTTTTTTTTGGATTTCCTTTGGTGCCCTCTTTATGAGAGTGATTTTATCTTTTTGACAAATTGAGCAGTGAACGTAGAAATTTTTGTTGATTCAAATTTCGCGCGGTAATCCGGCAATGAAACCACCCTCCTCTCACCGAATGTCTCCCACTACCGGGTAGTTGTACATACTGTGTACACGCCCTCTGGAAGAATCTGACCGGGCCTAATAATAAATAGCCTATGTTTACTTCATTGTGTACACAGTACAACTAGTGGGAGTGGGAGACATACGGTGAGACGAGGGTGGTTCCATCGAAGTAATGGTGAAGCGCATTGTTGCCGGATCACCGCGCGAAATTTGAATCAACAAAAATTTCTACCTTTACTGCTCAATTTATCAAAAAAATAAAATCACCCCAATAAAGAGAGCATCAAAGGGAATCCAAAAAAAAATAGAAACATGCATGGTGCCACTTAAAAAAATGTACTCATCATTTATTGCTAAATTATACAATAAGATGGGGAGTTCCAAATTGCGGCAAAATAAAGGTATTTAATTCCAATTTACCCTGGATTTTTTATTTTACTGATTTATCTTACCGTTTGGCCGTGAGAGCCCTGTATTAATACATTTGGACCATCCTGTATATTACCTACCTTACTTGCGCGAAAAAGTGGAGAAGAGAATTTTTCAAAACATTCGAGGGAATTTTTATTTGCTATAAGCCGTTTTCGTCCTTGATAATAAACTACTTCCAATCTTCTGTTCTTGCTTACAAAAAATTTTAATAAAACACTTAAAGGACCTTCGTTAAGTGTACGATTTTTCATTAAAAAAGAGGTACTGGCCTTCCGCTCTAAGCTAAAACATTAAAAGTGCAGGTATTTTGTCGTTTTCCCTAGATTATGACAGCGCCAGTGGCGTGCTGTGCAAAACAAAACAACATATTGTATTGATAGATATCTGGGATGTCTTAGGTACCATCACGCGCCGCCACTGAAATTTAGTGCCTCAGCTTCAGCATCAAAAGATGACTTTGACTGTCAATATATACAGGGTGTCAGAGGACTGGCTCATGGAAAACCTCCCCATTTTTCTCGTACTTTTTCGAGTAAAATTTTGCAACATGGAGCACTGATGAACATCATACAGGGTGTTATTTTTAAAACTTCCCACCTTGAATATCTTTGGAGGTAATAAAGATTTTGAATTGAAATAAAAACTGGACAATCCCGCACCGAGGGGGACACTTGCGCGCATATTCAGGGAATTTTTTCCACTTCCGGTTTAACCGGAAATGACCCTAACTTTGTTTTTTCAAATGGAATGACACCTTTTTCTCAACGGATTCGGAATCTACGATTTTTTCTGAGTTAGAAACACGTATCATACTTGACCGGAAGTGCAGTCACGGCCAGCCTAGATTTTCAAAAACATCGAAGAAATCGGTGAAATATTGAGATTTTCGAAAAACGCAAAAACACGTCAAGTTAGTTTTTTTGATGCAAATTTACCTGAGCAATTTCATTTTTTGATTACCTCACAATCTGTCAAAATCTCAAAAGTAAATAAAAAGAAAATGTCAATGGGCCGATGAATTTGCATCAAAAAATTAAAGTAGACGTGTTTTTGCGTTTTTCGAAAAACTCAATTTTTCACGGATTTCTTTGATGTTTTTGAAAATCTAGGGTGGCCGTGACTGCACTTCCGGTCAAGTATGATACATGTTTATAACTCAGAAAAAATCGTAGATTCTGAATTCGTTGAGAAAAAGGTATCATTCCATTTGAAAAAACAAAGTTAAGGTCATTTCCGGTTAAACCGGAAGTGGAAAAAATTTCCTCTATATTCGCGCAAGTGTCCCCCTCCATGCGGGATTGGTCAGCGTCTATTTCAATTCAATATCTTTATTACATCTAAAGATAATCAAGGTGGGAAGTTTTAAAAATAACACCCTGTATACCTATAGGTCTACGTAAAGGGTTTTCATGGGGGTTTTCATAAAAAAGTCATTTGAGGCAGGCGAGTTTTGAACAAATGAATTACGGCACTAAAAAGACGTGTTTTTTCCGAATTCATCTGATGACAGATAGAAAACTATTCAATTCTTTGATTTTTGAGTTATTCTATTAAGGTTTCCAATTAAAAGATATAGACAATATGGAGGCAAGATTTGACAAAGCCCGGTATGGGGTATGCAAAAGTCTGTCATTGTCAAATTCTGTCTCCATATTACGTCACGAAATATAGAGAGATCTACAAGTTTCGAAACCTTCATTGTCGATACAGAAATGCAGAACAGGTCGGAGGATCTAAGAAAATGTAAACCTAAAAGCAAAAGAAAATAAGGCCAACCCGCATATAGGTCAAGTTACGCCCTTTTTGCCATATAGCTCACTGATGGGAATGAGTTAATTGTGAAACGCACGATATATGCAAATATTTTAAAAAATATCAGCTGATGCATGATCATTGATTGAACATTTTACATACCTGTTATATTTACTGAGATGTTTTTCTCTATTTTTGCCGTGAAATTTGTTACACGCCACCGCCATACCACAAATTATACATCAACGATCAGAAAATCTAACTGTATATGATAATTGATAACATATTGTAGAGCATATATAATGTCAGAGTTTTTACGCATTTCATGAACAGGCGAGCTTTATAAAAACACAATTTGGCCTTATCATATTTGCGGCGCATCCACCATTTTTAAACGCATAATAAATTCAATTAAAGCGACTGAATGATAAAATATAGTGTCCATCATGTTTGACATGTTTTATTTTGTTTTTCGCTACAAATAGTCGGAATTATTCTGTGTATATTTAATTAAATCCGTCCTTGTGAAAACGCTCCCAACATAAATCAGTTTTTTCTCCCGAACACAACGCAGCCGGGATTCTGTGGGGGCCATTGCGTGTGCATGTGCTCGTGTACAAACAGAATGTGTTATGATAATTTCCAGCGATTGGGTGCATAATAACCAATGACCGATGGCGGGCGGAAACTTTCCTTGAGACGGATGTTCGTTGGTGACCTAGTTAGTTATTGACCTGTTGGCATTACTAGGCGGAGTCTTCAAAACTCCAAAACCGACTTAATGTTGCACTTGTCACTAGCCCACCAGCTTGACACATGATTAATTTATCGCATCATTTACATGCATCTGCATACAGATACAAATTGTCCTCTCTTGGGCTGAAATTAGCAGTACATTCATATTCTCAGGATCTCGGATAATCGGACAGCATTTGAGAAATATATTTTAAATCAAAAACACACCTGACATGACCTAACCTAACCGACTTTGATCTGAATATGACATCAGTCGAATAAATTAGTTTAAAATAGACTTTTCCTGGCTTAGACCTGAATCTAGGTTGTGAAATAGTAGTTTATGTAACCCAAAACGTGAAAATGATGTTTTACGCGGCGAAGAAAAATATGGACAGTCGAGGCGTAGCCGAGAATGGCCATTTCCTGAGACACGTAAAACCACTTTCTCGCCGCGGTTTATAACAAAATTTTTCTTCCTACACCAGTAAAAAATAAATAATTAATTACCTAATTTTCAAATTTGAGAACCCAAGTGACAGATCAAAGTCAAAGTCCTAAAATTTAAATTTGGCAAAATCGCTCGTGCTGTCTTCTGTCATTCCTGAGATGTCATTATTAGGTATAATAACAGAAAACAGAATTTAGTTTGTTATTGTTATTATAGGACCCAGCTCTTTAAATTAGGCCTGATGCCGTCGACGAAATGGGTGAGAATCGTTTTTTAATTATTTAATACCTATACAATGAATTTTAGGTTGTTTGGTGCCTCCATATATTATGTATGATTCAGAAATGAAATGGAATACCGAATACCAAGTGCATGAACTAAACAACCGCCAGCAGTTTTTGAGTGAGGGCAGGGCTTCGGAAAGATTTTTTTAAATCATACAGAATGACAAGGGTTATTGATGTAAAATTGAACAATCGCTTTGGCCTTCTAGTCCAGTTGTTTGGTATTTTTACCTGGAAAAAATTCAAGGAGTTTTGATTTTTGACGAATTATGTAGGCTTAGGTACGGGTATAGTAAGTAACCCCCTCATTTTGCGACCTCGAAATGCCTGATGTGAAAATTTCGAAAATTTTTAGGAACAGGTTTTCAAAAATTTCGGACTCGTAACGGTTTTTTCAAGATATCTCCATTCTGGCTCACTCTAGAAGAAAAATAGCCGTAGGAGAGACTCGGGATCAATTGTAACAGATTTTAGTTTTTTGGTTTTAACTCCGCAAGCAAACATCTAATTCTTAATTAAAAATGCACCTTCAGCCCATCAATATTTGACAATTAAAGAAACAAAGACACATTCATGTATGTTCAAACATTTTTGCAGAAAAAATGAAATGTCGTCAAAAAGAAAGTGTTATTATCGAAACCGTGGGGGTGTCAATTGTAACATTAGCAGAAAACAAGTAAAAACTCAATTTGTTTTAATTTTTTATCATATGTTAATAAAACAAAGGTAATAAGAAAGTCCAACCAACATTACGGGATGATGAAAGAGATAAAGTAATTTAAAATTGTAGATATACATTAAGAAAAGGAGGTCCTCACAAAAAAATTGTTTGCTCATTTAAATTCTTAATCAGAATCGCAATAATTATAGCAAAAATGTTATTAACAGATAGTGCGCCCAATCGTTACACTCCCTGCATTGAATGCAGTCCTCCGTTCATTTAGTACTTATTGGCCTAAGTATTAACATATGTTACAGTCGACATCTTTTCCGTTGTTACAATTGACTTAACCTCAACTTTATGTGACATCGTTAATGAAAAATAAACCTTAGTCCATGCATATTAAAGTACAACAACAGAAAAATATAAGTAGCTTGTGATAACTTCATACTGCTACTAAAAGAATCTGACAGAAAAAACTTACTTTAGAGGGGAAAATCCAACATATTGACATAAAGAACACCCATGGATTATCTGCCAAATATAAACTACCACCGCTGGGAGAGAAACAAAATACTACTCTACTGTGCAAACAGTTTCCATTTCAGTTATTAGGTATGGCAGTGAAAAACGCCGTGTTATACAATTGACCCAGGTTACAATTGTCACCGGTCTCCCCTACACAAAAAGAAAGGCGACTAAATTTTCTTCAATTTATGTGTATAACATTTTTCTGAAAAGTTGATAATTAGTCTTAGCAGCGTGGTATATACCGGGTGTCAACGAACCCATGTAACACTAATTTAAAAAGCAAGATGACGATATATTTACGCGATTCGAAAGACATTTTAATTCTCTTTACATAGTCATAACAAAAAATGTTACCATAAGTTTCAAACATGTCCGCCAGAGGGCCGAAATGTTTTTAGTCAAATTGGTTATAGGTTTATGCCATTTTAAGTTAAAGTAACTAAGTATACTCTTACATATTAGAAATTTCGAGAAAATGTTAATTGAACGTGTTCCCAAAGGTATGGATCTGGCCGTTTATTTGACAATAACTGTTCACTTTATCAAAAAATTGTTCCAATAACATTTTTTGATGTGATTCACTTTCTCTTGATATATTTTTCACTTACCCCGTATATACATGCACACACTTAGCTCGAGCTAACTAAGCTCGGTACTTTTTAAACAGCGTTTCACGAGATTTTTCGGTGGTGGTAGCCTTTGAAATATAGCCTGCCTATCTGATTTAGAAGGGAAAACTATATTTCAAAAGCTGCTACCGCCGCAAAATCTCGTGGAACGCTGTTTAAAAAGTATCGAGCTTAGTTAGCCAGTGGCGTGCCGTCAGGGGGGCTAGGGGGGGCGACCGCCCCCCCCGCCCTTTAGGCTGTGCCGCCCTTTCCGCCCAAGCAAAAAAGGCTGTTCCTCAGAGCCGGTCGAATTCTGCCATTCTGATGAAATAAAGAACTGAAGGTAAAGGAAAAGGTTTATTTCTCTACGAAGCATGTAGCTATTTAAGAGCTACACTATGATACAGTTGCTTGGGGGCGGGCGCCCCAAATAGAGAGGAAACTAAATAAATCAAAAATAAATTTTGAACACGGCAGCTCGTGGCTACCTCGGCGGTATCGATTTTGCCTGTATTGGGGATTTGGAGCACCTTTTCCATAAATTGTCAGCGCCCTCAGATCGCAGACCTTTCTATTATTTGATATTTCATATTAAACAAAACCAAGTTACTCATAATTTCACGAAGACAGTCCTCACCTACAGATATAATGTCCGTCACTCAAGATTTAAAAAGGATGAAGGATGGTTAGGTAAGGAAAAGAATTGATCCTAGTAAAATTCAATTGAAGCGGACTTGGTAAAAAATATTGACCTGAATGCGGTTTTAGGCCGATTTGATTTAAAGGATTAAAAATGCGAAGAATGGCTTTGTAATAATTGTTCATTAAAATGTGTAGTGTACCTAAATGTAGATAATAATAATTAAAAAAAAATTGCATTACCAATATTTTGCGCCCCAAGAATGCCTCGCCCCCCCCGCCCCTAAGGGCACGGCACGCCACTGTAGTTAGCTCGAGCTAAGTGTGTGCATGTATACGGAGTAAGTGAGTCTCGCTGAGTAATTATGTCACAGATATTTTAACTTCTACTGACATCAAATCTTTACGTTTCGGGGTCCCAGGAACCCAAAAAACCTATTTTTGAAAAATGTGTGTCTGTGTGTCTGTGTGTGTGTCTGTCCGTGTGTCTGTGGACACGCTACAGCCGAAACTACTGAACTGATTTTGATGAAATTTGGCACACATATTCAGTGGGAGATTTGTTAGGTGCTGATTAGAATCTGGGCTACACCGGCTCACGGAAAGTGCCTTTTTGGCACATCAACTTTAAAAATTTAAATGCAAACCCCCATTTTTCGCATTACCATATGAATGCTCTTCAAATTCTGCTTCTAAAAATGTATTCACACTTGGGCCCTTTTGACTAAAAAATGGTGCCGTGAAAAAAAAACTATGCATAAATGTATATTTTTATTACCGGATTTGATAACTGATTTTTTTTCAAGCCGAAAACCTTAGTGCCATTTTTTCGAAAAATGTCATTTTCGTGGCAATTTATTTTATTGTCTGTGCGGGAGAGGAGCTGATTAGATTTTGAAGACGATCAGTCAACCCGAAGTGCCCTTTTGGCATAGCAACTTTCTTATTTTAAATATTTAAAAATTTAATAAATGCTGCTATTATTAATCCAATGCAGTGCGGCGTAGAAGTTCCTGCCGTCTCCGAGACCGCCTTTTTTTATTACAAGAAGATTATGTCGAGTTAATCACATCAGCAGTTGCGTCTAAATTTACCTTTCAACTCTTGTTGGAACAATTTTTTGATAAAGTGGTAGATCGTAAAATAAAGGGCCAGATCCATGATGCTCTTGGGAAAACGTTGATAATGGGATATCCGTTCATCTTTAGTCAGAACTACTTGAGTACAATGTTAGTTGGGAAGTAACCTTAAAAACGTGATGTCAAAATAATGGATGTTCTGATGCCAAAATACAGCTTCTGATTCTGAAAGCAGTTGGTGAGGCAACTGCAGCAGAGTGCAGTGCGGTGCTGCATGGCATTGCTGGCGCCCAGGGCCGAAACCTTTTCGTTCCCTGCCATCAGAATTAAGACATTCATAAAGCTTATCTCGTAAAAGTTGTAATGATCCGATTTATTCTCCTTGTCCCCCGCGCTTTGTCTAAGGTTGCGGGCGCACTCCTTCGCCATTCGCTTATCGTCCAAATTCAATCCAGTGCATAAATAAATTTGCATGAATTAAAGGCGGCATTATTGTTCTAGAAGTGGGTAATGAGTCAACCCCTGCTCATCCTTTGTTGTGAGATGATGTGCTCGGTCTTAAATGCAGTGTGATAATTGAGTGTCACAAGGTGATAATAAATGAGGGTCGGCAACAGTACGCCTGCGAGCGCGCGGGCCAGGTTAAAGTGACGTCACCGCCATCTGATTAATGATCTTAACTTCATGTTGAACACGTTGGGTTTTGTTACCTAAACACCCAGACAACGTCTGTGACATGGAATGTCTTACGGCGTGACAGTTGACGCTCCGCACGCAACTGAGAGGGTCATTAGTTGTCTCCCCCATAACGCTATGTAAACCGAAATTGAAGACGCAGTCTGTGTGTGCGGTTTCTAATTCTGATTTAGGCCGCAATGTGGCGTAATTAACGCTTGCACGCACACCGCACGCGCCGCAAGCCGCAACACCGGCTGCATATTCTTCCGCTCGATGACCTCCGCGGACCCGACGCACAAACGCTGAAGTGGGTGCGGATGAATTGCTTGAAAACAACATTTTGTTACTGGGTTCGAAGCCGAGTTTGGATTGTTTCGCAAATTTGCTTTTTTTTCCTTCCTACACTAACTGAAAATGAGATTTTCTGGATATGGATATATTTTTGTATGTTTTAACAAATGCCAAAAATGAAGGCTAGTTTTTTAACATACCGGGTGACTTTTTAGAAAGTTGCAATTTGACTTTTCTCTGGAACTACAAAGTACAGGGTGTCTCAGAACTCCCGTACAAGCCAGTGATGGGAGATTCTTGGACACAATCTAAGACGCAAAAATTGCGAGGGTCCAATAGTTTTCAAATGGGAAGCAGTTCAAATTCACCAATCACTTAATTAAATCGTAAGGTAAAATAAGGTTGGGCATACTGTTGCTGGGATACACAAAAAGTTGTTACGATGCCTTATTCTTTGTGCCATTACTATTTTTTGTGTCTCAGCAACATCTTGCACATCCTTATTTTACCTTACTATCTGATTCAGAGATTAATTCTGATTGACGGACTTCAATTGGTTCCCATTTTGAAAACTATCAAACCCTAGCAATTTTTGCAAAGGAAAAATCGTGTTAGATTGAGTTCAGGAAGCTACCATTACCTTCTTATACGGGAGTTCGGGGACACCCTGTATCTAGATAATCACTCGAACAGGTCGATTTTTATTTCGAGGGGGACACCTAAATCCGTGCATGGTGAAATTTTTCAACGCATCCCCTAACCCCCGCCAACCCCAACTTCAAAATCTCAAATGGCAACCCACTTGTGATACATCACTTGAATGCTAATTTCATTGACAATCGAACGCTGCAAGAATGTTTTATATTTGTTCAATTCCAGCGCCCTCTGTGGACAAATTTTAAACTATATTAAGGCCTTTTATAATGTCAGTTGAAAGGGTTTGAAATTCTCTGTTAACTGACGCAAAGAAATTTGAAATCCATCCACTCGTTCAAAAGTTACAGCATTAACTTTAAAGGATTTCTAGACCCATACTCCCAGAGCCATCAGTTCATGTTCTTCAGTGTAACTTTTGAAGGAGTGCCGAGTGGATGGATTTCAAAATTTTTTGCATCGGTTAACAGAGAATTTCAAACCATTTGAAATGACGTATCACAAAGGGTCCTATCGTAATTTAAAATTTGCTGGAGTTGATCAAATACCAAAAATTGTTGCAGCGAGCGTTGGATTGACAATGAAGCTTGCTTTCAAATGATGTATCACATGCAAGTGGGGGGCTGTCATTTGAGATTTTGAAGTTGGGGGTGGCGGGTTCAGGGGTGCGTTGAAAAATTTAATCGTCATGCACGGATATAGGTGTCCCCCTAGAAATAAAAATCGACATGTTCGAGCAATTTTTTATATCTTTTGTATAGTTCCCGAGAAAAGCCAAATTGCAATTTTTAAAAAAGTCACCTGTGTAGGTATTGTTTATGTATACAGGGTATCCCTCGACGAGCGTCAGTTAGCCGTATCTGGAGAACTGTTTCTAGCATCGTCTTAAAAATTTGTACACAAGGGTTTCAATTAATTTTGAATCGACGTAAAATATTTTCATCAATGGCGCACTTCCGGTCATACCGGAAATAGGTACTAACTTCCTTATTTTAAATGGAACGCCCTGTATATTATGATATTTTTGGATTCTACGGTTCATTCTAGGTAAACTTTTACTAAGAATTACTATGCCAAAAATCAACCAGTTTTGAGAAAATCAAGATTTTCGCTTTTTTATGCCAAGTGCGGGCCTATCTTCAAAAAGCTGTAACATCCTTACAGTATGAAATGAGAAAACGATATTGATTTGGCATGAAGACTAATGTAGGGTGTATCCGCCCCTGGACTCAAATTGGGTTAAATACATACAGGGTGTTCTCTGCAAATTTTTAAACATCATCAACTTCATTGGTCAAAAAGTCAATTTTTTCAAATGGAATGCCCCAACTATTTTATGGCACATCGATGCAGAATTTAATTGTCTATCATTTTAGCCTGCATGTTTGCCATATTTAAATAAACGGTTTTGTGATATTTGTAAGTATTTGGAATTTGACCAAAATTTCATATTTAGCACGATTTAGGGCTGGTTTATCGATGCTCAGTTAAATGAAAATATCTGACAGTTTACGTTATCCGAGAGTTAAACTGTTTATCGACAGCAAGTTGACTG
Organism: Pycnomerus fuliginosus; assembly: GCA_963924575.1. Taxonomy (NCBI): domain Eukaryota; kingdom Metazoa; phylum Arthropoda; class Insecta; order Coleoptera; family Zopheridae; genus Pycnomerus; species Pycnomerus fuliginosus. Next base: position 18,428,947 of record OZ004624.1, on the reverse strand, counting down.
CAAAGTCTTTGCTAAAGTGCCGGGCAAACTGACTGACAGTTCGAAGTGTCAGCTAGGGCAGAAAACCGACGGTTGGCATCGCCCAAAGTAATTTAAATGACGAAGAAGGTGAATCTTTGGTTTTCTTCAACATGAATCTAGCTAATATAAAGTTTAAGAATGTACCTGAAACTATTTTGAGGAATTTGCTAAGACTTAAGATTTCCTAAACTTTCTTTCAAACCTCCTGCTTCTACCATCCGTTTTCTTATCCTCAATTACATCTCCTGCTGGTTACTTTTCAAAGCACGTCTGGATTTTAGGCAGAAAAGTCTACTCCTCGTTTCTTATCTGTCATCAATACAAATTTCAACTGCATCAGCACCTGCTGCAGTAAACAAAGACCGTAAGGCGTTGCTATAGAAACAGTCAACTATATTAGCGCGAAATTTAAATCTGTCCAATAGAATTCAACTTCCGCTACACCAAATGTTGCCAACACAACTCAAACTGTCAGGCACGTAACTGACAGACAAAGTCGATGTCGATAAACGTGAATCGGATTTATCTGTCAGCTATAATAAACTGTCAGATAGATAACAGTCAGTTTTGACTGAGCATCGATAAACCGGCCCTTAATAACCAAAGTTAGCTATGATTTTAGGAGCCTTTAGAGTTCCTTAAGGCTCCTCAAATGAAAATTTAATCCTATTTTAATCCTGTTTTAAAATATGAAATTTTGGTCAAATTCCAAATACTTACAAATATCACAAAAACTGTTTATTTAAATATGGCAAACATGTAGACCAAAATTATAGACAATTAAATTCTGCATCGATGTGCCATAAAATAGTTGGGGCATTCTATTTGAAAAAATTGACTTTTTGACCAATGAAGTTGATGATGTTTAAAAATTTGCAGAGAACACCCTGTATGTATTTAACCCAATTTGAGTGCAGGGGCGGATACACCCTACATTAATCTTCATGCCAAATCAATATCGTTTTCTCATTTTATACTGTAAGGATGTTGCAGCTTTTTGAAGTTAGGCCTGCGCTTGGCATAAAAAAGCGAAATTCTTGATTTTCTCAAAAATGGTTGATTTTTGGCATAGCAATTCTTAGTAAAAGTTTAACCAAAATGAAACGCAGAATCCAAATATATCATAATATACAGGGTGTTCCATTTAAAATAAGGCAGTTAGTACCTATTTCCGGTATAACCGGAAGTGCGCCATTGATCAAAATATTTTACGTCGATTCAAAATTAATTGAAACCTCTGTGTACAAATTTTCAAGACGATACTAGAAACAGTTCGGCTAACTGACGCTCGTCGAGGGATACCCTGTATGTATAGCTGTCTTTGGCTAATAAAGGGTATTATGATTAATCTCACAGGCAAGTGGGACACTGTATAATTGAAACTATCGTACTTATTTATACATTCGGCCTAATTCTGTAATTGTTGATATTTGTCAACATTGAAATAAATTTAGAGAACTGGATTGGCCAAAATGACCATTGTTTGCTTTGTTCCCTTGGAGATAACAATTTTTATATCAATATTTTTCACAAGTCAATTGAGATTCAAGCAAGTTCCAAAACCACTTGCTTAAAATGTTGACAAATTTCAATAAAAGATTGATGTATCCCAGACAACAACGTAAACACTAGTCATATTGGCCAATCCAGTTCTCTTAATTGATTTCAATGTTGACAACTATCAACATTTATAGAATAAGGCCGATTGATGCATAATTTTACCAGTTTTTCGCATCGCATCGGTCTGAGAATGTTAGTTTTCATCATTTTAACCCCCGATTCCATAAACTTTAACAGGATGTCAGAGCACTGTTATAAGTGACAGAAAATGCATTGGTTATCTGTCATTTGTCATTATAACAATGCTCTAACATACTATGTGTCTGTGAAAAGTTGCAGAATCTCCGGGATCTGTAATGTGTCAACTCACTTAGGTAAGCAGTTTTCAAAATATAAAAAAAGAATAATCATGTTATTTCCTCTTGAGAAATTACCTGTAACTGCTGTAGTTTGAAGGGGACATCGGATATATGTTCATGGGTATGCGTATAGGAACTTCTTAACTTTATTTTTAGGTACGGAATCCATGATGGTATGAGGAATTCAGCATAAATGTTTCGTTAACACCCTGTATACATTAACCTACGTTCGATCTCGTTCCATAAGTAAATCTATAGCTTTTTGTCATCCAAATATCGCATTTAGGTATGTAGGTATTGGAAAACACTGTGTCACGCAAGAAGCAGTCGTGTCCATCAGAAAAAAGTCAAGTTTCAAATTAATCCCAAGAAAGGACCGTAATCTTCGCTTTTAAAAGTGTCGAAATTTCCAGGGCATTTCCCTTGTTTAAGAAGTTGGATTAGTGAAAGGCCCGGATTTTCGGAGGGTTCGTGACGGCGGAAGTCTGTCACACACGGACTGGAAAAACCGCCTTGCTGAGCGCTAGGTAGATTAGAGCTAATCTTCATAATTAATCATAAGTAAAATTATCAACCCGGACATGGGGGATGAGCTGTCCAGCTCTGTGCAAAGGGATGCATAATCGGATTGGGACCGTGAGTATAAAAGCTCTACTTTGTCTGCACAGGACATCACTAGAATCCGAAACACACGGGCTTTGTCATCGGTAGAGATTAGCTTTGATTAGTTTGAAAATTGATAATGCAAGACAAATTGGGATTTTTTGATTCTGCAAGAAAATTTACCAGGCAGGAGATTAAACGGAATAAATCAGGCAGGAGATTTGAAAAGGCATCGGCATCTTGGCGAAGGGATTTAGCACGGCGAGCTTCGGAATACTAACGGTCATGACTCGGCTTGAGGCTGGATTAATCAAGAGACCACAAATCTGAAACGCTCACATAAAAGCGAATCGTCCGAAGAATGAACTTCGCTGAAACACTGTCCACGCAATGGACCGAATCAATTGGGACAAATGGAATGTGTAATGCATGCAATTCGGCCTTTTGAAACTGTCGATTCTCGATGCCATTAATGCTCGACCGCAATCGCCAGTCCACTGCTTATGCAACCCAACAAGAACAGGTCGTTTCGGGAATTCAAACCAGAGCATGCAAGACTCTCATCCAACTCTACGACTCCTCCGTGTGTGTTCCAACAAAGTGATCTAATTTCATTAGGTAGCCAGAGCGCCTTCGACATCAAAGACGCTGTGAAATGCAAACAAAATTGCCTTGCTTTCAAAAATATTTAATAAAACAAGTTAATTACGAGCCGGTTAATGAAGGTCTCAAAAGCGCCCAAAAACTAATTTCTCGATGTCTGCAAAATATTAGCGTTTGTCAGGGGCTTATTGAAAGCTCTGAGTGTGAAAGCTCGAGAGGGTCGCGGGGATTTCAATGGCGCTTTTTAATTACAGGAAGGTCCCCTTGCGAAAGCACAAGATATGGAGTATGCTGGTCCCGTGGGCTACTTGTGATTATTAGGATGTCACATACCAAAAGATTTGGAATTAGGTATAATAGTTACGCATAAAAAGTGCGATAAATAGTGTTGCCATCTAGAGTTGACTTTTTTAGAGTCTTGTCTTGATTGTCAACAGTAATCAAGACAAGCGCTTGGCAACTCTATCAAGAGTCTGGAAAACTCTAGATTATCATAAACAATATGGAAATACCCAATTAATTTTCTACATTCTACCGTCATTTCATCCAGTTTTTTCTTATTGTTTATGCAGGGTGATTCTTAAATAGTGGCAGAAAATTCAAGAAGTGATTCCTCAGACTATTCTAAGAAGAAAAGTTCCTATGGACATATGTCAGAAAATGCTTCAAAAGGGAGCTACGTAAGGGCTACTCGAAAAGCTAGTTTAAAATCTGAAAAAAGTGCAAAAGATAGCTCTTGATAACACTAACTTATGTTCCAATTTCAAAATCCTGTCATACATATTTTCCGAATAATTTTAAGGATACTTTTCGAGTACCCACACTTTGAAGGGGCTCCCTTATGAAGTGTTTTCGGATATGATGCCCATAGGAACTTTTGTTCTTAGAATAGTCTGAGTCATCACCCGTTGAATTTTCTGCAACTATTTAATAGTCACCCTGTATAGCGGGAGAAGTTACATAATCTCGAGTTTCGCAAATCAAATGTAAATTATAATCAATTTACGTTGAAGGACTTAGTACCCTTATTGCAGTTTTTAGTGGCCGAATTATGGATCATTCTTGGTCTCGGCAAAAATACCCAATACCTACATCTAATTATAGAAGTTATTAAATCTCTACCTATTAAATAAGGTATCGACACTTTGCTTAGTTTTTAGAAATTCCATCTTGAATACCTAATCCTTATTACAATAATTCGATTTTAGTACCTAAATTGTGCTAAGCATCACGAGCAAAGGCAAAGGTGTCAAATTATGGTACCACGTCCTAGAAGTAAATTAAATTACCTACTTATACTATATCATCGATTATTGTCATAGTTATACTTGCATATTTGGGACCATTTAGTTATTTGGATTATTCGAAAATGTATTGATGCAATAGGGTAGGTACACTACACGGTACACGGTATGGTATCCGTAAGGTCCATTTTTCCAGCTCAGGTTTTATAATAAATTAAATGGGACGAATTTCCAGTCTTCAGGCTGTGTGGCGAACATCCAGTATCACACAAATTAAAATTATTTACATTATCACCAAAATCTTACATCAGCGATGACATATAATACATTTGAATAATATAAATCACGAAGAAATTTTTTTGGTTGTCAGGTGTTCGCCACACAGCCTGAAGATGGTCTGAATTGTTTAGAAAAACCGAAACATATGTAGCTATTTGTAAATAATACACGTTCAGGAAGACTGGAAATTCGTCCCATTTAATTTAAAATACCGTGGGCTTAATTCATGTCTTTGTCTTATCTTGTCTAGACAGCAACACTAGCGATAACCGTGCCTGGCGGTAACTACAGGGGAATAACATTATTGAGTATAGTATGCAAAGTATATGAAAAATTACTAGAGAACAGATTGAAAGCAATAACAGAGGTACCGTTAGAAAAATCATAAAATGGGTTTAGAAAAGGGAGAAGTATACAGGACAACATATTCACGATAAAACAAATGATAGAAAAGAATACCACAACAACAAAATATACGTAGCCTTGAAAAAGCTTTTGACAGTGTACCAAAAAGTGAAATATGAAAAAACTTAAAAAGAAGGGTAAATAGCACACTAATAACTAATATAGTTAGTCTGTACAAGCATACAAGAAATTATGTAAGAACAAACAACTTTGAGTCAGAAGAATTTGAAACCAAGGGAGGGCTAAGACAAGGAGGAGTTCTAAGCTCAAGGATATTCAACATAATACTCGACGACGTAATTAAAGAAGTAAAATTAAAAGCTGTATACTTACAAAACAACAAAAAAGTAAAATCCAGGCAATTGAAATCAAATACTTAAGGCGTTATGGGCATAACGAAAAAGGACAGGATTTATAACGACACATTACGAACAGAATTAGAAGTCGATATCATAGAGAGACAACAGTTGAAATGGTTTGTACACATGGTGAGGATGAAAGAGAGCAGACAAACGAAAAAGATATGGCAAACAAATCTAAAAAAGAAGGCAATATCTTGGGCATATGGAAAACAACTGTCCGAGAACAAGAAGAACTGGTCAGAATTTGTTTATGGGTGAAATATAAATTATTTATGAAATGTTATTAATGGCCGATCCCACGGACCAAACTTATCACTTAAGTTAGACCTAAAAATGAAGAATGACGTTTGTCTTATGGTATAAACGTCATAATTGTCATTTTAAGGCTCTCTTAAAGTTAAGTAAGGTCGGTGGAATCGTGCATGAGTACAAATGCCTTAACACCTTCGGGTAAATTAAGGTTTTCGATTTTAACAAATAATAAAATAATAATAATTACGAGTCGGTTAGTGAAGAGGTCTCAAAAGCGCCCAAAAACTAATTTTTCGATGTCTGCAAAATATTAGCGTTGTCAGGGGCCTATTGAAAGCTCCGAGTGTGAAAGCTCGAGAGGGTCGCGGCGCTTTCAATGGCGCTTTTTAATTACAGGAAGGTCCCCTTGCGGAAGCACAAGATATGTGAGTGCTGGTCCCATGGGCCACTTGTGATTATAGCGGCGCCCACGCTCGTGACAATGGGAGATAACACGTAATTAATGTTTGGATCTTTGCTATGTCGGTAGGGAGGGAATCTTGGAAATTCGTTTGTTCGTTTCATATTGGTGCGAAACGCCATTGGGAGATTTGGAATTTTACTGCACTCCTATATTGCCAACATGCCTCAGGTTATTGAAAAGTTTCCAAATCAGTATCTGGGGAATTCGACTATTTTTTTGGAGAAATTCATTTCAATGTTTGCAAGTTGTCTTAAATTTAAAATAAAACTGACTGATCTGTTAAATTTTGGGTTGAAGTGCCAAAATTGAAGACGCGAGCGAACTCAACTAGAGAGTGGCTAAAAACTATTCAAATGGCTTTCTTTCGCTGTACAGGGGGTCCGGGAATAACGTCGCCATATTTTGAGAGGTGATTCCAGAGCTAAAAATATGAAGAAAAGTTCATATATAAGGGCCTCCTGGGGGCGCTACAGTTCTTAGAAGGTGTCTCTCAAAAACAGGTGGGTATTTATTAATTTTTTTTGACACGGAGCTAGAATGACGAAATTTGGGTTCTGAGGTAATTTTGGGGTGACAAATTATCTGTTGACGACCATAGGCGGGCGAAATAGGGGGAGGCTTAGGAAAAAAATTCCCACAACTTTTTTTTCTCTAGCTTTCATGAATTTTTTCCTGCTTTTTCGGACATTTGTTCATTTGAACTTTTTTTCCTATTTTTAAGTGTAAAATGCTCCCCAAAATATGGTGACGTTATTCCCGGACAGCCCTGTATAGCCTATTTTGTCCAATCTACATTTTTTTTAAATAGATATTAAAAAGGTCATAAAAAGTTCCGAAATGTTTTCATTAGCATATGCGAAATAACGTAAATACGAAAGAATTATGTTAGAACATAGCCATATAAACTTTTCGCGTTTGACATTAATTGTGTAGGTGAAGGTGCGTCATTTTATTCAATTTTGAGCACAAGGCTTACGGTCCATGGGCTATAAGAGTTAGGTACTTATTATAGTGCAAGAGGTGTGTCGTATTTTTCTCTCAGGTATTGCACAAAAATTACATTGGTAGATAATAAAGAGCGCTCAAAAACTTTTCCGATATAGTAGCCCTTGACGTGACAAACGAAAGGCGTAGACAGTGGAAATTATATGATAACGTCACTGTCAGTTTTCTCTTTTAATGATAGTTTCAGCAATCTACGCGCTACGTCTCTCTCGGAAAGGGCAACTAGATCGGAAAAGTTTTTGTTCACACGTTATAATACTATTAATTCAGAGGATAGTACTCGTTTTTAATTCCTCCATTTGCCATATCCATAATTTTCTTTCCAAGCAGTACCTAATCAAAAACAGTAGGTACTTCCTTATAACAGACCCATCAGTTTGGTAAGTAGGTATGCTAGATTATCATCAGATCTTAAAGATTGTTTTGTTATTCATCTCATTCATTATTTCCTGAGTACATACATTATACGAATACATTGTTGCCATTATATAATTAAAAGATTAAATTTAAACAATGTCTTCATAAACATAAACACTTAAATCAGTGAATTAAAGATCGCTATCTAGCAAAAAAACAAAAACAGGGAAAGGCTTATAAATACATTTTTCGCAAATTTGCGACAGAAAAGCATCGAATTCATCATGCTGAGACTCTTCATACTCCTCTCATTGAGCAGCATTTTTCATGCAACGATCGCTCAGTGTCCTGACGGGATAACAGGTAAACGGTTTATTTCTGGCCCATAATCTAATTTTTCCAATTTCAGTGAGTGGCGTCCCTCCCGAAGATATTAAAGCCGTTGTTACTATTCACAATGAATATCGCCTGCAAATCGCCAATGGACTGGTACCGGGACAACCCAAAGGCATAAATTTGAAGCGCTTGGTACCTATGCTAAAAATTTTCTGATTTTTCTTAATTTCTGTTAACCGCAGGAGTGGGATGATGCACTCGCCAAAGCAGCTCAAGATATAGCAAACACGTGCGTGTTTGAGCATGTTGGTGTTAGTGATCGTAAGATAATTGAAAGACTTTTTTTAAGTTAAAAGAATAATTGTAGCTCGGTGGAGTTGGGTAGGGCAAAATTTGTATGCGTGGTCGAGTACTGGTCCAAATCCTGCCTCCAATTGGAACAATACGGTGGCATCGTGGTTTAACGAATATCCAAAGTATAACTATACACCACCCTACGAGATCGGTTCCGCAGGACATTATACCCAGGTAATTTTTGTACACGCTTTCAGGCGATTATGTCTATTAGTTTTGTCCTTAAACATTTTATGAGTCGTAATAGATTTATATCTTAAAATCCTCGCCCTTCGAGCTCAAATTTCAGTGGACACCTGCGCCTGTTATTAATAGTTATAACTAGGCCTGCGACTTTTAATTGATATATCGATATATCGATTATCGATATATCGATATATCGATAAAAGTGTGTTATCGATATACCGAAATATCGATATATCGATAACATATCGATAATATATCGATATATCGATAAGTTATTGATATATCGATATAGCGGTATATCGATAACCGGTGTCCCGTATATCGATACATATAATGATACTTCTGAAGTTCTGACTTCTTTTAAATGTAGGAGTAGGTATTCGGCCTGACTCAGTCAATTGTTGACAACTGGCTAACATTGAAATGAATTGACAAAATTGAAGAATATTTGCGTATACGTCTTGGAGATATCAATATTTTCGTGCAGTGTATAAACAATTAGTATATAAACAATTTAAACAAGTGTTGGTAGGAACTACTATACTTATTTAAACGACTTGTAGAAAATTGGACATCGCAACGCAACTGATGTTTTTCAAAGCGCCCTTGGGCCCTAATATCGTTTATTTTGAATCCTACGTTATTTTCCAGGGCACAACGTAAACAATAATGCTTGAGCGCTCCAATCCAATCGATTCAATCAATAATTGATTTCAATATTATTAACTAACTAACATCAAGAAACTACTACTAGCTCTTAAAACTAAGATTACTCGATTACAGATATGATACCACAGTAACGATATCGATACAATAGTATAAGTACCGATAAGGCGATATATCGATAAATCGGTATATTTAGTTATCGGTATATCGGTATATCGATATATCGATATATCGATAAATCGGTGTATCGGTATATCGATATATCGATAAATCGGTATATCGATATATCGGTATATCGATATATCGATACATCGGTATATCGATATATCGGTATATCGATTAAATTTTAAATATCGATAATATTCGATATTCAAATTCCGATATCGCACAGCCCTAGTTATAACAGTCTAATTCGGTTGAGATGAACTATAGTTGGTAGCATAATATTTTGTCTCGATGTACTTTTTAGGTCGTGTGGGCCGGTACGCAATATATTGGATGTGGGTTCGTCTATTACCAGGTAGCAGCAGATAGTTGGCCATATCACAAGATGCACGTTTGTAATTACGGCCCAGGGTATGTTTCACGCTGTATTTAATAATTTGTCAACTTTTTCATTATAGGGGGAACTGGGTTGGTGAGGCTCCATATGAAACAGGAGAAAGTGGATGTGAGAATCTATGTTAAAATGTTTCTTATACTTACAGTACAATGTTTCAATAAAATGTTTTTCCTACTTTAACTGAAAGTAAAGTTCCTTTCGTACTCTTCTGTGTACCGAATTTTAAGAATTTTACCGTGAAGATGAATAACTTGACATATCTGCCCAGTAAAGTACTTTCGTTCCTCTGAATTGACATTTCTGACAAGGCAAAGTCACGTGCGACGTGATTTTAGAGGATTCAATTAACCCTTAAAGCACTACAGTACTACAGTACTACAATTTTAAGACTGTAAAAGCAGATAATTATATCTGGTTTCGGCACTTTCAATTTATGTCGTCATAAATTTTTGTGGTCATAATTTTATGCCCTCATAATTTTATGCCGTCATAATCTCATGCCGTCATAATTTTACGGCGACAAAAATCTTTTACGACAGATACAACTATCTGGTTTTACCGTCTTAAAATTGGGCAGCATGGTGATACCTGATGGGCGATTCCGTAGTCCCTCTTCCTTTAACTTCCTTCTTCTTCCTTTCCTTTCCCTTCCTTCCCCTTCCTTTCCCTAGAAGAAAGGGAGAGGAAGAGAGAAGAAGGGGAAGGAAGGGAAAAGAAGGGAAGGAAGTTATATGAAGGGAAAGGAAGTTAAAGGAAGGGAATGCGAAGGAAGGGAAAGAAATTGGAAGGAAGGGAAAGGAGATCTGGGCCTTGAACTGAAGGGGAAGGAATGCAGGGGAGGGAAGGAGAAGAAATAACAAGGAAGGGGAAGGAAATCGACTAAGGAAAACAATAGAGGATCAAAGGTCAACAATTGATGTGGCTGTAAGGGTTGTGTTGAATGGGAGAAGATAGACGTAAATAAAGAATATATGATGGGAGACCAAAATTAGAAAAAACGGAAGGCGTACACCAAGAAGAACGTATAATGGTGCAATACATAATATAGTGAAAAACGCAGGAATACACTGATGGAACTGAACTCAAGAAATGGAAATGGCAAAAAGCAAGAGGAATTGAAAGAATTTTGTGGAGAACGGGTGATTCCTCAGACTATTCTAAGACGCAAAGTCCGAAAGTCCGAAAATGCTTCACAAAAAAGCTAGTTTTCTTAAAATTACTCGGAAAATATGAATGACAGGATCTTGAAATTTCGTGTCATAAAGAGGAATTTTTTCAGGTTTTTAAAGTAACTCTTCGAGTACCTTTAAGGGGCACCTTTTCGAGTACCTTTAAGGGGCGCAGCTCTTAGGGTAGTCTGAGGCATCACCCCTTAAATTTTCTGCCACTATTTAAGAATCACCCTGTATAAGTGATGAGCGATGAGTAGAAGAAACCCTAGCTACAATAAGATTACAAGCACGACCGGATTAAATTTTAAAGCAGAAGAAATAAAGCGAACAAATGAAACAATGAAAATAGGTATTGATCAAAGTCTTGCCACAAAAAATATATTAAAATTGATTACAGGCGGTGCAATTGTGGCAAGACTATGATCAATACCTATTTTTATCATGATTAATGCCACTTCGAGAGTGGATCTGTACGTTAAATTAAAAAATGATGAAAATAACTTTAAAGCATACCTATTTTACAATGGAAACCATTCGACAAATATTAGAAATATTCTATTGTATTATTGTTATCATTATTCGAGATTAAATCAAAAGAGTGATTTCATTCATAAACACTTAAATCATTGAATGAAACATCGATATCTTTCAGGTTCATCAAGAAAATAAATCCAGCAAAAATGTCTATTCCGCATTGATTTTAGGATTTAGGAATAGGAACAATGGGAGGGTTCTGTTCAAATACAGACACTGAAAGATATGACGATACTCCAGCAACAACAAAAGGCTTTAATGTTAAAAACTGTGGTCAGAAATTGAAATATTACACTTATATAAAGTCAGAAATTCCATAAAACTTACCGATCCCTAACAATCCATCTGAAATAATGAAGCGGGTACTCACCTGAAAATGAAAAAGACAATATTAAAATCGACATAAAACAGGGCATAAAACGCAATAATGGATACAGCTTCCGATTTAAAGAATTTTCATTAAAATTTCATTTCTTTGTTCCCGTCAAACACAAGACAAAAAGCTGATAACAAAAGATGGAGGACAAAGTATTCCCCGCATTTTTAATTTTTAATTACAAAATATCGAATGAAACTTCCACTGAGAAATTAATTAACCCAAAGTTCATTTGACTCAAGCAAGTGCGCTTTTGGGATAAACAAAGCGGGGACGAGTGCCGCCCCGGGGCGTACTCCTTTAGTTTTTTTTAATTACTGAAAGAGCTAATGAGTCGGGTTTCAACAGCAGCCGGGAGATATTCTTCTAACATGAACAAGACCTGTTGTTCCCGAACAGAATCCCTGGCGCCACATCTGACCCAGACGCTGAACTACAAACGACGCTCGGCGTCGCCGTCGCCTCCACCATCGACAGAGGGCAGCTCTATAATATTTCACGGCGTCGATCGATACTCCTGGTCACGCCTATTTAAATCATGTGATTAAACACAACGCACATGGACACTTCATTTCAATGATAATTTGCCGCAACTATAAAATCCCCGAGAAATCATAAAACACCGATAAAAAACAAAGTTTTATACTTTCATCTCTACTACAAGTTTTTATCGTCCTTTTATTCTTTAATATCTCCTTTTTTTGTTCTCAGTCATAGTTAAATTTTTACAACTTTAATACTTCCCTCATCCTTTTTCATTTTATTGTTCTCCCTGCTGCCACTTGATCTCGTCCTATTTTTTATTGTAACGGCTCTCTTGTTGTTTGAGAGGAGCTTTTAAAAATAACGGTTGCGTTAATTATCTTCCCTTTATGTTTGAAAATATAAAATGTCTCGCGTAAAAACCCTCAATGTAGGCAGGATCAGACGCACTGTTATTATTGATTGACGAGTAATAATTTATGACCAGTCGATCAAGTTCATTCGCTGGAAAATGAAAAGTTTTGTTATTTCCCACCGACAATGCTCGGTAAGCTATCTCTTTCCTGATGTTTCCTGGGAATAATCTCAACTATTTATTTTTGTCAAGAAGTTCTAGTAAGAAGTGCTTAGATGACGGCTACGAAGGCCAGAGCACCTTGGGAATCAATATTTAATTAATTGAAAAAAATTCCATGCATGAAATATTTAGTACCTAATTTCAGCATAAAGCATTAGCATTTGTCATTTAATGTAATTCAGTTACAATATTACTCATTAGGTACTTTGGAAAAAGAAAATAGAATTTCAAAGTAATGAATTACAATTGTTTTTTTTTTAGGAAATTGTCCTAGTACCCAATGGCAATAACTATTAGTTAGTCTAGAAAATATACGAAAAAGTAGAGTAAACTATACCATACTAATTCGATTTATTCCTAATTTATATACAGGGTGCATGTTTAAACTTCCCACCTTGAATGTCTTTGGACGTAAAAAAATATATTGATTTAAAATAAACCCTGGTCGTCCCAGCTGGGAGGGGGCACCTGCGCTTATATTGAAGCAATTTTTTTCACTTCCAGTTTAAAGGAATCGATGTTGAGGTTATGGCTGATTTTAGTGAGAAAGTAGCGTCTGAGTCCTATGGTGTTATCAGAATTTAAAAATTCTTTACCATTTCGAAGATAATGGTTGCCGAAACAACAATAGGCTGCCTATTCATTTTTGAAGATGACGAAAACAAATCACGGATTACTCCACTTTTAACCTCCCCAACCCCAACACAATTTTAAAAAAATGGGAGGTTACTGCAATCACTAAAATTTTCGAATTCGAGATAAGACCGGATCTATGCGTTTTGAGGTCTCAGGAACTCAAAAAAGTGGTTTTTAAAATGTGTCTGTGTGTATGTACGTACGTACGTTCGTACGTTTGTAAACACGCCACAGCCAAAACTACTCGATCGATTTGGCTGAAATTTGGAACATAGGCATCTCGTAACCCAACTTAGATCTGAAAAGCTTTTGGAGCCAATCGTGCAACCGCAAATGCCATTTTGGCACATCAACTTCTAAATTTTAAATGCAAACCCCCATTTTTCACGTCACCATAAGAAAGATCTTCAAATTCTGCTTCTAAAAATGTATTAACTCTTAGTGCCCTTCTGACCAAAAATTGAAAAAAAATTGATTTTTATCGGAATTTAAAATCGCGGTACAGCCCAAGCCCCTGGACCGATTTGGCTGAAATTTTGCACATGGGGATTGTATTACACGTCGAAGAGCTGAACTAATTTTGAATTCAATCGACTCACGGAAAGTGCCGTTTTGGCACACCAATTTCCAAATTTAAAATTATTCTCTCATTTGACCATTAAAAACAAGTTTTTGAAAGATTTATTGTCACCATCAGAAAGGTCTTCAAATTCTGGTTTTAAATAAGTCAAAATTAATTCGCATTTAGCGCCGTTTGGTTCAAAAAATCGAAATTTTATAATAACAGTAAAAATACATTATAGCCCAAATTACTGAATCGATTTGTCTGAAATTTGGTACATGGAGATTGGGTGACCCGTTGAAGACCTGAAAGGCCTTTGAAAGCAAGTGGCCCACGGGAAGTCCCATTTAAGCATATCAACTTAAAATTTTAAATACAAGACCTCCTTTTTATGTCGCCATTAGAAAGGCGATCAAATTCTGGTTCTAAAAATGTGTTCACAGTTTCTGCCATTTCAGTGGAAAATAGAGAAAAAATTGTTTCTCATTAAAAGGGAGCGGGCTGACAGTGGATGACATAAAGTGGCAGTTATTCTCAAAAAGGTGGAAAAAGATTAACCTTAAAAGGAACATACTACTGTCAAACGTGACGGGTGATGTCCGAGGTGACGTCGGTATTTGTCAGAAAATTGCGAAATTAGTCAAGGATTTAAAAAATTCTGTTGAATTGACTACTATCTACACAGAATACAAAGATCCACGCGATGGGGAGGTTCCAGCCGCTTCTCTGCTGCATTTTATTTTCAAATGCAACTACTTCAATTTTATTTCACAATAGCAAATTTAATTCAAGTGAATTATCCAATCCTATCACCTATCCTATCACCTAAGTGTTTTGGTAGTTTCTCAAATTTTGATTTAATTTGATGTTTTTGACGATTCGATTTTCTTAACTTGCTGCACTCCTCATACTTCCCTTGATATGTTCCCCATAGCGAATTACCCCTCGTAATTGTCATTTGCAAGAATACAAAGTCAATTTTGCTTTGCTTTGCTATTTCTCTTCCTCTCCTTTACGCGTTTAAATAGTTATTTGTACAACAAGTAAGGAAAAGTATGACTTTTCCATGTCAGTGAGTGTTTAATGCACGAGGCGAAGCCGAGTGTACCAATTCAAACGAGCATAGAAAAGTATCTTTTCCACGAGTTGTACACATTATTTTTCCGAGTACTGTTCTGAACTGGCGTTAACATTTAAGATCAAAAATGAGAAATCAAAAATTATTTGTACAGGGTCAAATACTTTCTAAAACTACATTTACATAGTAATGGAAAACAACTAAATAAAAATTAACAAATACTTAATGTCATTGCTGCCGATGGAAAAAATTATTTAGAAAAGCGTTGCTATGTGGAAAAGTGTTGCTTTGTAGAAAAGTTTAACTTCTCTAAATGCAAAAATACTTGGACATTTAATATATTTCAGAACAGCACACGGAAAAAAGTGTTTTGGAGGGATGCTATATACATATTATATTGTAGCAGGATGACCATCAGACAGCAGGAGCAATAATTTAATGTTATTATTTCTAGAGGCGCAATTGCTTTTATAGTAGCACTCCTGGACGAGTCCTGCAGGAGCCATCATCGTCTGGAATCATCCCGTCTAAGCTTTAAACGAACGCCACGTCATTAGACGATGCGTATTTTTACTGTTACGGCTCGAGGAAGGAATAAAAAAACTGATTATTTTAACGCGCCCCGGAGTCTTTATAAACAACTTTCGGTCGTAAAATCCAACACCTGTGACTTTTTTGATAAAACACGAAACAATTAAGATTCTCCCGACTAGTAGCTGATGCGAAAACATTAAACTTTGCCGCTCCATGAGCTCCGTCATTATAGACATCGGGGTGTCTATAACGACCTTTAGAATTCCACCTTGCACATTTGTAAGCGGTAGGCACCTCTGCGAAACGTTGATGGAACCCCGTCTGCTCTTTTATGTGTCTTGATTTCCATTCCTTTATTGTTATGTTATAGCTTTGCCAGGAATGCGTTATTTTCAGACCATCGACACCGCACTCGTTTAAAGAATGCATTTTAGGAGTCGCGATGAAATGTAGCTTTCAGGCATCTTTTGCGGAATGGAGGATTCAAAAGGTTCGTTTTTAACTTCTACGCTCGCGGAGCAGTTACTAAAATCGATCGAAAAATCGAATCGCCAAAAACATCAAAGTTTTCTTTACGTTTTAGGGTCCTGGGAATCCGAAAAATGCTTTTTGAAAAAGGTCTGTCGGTGATCACGCTGCAGCTCAAAGTATTGAACGTATCGAGATGAAATCTGGCACACATTGTAGGTGCTGATTAGATTTTGAGCGTGGATGTGAAGTTTGCTCCGCTAAATTGCTCCGAAAAATGGATGCCGTTTACGTCCGGCAACGCAGCAAATTCACCTGCCTGATTGTTGTAAACCAAGCTGACAATTAAATGTCAAAATTAAAAACGCAATTTATCACGATATAGAGGACTTTTAGGCAATTACCTCACTGAAAATGGTTCCATTTGAACATTATGGATCATACCACGTCCACTTTCGTAGGTGTCTTGCAAAAATTACTTAACAAAATCACTGCTTAAAGTTGCTCGTGTCAGGGCCCCAAATCTGCGTAATAAGGTCAACGTAGATCAAACCAATGTCCAAAACATTTAGGTGCATTGCCTATGATGGCATTTTCATAAAGAAATTTACAAAAAAAATATGGGAACCGTCTGCTCCCTCGCAAAATATAGTTGATAGAATCGAGACATGGGGGCGGCCCCAAACAGGTCAAGGAGGTCAACGTAGATCAAGGCAATGCGCGAAACACTTAGAGGCAACGCCAACGATTAGATTTAGAGAAAGAAAATTTAAAAAAAATAAAGGGAACCTCCTGCTCCCCCGCAAAATATAGTTGATAGAGTCGAAGACATGGGGGCGGCCCCAAATAGGACAAGGAGGTCAACGTAGATCAAGGCAATACGCGAAGCACTTAGAGGCAACGCCAACGATTAGATTTAGAGAAAGAAAATTAAAAAAAAATAATGGGAACCTCCTGCTCCCTCGCAAAATATAGTTGATAGAGTCGAAGACATGGGGGCGGCCCCAAACAGGACAAGGAGGTCAACGTAGATCAAAGCAATACGCGAAACACTTAGAGGTAACGCCAACGATTAGATTTAGAGAAAGAAAATTTAAAAAAAATAATGGGAACCTCCTGCTCCCTCGCAAAATATAGTTGATAGAGTCGAAGACATGGGGGCGGCCCCAAACAGGACAAGGAGGTCAACGTAGATCAAGGCAATGCGCGAAACACTTAGAGGCAACGCCAACGATTAGATTTAGAGAAAGAAAATTTAAAAAAAATAATGGGAACCTCTTGCTCCCTCGCAAAATATAGTTGATAGAATCGAAGACATGGGGGCGGCCCCAAATAGGACAATGAGGTCAACGTAGATCAAGGCAATACGCGAAACACTTAGAGGCAACGCCAACGATTAGATTTAGAGAAAGAAAATTTAAAAAAATTAGTGGGAACCATCTGCTCCCTCGCAAAATATGTTGATAGAATGGAGACATGGGGGCAGCCCCAAACAGGACAAAGGAGGTCAACGTAGATCAAACCGATGCGCGAAACACTTAGAGGTAATGCCTACGATGGGATTGAGGTAAGGAAAATTTAAAAAAATTAATGGCAATCATCTGCTCTCTCACAAAATATGCCACCCCCATATCTCAATTTTATTAACATATTTTGCGAGGGAGCAGGTGGTTCCCATTAATTTTTTTAAATTTTCTTTAACTCAATCTCATCGTAGGCGTTACCTCTAAGTGTTTTGCGCATTGGTTTAATCTACGTTGACCTCCTTTGTCCTGTTTGGGACCACCCCCATATCTAAATCCTATCAACATATTTTGCGAGGGAGCAGGTGGTTCCCATCAATTTTTTTAAATTTTCTTTAAGTCAGTCTCATCGTAGGTGTTGCCTCTAAGTGTTCTGCTCATTGGTTTGATCTACGTTGACCTCCTTTGTCCTGTTTGGGGTCACCCCCATGTCTAAATCCTATCAACATATTTTGCGAGGGAGCAGGCGGTTCCCATTATTTTTTTTTAATTTTCTTCCTCTAAATCTAATCGTAGGTGTTGCCTCTAAGTGTTCTGTGCATTGGTTTGATCTACGTTGACCTCCTTATCCTGTTTTGGGGCCGCCCCCATGTCTTCGATTTTATCGACATATTTTGCGAGGGAGCAGGTGGTTCCCATTATTTTTCTTAAATTTTCTTTCTCTAAATCTAATCGTTGGCGTTGCCTCTAAGTGTTTCGCGCATTGCCCTGATCTACGTTGACCTCCTTGACCTATTTGGGGTCGCCCCCATGTCTCGATTCTATCAACTATATTTTGCGAGGGAGCAGGAGGTTCCCATTATTTTTTTTAAATTTCCTTTCCCTAAATCTAATCGTTGGCGTTGCCTCTAAGTGTTTCGCGCATTGCCTTGATCTACGTTGACCTCCTTGTCCTGTTTGGGGCCGCCCCCATGTCTTCGACTCTATCAACTATATTTTGCGAGGGAGCAGGAGGTTCCCATTATTTTTTTTTAATTTTCTTTCTCTAAATCTAATCGTTGGCGTTGCCTCTAAGTGTTTCGCGTATTGCCTTGATCTACGTTGACCTCCTTGTCCTGTTTGGGGCCGCCCCCATGTCTTCGACTCTATCAACTATATTTTGCGAGGGAGCAGGCGGTTCCCATTATTTTTTTTAAATTTTCTTCCTCTAAATCTAATCGTAGGTGTTGCCTCTAAGTGTTCTGTGCATTGGTTTGATCTACGTTAACCTCCTTATCCTGTTTTGGGGCCGCCCCCATGTCTTCGATTTTATCGACATATTTTGCGAGGGAGCAGGAGGTTCCCATTATTTTTTTTAAATTTTCTTTCTCTAAATCTAATCGTTGGCGTTGCCTCTAAGTGTTTCGCGCATTGCCCTGATCTACGTTGACCTCCTTGACCTATTTGGGGTCGCCCCCATGTCTTCGACTCTATCAACTATATTTTGCGAGGGAGCAGGAGGTTCCCATTATTTTTTTTAAATTTTCTTTCTCTAAATCTAATCGTTGGCGTTGCCTCTAAGTGTTTCGCGTATTGCCTTGATCTACGTTGACCTCCTTGTCCTGTTTGGGGCCGCCCCCATGTCTTCGACTCTATCAACTATATTTTGCGAGGGAGCAGGAGGTTCCCATTATTTTTTTTAAATTTTCTTTCTCTAAATCTAATCGTTGGCGTTGCCTCTAAGTGTTTCGCGCATTGCCTTGATCTACGTTGACCTCCTTGACCTGTTTGGGGCCGCCCCCATGTCTCGATTCTATCAACTATATTTTGCGAGGGAGCAGACGGTTCCCATATTTTTTTTGTAAATTTCTTTATGAAAATGCCATCATAGGCAATGCACCTAAATGTTTTGGACATTGGTTTGATCTACGTTGACCTTATTACGCAGATTTGGGGCCCTGACACGAGCAACTTTAAGCAGTGATTTTGTTAAGTAATTTTTGCAAGACACCTACGAAAGTGGACGTGGTATGATCCATAATGTTCAAATGGAACCATTTTCAGTGAGGTAATTGCCTAAAAGTCCTCTATATCGTGATAAATTGCGTTTTTAATTTTGACATTTAATTGTCATCTTGGTTTACAACAATCAGGCAGGTGAATTTGCTGCGTTGCCGGACGTAAACGGCATCCATTTTTCGGAGCAATTTAGCGGAGCAAACTTCACATCCACATTTTGAGCCACATCGCTCTACAGAAAGTACCTTTTCGGCACATCAACTTTAAAATTTTAGATGCATCTATCCATGGATGCATCACCATAGGAAAGCTCTACAAATGCTGCATCTAAAAATGTATTACCTTTTAGAAAAAAATCTTTGTCGTGAAGAATAATTGAATAATGAACCATCGGAATTCGCGGCCCAAGCGTAGCGAGGGCTGGCGGATGGTTAAGGTCTGCAAACAGTACTTTAAAACAGAGGTATACACGTTTTCTATTATTCAATCCTTATTTAACAATTTGCCATCATTCCACAGACATTTTTCCCTTACTTCAAAATACAATATTTTATTTTCAAACGAAAAAAGACCAAATAAGAACAAATTTTTTGTTGCTCATCACTTTGGCACTTTTCAGGAACAGTGGCAATTAGTGGTCAAAACTTTACCAGTAGATTTTTCTATGAAAAATACGAAAATAAGTCCCAATGAACATATGTCGAAAAATAAGTCCAATAATTTCGGAGATATTAATTTTTTTCAGGACACTTGCAAATACATTTTCCTGTAAACTTTTTGACATAAATCAAAAAATATGATAGTTAGCTTGACATATCCATTCCTAGGTCGAATGAACTCACAATTTAGTTGCGATTCCAACCATAAAGGAAAAAAATGCCATTTCCTTCTGCTTAGCAGTGAAAATCAAGTGTTTCGGTGTAGTGGGGTGTTTCTAGTGATAGTGAAAAGAAGTAGAGGTAGTGAAAAGGAAGTAGGAGAAGAGTTACGGGGGAAGTAAAGGAAGTTTGATGAGTGTAGCAAAGCTAATACGGAGGAATTATCGAGGAAGTACAGGGAGTGAGAAGGAAGTATTCGACATGGAAGAAGTTTAGTGTACAAATTAATATTTGCGGTTCGCCCCTCGGGCAATTATATTGTCTGCAAATGACACACTCAAATGTTCGTTTTCCCCAGTTATTTGAGTACCTATTGATTGCAGATTCGAATTCTGTAAAAAAGAAAATGATGTGTGGAATTGTGCAATATTTTCTTTGGCGTCCAGCAAAATATAGGTCAATGCAAACCCATAAAATAACCCTCTTTCAACGCAAAAAAATGTTGCAATTGTTGCGTGCTGGGTCATATTGATAGCGAGTGTTACTTCCGCACACCTCGGTTTCCTTTAGAAAATGGCCCCCATAAATTGATAGTGCGAACGGAGCTGATGTAATGTCCATTCTTGGATCGGAATAAATCAGGCGTGCGCTGCAGTCTTGGAAGAAGCAATAAGGTTATCATTTTCCGGTGTTTTACTAAAGAAGACGCATGGTTCGTGTCTCGAGGCTAACTTAAATGAAATTGCACCGACCTGCCCACTCTTATTTCCTTTCAACCTACTTTTAGCTCGAGTTCCGGTCGAAACTGGGTTATTAAATTGTGATGTATGGCCGGGGGTAATTCAATTGCTTATTACCTATCTTTGTTTGAATTAGTGATCGAATACATCGATCCATGCAACAGTTTCCATCTGTCCAGGTAATTTAGCGCTGTTAAGGTTTCGTCCGTTTTGGGTTTATCTCCCAATCTAGATTTCCTAATTAACTAAAAGTTTTACTTTACTTCTATCAAATTGCTTCTGACTTTATTCCAATTTATGATGATTACATTTCTGCTTCAATTGTTGTGGGATTGATATAATTTTATTAATACTGCCTGAAGATTCACTCAGAAATTCATTAATTGGGGAAGAGTAGCTAACCACTTTTAGAGCAATTTTGCTAATCGGAATTTGACGGATACATAAAGTAAAAAGTCATTGCTTTCTTACTAGTATATTAGGTAGGGTTGGGCAAGTATGCCGTAAAGATAAAGCTTAAATATTCCGTCAAAATCCTTAAATATATTCTCTAAACGTAATAATTTTTATTAATTTAAATTTTCTAGAAATATTCTGGAGAGCAACCTTAAACTGATGCCGAAAATATGCAGCTTTATGCTGTAATGTACCCAAATATACCGGAACGTATGCTGTGTACCGTAAAACCTTGATATATGCCATACATTGTGACCGTTGGCTGTGGAATATTCCAAATAAAATTTTCTTGGGTCACCTGCTGCTGCTGAAATGACCTTAACTTTGTTTTCTCAAATGGAAAGACACTTTTTTCTCAACGGATTCGGAATCTACGACTTTTTTTGAGTTAAAAATATGTATCATACTTGACCGGAAGTGCAGTCACGGCCACCCTAGATTTTCAAAAACATCGAAGAAATCGGTGAAAATGTGCGATTTTTGAAAAAAGCAAATAGGAATTTAAGAAAACGTAATTGTGCAGTTGAATCTGTACCAAAAAAAAAATTTTGAAATGTTCTTGCTTTTTTCAAACATTTCAATTGGCTGCGACTGCTGTTTTGATCAAATATGATCATGTTTCTATATCCTATAAAAATTCGTAGATTCCCAAATCCGTCGAGAAAAATGCGGGTTTCCATTTTTAAAAACAATGATGACGTAATTAAGTCAAAAACGACCGCGTCAAAAAATTGACAGTGGCACCATTGCACGCCGAATGCAAAAATAACGATTTGAGGATTTTTGCAGAAAATTTCCGATTCAAGAATTATTGGCATTACTCTATACTTTTGCACAACCCGGTATGCAGGGTGTTTTCTAATTGCGTGTAAGTTTTTTAATTTTGCCAGAATAAAGGTAAGGTCACACACAGCTGCTTTTGCTGCGCAGTTTTTTTACTGCGGCTGCAAAAGCTGCGTGTAGTGTTCACACACAGACCAAAAGTAGCAGCTTGCGCGCAGTTTTTTATGTTGCGGCTGCCTAGAAAGTTGCATGCCTACAAAAATGTTGCAACCCTGTTCACACCTACTCCGCTGCTTTTGCTGCACTACTGCCCGTTGCAGCAAGCTGCAGTTTTTGCCGTGGCTTGCGCGAGAATAGTTTTGTTTTGCATTTCGTCGTGATCATTCCGACATTCCGTGTCCGAAAGGTGAATTGTTGATGGAAATGGATGAGGTCATGATACAAGCTGCGTTTTGTCTGGTGATTATACTGACTATTAGAAAACGAAGAAGAAGAAGAAGAAATCTACGGACTAGAAGAAAAAGAATTTGGGTCAGGAAATGGATCAGAAATTGAGAATATCCTCTCGTTTCCATTTTTGTGGCGGCATGTTCCCACAAAATTGTTCTAACCTCTGACCACACCTCTGCTGACCTTTCTAAACAAAACTGCACTTGCAACTGCAGCAAAAGTTTCAACCAAATGAATATTTTTTGCAGCCGCACAACTCCAGAAAAATGTCACTCACACTAGGCTACTTTTTATACTGCGGGCAGCATAGAAAAGTTGCATGCAGCATTGCTGCGTTCGCTACTTTGCAAGTTGCGGGTAGGTTCACACGTCGTGCAGCATAAGTTGCGCAGTTTTTTAATTGGCATCGCAGCAAAAGTAGCTGTGTGTGACCTTACCTTAAGGTTTCGTCTGAAAACATTTGATTTTTACGGATCAATGGTTTGTTGCCGTAGTAGTCACCAACAATGTTCGTATTTAGTCGTAAAAAACATTTATGTGTTAGAAAGAGAGAATTAAAGTGCTGAGAGTGTTTTAACAACGTTGAATTCACTAGTGAATTTATGTTTTTGACAATGTTGGAGACGTCTACGTAATTAAGTCCAATCCCACCAGTGGCTTTTTGAAGTTTTTTTCCATGCAGAAGTGCTTTTAAGCTTCTTCATTGGAACTTAAAGTAGGTAATCTGTAGATTTTATGTGCATATCTAAAGGGTTCTCGCGAAGGGAAACTTCCATTTATAACTTATGAGCAAAGGCACCCTCTCACCTCACACCATATCCATTACTTCCAATGGAATTAATAACGTCATTAAATATTTTAGTGACAAAAATGGATTTCTCTTGCTAAAGGCGAAAATCAATGACATTCCAACATTTATAACGCCATTATTTCTGGTGCAATAAAAGAAGGAACAAAACATTTTAAAAAGTAATCTTCAAAAGTCCATAATCCCTAATAACCTTAACATGGAAAAATAAAGCACGTTCTCAAAGCTCTCTCGCATAATCCGCCATTACCCTTTCTATTACCATCAGAAAGGTTTCAGAAACAAAAGGATGATAATCCTAGGGCGGCAGTGCCGGCCGATAACACTAATCAGAGGGAAGTGGATCCTGCGAGACTAGGTCACCCCCGCAGATTATAATGGCATGGTATTTATCAAGTGTAATGTGTAATTATCCTTGCGTTTTACTGATTTCGTTATTCTGCTAGTTTGAGCCGTGGTAATTTATTTTCCAACCTGAATTGTCTAGCGATAATTAAATTTTAGTCAATGGTGTTTTTCTCCTGCAGGATCGAATACTGGTCATTTATCATACTCGACGAAATACATTATTAATCCTCTTCACCAGTATTATCCATCCACATGCAGGTGTGTCACATTGTGCCGAATATTAATTAAAACTGCCAGGAAAAGAATTGCTGTAGGACAAGTGCTCGATTATCAATTACCTAAGCAGGGATTGCATAATTGCTCGTCCGCCGATCCATCGGGGATGAAAGCCATCGATTTTACGTAGTCCCGCTTGGCCCCGGCCCTTAATTAAACTCGGACGCCCTCTGCACATAACACATGACTAACACATTGACGTGAATGTTAGTTTAGGACCGTCGAAGAATTTATTTTCTGGGTCGATGTAATTTGCATCCGAGACTGATTGATGGTTTCTCACCTGCAACAATAATTTATGATGTCTGTTTCACAATTCGCTCGCCAGGTCGATTTATGGGGTGGCATTTTTAATATTCTTATCTGTCGTGCGGTTTGTTTGCCGACGAACTCACCAGTTGCACCAGACTTCTCTTCTGAGTACAACCTAAACTCTACGCGTGCTCGCACGAAAACTCAAAATGTCCTAATAGGCCAGTCAGCAAGGGATGATAAATTGGTCTAATAAGGAAAGAAATCGAGGAAAGCGGGAAAAAGTTTTATTCTCTTCCTAAAAGCCTTCTCTAGAACATATTAATTTGGCACCCCTCTACCACGTCGGCTTTGGCCGCCATCTTTGAAAAATGGCGGCCGAATTCGTTTTCTTGCAATTATCTCGCTTAATATGCACTTTCGAGCAAAACGTGTTATTAGAAGAATTGTTCTACAGGAAATTTTATACAAGAAAGGTCCTATGCATTTTTCTTATACCGGGTGGTCGTTTTATCTTGAGACTGGCAAGACTGGCAATCGGAAAGGAAATGTTTTTTATAAAAGTTTTATGACTTCGAGGGGGAAAATAGATAGTATCATGGCCATTTTGATTCAAGGTCATTTTCAAGGTCAAATGAAGGCCAACTTAATTTTTTTAATGGAAACCTATATAAGAATCTTGTAATAAAAAATATGTTTCCATCAGTAAAAAATTAAGTTGACCTTCATTTGACCTTGAAAATTACCTTGAATCAAAATGGCGATAAGGCCATGTATTTTCCCCCTCAAAGTAACAAAACTTTTATACAAAACGTTTTTTTCTAAAATGCTTCCTTTCCGAGATATTTGCCAGTCTCAAGATAAAACGACCACCCCGTAATAGAATAATAATAACTCGAAAACGGTTGAAGGTATCGAGTTGTAATTTATGTACTATCATTGCGTAAGTACTAGTACTAACAATGCTATAATCATCTCGACTTCGGTTGCCATCTTTGAAGAATTCCAAAACCGGCTTCTTGCATTTATCTGTCCGGGCGAATTTTCTTATTTTATTTGGATTACGAGATATTTAGGGGTGGCTCTTTTTCATTGGAAGGCTCTGTATGAGGTAAAGGGTAAAATCCAAAGGCGCAAACTGCTTTGAAGGCCTAAGCAGGAAACATAAAAACAAAGTAACCCAAACGGATAAAGTTCTTGGAAAACCTTATTTCTGGGATTTCCAGGTGCTCTCTATGAATATGGGCTTAAAGTCGGAAAAATAAAGAAACGTGTTTCAAAGTTTTTATTTAAAGAAAGATCAAAATGTGTACATTTATGCTCTAGCATGCCAAAATATGGAGCACACATGCATTATACAGGTAAACTGTGGCACGATATTCAAAATAAAATGATGTTTTTTAGGCGTAAAAATATACCAATAAAAAAAAAACATGCAAAAATGCTTGTGCCCAGCCCTAAACTCATAATAGCTAATCTACCGTACTAAGGGTTTACAGCTTTTTTCTCAATATCAAAATTATGATATTTTTAAGTATACGTGGTTATAATTTTTTCAAATTAATATTATTTAAATTTTTTGTCAATTATTTGTCAATTAGTTTGTTTTGAATTTCAACCGACGACATGCGTCAGCGACAGTAATGTTGCATGTTGCATGAATTGTTTGTACTAGACATCTGTTTGCCTTTTTAGGGGAATAATGGCAGTAAAATAACGGCAACAGCGCAAGTCGAAGCGCTCGGCTGTTGACGCAAAGCCCTAGCGGCGAGTAGCGACACTTACTGAATCTAGAATGGGATACATAAGGTATCTTTTCATCACGCAAAGTCGCTATCAACCCTGCAACCCACAAACAACAAAATCTGTGTGAAAGTGCTATAAACTCGGTTTTCTTAAATTTGTGACTTTGGCTGTTTGGGTCTGAGTCTACTTAGTCTGGAGCCATCGAAAGAGGGATCAGGGGGAAACAAACATTTTTGCGACATAATTAAAAATCAACTTCGTTCCGCCCTTGCTCTCACCGGAGGGTGGCAAGAGAACCTCCCTTGAGCCATAGTGAGCGAACAATAAGTTAGTTGAAGGTTTAGTATATGGGTTCGTTCCCAAAACCACCACAGGGCCCTGTGGCGCCATGCAGCCTCCCCCATTGCTTTGCGGTGCAGCTCTTGGCTATTAGTTGAGGGGTCGTCCGGGAGTGCGTGCTGGCAAATGGGACGCCCGTTTACCGCGAGCTTTATTGTAGCAAAATTACTATTAATTCCCAGAGCGCCCCATAATAGCGCGTATTTTTTCGAGTTAGTGTCCTCGAAATGGAGCATTTACATTAGTTAAAAGACGATAAAGTTAATTAAAGTGCGACCCAGAGGAAAAAACCGTTCCGCGGCTCATTATAAATCAAACGGCGTGAGCAATTATTTTCCAAATTGGAAGTGACGAGACCCGGTGACGATTCGATGTAGCAGTTGTCTGGCGCATCAAAGTGTTTGAATTTACAGCCCGTAACAAATCCGACAGTGACGGCGAGGGGCGCATCCCGAGAGAAATTTCAGCTTGCATAATCTGCAGACGAACCCTGCAAGGATGATGCATAGAACAATCCCATAGGCAGGAGACGCACGCCGTCTCGAATAAGCCGGGATTGTGATGAAAAACATGGACGCGCGAGGATGTAACCGTGAAATTACGTATAATAAACCAATACACACGAGGCGTTATGGAAATGTGAAATCTATAAGCACCAACATTCCGACTCTAACACTGCATTGCGGCTGGTTTTATACTTCTGCGACGCCGTTTTTATTAAACTATCGGGAATATTGGGATAATGCAAATAAAACACAGTGAGAATGTGCGCGCGAGACCATAACATTTTTACACATTGTTTTGTGTTGTTTGTTGTGCTGCCTGGTATTAGTGAGCATCCGCCGAGCCAGTCGGCGAAATTGCCAATTTTGTCGGCGCTTTGCTTTGGAACTTGTTAAAAAGTGCCACGACCGACGTCATTTTCCCTCCATTGTTAAGCGAGGATCACTCCGGGAATCAAGCAACTTAGCTTGCATTCCAAGAGGAAGAATGACACTGACACAAGAACTAAAATTAACATAAATATGACGGCAGATCTTAAATTACTTATAGCGAAATTTTTTTAGTAATTAAATTAATAAAATTCATGTAGGATCAACGGTTTTCGAGTTATAAAGGGAAAACGTCGGTGGGACCCACGTCCTCCACCATTTTTTGAAGACTGCGCTGCGGCTAACGCAGACGCAGAGGATTTGTAAGGACTTTTAGTATGTTAAACAGTACATAAAGTAGAACTTCTTAGCGCAAAAAACTATTGCCTTCACATTATTTCCACATTTGCATAAAAAAATTCTAATACGACTGAACTAAGCAAGAAAATGAACAACTTAACTTTAGTAAGGTTTGATTTAATAACAAAAAAAATGGGCTAGAACTTCCCCACTTGGTGAATGATCCAATTCTATCACCTATAAATTTCGAAGTTTCGGGAGTTTTCCAAAATTTTTATTTTTTATTGCCAAAAAGGCACTAAATTTGATTGCATTTTTGGAAAGATAATTTGAAGACCTTTGATAAAAACAAATGGTGGTCGCCTTTAAAATTTCATGGATGTCATGTGAAAAGGTACTTGTATTTGGCCGATGTAGTTACCAAAAATAAGCAAATTTTCCTACTAGCTATATCTAAATACTCCACCAACATTGTTGTCTGGGATTGCTCAAAATTTTACGATTTGTTGCCAAAAGGGCACTAAGTTTGAATATATTTCTGGAAATAACATTTGAAGGCATTTCATGTGCTGATAAAGAAAGTTTGAGTTTATTATTTAAATTTCAAAATTGATGTCAAAATGCCACTTACAGTTGACCTGGCCGATTGCCACCAAAATTAAATCAACTCTTAGGCGGACATTGGTATCTCCACCCACCAAATTTCAGCCAAATTGATCGAGTATTCTGGATTGTAACGTGTTATTTAATGTCGCTTGAAAATTTCGAATTTTTTGGTTTTATGCCAAAAAGGCGCTAAGTGTAAATACATTTTTGGACACATAATTTGAAGACCTTTCATATGCTGATAAGAAAAATTGGTGTTCATCACTAGAAGGCCATCGCTAACCGCCATACCAAATTTCATTAAAATTGTTATGTTATCTCAATTTCGAATTTTGGACTGATTGCAGTAACTTCCCATTTTTATATTGGTTGTGGGGAGGTTAAAATTATTTTAGAAAAAAAATGCAGCAGAGAAGCGGCTGGAACCTCCCCATCGCGTGGATCTTTATATTCTGTGTAGATATAGTAGTCAATTCAACAGAATTTTTTTAATCCTTGACCAATTTCGCAATTTTCTGACAAATACCGACGTCACCTCGGACATCACCCATCACGTTTGACAATATGTTCCTTTTAAGGTTAATCTTTTGCCACCTTCTTGACAATAACTGCCACTTTATGTCATCCACTGTCAGCTCGCTCCCTTTTAATGAGAAAGAATTTTTTCTCTATTTTCCACTGAAATGGCAGAAACTGTGAATACATTTTTAGAACCAGAATTTGATCGCCTTTCTAATGGCGACATAAAAAAGGAGGTCTTGTATTTAAAATTTTAAGTTGATATGCTTAAATGGGACTTCTCGTGGGCCAATTGCTTTCAAAAGCCTTTCAGGTCTTCAACGGGTGATCCAATCTCCGTGTACCAAATTTCAGCCAAATCGATTCAGTAATTTGGGCTATAATGTATTTTTACTGTTATTATAAAATTTCGATTTTTTGAACCAAACAGCGCTAAATGCGAATTAATTTTGTCCTATTTAAAACCAGAATTTGAAGACCTTTCTGATGGTGACAATAAATCTTTCAAAAACTTGTTTTTAATGGTCAAATGAGAAAATAGTTTTAAATTTGGAAATTG
This sequence comes from Pycnomerus fuliginosus, assembly GCA_963924575.1. Lineage (NCBI taxonomy): Eukaryota > Metazoa > Arthropoda > Insecta > Coleoptera > Zopheridae > Pycnomerus > Pycnomerus fuliginosus. Next base: position 18,399,577 of record OZ004624.1, on the reverse strand, counting down.
GTGTGCCAAAACGGCACTTTCCGTGAGTCGATTGAATTCAAAATTTGTTCAGCTCTTCGACGTGTAATACAATCCCCATGTGCAAAATATCAGCCAAATCGGTTCATGGGCTTGGGCTGTACCGCGATTTTAAAGTCCGATAAAAATCAATTTTTTTTTTGTTTTTGGTCAAAAGGGCACTAAGAATGAATACACTTTTAGAAGCAGAATTTGAAGGTCTTCCTTATGGTCAAGTGAGAAATGGGGGTTTGCATTTAAAATTTAAAAGTTGATGTGCCAAAATGGCATTTCCGGTTGCACGATTGGCTCCAAAAGCTTTTCAGATCTAAGTTAGGTTACGAGATGCCTATGCTCCAAATTTCAGCCAAATCGGTCTAGTAGTTTTGGCTGTGGCGTGATTACAAACGAACGTACGTACGTACAGTCGGGGACAATGAAAAAGCCCACCCCACGGCGACGATTCATTTGGTCGACTGCATCGTTGCGGTTTGATCGACGTTTGCCTGACAGGTTAGCACACATTAGCCGCGTGGCAGCACCAGTCGACCAAGTGATTCGTCGCCGTGGGGTGGGCATTTTCAAAGTCCCCGACTGTACAAACGTACGTACGAACGTACGTACATACACAGACACATTTTAAATACCCCTTTTTTGGGTTCCTGAGACCTTAAAACGTGAAGATCTGGTGCTATCTCAAATTCGAAAATTTTAGTGATTGCAGTAACCTCCCATTTTTTTTAAATTGTGATGGGGTTGGGGAGGTTAATTGTCTATTTAAAAATTCGCCATTTACGCGGTGCAGTTTTTATGAGAAAGTAATATGAAGACCTTGCTGTGGAGGCTTTTAGGAACTTCTGTTCCTATTTTAGTTGTCTCTCTATGTACAGGGTGTCCAAAATTAATTTACAAAATCTGAGAATTTTAAAGCAAGTTTATTCCCAATTTTTCTAAATATATTTTTAGTCAGGTTAATGTGGAATTTATAAGAGAACATTTCTTGTAATACAAACATGTCGGTTATGTTCATCCGTTTTTGAGTTATTCGCACAATACACAAATTTTTTGTTTGCAAACAATTTTAACTTCTAAAATTGTAACATATAAGCAATTAGTCTAATACTGAACGGTACATTAATGTTCAGAATATCTTCCATTTTGGTCTATGATAAATTTAATTTGTTCATGAGGACAATTTCAATACCCTTCGCACTTTATTTGAAATAGCACACATCCATTGCATAAAAACGTAGAAAGCTTTCCAACAGACACCATAACACCATAGTGAATTTTCTGTCTTCTGTAACGTGACAAATTGTGAAATTATTTGTTTAAAATTTCAAAACTCAAAATTTTTCAAACTTTCGTAATTTAGAGTTCTTAAAATCGCTAAAATGAATGTTAACATCAGAGAAAGGGAAAGTGAAGGAGGTCTTTTTTATTTTGAATATTTACTGTATGGTTGTATACAATTATTAGTCCTGACCTCGATTAATGAGTAGCTACCTATTTTTGTTGGTAGACATATTTTTTATACTAGAGGTTAAAGGTAGTCTAACTGTGTTCCAAGAACAAATTAACAAAATAAAGTACAGTTTGGTTTCGGTGCTTATTGTCTGCAAACCAAAAAAATTGTAATATTTGCGAATAACTCGAAAACGGATGAAACTAACCAACATGTTTGTATTATAAAAACATTCGCTTATAAATTCTGCATTAACCTGTCCAAAAATATACAGATCACAATTTATTTTGAACAGCCGATACATTGGGAAACAACTAAATTCGGGTCAGGGGTTCCTAAAAGCCTCTACAACTAGATTTTCATCAGAGGTTCCTAAGAGTCTCTATAACTATAGGTCTTCATGTATTGATATAAATTTAAATTTTTTGCTATCAAACCAAAGATTCAATTAGGGATGAACAAGAGCTTCTAAAGGGGTTATAAATATGCTAAAAGATACCACCATTAGCAAAAAGTCAACTTTGATATGTCAAATTTTCTTGAACCACCCTGCAAATTTAAAAATATTTTCCGGAAATGCGCCTTCATTTCTAGTCTGGTGATATACATATTCTGATATTCCAAATGATGCTTCCTGAAATACAATTGACGGTTCTGAATTTCAATTGATGCTTTCTGATATTCATTTGACTAATCTGTACTACACATTTTCCAATAGTAGTTCAGAAAACATCATTTGTATTTGAGAAGGCATTCTGAACTACAATTGACGTATTCTGAAATTCATTAATTAATCTAAACTACGTTTAACGATTTCTGAAATTTAATTGATTAAACTACATTTATCGGATTTCGAAGTTCAATTGACGGATTCTAAAATTCAGTTGACGCTTCCTGAACTAGGTACATCTGGAAAAGATGTAATCCTTCAACTCGTCCGCCACCTTCACGCAACCCCTTTTGTCACGCAATTGTGGCATTGTGAGATCTTCTTTCAATTACTTTTGTTTTAATCGTCCGGGGTAGTTTAGAACACCTATCCACTAATAATTTTTCCCAATTAAAGTAACGCCATGCATGTATAGCTCTGATGCGAATATCTTTCTCTTTATTGCACCAGGTTGTAATTAATTAGTAAATACCGGAGAGGAACACAACCTATACAAACTTCTATTAAATCTCGTACAACAGCTCACACAGAAAAATATTTTCATTTCGCGCCTCGACGAAATTTAAATTACTTATTAACAACTAATCAATTAATTAATTAATTCTTCGTCTTGTCTTCAGAGATGACACGAAAGAGCAATTTGAAGTTCAAGCATTGTGAGGCGAATTTTTTTGGTCAAGACGTCAAGTTGACACGTAAAATAGGACCAGGACCAGTCGAGAGGTCAGTCCTTCTGTTGATGACTGTGTCTGTTCCCTTATCCAATCCAATATGCATTTGAGTTTGCATAGGGCGGGAGGAATTTAAATTGCTGGTGGTCAGCATTCGGTTCGTCTGTTTTTGCTCGATTTTCGACCAAAGTTAATCAAATCCTGCTGTAAAAAGCGCACATGCTGTAAATCAACATGTAATGTGTCATGTTTTCGGGTTCGACGCTACCGCATTGACGGAGAATCTTCGAATCGACCCCCACGTTGGACGCCAAAATTGTACGAACCTATATATCCACGTGGGAATACACAGTTTCTGCGTCCATTCATCATCCGTTTGTCAAATAAATCCCTAATAATTTTAAAATCCGGTTTGTTTACGATTAATCACTTCTTCGTTGGAAATTTAAATCAGTCTGGCTTCCAGAGCGCCGCACAAAAACTTGGTCCTGAAATCATTAAACTGGCGAAATAACCCCGGAAAAAAGAGGAGCTGCCGTTCAACTTTGCTACAAAATAAACTCGTCCGGCAGAGAATAATTTGTAAAATAACTCAATGCCCTGTGATAATAAAACTTTGTGTCGCTGTGCGTTAATTTGTCCTGCGGAGACGGTTTCAAAGGACTAGAAACCCATTAAATAACGAAATTGCAAACCTATGTTGTCGTACACAAAACAGTATAAAACGTGTCAAGTGCAGGTTTTATTGCAATTGCAACGTCTAAATGCGTCCGCAATAAAATTAATGAACCGATAGTATTCAAAAATAACCTCTGGGAGTGAATTTATTATTGCCTGTCCAAACTTACAGCAACAATAGCATCGTCTTGCGGTGAACTGGGTCGAAAACTTTAATTTTTACAAATAGAAACTGCAAAATATTAGCGCTGACCCAAATTGTAACTTCTGGTAGCTCCAACATGCGGTGCGACAGAAATTCAATGTAATATGTTTGCAATTGCAATTTGCATCTGTTAAGCTCGAGCTGTCACAGCGGCAATCGTTGTGTCAGCAGAGTTTAGCTTTTGCAAACCTAAAAGCTGCATTTATCATGTACAACTTGTGGCCGTCAGATATTGGCGAGTCTGGCATCGTTCCGTTTCAACTCGGGTGCTATTTTGCCCTAACACTTATGAAAATTTCCACGGAACCTGAACGGCAATAATGGCAGCAATAGTAAACTTGCATTTGCGTTGCAGGCGTGAATATCTTTTCAGCTTCGGGCAAACTCCAGCAGCGATATTGTCCAATGCATTTTCGGGTCAGCACCTTGGGGACGCCTTAAGTGGGAATAATAAAACTCCATTGTTAAGGGGGCGATAATGACGCTGCTACTTTCAAGTTTATAAAAGGGACTGAAACTGTTTCAGGAAACTGTTTTGACACATGCATCTTCTTGAATATCTATCAGGATTGTTCATGTAAAGGCAGGATTATATGCAAAGTGCATTTTTTGCACCACCAAGCCCACCTCAATCTACAGGGATACACATCGCATTGATATACATTTTCCGTTGGCTTTTATACGCTGATATAGACTCTAAACTTCAGAAAAGAATATATGGACAAATAACTGCCCAGGTTTGGTTTCTAAATGAAAATTGGAAGTTCTTCGTCAACTGAAGATTTAGGGAGCGGTTGGTGCTATTTATTCCTATTCGCGGGAAATTTGAAATAGTCAATTTTGATTTACTAACAGGCGGGAGGGAAGTCGTTAAAACTTCATTTCCCATTTAAATTCCTATGGACTATTGCTAACATAAGCATTCTGTTTAAATGTATCATGTTTCTGTTCAAACATCGTCTTAAGTTTGAATACAATTATTTCTATAATGATTTATCTGAAAACTTAACCTGAAAAATAAAAATTGAAAGAAGATTAAAATAGGGAACTCCAGATCTGACTCGATTGACTAGTGGACACAATTACAGTGACACTACAATTGAACAATCTAGAATATATAAAGTGGCACTTAGCTGATTAGGCGATAAAGGAAATAATTACGTTTCGTGATCCTGATAATTACGAGTGCTCGCCGAACGATTTTGAAACTATCAACGTTCTGGATCTGGACGAAGCGAACTACCTATTACCAAAATATGAAGGACGAGGCTGGTTCAAGGTCCAGGATTCAAGTCAGACAAGTCGGAATGTTATTTCTTCAATTATCACTTCTGGATCAATTCCAGGATTTGGTAGGCGAAAGACTTAAAATCCAGCACGCTACACTGAAATCAGAGTAATGCATAATGGCATACAAAAAATCTCCTCTTAGCCAAAGTCGCTACTGAATAAAACGATCTTAATTTGTCAAGTACCCCAAAAGTTTTGATGGGGAATATTTTATTACATCTGCTTAAGGTAATAGTCGGGGAGGCAGCGACAGATTGGCTTGACTCATTTCATTAACTTTCTAAAGTCATTTTTCCTATTACTTATATCTATGTGAGTCATAAAAGTCGAGTCTGCCATGCGAGTAGCGGGACAACGCCCCACGGGGACGGCTCAAATATGTCAAAAAAACCAGTATCATTGACTGAAATCATTAACGCTGAAATTGTTTATATGGGTAATGAACACCATGAAGTGTCCAAAAAAGCCGGTCTGCCAGTTTGTCTACGGGACAAAATGTGTCTGCCAGTTGCAAAAGTATGTCAAAAAAATCGAGTACCTACTTTGACTGAAATCATTGACGCTAAAACTGCTTGCATTTATTAGCTTATAGTTTTAAATGTTAGAAAAGAGTGGTCTATCGGGACCAATGCAGTCTGCCAGGCGCCCGAAAGAAGAATCGGGGGTCTTAATAAAAGATTATCACGGCACTATTAATGGGACGATCTATACGAAACTTGGTAAATTTGTATATAATTCAATCAGGGATTTGATGGTGATGTTAGTTTTTTTTCAGCCTTCTGAATTTTTAGCTACTACTATAATAACAGCGTGGTCGTTTTATCTTGAGACTGGAAAATGTCTCGAAAAGGAAACATTTTAGAAAAAAATGTTTTGTATAAAAGTTTTATGAATTCGAGGGGGAAAATGGATGGCATCAACGACATTTTGATTCAAGGTCATTTTCAAGGTCAAATGAAGGTCAACTTGATTTTTTTAAATTTAAACCTATTTTTTATTACAGATTCTAATTCCCCGTAAAAGAGCAAACAACCCTCATCTAAATTATTTTTGGATCCGTTGGATGTAAATTTTTATCTATTTCGAAATGCCCAGAAATTTCCTAGTAACAGCGGTACTTATAAGTCAAACTTTGGGGGGATTTCACAGTCGGCAGTGGTGTACAAATTTTCGGCAGTGTTAGTAGAAAATGTTAGGCAGTGGTTGCAAAAATTGAACAAATTCGACAGTGGTCTCTGAATTTTTAGGCTGTCAGGGGACTTCACAGTCGGCAGTGGTGTACAAATTTACGGCAGTGCCCTGAAAATTCGGCAGTGGTGTACAAATTTTTGCGGTGTGAAATGCCCCCCAGTCAAACTGCAACTGTTCTTATTCGTGGTAATTTTTGATTTAAGCAGTCATTTTGGAGATAATTGAGGTTCTGCCTTAATAAGCACCAGTTACGTTGTGTAAAATCTGCATAAGCCGGTTTCAAAATTAGAAACTACTTCGACCTACAAAATTTTTGTGCCAATCGTCGCCATGTCATTTCCCATTGAAAATGGTGACGATTGGCACAAAAATGTGTAGGTCGAAGTAGCTTCCTAATTTTGGCACTAATAGACTTGTGAAGATTTTATACAAGGCAACTGGTGCTTATTAACGCAAAACCTCAATTATCTCCAAAACGGCTGCTTAAATCAAAAATAACCACGAATAATAAAAGTTGCAGTTTGACTAACCCTTTGCATTTAATACCACCAGATTTAAAATTCGTGACCTTGAAAAATGTCAAGGCCATTTCGGGTTTCTGAGGATTGCGTTGTCAGAATTCGATAAAATTCACAATGTAGACGTAGGTTCATATAGTGCCAATAGCTCCTAAAATTCATTAAGATCCGGCAGTCCATTCCTGAGATATCTGAAAAAAACTGCTCTCGATGGCGCATCTTTGGGGAGCTGTGGCTCTCTTAGGAAGCGACTTCGATCTACAAATTTTTGTACCAATCATCACCATCTTCAATGGGGAATCTCAGGTCAAAATAGTGCCAAACATTATCGGGACACCCTGTATACAGGGTATCCCTCGACGAGCGTCAGTTAGCCGTATCTGGAGAACTGTTTCTAGCATCGTCTTGAAAATTTGTACACAGGGGTTTCAATTAATTTTGAATCGACGTAAAATATTTTCATCAATGGCGCACTTCCGGTTATACCGGAAATAGACACTAACTTCCTTATTTTAAATGGAACACCCTGTATATTATGATATTTTTGCATTCTACGTTTCATTCTAGGTAAACTTTTACTATGAATTGCTATGCCAAAAATCAACCGTTTTTGAGAAAATCAAGAATTTCGCTTTTTTATGCCAAGTGCAGACCTAAGTTCAAAAAGCTGTCATCCTTACAGTATGAAATGAGAAAACGATATTAATTTGGCATGAAGACTAATGTAGGGTGTATCCGCCCCTGGACTCAAATTGGGTCAAATACATACAGGCGGTTCTCTGCAAATTTTTAAACATCATCAATTTCATTGGTCAAATAGTCAATTTTTTCAAATAAAATGCCCCAACTATTTTATCGCACATCGATGCAGAATTTAATTATCTATCATTTTAGTCTACATGTATGCCATATTTAAATAAACAGTTTTTGTGATATTTCTAAGTATTTGGAATTTGACCAAAATTTCATAATCAGCACGATTTAATAACCAAAGTTAGCTATGATTTTAGGAGCCTTTAGAGTTCCTTAATTCTGCTCAATTGAAAATTTAATCTTATTTTAATCCTGTTTTAAAATATGAAATTTTGGTCAAATTCCAAATACATAGAAATATCACAAAAACTGTTTATTTAAATGTGGCAAACGTGTAGACTAAAATGACAGACAATCAAATTCTGCATCGATGTGCCATAAAATAGTTAGGGCATTCCATTTGAAAAAATTGACTTTTTGACCAATGAAGTCGATGATGTTTAAAAATTTGCAGAGAACACCCTGTATGTATTTGATTCAATTTGAGTCGAGGGGCGGATACACCCTACATTAGTCTTCATGCCAGATTAATATCGTTTCCTCATTTCATACTGTAAGGATGTTACAGCTTTTTGAAGTTAGGTCTGCACTTGACATAAAAAGCGAGATTCTTGATTTTCTCAAAAATGGTTGATTTTTGGCATAGCAATTCCTAGTAAAGTTTACCTAGAATGAAACCTAGAATCCAAAAATATCATAATATACAGGATGTTCCATTTAAAATAAGGAAGTTAGTACCTATTTCCGGTATAACCGGAAGTGCGCCATTCATGAAAATATTTTACGTCGATTCAAAATTAATTGAAACCCCTGTGTACAAATTTTCAAGACGATGCTAGAAGCAGTTCTCCAGATACGGCTAACTGACGCTCGTCGAGGGATACCCTGTATAGTAGTTATTATAGTAGTAGCTAAAATTTCAGAAGGCCGAAAAAAAAACTAACATCACCATCAAATCCCTCATTGAATTATATACAAATTTACCGAGTTTCGGATAGATCGTCTCATTCGAGGGGGAAACAACCAATGAAAATTTGTACACCATAAATCCTTTTTGGTTAATAAATCCCCGTAAATCCTAATAAATCCTCATAAATCCTAATAAATCCTCATAAATCCTAATAAATCCTCGTAAATCCCCATAAATCCTCATAAATCTCCATAAATCCTCGTAAATCCTCGTAAATCCCCATAAATCCTCGTAAATCCCTATAAATCCTCGTAAATCCACATAAAGATCTAATTGGGGCCCTCTATTATCAATATTATTGCCATTAATGATAATGTTTTTGAAAGTGGCTAGAGAGGTACTCAAAAACAGAGTGCGCCACGGGCGAAAATCTTTGAAAATTTCAAGGTCACGCATCTCCCATAAAAAGATTTTTTATCGAATTCGCCTATTGATATACAGGATGGTCGTTTTATCTTGAGACTGGCAAATATCTCGAAAAGGAAGCATTTTAGAAAAAAAATTTTTGTATAAAAGTTTTATGAGTTCAAGGGGGAAAATAGATGGCATCATCGCCATTTTGATTCAAGGTCATTTTCAAGGCCAAATGAAGGTCAACTTGATTTTTTTGAATGGAAACCTATATTTTTTATTACAGATTCTTATTCCCCATAAAAGAACAAACAACTCTCATCTAGACTATTTTTGGATCCGATGGATGTAAATTTTAACCTTTTTCGAAATCCCTAGACATTCCCTAGTAACAGCGGCAAGACAAAATAAATGAACAACCGTTGTAACTTGGCAACGGTGAATTCTGGATAAATAAACCACAAAAATTGTTGTAGATTTTGTTTTTGCCATGTCGTTGTTGCTAGGGAAGGCAATAATGGATTTCGAAGATTAAAATTTTGATTTAAATATCTGAAAAACTATCCATCGGATCCAAAAATAGTTTAGATGAGAGTTATTTGTTCTTTTACGGGGAATAAGAATCTGTAATAAAAAATGTAGGTTTCCATTTAAAAAAATGAAGTTGACTTTCATTTGACCTTGAAAATGACCTTGAATCAAAATGGCGTCGATGCCATCTATTTTCCCCCTCGAAGTCATAAAACTTTTATACAAAACATTTTTTTCTAAAATGCTTCCTTTCCGAGATATTTGCCAGTCTCAAGATAAAACGACCACCCTGTACATATAATATCTTTGAAGCATAAAAGAGGACACTTCTAAATGAAGATTATCAACATTTTCCAGGCAACTGTTTTGTATTTTGTGTTAATTTCTTTTATAGCTGAAGATGGAGTAACACTCCGAAACGCGTCCTAAACAGTAAGTAAAATTTTGTGGAACGAGACTGTGAAACTACCTTGTGTAATCATTATCAACATTAGTTCCACAAATTTGAGTTATGTAGTGATAGAAACAAAGACAAAAAGTTGCATTTTTACATAGGTTGATATCGCTGCTAGGTATACATATGCACTTTTTTCACAAGTCTTGCACATTTATTAGCAGGGTTAGGCATAAACTATTATCTATACTAATATCTAATAGCGCTTTGATTATTTTTATCTGTAAGTTCAGCGAGGGCAAGTCCGGGCTCCTAAGAACACCCCACTCATCTCGTTGGGCCTGGCCGTCCATCGCCACTGTTGACTGTTTCACGGGCCAAAAACATTATCATTGTTATTATTATTACAAAATTCAGGAATGAGTACTATTGAGCTAGGTGACAGAAAGCTATAATAAATAATCCTGCTGCATCTGCCAGACCTAATTGTAAAAAAATAAAAATAAATTTTTTGCATTCTCATAGGCATTGCCATCATAGGTATTAGTTTTTATTAATTTTTAATAACAAAAATTATTAAAAGGACGGGGCCCTCCACGAGGCCCGGGGCCACCACCCCGCACTGCGGGGTCTGCGGAGCCGTTGTTACGTCACTGATTTTAAGGCCAATAACTTACACCTATTGTCGCCTTCAATTTCACTGCGACCTAACATTCGATAAACACAAAGTGCGCATGCGCCAAAGAGCACGTGACTTCAATAATTCCTCGGTAAATCCCAATAATTCCTCGATAAATCCCAATAAATCCCCGTAAATCCTCATAAATCCCAATAAATCCTCGTAAATCCTAATAAATCCTCGTAAATCCCAATAAATCCCCGTAAATCCGTTAAATCCTCAGACTTGTACACCATAAATCCTAGGTTGTCTACCCCTCGGTCTCATTAATAGTGCCGTGATAATTTTTTATGAAGAACGCAGATCCTACTTTCGGGCGCCTGGCAGACTTCATTGGTCCCGTTAGAAAAATGGCAGACCACTCTTTTCTTACATTTAAAACTATAAGCTATTGAATGCAAGCAGTTTCAGCGTTAATGATTTCAGTCAAAGAACTTGATTTTTTTGACATACTTATGCAACCGGCAGACACATTTTGTCCCACAGGCGAAGTGGCAGACCGGATTTTTTGGACACTTCATGGTGTCCATTATTCATATAAACAATTTCAGCGTTAATGATTTCAGTCAATGCTACTTGTTTTTTTGACATATTTGAGGTCCTCTTGCGGGGCCTTGTCCCGCGGGTACCCTGGCAGACCGCCATTTTCTGTATTTATGGCACGCAAATAGATGAATAATGTGGAAAAGAATGTTAATGAAATCGGCCGAATATTTCTGTCGCTGCCTCCCGGACTATAATGAAAATAATCCCTTGCATCATGCTAAGATGAAAAGTTCATATGGACATATGGGGAAAAATGCTCATTTAAGGGAGCTGTGGGTACCTCAAAGAAAATATGTTTTCCAGCAATACATTGAAAGGGCCATCTTTAAACCCAAGGGAAACTTCGAATGGGCTCCTGTCTCAAATTGTTCTCTATACCATGGTTCATACAAAGAGGTAGTCCGGGCTTGTGCTTGGCTTGTAGAGAATTTATTAGTCTTCAATATTGTGTACCTTCATATTTTTCGTACCATGCTATAATAATAATAATAATAATAATAAATTTATTTTGTTACAATTCACACGAATTATACAAAAGAGAGCGATGTGTCAATTTACTTATCTAATTACATAATCACAATCGAGACAAATTCCTAAATATTACTCGCTACGAAAATCGTTTGGACTCGGCGTCAGTGTTGTTTATCACGAGATTTATCAATATAGCTACCATGTCACTTAAAAGTCTTCGGTTAGAACCAGCTGGCGTAATTTCAGGGCATTGTCTAAAAAGTTGAAGAGACCACACACCACGGAAGCCACCATGCTATAGGGCAAAAACGTAATACTTGCGCATAATTCGCAGATTTTGGTGGTGTTCCAGGCTGGGGCGGAGGCCGAAATTTTAGTATGTTTTTCGTGGCTCCGAAATCTATCCATTCTATTCTATTTAATTTATTCTATTCAAAAATATCCACCTCCTGGATTAATTGATAAAGTCAACAAATAAGGGCGGATTATTGCTAATGTCAGGGCTAATGGTGCTGTGACTGGTAAGAGAGAGGTCACGAACATGCCACATGCCACTTTGTATTTCCTGCTGAATTCCAAACACACTTTTTGAAACTTTTTGTGCGCCTGAATCAGAAAAAGGATAAAGCACGTTTAAATTATTCATGTTCAACAAGTTTTTGCTTGCAGTGTATGATAATACCTATAAAACAGGTTTACTTTTATCTAAAACCTCCTCATATGCTCTTGGAAGCTTGAGAACAATTTGTCCTCATTCAACAATTTTGACATTAGTATACAATTATACATGCGCCCAACATATATTTTTAAATTCGAGATAATCCAAGGACAAAGTGTCTTGAAATGCTTTTCCAGCTGAATATTATTAAATCCAATTTCCATAAATTGAATATTTATGTTGCATTTTAAACTAGCTATATGCAGTTAAATGTTCGATAGCACAATATACTGGAACAGTTCCAAACAAAACACCAACATTGCCTTTCGTAGAAAACAGATAACTAAACCGTCATTGGAAAGCTATGGAATGACAAATGCCTCGCGTTTATGCCACTATTATAAGTTCCGGCACTATTCGATATAAATTTTTGTGGGAAATTTTAGCTAAATCTGTATTGATTCTGGAACTTATTTTCGTTTTTAGTGCCGTAGCAGAATGCGAGGCACTCTTGGTTTAGCTTATTCGCTCGCTCGTCGTATCGCTCCTCACTTCTGTCCGAGCGATAACTTAATTGAGAACGGATTGAGATATCGGGTTGAAACTTGGTATATGGCTTTTGTTTCCCGAAAGGGGTGAAAAACCAAAATACTACGAATTGCAAAAATTCGGGAAGTAGTAGGGGTATCTTACTGAAACTTGGTGTGCACATTCGACCTTCAAATCTGTTGAATGTGAGGGGGTGTCAATTTCGGGGGGTGAAATTTAGGGGATGAAAACCACAAAAAATATGATAGCTCCCCGAGAATTGCACGCAGCTATTTGAAACCGGACGCACATAATTGCTCGAAATTGGCGACATTCGACAGCTTTCTACTAATGATTCAAAAAAGGTGTTTCTTATATTTTGCGAAAAACCACATTTAAAGGCGCTTCAACCTCTTAACTGAAAAAGTCGCTCGGAATGAGAATCCAGACTTTCACTGCATTTGTCAATATACAGGGTGTTATTTTAAAGAAAAAATTGAATATTAAAGCGACTGTTGACTTTTCAATTGCAGAATTTTTCCACAGCACCCCTTGAATAATTATTGCTGGATTAGACATGGTTTGGTTACATATCTCAGTAATCGTTAAATGGTGATCAAACGATGGTTGTGTAGAGATATATTTGAAGCACAGAAAGAGAAGCAATCGCAATCTTTGAATAAAAATCTGTGAACAAGGAAGCATTAGAATTTTTTTTTCAAATGATATAGCATTTTAAATTTTGGACTCAGTCGGTTTGATATTCAATTTTTTCTTTAAAATAACACCCTATATTATGACGATAAGTAAAAGTCTGGATTCTTGATTTCAGTTCGGAAAATATACTAAGTACCTACTTATCTTTAAAAAAAAAATTCGGCGCCCCTCCCGGACGAGTCACCCATGGGTCATTAAAATATCTTCAACTAACTCTTTAGAATCGAAAACAAGCTGGTATACACCTCAAATGTTGCCTCTAACTAAAAGTATAACTAAATGTCGAGGAGAAACATAACGAGAAATCGCGATTTTGGCGACCTCTAACGAAAAAACTGATGCTCATAGGATATGGTTTGGCCTTAGAATTTTTTGTTCAAAATGATAAACATCTACAGGGATACACATCGCATTGATGTACATCCTCCGGTGGCTTTTATTATTAGGTGGATGATATTTTCCTCAATTAGTGTGTAATACCTCCCAGTCACGGAATATGATAATTATTTCGGGTGGACAAAAATGTATCAATGACGTTATCATTCCCCTGTCAGGGGGGAGGGGAAGGCAACAAACGAGACTTTGGCAGAGTTCTTGCTGAAGAGCGAATTATTTCCAGATTTTCGACACCCGAACTTTTGCGATAACGAAATTCTTTTCCATGCACTCCGCCTTTCTTTAAAAGCATCCTTGAAATATTCAACTTAAACAAACTTTTGGCTGCTCGTATAGTGAGTCTGATTAGTATTTATGTGAGACGAGCGCATTAACATTTACTTTGGTTTTAATCTGAAAAAATCCGGAATCCTCTTAAAACTCATGCATAAAAATTTGCATAATTTAAATGAAGGTATTAAGAATCATTTATAAAAACCTCCGCCGACGAAATGAAATTCCCTGGTCTTTGTAGGCGAATCCCGTGTGTTATTTTATTCCCATTCCGAGGCAAATTAGTTTCGGAGCGAAGTTTTCGTTACACCTTACGTAAACAGAAAGTTGGAGCGCGCAACTTCGATATATCCACGTAGTCATCTCCATTGTGGGCTCGTTATTATTCACGGAGGAGGCTGCGAACGCGGCCACGTAAACGTGTGGAGGAACTTTGATGAAGATGTGTTTATATTATGAGAGACGCCGAATTATGCCGCCCCTATGCTGGCGTGCATCACGTGATTGGAAAATGACGCGACGATCTTCCTTAAAAGACCATAATTCTGCGCAGTCGGTACGGGTACGAAATTTCAAGTTCATAGTCATCCGTCTCTGACACCTCGTAACCTCCCCTATGGATCTAGTCACTAACGTATAACCTTTCAGACGTCGGGAGTTACTGCTGTCGATATTTTTTGGCTGATCTAATGGAAAAGCAGCGACGATCATCAACTAAATTGGTATCCCGAAACAAAGGAAATGGATTCTCCATGTATCGCGTTTATTAATTGATTTCGACCGACTGAAACCATTTCCGGCCACCAGGAATATAAGTTTGCCCAAGAGATTCGGGGTCATCGCATTAACTTAACCCTTCTTGGAGAAGTTTTTTAGCGGCCAAGCGAAACAGACGCTTTTACTCAATTACTAGTGAAAAGGAACGCACGATTTAAATGGTAAGTGGCTGAATTTTTGATATATTGTACTCCTTTGTACTCCTCAAAATAGACAGTTTTTGCTACAGATAGTCTCGAAGATAGAATTCCCCATCACACGAACTACCATGTAACGAAAAATTAATTGGCCATTTTGCCATCATAATTCTACATGATAAGACCAGACGCATCTTTTAACCTCCCCACAACCATATAAAAATGGGAGGTTACTGCAATCACTCCAAAATTCGAAATTGAGATAACACCAGATCTTTACGTTTCAAGGTCCCAGGATCACAAAAAAATGGTTTTTAAAAAATGTCTGTGTGTATGTACGGATGTGTAGGTATTGGCATATTTGTGGCATCTTGTGTGTGCATGTTCCTCTGGTGTGGCAACTTACTCGAATTGTGGCATCTTACACAAAGATGCCATAAGTTTTAGCCCGATTTCTGGCTTCCCTGAGTTCATAGACAGCCACAAATGCCCATGTGGACCTCACTTTACAGTTTCCTACAGTTGATGGAAAGAAAGACCGTCATTTCTCTATGGTTCCCGCGATATTCAAATTCTACTTAATTCGCGTGTAAGATGCCATAACTGGGGTTGGCAAAGTACGTTTACACGGTCATAATTATGGCATCCAGCGTGCCCTCATACTGCAGCGCCCCCTACTCAAGTAACTCTACAGCCTAGCAGTGTTGCAAGATTTATACGAACTATCTTAGCTGTTGATTGCGAGTCAGGCATGGGGTACCACATTGTCTCACGGCAACTGGATAATAATGGTTCAACTGCTGCGGGCCGTTTGCACAGATCTATTATATTGACCCCCCCCTCTAAAATTAAAATGATTCTTTGGATACTAAGCCATCGTCAAAAATCATGTGATTTTTATTTAATCTGCATAAAGGGCGAGGAGCAAAAATTTACATTGCCCCCCCCCCTCCACAAAACTGTATTTTGTCATATCTCTAAAAAATAGTCCCCTTATGATTATCTTCATCATAATTACGTAAGTAGGTATGTACTTAAAATTGCATTTTTCTAAATAAAGTAGAATTGTATTCTAACCCACCAGACAGTATGAGTCGGGGTTTGTTATGTTTGTGGTGTTGAACGAACTTCTATTTACGTCAAAATTCTTGTCAGTGTCAATAAACACTAGGTACCTACCTTACCTAACATGGAGACTGATTTATATTTATTATATTATACAGGGTGTCTCAGGTATGTAGTCATTAATCTTAAAGGGGTGATTCTACATCGAAAAATATGAAGAAAAGTTCCTATAAACATGTGTCCGGAAATCGCTCCTGGGGGCTACCGCTCTCTTCAGGAACCCTAAAAAATAGTCCCCTTATGATTATCTTCATCATAATTACGTAAATAGGACTTAAAATTGCATTTTTCTAAATAAAGTAGAATCGTATTCTAACCCACCAGACAGTATGAGTCGGGCGTTTGTTATGTTTGTGGTGTTAAACGAACTTCTATTTACGTCAAAATTCTTGTCAGTGTCAATAAACACTAGGTACCTTACCTAAATAGAAGACTGATTTATATTTATTATATTATAGGTACAGGGTGTCCGGAAATTAATGCAACAAAATTTGGTCACAGATTCTTAAGACAAAATTAGGGGACCCGTATTTTTTATTTTTGCCAAGTGCCCCCCTCTTTCGGAGTTACAGCCCCTTGAAATTCGCTCCTAAAAATATCCTTTTTCAGAGTACAATTCCTTACTTCATTCTAGGAAGAAAAGTTCATATGGATATGGGGCGAAAAATGCGTTCTAAGTTTGGGCGCCCCCTTCAGAGAGCCGTAGCCCCTTAGGAGCGATTTCCGGACACATGTTTATAGGAACTTTTCTTCGTATTTTTCGATGTAGAATCTCCCCTGAAAATTAATGACTGCATATCTGAAACACCCTGTATATTATACAAATTGGTTTCGAAGATCAAATAAATAACTACTGTAAGACATTAATACAGGGTGTCCCAGAACGCTCACATTTCCTTTTAATGAATTATTCAGCATTAAATTCTGAGTCAGTCCTTGTTTTTGATAATTTCCAGGGTTCAATAGTTAAGAGCAGCAATCAGATTTCAGCTCTGAATTTGTTCATAATAAATTAAGATACTAAAGCTGTTTTTCCGCGGTCGTCATGTATTGAAATACATACTAGCATTTGAAAGCATAGGAGATCCTCCTGTTTTGTATTGAAATACTGTCAATACTTCAATTCATCTTGGGAGACGTACAGTCGATGCATAAATCCTCCGAAAGCTCAGCTTTGTGATGTGATACGGGCTTCTATTTTGGTATTTTGGATCAAAAAGGACAATTACGCGATATTTGCAAAATTAACTCAGAGGGTTGACAAATCGTAAAGGAGGATGAAAAGTCAAAGGGTATGAAATTTAACTGTAGTTGAGTAGAATTACAGAAAACAGCACGAAAGTAACCGAATTATGCAAATTTAACGTTTGGGGGGCTGAAGAATTGTGCAGAGGGTCGAAAAAGTGAAAAAGGCAAAACATAATCTAATGAGTACCTAGGTAAAATTTATTAGGTACCGCAGAAAGACGAAATAGCGCGAATTTTACAAAAGTAACGCTGCAGGGTTGAAAAATTGTGAAGGGGGTTGAAAAGTTAAGGGGGGTGAAAATTAACTGTAGTTAAGTAGAACAATCGAAAATTACAAGTAGAAAAACGGTCTGCTTAAATTTTTATTTTTGAGGGTTATGGGGGTGAAAAAGGGGTTGAAGAATTGTGGATAGATTAAAAGCTACTTATAATAACTTTGAATTACAGAAGAGGCAGAATAAAGCTCGAAAAAATAAATGAAAAATAGTTTACTCCGCTTGCCCTTAGCGCAAGCGGAGTAACAACCCTTAGTTAAGGGTTGTTAGCAGCCTAGGGGTTGGTATTAGGTTGAAGACTCATATAAGACTTTTTTCAATGGCTGACCTAAATCTATCGAACTCCACAATTTTATTCCACCATTTACCTGAAACATTTCTGTTTCAACCCTTAAATTTCACCCCCCTTGTTAGATCATAATGAAAATTTTGCCCATCCGCCTACAGGATCACTGTAAATTGACACACCAAATTCAGCTTTGATACGTTGAGCAGTTTTTGATTTCTCGCATTTTTGGGTTTCTGCATGTTCGGGGTTGTAGCGCCTTTAAGGGTGGTTTTTCGCGAATGATGATTAAACCTTTTTTGTACCATCAATAGAAAGATATCGAAAATTCGAGTTTCCACCCCTAACTTTCATCCCCTTCAATAAATTTGTCCTAAAATTCACTCCTCCTTTCTCGAGGTTACAGTGTGTAAGACGTCACAGTTTCACAGCAGATGTTGTTTCTCTGGGTAAAGTTACAAAGCGTCATAAACGTTTCAACCCCTAATCCAATAATGTTCATACTTATGGTCATTCGATAGCTTACCGTTAATGATTTAAAAAAGGTGTTATTCATACTTTGCAAAAAACCACCCTCAAAGGCGCTATAACCCCTAATATGCAGAAAAACAAAAATACCAGAACTTAAAAACTGTGCAACGTATCAATGCAGGATTTGGTGTTCTAATTTACAGTGACATTGTAGGTGGACGAGCAAATTTTCATTACGATCTAACAAAGAGGGTAAAATTTAAGGGTTGAAACTGGAAATTTCTTCAGATAAATGTTGGTGTTAAACCACAGGCTTCAAAAGACTTCGTTAACCATTGAAAAAAGGTCTTATGAGTCTTCAACCTAAGACCAACCCCTAGGCTACTACCAACCCCTAACCCCGATATGTGAACCCACAAAAAGCAAAATTTACACAGACCGCTTCTTTTTCGTGTAATTTTCGAAAGTTCTACTTTACTAAAGTCACTTTTCACCCCCCTTAACTTTTCATCCCCCTTCACAATTTTGCAACCCCTCGAACGTTAAATTGGCCAATTTCGTGCAATTTTGTCTTTCTTCGGTAATAAATTTTACTCTTTTGGATAATATTTACATTTTTCACTTTTTCAACCCCCTCGCAATATTTCAACCCTCCAAGGGTTAAATTTGCATAATTGCCTTAATTTCGTGTTATTTTCTATGATTCTACTTAACTGCGGTCAATTTTCACCCCCTTTGACTTTTCATCCCCCTTTACAAATTTTCAACCCCCTAAGAGCCCATTTTGCTAAATTCCCCTAATTTCGTTTTTCTTCGGCAATAAAGTTGAACTCATAATAACTTATGTTTACCTTATCCACTTTTTCCACCTCACTCAATATTTCAACCCCCCAAAAGCCAAATTTGCATAATTGCCTTATTTTCGTGTTATTTTCTACAATTCTACTTAAATGCGGTTAATTTTCACCCCATTTGACTTTTCATCCCCCTTTACAATTTTTCAACCCCCTAAGCATCCATTTTGCTAAATTCGTCTTATTTTGTTTTTCCTCGGTAATAAATTGAACTCATAATAACTTATGTTTACCTTTTTCAGTTCTTCCACCCCATTCGCAATATTTCAACCCCCAAAAGCTAAATTTGCATGATTGGCTTATTTTCGTATGTTATTCTCTTTAACTACGGTTAATTTTCATCCCCTCTGATTTCATTCCAGTTTATAATTTTTTAACCCCCAGCGTGTATTATGCTAAATTCGAGTAATTTTATTTTTCTTCCGTAAAAATTCAACTCATTTGGATTAGGTTCACTTCATTCACTTTTTCAAGCCCCTTCGCAATAAATAATCCAAATCTCCAAAAGCGAAAGTGAAACTGGCTTATTTTCGACTTATTCTCTTTAACCACTTTTAGTTTTCACCCCTCTTGACTTTTCATCCATTTTTACAATTTTTCAACTCTCTGAGCGTTATTTTTACATAATTGCCTTATTTTCCATATAACTTTTGGTATTTCTATTTAACTGCAGTGAATTTTCATTGGCTCCATTATTTTTCAACCCCCTGAGTGCTAATTCTACAAATTTTGTGTATTTTTGTTCACTCTACTGTTTAGTTATGTACTGCCAATTTTCATCATTTCGCCTTTTTTACACCACTGTGCGTCTGCGGAGGCACTACTACTAGGTGCAGATTGATAGATCTGCACCCGACTCCACCAGTAAATTCAGCTCGCCCCTACATTCACATTAACAAGATAAACATCTACAGGGATACACATCGCATTGATGTATGACTTTCGTTGGCTTTTTAATTTAACCCCAGACAAGGCGCGTATTGAAATTTATGATCTTGGCAACTCATAGAAATTCGTCCTTAGGCGAATTTTTTGTCGAACTGTCCCGCATGTTATTAACTTTTCGTTACAATTTAATAAAACGCATGTAAGTTAAATAAATGCTAAAATAAAGGCTACCATAGCCTAAACTGCCAAATTGTGAGTCCCTTTTGGTAATTTTTACAATTGGAATTTTTCCTAGCTATCAAAACATCTATTATTCTATAAACAAATTTTTTTTCTTAGATGTGATTCAGAACTGAAGATAACAAATATCGTAGCTAGGTGGCCAGGAAGTTCTCATGATGCACATACAGGGCTGTCCCGAAATTAGTGGGCAAAACTTTACCAGTAGATTCCTCTATGAAAAATATGAGAAAAGTTCTAAGGGAGCTAGGGCGAGGGCCCCTTAAAAGGGCCACTTTGAAAGTGTTTTTTTTCTAAATATCTTCAAAACGGTTAAATTGGGGCTTAGGACTAAATTTGCTCGAAACATTTTTGCAAGCAGTTTTTTCTCCATTCCAAAATCTGATAGCTTGAAGCTTTTTACATAAAAAGGCACTCTTGTTAAATGTCGCTAGGACACATCGTTTTTGAGGAAAATGGCTTTCCATTCGTTTAGGGCTCCGAAATTTGTGATTGAAGACACCAAAATACTGTAAATAAGTTTATGGGACGGTTCCTTACTTCATTCTAGAAAGAAAAGTTCATATGGACTCCCTTAGGAAGCATTTTTCGACCCATGTCCATA
The DNA here is from genome assembly GCA_963924575.1 of Pycnomerus fuliginosus. Taxonomy (NCBI): domain Eukaryota; kingdom Metazoa; phylum Arthropoda; class Insecta; order Coleoptera; family Zopheridae; genus Pycnomerus; species Pycnomerus fuliginosus. Next base: position 18,378,660 of record OZ004624.1, on the reverse strand, counting down.
GGAACTTTTCTTTTTAGAATGAAGTAAGGAATCGTCCCATAAACTTATTTACAGTATTTTGATGTCTTCAATCACAAATTTCGAAGCCCTGAACTAATGAAAATCCATTTTCTTCAAAAACTATGTGTTCTAGCGACATTCAACAAGAGTGCCTTTTTTACGTAAAAAGCTTCAAACCATCAGATTTAGGAATTAAATTTGAGAAACATGAGCCTCAACGAGAATTGCCAAATATTCCAGACGTTCAGCTTAGAAGACACGGGCAACTACGGAGACAAGAGTATACAATAAGCCAATATTTTTAAATATTTATTGTTTGTAACTAAACTTATAAACATTCATTTATTTTATTTATTTCATTTCAAAGGGTTTCCCTCTTCATTTCACACAGCATTTGATTCATGATTTCATTTGTTCGGCGTTTCTCCTCAATTAAAAGATCTAATTTTTCAGCAATCACTGATGATTGTTTTCATCTCCCTCTTCTTGGCTTTCTTTGCTACAAGAAAATCATAGATATTCTGGAAATTGAAACTTTTTAACAAACCTAGTGGAATATCTACATCAGACTCTGCATCTGATCTCAAATCTGATTCTGCCGAGGACATCTAAAGTGACCAACATAGTGATTAAAACTAAAAGGTTGTTTTTTTACCACGTACTAATAATGGTCGAATGTAATATTGGAGTATTTAATGATCCCTTAACAGTAGGAGTTGCCTGTGTAACGTGCCTTTGACAGTCAGCTTGTCTTCACTGACTCGCCTGTATAGCAACTTCAGTGACAAACTTGATAACTAACTCTCTTTTCAAAATCTGTAAATTTAGGATCGAAAGGTGGCCCACCTCCAGTCTCATTCTTACTTTGTTTCACCTTACTTGCTTTTTTCTTAATTTTTTATTTTTCAAATGAATCCACACCTACAATTACAATAATATAATATAATACCAGTGATGTAGGACTACGTGCAGCTCGATCGAACTGTAATATTAAATTACTTACCGTTTTTTGGGACCCTCAGAAGTTTTTTCGTTAAAATTTCCCATAAACAATTCCACTAGAATTCTTTTCGACATTGGCTTAGAATCGGCCTCTTTCAGTCTGATTCTCAATGCCATTGAATTAGCTTCAATATTGAAACCATTGAAACATTCGAAAATCTGATTGGATAGTTGGCAAATTTTACTGCTGTTCCCTTGGTGATTAAAAAAAAATGTCAATTTGATTGAAATATTTGTCAATTTCAATGAAAATCGCACGATACTAATCATTAGCCAATAGAAAAATTGATTTCTGTGTTTTTACCATGGCAACTCAAGGATTTCCTGGAAATTTTTGATACCTATCTAGACCAACCTAAACGAAATTAATAAGTGGAAATTTTTATGTCAAATGAAATGTCAAAAATCATTTCTATTCAATTTCTGTGGCTGTATCGTTGCTATTTTCTTACCGAATCTGCATTCGAGCATTAATTCATTTCCTGGAAATTTTAGTCGTGCATCCCAACAACGTAATCGGGCCCTCGTGTTCCACTCGGGCCGATTAATACGTTGTTGGAATGCACTCCAAAAATTTCCGGAAAGAAGAAGAAGAATCGCCTTGGTTACAAAAGATAAACTAAAGAAATATTTATATATAGTTATAGGTATATAGTTTTCAATGTCATTCAGAATAGCACTGTTTGGGTTGTTTCTCGGTTCTGAAGTAGGTATATTATTTCCTTATTTCTAATTTAAGAAATTCACATTATTATTATTAGATGTTTTGGCGGTCGCCATGTATTGAAATACAAAGTTGCATAAATGAAAGCAATTTCAATACATGACAACCGCCAAAAAACAGCTTCAGTTATCGGAAAGTTGTTATAGTTCTGTGTTTTGGGCCATGAGCTAATTTGGCAACAATGCCTAGTGCACACTTCCGTAATTCTGGCCTCTTAGTCCACACTTACATATTAATGGCAACTTGACAACACAAGCTGGAAAAATCCTAAATTGTGGCACGGATGCCACAATAGAAAAGTAGCTGCAGAGTTCTTCACCTGGTGTGTATACACAAAAAAGTCATATTGGTGTGGAGCACTAGATGGCGCCTGCTGCACATGTGCGCATGAATGGAAGCGCCACAATTGAGTCTTATGCACAAGATGCCATAAACATTACAATACGTGTATGTGTGTACGTATGTACGTATGTATGTACGTATGTGAGCAAGATTCCTCGAAAACTACCGAACAGATTTTCACGAAATTTGGTATGGAGATTAGTGTTGGCTTTCTGGTGAGCCCAGTTAATTTTGTTGCCAATCTACAAACGCCAAGTGCCTTTTTGGCGTATCAACTAAGAAATTTGACTGATGAACACCAATTTTTCTTATAAGCATGTGAAAGGTCTTCAAATTCTGTGTCTAAAAATGTATTCACACTTGGCGCCCTTTTGGCATAAAATCGAAAAATTCGAAATTTCGAAGCAACATTAGATAATACGCTACAGCCCAAACTGCTTAATCGATTTGGCTGAAATTTGGTAGGTAGGGACACACAGTACCCTCCTAAGAGCTGATTTAATTTTGGTGGTCATCGGCCAACGGCAAGTGCCAATTTGGCACATCAACTTTGAAATTTGACTAATAAACTCCCATTTTCTTTATCAGAACATGAAATGTCTTCAAATCTCGTTTCGAAAAATGTCCTCAAACTTAGTGCCCTTTTGTCAAAAAATCATAAAATTTTGAAAAATACCAGTAGTAATATTTAGGTACAGCAAGTAAGAAAATTTGCTTAATTTTGGTGGCAAACGACCAATAACAAGTGCCTTTTAGCATGGCGTCTATGAAATTTGAGATATGACCACCATTTGTTTTATCAGCACATGAAAAGTCTTCGAATTTTGTTTTCAAAAATTCAATTAAATTTAGTTCCCTTTTGGCAATAAGTAATAAAAAAATTTAAAAATTACCAAACACAGGTAGAAACTGAATTGAAATTTATGGGTGGTAGGATTGAATCATTCACCAAGTGGGGAGGTTCTAGCCGCTTCCGTAGCTGCCCATTTTTATATTTTGTACATATTACTAACATACGACTATAATGGAAGTCTTTTCGGTCTGTGTTATCATTATATCATTATCAAAAATGAATATATTTAATCTTATGGGAAAATTTTATCTTCGGGAGTGATAACTTTTGTTCAGAATCATTAGGAGTACAATATCCAAAATTCTTCCACATACACCAAGATCTCGTGCTCCCACATACAGCCTGTTCCCTAAGTACACCGCCAAACTTCACGGGTGATTCTTCACATTATTCTAAAACAAGAAATTCCTATGGGCATTATGTCCTAAAACGCTTAGTTTCCAAGATACAGGGTGTGCAAAGTGTTTACCCATTTTGATTTACTTCCTCTTATTTTTTCATGAAAGTCCTTAAACTAATTAAACTTTTCAGCGTATTATTCATTCTGGTATTTAAAATGTTGATTAATTAAGGCATTTTATTTAATATTTATTTTTTCGAATTAAACATGCTTCCGATTAGTTTTTTCCTGTTTTCCCAAAACTGGCTAATCATAAAGAAAAACTTAAAGAGGGCGCTTTTGTGCAGTTTTAAGCAGCCGATAATAAATCCGACTCATATTTACATGTAACCAGTGGCGTACCCTAACTGACGGGAAAAGTATGCACGTGGTTAATTACACCTACTTGGTAACAAATTTTCAGTATACTATGCAGATTGTCCATTATGTGGTAACAATGGAAACACTGGACAACTTCGGTGGAAAAATGCACTATCACTAGACTTCAGCTTTGATAATGAGCACATTGTGTTCGAAACGCGTCAGTGATAGTGCATTATGTGGTATAAACGTATACCAAGTTCCAACAAAATATCTTGAAGAGTTTTTGAAATATCTGCAAAAAACTGTTTTTTTTTTTGGAATTTAGACACCTTGTAATAGGAAGTTTTAGTCTTAGAATAATGTGAAGAATCACCCCCTCAACACCCTACCCTGTATATTAATAATTTCTCTTTTATTTACAACCGCCAAAGAAGTTCAGAATTCTTTGGGCACGCACACTTTTCGACTACAGGGTGTCTCTTTTAAAGTGTCAGTTAGCGATATTTAGAGAATCATTTTTAGCAGCTAAACGAAAATTCACACTGGCCATCGAATGAAAATATTTTCAATATTACACAAGGTAGTTTCAAAATCTTGTTCCACATGTCTTGTTGCACACTTTGAAACTACCTTGTGAAATCAAACATCAGTTCCTCTTTGAAAATGGACCAAGCTTTCAACCAACCAACTTAAAATATTTTCAGCTCTGACGCACTTCCGGTTATACAGTGGCCACCATCTTTGTTATTTTAAATGGGAAGCCCATGTTTTGGCTCTAGATTCGGATTGGCCTCTCAATTGTCAGTTTATTGCACCTCCACTTTGCCAACCTAACTGTCGTAGTTTTTGACATACGTCAAAATTCGTGTAAAAAAATTGATTTTTATCCGGCAATAGAGAAATTTATATCTTCCAGACGGTTGAAGATAAAGAATTAAAACTTGGGGGGTTGAAGTACAAGGTTTGAGCTTTCGGTTGATGGCTCACTCGTTCTTGCTGACATAACAATATGGCGAAAATAATTTTTTTTAAATGGCGTAACGAAATTGTCCACAACTCATTTGTTTCAAATGCGAGCACCATAATTTTGTGCATCCAAAAGATGCAAAATTAAATTCCCTGTAGGCTAGTATTAATATTGCCTATACCTATTTTCAATATTTTTGAAAATATTTGAAATAAATGTATCTGTGCGAATTAAAAAAATTGATCACAGCATCGGCTATCGCCTCGGCTATGAAACTTCAGCCGCGGCAGTAAATCAGCAATTTTTTTGCCTTGTTAAACAAATAGGTAACTATTTTCGCCGATTGTCATTAAAAAAGTGCAGTTTTACTGCCGCATGTGCGGCTTTGCAGACTTTGCCGATGTGTGCATAATTCACCACGGTTCACGGTGCTGGAAAAGTAAATAATCGATCGGCTTTTTGGTAATAACTCGTTTTAAAAATAGAAGTGTATAATTTGAAGATTATTTTAGGTACACATTAAGTATTGATCCAATCCAATGTCAGATTTTGTTTACAGTAACCATTCAAATCTAGATTACAGTGAATACGACGAGATATATACAGTTCACCATCAACTGGTAATTCTACGAAACAATAGCAATTAGCATTAGCCTTAAAAAATTGCAAAAATGCGCGAAGTAAATATTTAATCGCTTATAATACCACAAGTGCATGCTATTTAATCGGTTAAATTTTGAAAATGATTACGAAAGCTTGTTGCCGGTGGTAAAATAATGAGAACTAAATTGTCATTTATTATCTGATTAAAGCCCGAGAGCTTTAGCTCGAGGGCTTCAATCTTTGATAATAAATGGCAATTTAGTTCGAATTGTTTTACCTATACGGCAACAAAGCTTGAGTAATTATTTCTAAAATTTAACCAATTGCAATAGCGATGCACGAGTGGTATTCGGTAAGATTATTTCACAAATTAAACTCTTGTTTTGATAAAATTATGATTTTTTAAACCGGGGTTGCCTATACTCAAAAGCCCAATATGATGTTGCGAACGAGCCTTTATAGCTCATTGACATTAATGACGTTTGAGGTTAGGAACCGTGCAAACAAAATGTTATTGAGTTTTTAGGATATATCCAGAAGAAATCAGCGTTCTTTATGTCCAAAAACACCTAAAATATGGTTTTTGGAAAGACTTGTGTTTGGTGGTCGTATTTGTGGACCTTTATTTCCCATAATTTTGTTTAAGTGGTGATTTTCAGCAGTGAACAAATTGTGTTTAAAATCAAGTGGTCATCGGAAACGATTAAATGACTCGTGCAAACACCGATAAAATGCATTAATCATTCTTAAATGAACTTGATTGGATAGAAATTTAAAAATGAGTCTAATTGATTGGTTTAAAAGGAGATTTGAAAATAATCAACATTAATATAACCAGACCTTGATTTTTTATCGGATAAATTTTCCAAAGTGACGATAAACTTCCGTTTGATGGTTTGCAAATTTAACTGAAATGTTACATAAACTTTTTTTGCTTTGACAGTCAAGAGAAACGTCAAAATTTAATCAGTGTCGTCCCGTCGCTATGACGACCCCAGAGGACAATAAAATTTATGCGAGATAAACGTTGTTCATTGGTTGAGAGTTTGCATTTGATTGATTTTTTATGTAAAATTTGACAGATGATGGAAATAATCGCTAATAATACTACTAGTGCATGCTGTTTAATCGGTTAAATTTTGAAAATGATTACGAAAAAACTTTAAACTAGTGCATGAGTCATGACCGTGACAACCTATATAATGAAAAATTGAAGACTACAGAATTAGCGAAAACAAAGACGATGATAATTCCTTGTATCATTTTAGGAAGGAAAATTCCTAGTGAATGACATACGGCAGAAAAATGAGCTATATAAATGGCCCTTCCATCAATAACACGTTTTCTAGAACATTATTTCAAGGACCATAACTCTCTTACAAGTATTTTTTGTTGTAAGTCAATGTGATGTAAGGAATAATCCTATGCCTTTATTTTCACTAATTATGAACAAAATTGTACGCAAATTTTCGCTCTCTGAACCAATCTCGGAATCAATAAAGGTCATTTTTTTCGAAAACTGTGCATCCTAGAAACATTCAACAAGGGCACTATCATGTTATATCACAGATTACAGATTACGATTTTGCTACTATTGAAAATCAGAAAGAAATTCAAAAGTAAGCCCACTATAACGCTAAGCTAACCGTTGCGTTGGCTCAAATTTCAAAGTGATAGGTATTATATTTATATTTTTCGAGTAATTTTAAGACAGGTGACTTTTTGATAGGTTTTTGACCGGACAATCACTTTCTGAAATATTGGCATGAAGTACCCTGCACATATACACAGTGTTTCAAAAACATATTGCCAACACTTAAGTGATTTTGATTAGTAGCCTCCAGATTCTTAATCCGATCAAAAGCGCTGAGAGGCAAAAAGATGAGTTTTTGCATTCTCTTTTCGAGGAATGTGATCAAAATGGCAGCTTAATAGGCAAAAAAATTTCTTGACCTACTTTTGCACCCTACAGTAAAAATTGTTATCTAACCTTAAAGAGCATAAAAAACAAGAAGAGGACGAAGGACACCAAATTCATGTCATTCGGTTGAGCAGTTCAGATTTTATGCCAAAAAAAAATGAAAGAAAGTGATTATTTATTAATCTTATAGAAACTTCCCGAGTGGGCAAATGCAACAGTCGCGAGTGCATTATTTACGACAGAAAAAAATAGATTAAACATGTCCTGGCTATGTAATATATGGGTAGGAAATTGTAGAACACAGAACTTGTATTTGCCTAGGCCCTAAATTATTACATTTGCCAGCGACATGGATATATGTCCATAATTTACAATCGTAGAACAAAACTATGGATCGTAATGGCAGGGGAATTTTCCTGAATATATCAAAAATATCATTATTGTCTGGAAAGTTGGAGAAACCTGGACGAGTTCCCCGAGAGAAGATGCAAATGCCACTTTATTTGCTAAGGATGCAACCATTACAGCCGCTACAAGCAGGATGCTGTAATAATAATCCAACTTTGGGCTTTAGAAAAATAGAAAGGAGAAATAACAATGACTGTAAATTTTTAGTAGAAACGTTCGTCCGCATTCACGAATACGTACACAAAATACTAAAGGTACATCTTTATCCGTTTCGCTTCCGATCAACTTGGAAGTGAATGTTTAAAGTTTTTGGCAAGCTTTCCCACATTATCATTACTTACCTCATATCGTACTTTATTAAGTTGACTTCTCTTTCTTAGAAAATTAATGTAATATATTAACCGCCATTGAAAAATGTTGTCCAATCAAACCCTTGTAACCGAGCCAAGAGAGAAGAAATTTCAGGTATAGAGTTGAAAAAAATCGAATATAACGTCTCGGTCGTAAAGTTGGCATCGCGACGCTCGTTGAATCTGCAATATTATATCGCAAACAAAAATACACGACATTATTAAATATTTCATCGTTTGCGGATCCCCAGATTGAATTATGTGGGCGTGTTGACGAGTCCATTGAAACGTCCGTCAGTGTTGTTGAAAATTCACCCAGAGCTGTCTATTAAGCAAATAAAATCACCAAACACTCCCTCGTTATTTCCATTAGCGCCGCGATTGTTCCACAAAATGAATTGGAGTGAAGGAATTAGAAAAATATCAAATAATTAACATTGCACACGCGACCCAAGCTCTCAGGTGGTTTTAATTAAAATTAGTGCTCCAATTCGACCACAACTCACTTTATGAAATTGTTCGTTATGCATTTCGCTTGGACGAAAAAGATATTCGCGACCATTAGCCGCTGATGGGCTTGCCGCCGCTTTTAATTCTGCTTCAATCAGAATTTATTGGCACGTCCTCTCCGATAGGATGTTCGCTAGATTTCAAATACACAAATGGGCCGATCGGGGCAATTTTATGTCTCGCAGATTACGTGGAGCCGTTTGAAAAAATTGATAGGTAGAGTGGCATCGATTTTGAAGCAGCACTGACCCTTTACCGACGAACAGGGCAGGAGCTTTATCGCCAACAATAATCTGCAGGGGGTGTCCGGTAAATTCGTCGCCAGCAATTCGCCGCCGACAAATCGTCGCCTCAACAATTCATCGCTGCAGCAATTCGTCGTCAGCAATTGATCGCCTACTTATTTCGTCGCCGCAGCAATTCGTCGCCTTAACAATTCATCGCTGTAGCAATTCGTCGCCAGCAATTGATCGCCTACTTATTTCGTCGCCGCATCAATTCGTCGCCTCAACAATTCATCGCTGCAGCAATTCGTCGTCAGCAATTGATCGCCTACTCATTTCGTCGCTGCAGCAATTCGTCGCCTTAACAATTCATCGCTGTAGCAATTCGTCGCCAGCAATTGATCGCCTACTTATTTCGTCGCCTCAACAATTCATCGCCATGAATTCATCGCTGCAGCAATTGATCGCCTACTTATTGTTACTTATTGTTACTTACTACTGACATTGTTGAGGCGGCGGGGGCAGGGGGGAGGGCGCAATATTATTGAGGAAAGTTTGGAGGGGGAAGCATGTTCAAAATTCTCCGGGGGGTATCAAACTTTATTCTTTTTTTCTTTTCTCGGCGTTAAGAGTTCAACCAAATCTAACAAAATGCCTGTGCTTCAAATATAAACAAGAAAATTTCTTTTGAAAAGGATAAAATATCCGTGTTATTTGTTGAAGCTGCCGCCCTTAACCTAATTTCTTTCTGTTTACTGCACTAGACTTTCTTTTTTTGAATTGGGTCCACATTCAATATCTTTGTGAGTTCAGTATGCTTAGTTGCCTAAGTACGAAATAATTCCTGCACTTTCAAGAATAACTGCCCCAAAGAAAATATAAATTTCTTTTTTTTTTAAGAAAAAGTACGGTTTGGGGCGGCAGGCGGCACTACCTGATCCACCTGTACGCAATAATTATTGTGCATTTTTGTACATTTACTGGTTGTCGTCATCCCAACCGCGTCGTTGATACGCATTCATATATCTGGATCAATAATTTTTTACTTTTTCAATTAATTGTTTACCTAACCCAATACAAAAATGGGAGGTTACTGAAATTCGAGTAAAATCAGTAGAAGATTAGAAATTGAGATAACACCAGATCTTTACATTTCGAGGTCTAGAGAACGGCTAGAAAAAACATAAAATGGGCAGCAGAGTAGCGGCTGGTAGCCACCCACCGCGTGAATCTTTGATATCTTCTGTGTAGATATTAGTCAATTGAACACGAAATTTTTAGACCTGTCGTCACTGTGACTAATTTTGCACTTTTCTGATAAGTAACAACATCACCTATCCACATGTGACATCTTCCTTTTTAAAGTGAATGGAAATTCTCATTATTTTCCGCTGGAATGAATGGTAGAAACTGAATACATTTTTAGAACCAGAATTTGTTCGTCTTTCTAATCATGAAATAAAGAATGGGGCCTTGTATTTAAAATTTGGACGTCTTTTGTCTCATTAACCAGAATTTGAAGACCTTTCTGATGCTGACAGAAATTTTTCAAAAACTTGTTTCGGATGGTTAAATGAGAGTAGAATTTTAAATTTGAAATTGATGTGCCAAAAAGAGAATTGCCGTGGGTCCACGTAAAAAATTTTTTTTAAAGTAAAAGAGTACTAAGAGTGAATACGTTTTTGATAGCAGAATTTGATGGTATCTCTCATGGTAACGTTATTATTTAAGGTTTGAAAGTTGATGTGCCAAAATGGCATTTTCGGTTGCACAATTGGCTCCAAAAACTTCAGATATAGGTTAGGTTATTAGGTGACCATGTAGTCAATGGCAATAAAACCCCTAAATAATACGTGAATTGGCCCCTGCGCGGTCGACCTGTCATTTTTGACACACCCCCTGATCACAGTTTCTCTGATTCTTTTTTTAAGGTTAACAGAAATGAATTGTCATACCTACTACAGTAAACTGTCAGAAGTGAAATAGGTACTCGTACAAGTGCTTGTCCAAATACATAACTAATGTTGTTCTATATTCCAATGCTGATTTTGCTTTCATATAACGGCTCCACAAACTTAACCTTGTCCAACTACAAAGACGTTGACTACAACGTGGAATATGAAGATTTCATCCCTGCTGGTACTGGCTCTAATAAGTCATTCAATGTGCTATTGAAATGCTTCGTTTGTGGTTTCTTTCATCATGAGAATTGTCCCAGGGGTCGTGAGAGTCATTCTAAATACGATCTAGAGCCTTTGGTGGAAGAATGTCCCCACGAATATTGCTTGACTAGATACCGCATTGGCAAGGGTAGTAACTTTCTTTGGGACAAAAAAATTTGATAATTTCACTCTTTAGATTACGTGACCATTCATGAGAAGAAGTGCGCTGGCCCTGCGGAAATCAAGGAATGTCGCCAAGAAGAGGACTGGTGCAAATTGTGTAAGGAAAATTTATGTAATTCTGCGGATGTTCTGGAGGGCACTGTAGTCAAGTTGATCTGGTTTGGAGTTGCTGCGTCTTCACTATTTTTCCTAAATTAATGCAGAATAAATAAGGAGTTTCATTCTGCAGTTTATTTTTTGCCTCCCATTTGACCCATTTCGGAAAAATGGTTCATCAAAAATCGTCACTCCATAGTCCAGTCATGACATAATTTTACTTCAGAAAAATTATTAGAACCCTGAATTTTTGTAACACGTTCCTTTGATAGTCCTAAATGAAATGGCAAAAGCATGTTTAGTACCGTTGACTGACTTAGAAGCGAATTTGATGAAAATTTCCACGTAAAATCAAAAAGCGACAATACCAAATCGAAAAATTGTGAAAGAAATTAAAATACCTACCCCATCCCAGATACTTAGTTCCATCGACTCTACGAAAAAAGTGAACAGCACCTTTTTTGTAGAGCATGAGACAGGCTTCAATTTTATATACCACCTCTTATGTTCAAAAGTCAATATTTTATGTTTTAGGAGACATTTGTTGAAAAGCATTTTTAACTCTTCTTGGTACCATATCATGGGAAGCCGAACTCGATCGTTTTTGAGGGCACTTTTCCTATTTCATTTAGGACTATCAAAGGAACCTGCGTAAAAAAATTCAACCCTCTGGTAATTTTTCCGAAATGGATTTTTTTCTTTAAATGACTGGACTTTTCTGGGATATTTTAAAAACTTTTGTGGTGGCCCCTCTACGCCTCCGTAAACTTTTGGATAGCTTTCACAGAACCTCTTTTTCAAATTATTTATTTTGCAAAGCGCAAAAGTGCCTTCGATTTCCTATTACGCCTTTCAATTTGAAATGGAAAACAAAAACCTGACCCGTCTGCGTCCTTGAAACTTTTTGTCTCCTGAAAAAGCGACTCGCCCAACCCCCATTAATCCAATCCACGCTGAAAAACAAGACGCTCTCAATGTTTCCTCATAAATCCGATACGTGTATCGCTAGTGCAACATATTACAGTCATACAGAGGGCAATTCCACCCCGCCGATACGTTTCCATCGTTTAAGATTGCGCCAATCTGAAGCATGTCCCTCCAACAAAGAGCCGTAAAATCCTGGCAAACAAAACAAACATAATCCATAGAAATCGTTTAGAAGACGTCTCGTAAAGTTTTTTCGGTGAAAAGTGCCAATAAACCGATGGAAAACACATAGATTTGATGGCAATGCCAAAAGAGCTGACCTACTGGGACCGACCTTTTTAATCTAGAAATTGACGAAATCTACAAGTTTATAAGTGAAGTCGAGTAGGAACAAAGGCGCATTTTACGCGTTCCACCGCCCCGGAACAAAGACACAGGGAAAGTAGTAGTGGCAGCTTCATCTGCGAAAACAGACAACTGCTAAACCTTCCATTGTGGTCGTAATGAAGACTGATGATCCCGAGATGGAAAGACAACATATCAGCTGTTCAATGTCAAACTTTGATAACGGTCGTGAAATTAATTCATTCATGTGTGTTATAAATTTCCTCCATTTGTTGAACGCCGAGATATGACTTGCTGTAATAACATAGGTGTGCGCGATGTACCTCAAAATTAACATTCGTGGCAGTGAATTGTTGCAGCTATGCAAACAAACTCATTACCGTCAAATATTTGCATTGCAATTGCCAACGCTGGCGAAAAATCTTTGATGCTGAATTATCACACTAATGTAATCGTCAGCTTAGTGAGGCTAAATTAATTACAAGTTCCAGGTAATAACCGGGTGTAATTGTAAGCCAGATTTCGGAGACGCTGGAGCCGCAGGTTGACGCTGCAAGCATTTGCATTTTAATTACAGAAACCGCGGAGCAGCCAATGTATATTACGTCTTCAGAGTTGCTCAATTAAGGTGATACCAAAACATCAGATAACTGGCCACCAACAAAGTTATAGGATTTGGACGCCTTCAATTTTTAAATATTTGAATCGGTTATTTGAGAAACCCCACAAGTCCATAAAACCGGGTTGTGAGAAAAATGGTAAAAACGGTTTTTCTTCTGTCATTAATTTTATTTAATTTTTTTTCCCCTGTGATCTTAAGATTAGTAATATTCTACACGATTCTATGAAGTAAAGTTTTTCACTTTTTGGTTTATACTTGGAAGAAAAAAAAAAGAAGTTAATGGACTTGTGGGGTTTTCTTATGGAATGCAAAATACAGACCTTAAATAATAATAATATTAATAATTATGCGTTTATTGTATGGAAAACATCAAAATAATAGAACGTTAATAATAGAATCGTTGTAATTTATGAAAAAAAAAATTAAACGAACATTAAAGATTTTCACGCTCCTCTGTGGCAGTAGTTGGCAATTCATACACTTTTTCAAAGAAGTCTGTAACCTCAGGCAAGCCTGGTAAAAATTTTTGGAACTGTTTCAAGTTTTCCATCTTTTTGATGTTAATGGGTATATATTTTTCAGCATAGGCATTTTCCTGTGGAAAGTCTTTGACTCGGCTGGCGGTAGCAATATGGAATTCATATTTTTTCAATCCCTCAATATACTCCAAAGCTGTCACAACTCCTTTCTTTCTATGATCATGTACAAAATGCATGTATTTTGATATATTAAAAGATATTTTACGCGCCGCTATCGACAAACCGTTAAGAAACCCCACAAGTCCCGGACATGTGGACTTTCTCAAGCAAACGCATCCCAATTGCAGCCTCCATTTTATTAAAAAACATGCGGACTTGTGGATTTTCTTCAGAAAACATGCAAATACATAAGATCAGCGCATTAACGCTATAAAAGCCATTTCGGTAAATTGTGGACTTGTGGGGTTTCTCAAATGACCGATTCATTTAAACTAAGATTTTGCGGTTGACGAAGTTATTTAGATGACTCAGGGTGATTCTTAAATACTTTGCGTCACAAAATTCAAGGGGTGATTCTTCACACTATTCTAGGAGGAAAAGTTGCTGTGGACGTGATATACAATTATGTTCGAAAATGCTGATCAGAGGCGTGCGTTCTTGTGGGGACATCACAAGAACAACTTACGCCTAAAAATCTGAAAAAAGCCCAAGATTAAGCTCTTTGAAGCTCCCTTATGAAGCATTTTCGGACAGGAACTCATCCTCTCAAAATAGTGGAGTTCACACTACGTATATTTAGGAACCACCTTGTATAAACTGCATTTTGTTACAAAAATCTTTGGAACGTACCTTTTTATCTCTACCACAATTTTTGTCTCTATTCACCATTGATTGATCCACTTCTACTTCACTGCCCTCCAGGCTTCTTCACCACTGATCTGGTCAAATGTATTTTTAAACAGAAATAACTGTGGAGGACGCCTTTTGTTAGATTTTAACGAACATTCTCTAGAATAGAATGAGTGACATTTTTTGGAGTTCGCTCCGATACTGCATTTTTTGACCATGGAATGCCGCTTTGCACCACGATAGTACGATCCATATGGAACACTTTGAGATAGGGACCCACCCGAAATTTTCCTTAGGGTCAAAGATGATGGGCCCCTTTTGGAAATCACCTTCAAAATTTCTTGTACTTTTTGCTAGAAATTAGTCAAAATTAGCGCAAAAGGTCATTTTGCGCTAATACCGGAATACCTAGAATTCAGTTTTGTTAATTTACTCGTAAATTACAATTGATAAGATTCTGAAACTTTGAACATAGACTACTAGTAGGGTAAAGGGATTTCTTGTGAAATTTTTTCGAAGTTTTATTTATTTTTTTTTAATTTCTTGTATTTTTGGATCCCAAATTTCAAAATCGACAATACGACAAACCTTGACCATAATCGCAAGCGACCATAACTCCCTCAAGAAGCATTTGCCCTATTGTCCATGTGAACTTTTCTTCTTAGAATGAAGCAAGAAATCATCCCCTGTACTGCTGTACTTACTTTCAGTCAAATAATTGGATAAGAAATTTTTTTTTAATTTTCGTGTTCTAAAGCAATTGGATCCATTTTATTCGAAAACGGTGCGACCTACCGAGTTTGATCAAGAGCACCTTTTTGTGTACAATGGCTACCTAATTATGATTTTCGTCATCATGATGCAAAGCGGCGTTCCATGATCAATAGGTGTCCAACAACCTACTGAAATAGAAAAAAAAAATTACTTGAGAGCCGTTTTTCCGATCGATTCGGTCAAAAAACCTGCTGATTGAAGCTCCACAAGTTTTAGTCAAACAATTTCTATCGAAAAAGGAAGTTTTCTCGAAAGGGATGAAATTTTGGGGTGAAAATTCAAATAATATAGGGTTGAAATTAATACAATTCGATATACCTTTCTACTGATGGTACAAAAAAGTTCTTAATTATCATTCGCGAAAAGCGACCCCTAACATGACGAAACACATAAATGCGAGAACTCAAAAACTGCTAAACTTATCAAGGCTAACATAGATTTCTAGTCAGATTTCTAGTCTATTGCAATTGAAATTCTGATTGTGACAACAGATTGTACGGTTTGATACATTAAGGAAGTTCCAGTTAAATTTTTAGTAGAAATCTAACTACTTCTAGTGGAACTTCAGTTTAATGAACTGAATTACAAGTTTTAAGGCAATCACTAGGCGAAATTTTAACAGATAGATTTTGTGCTGAAGTTATTAAACTACGTTTTAATAACTATTTCCACATGATGAAACTATCTGCAGCAAGGGCAAAGTTACGGTTTTTCTCCTTTAAATCTAAGGGAAATCTAGTTTGAACCCAAAATTCACAGAATTCTAGTAATTTAATAATGCTTTTCCGGCGTTTCAGACTAGATTTTTGGAATAGAATATGTACAAACTGCTTTAATGATCAAAAAACCTAGTAGTCTAGAAACTACACATATCCAACAAATTAGCTTGTAACGCCAACAGGCTTCACTGACGATACAGGATAAACAAATAAAAATCCTATTTAATTCATAAACTGAGGACAATCTAGGTCCGTATAATTAAAACATTTTTTACTGTGTAGATACCTACTTACTTTGAATCGTTCAAGAAAAGCCTTTTTTAATGAAATTTGGAGCCAGAAAGGCAAAATAAATCTCTTGCAATGATCACACTTTTTATTACATCTGAAATTAATTAGTAATTACCTGAAAGGATATCACAATTCAACTCATCTTCGACAGCTTCCTGCCATATCTCATGCAACGCAAGAAAATCTCTACTTTATTGTGATTCACACTTTTGCCCACAATTTTAATTAACGATTTCATTTGAACTGAATTAGGAATATTTCAATATGTTTGGTTCTCGCAAACAACAAAGATCGAGGGGTGAGTCGCAAGGGAAATCTGGTGTACAGAGGTGCTAGGAAATCTTGGGAGAATTCGACGAAATGTTGGGGAAATGTGAAGAAATGTCGTGGAAATGTAAGAAAATCTGAGGAAATCTCTGGGTAATCTTAGGAAACCTGGGAAAATCTTGGGGAAAACTTGCGAAAACAATTTCCGGGAAATCTTGGGGAAATCCGAGGAAATGGAGGAAATCTAGGGAAATCTTTCCAAAAGGAAATCTAGTGTACAAAATTTTCCCTTGCGGCTCACCCCTCGACAAAGATTAATAACAATTAGGGCTAAAACAGGGGCCAGGTTATAGCTCTCGCCACCATAGAAAATCAACGAGATGCAAGTGTAACCTTTTACCAACAAATTCAGCCAAGACAGCCCCATGTAAAATATGCAGTCTCAAAATCATCCATAAATATCCAGCGAAAGCCGTAATGAACAGTAAAGCGCCTAGTTGTGAAATTACCTTGAAATATGAGAGGATTTAAAGGCGATGAGGTATCCTTCGTTCGTTATTACCGATAGGTGCGCCCCTTAATATGAAGTGGTAGATTCTTGGCACGTCTCGTCGCAAGAGCCATCGAGAGCGCCACACCCACGTCAATATTCGGCCGTTCGTTTATAATAAAATTGTAAAGTATCGTAGCCGGCGACCGGCGGCTCTCCAGAATCAATTTCTGTTTTTGTTCCGCTACGTTATTTATTGATAAAATAAATTTTGTACGTTTGCGCGTTGCCGGAATACCAAGCGGCCCTCCTGAATTAAAACCAAGTGGAGATAAATCCGCAATGTGTTAACTTCCGACGATTTTTGACGCGCCTCGCCACAAAACACGGATACGCCTCATAAATACCGAGATCCGACCGACTGGAACTGGCCAATAAACTATCGGAGATGACGCAAAAAGGACCCTTTATCATGCTCGTAAAAATTATACGGGGTCAAATAGCACCTTCGACAAACGGATTATTGGGGCAGCAGTCCTTGAACCTCATCGTCGTCGCTAACATGATTGCTATTCTTATACGTTATGCTTCTAGGAATATGACTAAGTCTACGGCTAAACAAAATCAAAAATAGAACAGGTCAGGCAGCACTTCTTCTAAAATATACTGCATTACAGCACCTTTTACATTGGATGGATTTCAAAAATTCTTGTATCAGTTTACAGAGAATTTCAAACCCTTTCAAATGATGTATCACAAAAGGCCCTAACATAGTTCAAAATTCGAGCGTAGAGGGCGCTGGAGTTCAGCGAAAGTTAAAAATTTTTACAAAATTGAATTTGCAATTAAATTAGCTTTCAAATGATGTATCATAAGTAGGGTATTGCCATTTAAAATTTTGAAGAGGGGTTGGTAGGGAGTGTTGTAAAATTTCGCCAAGCACGGATTTAAGTGTCCCCCTCCAAACAAAAATCGACCTGTTTCAGCGTTCTTCCCTCAAATCACTGTTAATTAATAATCGTGGAACTGTGATGGAATTCGACCACTGAAAAGTGCAATTTAATCTCATAGTTCAATTTATGGCCTGATACAGCGAATGGAACTGGCGAACAACAATGAAGGTACCTACCCCACGCAAAGGGGCTCCAAGGTATTCACTCCAAACAGCTCCAAACAAATGAAATACATCTCACGCACTTCACGGCTAGGTTCAACGTTCACCAATTGTAAAGATTGGGCGTAAGACACGCATTTTTTCACCGTTTCAACGAAAGTTGGTTCGCTAATTTGACCGACGTTTCGAAATGTCAAAACTATAATGCCGAGGACCATCTTGTACCTTTTAGCTCTGACCAAAAATTTTTAGGACACAATTTTTCCACCATTTTCCACGGTTGCGTATCCCTCGTACATTTTTCAATCAAACCGTCAATAAATCGCTAGTGACCTAATATCTAGTGATCTTAAGCGATCTTACTGCTAGCGCCATCTACTGAGTAACGTACCTAATCAGACTTATGTCATGACGTAATGACATAAATCAACTTAGAATTAGCCCCTCATTTCCAACTCCAGTTTTGCAAATCAGAACCAATGCATTGAAGTTTAGGGACATCAATCAGTCAACTAACTGGGTATCCCGGTATATTTGTTTGAAAGGTTAAACGACCTTCCTTCCATTAAGTTTTTGTAAATCATCCTAATGTCCATGAACTTAATTTGCTCTCAATTCACTAAATCTCGACCCAAAACAGCGAATTGCATGTCCTAAAATAGAGCCCGATTGAATCTAAATGGTCGGTAATTGCATCGAATTACTCAGCAAGGTTTTATATTCCCGGCGCCGTCAATTAATTTACCTTCAGAGCAGCACATAACGTAGCTTTTTAAAATTCGCCGAAGTTGGAAAATTACGGTCGGTTGAATTCGACTCACTCACCTGTAACAGAAAAATTATTGTTAGAGAGATAGGTCTCATCAGAGCCGGGCATGCATTCGCTTCATCGACTTCCCGAAGCAACAATTAGAGTGAAAAACGCCAAATGGAATATTATAGAAATGGTTTTATAAGGCGAGACATCTGCGGAATACTTAATGAACTTATGTCCACGGACCGTTTTCATTTCTTTTCATTCCAGTGGAATTTACTCCCAGCGCCTCTTAATTAAGATGTGGAAACTTTCATGCAAGTCGTTTTTGTGTGAATCAATAGCGAAAAGCTAGAAAGGCGATTAGCGTTTCATCTTTGATCCTGATCCGTTTTAGTGCCGTAGCAGTTTGCGATGCACTCTTGTTTTAGCTTATTCGCTAGCTCGCTCGCTTGCACGATCGCATCTCAGCCCGTCCGTCGTATAACTTGAGAACGAATTAAGACATCGAGCTGAAACTTGGCAGGCAGCTTCGTCTCCCGAAAAGGAAGACGGGGATTGCTTTTGGGCCATATCGGACCAGGGTCTGTATTTTTGAAACGTGGGAGCTTCTCCCCGGGGAGAATACAACCGTAGGCTCTCAAATGGCGCTCCCCCTCCATTCATTTTTCGTAATGGTGACGAAATGCTACGATTTCACGTGGTGCCGAGCATGTTTAGCAATTTTCCAGCCCCCTGAGCGTTAATTTGGCAAAATTCGCCAAATTTTGTTTTAATTCCGGCAATTCTTGTCATTTACTCATTTCAAAGTGGGCTCAATATTTAAATCGAAGAGGAAATTGATATGAAAATCAAACTCAAAGTCGATCCCACACAAATTATAATAAACTTTGGAAGTGTACCATGGCATGGTCTCAGTCCACACTCGGACCATCTTCAGCACTACAAAAGCGAGGAACAACTAGACAGAAATTACAAAGGCTTTTCTTACCTAAATGGGGGGGTGTATGATAGAGTCGGGGGCACTGGGGCTTAAGATCTCACAAATGGGTTATTTAAGCCCCAGTGTCACGTACAAAAATCAGGGACCCAAAAAACATAAAACGCATTAAATTGAAATTTTTAAGTAAAAAATGGCAGCAGAGAAGCCGCTGGAACCTCCCCTTCGCGTAGGTCTTAGATTTCCCTGTCTTGTGGTTACAATTTTAAAGTTGATACGCCTAAATGGCACTTCCCGTATGGACCAATTGCTCCCAAGAGCTTTTCCGCTCTTCAACGGGTCACCATGTACCAAGTTTCAGCCAAACCGATCCACTAATTTGGGCTATAACGTGGTTTTAGTGTTATTACAAAATTTCAATTTTTCCACCCAAAGGGTCCTAATTGCAAATAAATTTTGTCTTATTTAAAACCAGAATTTGAAGACCTTTCTGATGGTGACAATAAATCTTTCAAAAACTTGCTTTGGATGGTTAAATGAGAGAATATTTTAAATTTGAAAATTGACGTGCCAAAACGGCACTTTCCGTGGGTCGATTGAATCCAAAGAAATTTCAACTAAATTGGTTCAGGGGCTTGGACTGTACCGCGAGTCTCAAGTCCGATAGAAATCTCAAATTTTTTAGTTTTTGGTCAAAAGGGCACTAAGCGTGAATAAGTCTTTGGAAGCAGAATTTGAAGGCCTTTCTGATGGTGATGTGAAAAAGGGGGTTTGCATTTACAATTTAAAAGTTGATGTGTCAAAATGGCAGTTCCGGCTGCACGATCGGCTCCAAAAGCTTTTCAGATGCTTTTCAGATGATGAGATGCCTAGGTATCAAATTTCAGCCAAATCGGTCGAGTAGTTTGGGATGTGGCGTGGTTACGAACGTACGAACGAACGTACGTACATACAGACACATTTTAAAAACCACTTTTTTGCGTTCCCAAGACCTCAAAACGTATAGATCCGGTCTTATCTCGAATTCGAAAATTTTAGTGATTGCAGTAACCTCCCATTTTTTTAAATTGTAAGGTTGGGGAGGTTAAAATTTGAGTCTAGAATATAAATTTCAATTTAATGTGTTTTGTGTTTTTTGGGTACCTGATTTTTGTACGTGACACTGGGACTTAAATAACCCGTTTGTGAAGTCCTAAGCCAAAGTGTCACCGACTCTATCATACCCCTCCCCAATTTGGTCAAGAAATGCCTTTGTAATTTCTGTCTAGTTAAGTTCCTCGTTTTTGTAGTGCTGCAGATCGAGTGTGGACTGAAACCATAGTACACTTCCAAAGTTTATTATAAAGTCCTTTGTGTGGGATCGACTTTGAGTTTGATTTTCATATCAATTTCGTCTTCGATTTCATTTGGTTTATATTGACACTCTTTCTACTTTTCAACCCTCTTTTAGCGTTTCTATTTAACTGCAATAAATTTTCTTTGCCTTGGACTTCTCGCCCATAATTTCAGCCACCTGAGTGTTAATTCTACAGACATTTCAAATTTTTTTTAAATTCTGTAACAACAATTTTTAACATTTCGCCTTTTTGGCACATCTATCTGCAGAAGCACTACTACTAGGCGCAGATTGATAAAATCTGCACCCGATTTCACGAGTTAAGACCAGCCGCCCCTACATTCGCATTAACGTGATAAACATCTACAGGGATACACATCGCATTGATGTATATCTTCCGGTGGCTTTTGTGTGAATCAATAGCGAAAAGCTAGAAATACGATTAGCGTTTCATCTTTGATGCTGATCCGTTTTTGTATTGACGTGGACGTGGACGCAGGGTTTAGTTACGGCGGAGCTTATCCTCGCCCGAAGGGACGGACTGCATTGGGCGCAAATCTAACGACGTGAGGGATTGGACAAAGTCTCTAATCAAATACGGGCAGAAGGTCTGTTGTCTGAGCTGCTCCCGCAGGCTGTCTCTAACAGGCTTACACTCACCGCCAGGGAGTCCTCTTGCAACTGGCATAACATTTATTCGGATGTAAAGAAAGTGGTGAGAACAGGGCCACGAAATCCCCCAACGGAAAAACCGGTAATGCCACACATTATTATCAATAGTGCCAACTCTATTCTATTCTAACTGGAAGCACAGAAATGCATGCAAAACTGCCCTCGCTGTCGGTATACAAGTTTCTGTGAAAATTAGGCCTGATAAGGGTCTGTGTTAGGCATTAACTTTCACAAGTGGCAACAGTTGCTGCCGTAATATAGCGAAAGTGCTGTGATGCAGACAACATTTAAAGGAGGGAGAGGGTGACAACATCAACGTGACCAGTGAACGACAACAACAGTGAAAACTATAATATTAACAATAAAAAAAAACAAATAAAAACACAAAGTGGAGTGGCATCAGCCAACGTACCACAAAACCACCATTTGTGAAGGGCAGAGTTGGGACAGAACCGGCCCGAGTCGCCAGCGAGATGGCGCTGCGGTCAGTCCCTGGAACAGATAAAACCAGTCAGTCGATGATGCGGACCCTACAAATCTTTTTTTACCAACAGCATCAATGAATTATTTAACACTGGCCTCTTCTGACGTCGAGGGCGGCTCCTTCCCATCGTTATTTTTTATTACACGGTCTTTAACATAAATTTAAGTACACAACACGTAGGTAATGCATAAAAACTTATTGCTCAAGGTTTATTAATAGGCGCCCTTAACTACTTGCTCTCGCCTGACCAACTCACATAATTTTTCCTCCGAAAGTAATTCTTCTAAATTCTATTTCATTAGATTGTTAATAGTAATAACATTATTTTTATACCTAACGAGTTATCTATACAGTGTGTCCCAGATTCAATATGACGGGCAATATTTCCGCCGCGACTGAAATTTAAAGTCCGATGGCATGAGTATATTTCGACGTCCGGCGCATCTTTTTAGGCAATACACTCGTACTTCACTTCCGGTTTCACCGGAATTCGACATCAATTTTGTTATTTTAATAGCAAGCCACATGTTTTTTTGACGGAAAACCCACCCAACGGGCACACACACGTTTTTTTTAACGTCGAAATCACGTTAAGGCGGTTGATTTCATTTTCACGTTACTGGTTGAAAAAGTCACGTTATGAATTGTTGGTGATTCTTGACACGACAACCTCTCGACGTGAAAATTACGTTTACTTTTGGTACATTTTGAAACGTCTACGTAAATATGACGTTTTTTGTAAGTTGAAACTTATTCGTTAAAATAACGTCGATATAATAACATACAAAATACGTTGATGATGCATCAACAACTATAGATAAGTGTGATTTTGGGCGTTGCATAAACGTTATAACATGAACGTGGTCTAATCGTGACTAAAATGACGACTATGTGTAACCAACAAAGACTTTTGAAAGTTGAATAAATGTTTGAGCGTCTTTCGATCAATTTACAGTGTGACTCAAAAGCTGTTATTTTTCTTTGACCCAAACGTTTTTTCATTTTCCAGGCAACTGTTTTGTATTTTGTGTTAATTTCTTTTATAGCTGAAGATGGAGTATAACACTCCGAAACGCGTCCTAAACAGTAAGTAAATTTTGTGGAACGAGACTTTGAAACTACCTTGTGTTATCGTTGAATAAACGTTGAATTTATAACGTGATATTTGAGTTTTTACATGGACGTCTTAATGAGGTGCTGAAATGGTTATCGTCACCCTAATTAGCAAACCTCGTAACTCCAAAAAAAAAAAAACTCAGGAGATAGATACAACTATAATTTTCTTTTATTCAGCTCCTATATTTGCATAATGGGGTATTTTCACATATATAGTAAGTTGCATGGAGCTCCGAAGTTTTCCGTTGTTTTGCAGTTACGAGGTTTTCTTTCTGAGCTATCTTGATTTAATAAACCAAAGTGGAGTTACAAGGATAGGCTACAAGGTAATGTTTGGAGTGTTCTAACAGATGGCGCAAAAGCTAAAATTTGGATAACAATTTTTGACGTTATAGACGCGTTGCAATATGAACGTATTTTAGTCGTGGCTAAAATAACGTCCAAATCACGACTTATGTATAAACAGCGGCGACTTTTGCACGATGAACAAACGTTGCACTAATAACGTTATATTTGTGTTTTTATATAGACGCCTTAAAGACGTATTGAAGTGTTCATGACGTTCAACATTAAATAAATGTGTTATTTTTGACGTTATAGGCACGTAACAATATGAACATGTTTTAGTCGTGGGTAAAGTGACATCTAAATCATGACTTACGTATAATCAACAGAGACTTTGGCACGTTGAACAAACGTTGCTTTTATAACGTTATGTTTGAGCTTTTATATGGACGTCTTAAAGACGGATTGAAATGGTAATGACGTCTAACATTAAATAATATTTTTTACGTCAATGTTATTTCATTATCATATTATGAAGAAACTCGCAATAGAAAAAATGACTACTTTTACTTTTTTACGGCATATATTAGGGCATATGCTTGAAGATTGCAGCATGTTTAGAGCATATATTTGAGGATTTTTACGGAATATTTAAGTGTATATATGCCCAACCCTATAAAGTATATAATTTAGTGAATTCATAATTTAGCAAAAATTCTTATATGGCGGTCCTCCTTCTTTCTTGAAATACAAGTTTAAATAAACTTTGTGGGCACGTCCGAGAAAATAAATAAAATCCCTGAAATAAGTTCGTGCAGCTTTCAGAAGTTAACCGGAGGGCTAGGTCCGCAATTTCAATAATTCACACGCCTCGCATTGTGTATCCGCGTTGGTTTAATTATTGAAAATCGAGAAAGCGCACCGATTGGCATTTTGCCGCGTAAGAGAGGTGTGGTCCGTTATGGTAATTGTGAGTAATGTTGCGTTATTCCCATAAATCAACCACTAATTATGGTCACAAACATGCAAGCGCAGCAGCATCAATGTTCATTACACAGGGCTTCATTATTGATCCATAAAAAATCAAAGAGTTACCTGGAGACGTTCATTGGGCCAAACCGATGGAGTTTCAACCGGGAAAACAGGTTAACTACGTTAGAATCCAGCTCGTAAAACCTCATCCATATAAGTTCGCGCTTAATAGAGTTGTAAAAGCGAAGGTTGCTTTAATAAAGTTAAGCTGCATTTATTGGATATTCACTCAAACAACAAGTTTATTGTTATGCGTCGACAAATAAGTTTTAATTAGATTTTCTTACGCAGGGAAATCCGATAAAGGGAGGTTAATCGATTGTCAAGCCCATCATGCATCGATTACATTCGACCAACCGTTTTTTGTATACCTAACTAGGTGGAAAATACCGATTTAGGGAAGTTGATTTTTCCCACTTTCGGTTTAACCGGAAATGGCCCTAGTAGCGTTTTTGCAAGTAGAAACATATACATTTTTCTCAATGGAGTCAGAAACATGCGAGGGGGCAACCACTCACAAAAAAATGTACCACAGACTAGGACCAAGACTTTTTCAATTTCTTATATGTGAAAACAATTGAATTCAACGGTAATAAAACAGGTGCTGGCATCGTCTGACTTAAGGTTAGAAATGTTCTTTTCAAAAAAGCCCAAGCAGGTTACATTTTTGAAAATCCAATTTTTTCGATTTTAATGGTGTTCAAATCCAATATGGCAGCCATAAGAAAAAGAAAAGTTGACTGTCGTTGCTCAAAATCTAGAAGGTGTAGGAAATTTCTGTCAATACATGCAAAAATATAAAACGAAAAGGTGGAAATCCATAGTTTCTCAAAGTGGCGTGTCTTAAATTGCCTCAGAGTCTTACCACATAATTTAATCATTAATACGTCGAATTTAAAAGCGACATGTTTCGTAGGTAGTGGTTCCATCATCAGGCTATAATAACAGGAAATTTATAACATTCATTAAAGGGGCAACTTACCAAACTGAAATTGAAAAAATTATAGGATTTTCATGCTTAACAGAAAAGAATTTCAGTTCACTACCTCCGAAACATGTCGCTTTTAAATTCGACGTATTAATGATTAAATGTGGCAATCTCATTTTACCAAAAATATAAAAGTTCTAAGTTTCATTTGAATAACATCAGCTTTTAGGAAGCTATGATTTTTTCGGGATAACTCAAGAACGAATCAAGATATCGAAGAATTCTTTACCTTCGGAAAACGCGACTTTTTTCTAATTTAACCAATCTTCTAACTTGTTTCCGATAGCCCAATTCTTGTCAAGAATCTCAATTTTCTCGCCTTTGAATGCGTTATTATTGTTTATTTTTGAATTTTAATTCTGCTTCGATTTTCTTCATTTCTCTAATATTTCCGAATTATGTTTTCCACCTATTTCGCCAATCAATTGAGGGAGTCCCGAACGAATTCTAGGGAGCTGTGGGTTTAAATTTTGAATCCGAATCATACTGCTTTATTCAGAAAAAAATCGTAAATGTTGCAAAATTCGGTGAAGTTTAAATCCTCTGGAGGTACAGTTTTCTGAAAAAAAAAAATACACGATCCTTCAGGAGATGCCATTAATTTTCACATTCATTGCATGGAGTATAAAAATTATAGAGGTATCACATTAACAAGTATAGTACTCAACACGTAGGCAAGAATCTTGGAAAAAAGGTTAAGATCTTTGATGGAAGAAAGTAAGAAACTTTTGAGGAAAATCAGTAGATACGATGGAGAGTCCTAGAAAAGGGGAACAAAACAAAATTGGATAAAGGGAAAATGGAAATGGAGGAACAAAGAATTATGGAAGGACAAGGCTTGCAAGATCAAAAATGTTTGAAGTAGTAGGGGGAGCAAGACAAGAATGTATACTAAGCCCATAAAACTGTTTGCTCTGGTTCTTTAAAATTTGTGATTTTTGGAAAAAATCATCTTGGATTTTGTTAAGAAAATCTCCTTTCAAGGCAAGATTATCTTTGTTCGTTTCTCTACATCCAATATTAACAGTCCCCTAGAAGCCAAACTCTCACAAATGAAGACCAGAAGTTCGTTTATAGGTTCCACCGCGGCAATAAAAACGCAAGTGAGGCTCACTTTGAAAATAATACGGTGTGCATAATCACCCGAAATTTAGTCAAGCCTTTTTCAAGTAATTACAAGTATGAAAGCATCCGATGCCCTTGAATTTTAAAGTACGGCAATGTCCCAAGCGAGGAGGCTCTCTAAACTTTGGCACTCCTGGGAGACCCTCAAGCATCGGGTCCTCTAAAATATTCATGTTAAGAAATTTTAGTTGTGAGCCTTGTAAATAATAATTCTTTTCCGTTTCCCGTCTTTTTACACGTAAACTGCCTCCATTAGCTTTCGTTAAATATTCAATATATTTCCATTCACTTTCCCGAACCCATTGTTCAAGTTTTATAAAGTCGTATTTTAGTTTTAAGCTCTGCAAACTCCAAGTTTTGGGTCAATACTTATTATTCATAGCATTTATTATTATCTCTACCCTTTCGTTCCGAGAACCTGCGATTGGACAAAAACTTAATTGTGACCGAGACTCTGGGAATCCGATCATCAAATCAACAATGCAATCTGTATTTAGTTCTATCGGATATTGAAATCACGGCCGCTCGGATTCGATGAATACGGAATCTGAAATTGGTGAATAATTTTTGGAAAGCAAAACCGTGCTCTGCTCTGTCATGTTGTAAATTAAATATTAAATGGGTTTGAACTGTTTCACAGAAGCATTTATAAATTCGAAGGGGTGAGACAAAAATAACATACAGTTCGTAAAACTGCATAACATTAATGTCAATCAATTTCAGCAAATGCACAAAAACGGTGTAAAAGTGACAAACGAGAAAACTAGGGGTGCAACAGGGAGGAGCGCTAAGCCCGTTGCTATCTATTGTAACGGGAGTTAACATTAACAAATAATAATACCACGACAATTGGAAGAAAAATAGAAAATAGAAAAAGTGGTTTTTGAAAAAATGTCTGTCTATAATATAACATATATGTGTCTGTCTGTCTGTCTGTCTGTAAGCACGCTACAGCTCAAACTACTTAACGTATCTAGATGAAATTTGGCACACATACTCAGTGGGCAACTGCCAGTTTTTTATATCTTATCTTTTTCCGAAAGGAAACATAAATTGTGGCTGCGGTCAACGTCCAGAAGCAAAATGCACGCGCCTTGGATTTATCTAGCGGACAAATTAACGCTGCGGCTGATGCAATTCGGAAAATACTCGGCTGTACGTTTTTTGCAAGTTTTGCTTGACTTCAGAGAGAAATCACGACGGCAATGTGAAGTCATCTCGTTCACAGTTAAGGCGAGAATTTCCTTGACCGCGAAAGGGCGAACACAGCATAATTTTAGTACCCCGTAAAAAAGATGACGCATCCTATATCGCTTCCTGAAATTCATGATTTAGTGGGTGATAAAATATTAACCCGTCGTAAAATATTGCGGCTATATTGAAAATACACACATGAAAGTATATTTAAAGTGGAGTTTCTAAAACGGAGATGAGGGATAAATATTCAGCGCCCCTTCACAAAAATGAAAATTTCACCACCACGTTTAAAGTAAAATTCAATCGAAACTCATTCAATTTTTCAAACTCGAGTCCATCCAAAATTTATATGAAAATATCTCGGAACAGCGGTTGCAACGTCCACCTGCTGCTGTCTTCGCATGGCTCAGTCCGCCGTCGCCAGAGGGATTTTCTCATATTAGTGGGACTTAAAGCCAGGTTTAACCGGCGAAATGTTCCAAACTGCGGCTGAAATCTTTAACAGTTTTGTTAATAATGCAAGTGAGCTTAAAGCGTTTTGGGGCTTGGCTGTGACATGTGAATGAAGCATTACTTTGGTATTCTTGTGGTGCAAACTGAAACTAGAAACTGAAATTCCTGACATTCAACAAAAAGTTGTGGATGCATCAAAGACCCGGTTTAATTCGATGGAAAATTAGGGATTCTAATTAAAGCCGACTCGTCTAATGCGGATAATTGCCGGATAATTAGAAGGGGGATGATATGTAGAGATGCCTAACTATTCAAATCGATTCTGTGGAATGCAAGCCTTTAGTTTTTAGAAGTCGAGACACAAATTATAGTTCGCCGTCGGCGTTAATCTGATTAACGAACGTATTTTGGTAGTTAATGTTGTTCGCCTTTATTCACGACTTGATAGATGGAGATAGAATCAGGCGCTGCGTGCCTACAAATTCGTTTCCGGTTGACATATATCTTCGTATCAAGGAATTACGCTTTGATCAAAGTAGTGCATTCTCACCGGGGATATTGCATCATTTGAATAATTCCACAAATTATTGGGTAGCCAAAATAATTGTTTTGGAAGCTTGAAATGGTATTAACTGCTAATGATAAGATTTCAAAACGTGTTTAGAGCGTAGCTGCGAGAAAATCAAACTGCGTCGAGTTTAGTGTAGGTAAGTTGGTACTATCCCGGCGCATCCACCATAATTATTGTGACTCTGGTCGATTCGGCGGGTTAATCCCTTTCACTTTTTATTCTATTCGTGTTTCTAGGCGATAATTAGGATGTTTTTTTCATTATTTCCAGTCACTCTTCTCATCAGTTCATTATTTTGACTTCGCCTTGTACTTTCATGTCGTACTCTTTCCTAAGCTATTCTCTAGCATTCCATGATAAAGTCGGTCTTAAAGAAGTATTATGTGAATACTGAAAAATATAACAACCTGCGTGCATTGTTGAAAAGGCAAGGGGAAGGTTATACGGTGCTTTTCAGAAGTAATGAACAAATTCAAGAAATATTACTAAAATTTTTACTGTGATACTTTTTACCTTTACAGTACATACCTTAACATTATAGTGGTGGCTAGGTTATTATTACAATCCGAAGCGACTAAGAAGTAAAATGGTCTATAAAGGTTTCAATTGTGGCTTGAACTACGTATATATAATTATGCCGAAGTGGCGAACACCATACCATTGGTCAGTGTGCCTGTGCCTAAAAATACTATTTGGGCTGTTTCCAGTTTTCTAGTATTTTATGCCAAAAAGACGGTAAGTGTGAATGTATTTTTAGAAACAGAATTTGAAGACCTTTCATGCCTTGTTAAGATAAACTGGTGTTCACCAGAAGGCTAACATATTTTTATATTGGTTGTAGGGAAGTTAACTAATAGCGCACGGAAAAAAAAGAGATACCTACGAAAAATGGCATTTTCAGAGATGTGCAGTGAAAAGTTATTTGTAATTAAGGATACTACCTACAACATAATGAACGCTTATTTTCAATCGATCAATTATTTTTAAAATAGTGATAATTGGCAGGCTGGAAATGACCCTTCATTGTACGGTTTTCGACTGGGTTGGAACAAACCTACAGAGAATCCGGCGCATCCACCATTATTATTGTTATTTTCTTATTAGTGACATGTCAACGAAGCATTAAGAGCAAAATCACAAATAAAAGACAATTTCCTCCAGTATATTCTCACGTTATCAAAATTTTCTCTTTCGTCACGAAGCTCTATTGTTAAATTTAAATTCTCCGAGGAAACCCGACCGTGTCTGGTAAATAAAAATCGTACTGTTATCTAAGGCACGAAACATATAATTGCCGCGATAAGGCCCAAAGAGAAGCATGTTTTATCTACCATTTGATCATTGATTGGTTATAAAGGGTGCGCCAGATAACACGGCAGTTGGCGGAATGTTTACGATGGCGCTGTAAAATCGGGCGTCATCGCGCCTCGCGGTGTAACTGACCGTTAAAATTCCAAGTAATAAAACTTGTCACTTTTATCTATACTCTTCCTCTGCGAAAAGCTCTCATAAATATCGACCGATCGCTCGAAAAATCTCCTCGGCACAACTTTCCGTTGTAAAATTTTACGACCAATTATGAGTTTCCAGCCGAGGAATGCAAAAAAGAAACGTTCCAGGAGGGCGGAATTCGTTATTTATTGTGGGCTCTCAGCAGAGATGAAATTGAAAGTTTTCCAGAAAACGTCGAGGAACTGGGGCAATGATTATTATTTTCGGCCACAATGCTTTAACATGCGAATTATCCTCACGTGAGATATAATCTGTAGTGTTGGCAGGCCTGAATATAATACATGCATGGTACACAACATGCACGCCCCCATCAATCAGTTACCTGTGTACCAATCTAGCGGAACAAAACGTCCAACAATTGCATGATGCATTCTGGCCGAACTGTAATAACGACTTTATGAATATCGAATGGAACCAAACACGCCGCCATTGTCGTTTATTCCCGGATGGAATTGGATTCGAAATTTACGCGAATTTCGGCCGAGGTGTCTGCAAAGTTTTCGCTAGATCGCCGATAACGAAGCTCTGGAAGTTTTTTAAGCGAGGCCTGAAAGGGTAAGACGGCTGATAATTCGCCTTTTCACCACCTTTTTAGATGCTAATTCGGGACAGAATTTAAATTTCGTTTAACGCTCGATTAAACAAGTTCAGAGAAGTGGTTGGATCGGCGCATCCGCCATTCTTTGCACTACTCAAGTGTTTGGACGTGATGGAGTCATGTTTATTTAAGCTCGCAGACATCATCTATAGAAAACAAAAATAGTGGAAGCTCAAATACAATTTTAACAAAGTTATATACCGAGTAATCGAATACTGAAGCTTTCAGAGCAATCCTCATCCGTGAAATACCCCACGATTTTAAAATTAATAACCCTCTATACCTACCCAAAATATAAATTTCAATTTTTTCCAAGGACCCTTCCATTCTTTGAATTCTTTGAGTTTTCGAAAAGAGCAATAAATAACAATTTTTTTTTGTAGTTTAATACTTCGTCCATTATAATTTAAGAATTGCTTAACAGGGCCAACGTTTCAGCGATTTAATTGTCAGTAAATTTTAACCATACAGGGCTTTAGTTGAACAAATATCAAAAATTCTTACTGCGTTAGCTTTCAAATAATGTATATCACAAGTGGTTGTTTGCCATTTTAAATTTTGAAGCTGGGGTGGGGGGTTAAGGGGTGCGTTGAAAGATTTCATCATGTACGGATTTAGATGTCCCCCTCGAGATAAAAATCCACCCGTTCCAGCGATTTCTTATATCTTTTGTAGTTCCAGAGCAAAGTCAAATTGTAACTTTAAAAAAAGTCATCCTGTATATACAAATATTCTCGCCCCGTGATTAAACTTACCCTTGAAATTGTAAGGCAGTCTTTTTCAATCAGCTGACTTTCACTTCACCAACACGAAACATCAAGTAGGACATTATCAATTTCATGCAACTTGCAAAGGTGAAGAAACAGTCACGCTACTCATTCACTCATATTATCGCATTTTAAACCCAACAACCTCATCAATTACGGCACTATAAAAAAGCATTAATGCCATAGAAGAATTAGCATTAAGGCAAAATTGGGCAGCTACGGAAGTGGCTGAAACCTCCACATTTCGTGAATAATCTAATCCAATCACCTGTAAATTTGTATAGGTATACAGTTTTTCAAATTTTTTGTCAAAAGGGCACTAAGTTTGATTGCATTTTCAGAAACAGGGTTTGAAGACTTTTCATGTTCTGATAAAAGCAAATGGTGGTCATCTTTCAAATTTCACATCATGTAAGCAACCTTAAAGTGTTTTCTCAAAATTTTGCGATCCTTTGTCAAAAGGGGACTAGGTTTGAATACATTTTTGGAAACAAAATGTGCTGATAGGGAAAATGGGAGTTTATTGTCCAAATGTTAAAGTTGATATGCCAAAATGGCACTTGCCATTCGCAGAATGCCACCAAAATTACATAAGCTCTAAGTGTGAATATATTTTTAGATATAGAATTCGAAGACATTTTATATGCGTTTGCGGATTGGCAACAAAACTGACTAATGGGCTCACCAGACGGCCAACACTAACCTATATACCGAATTTCATTAAAATCCGTTCGGTATTTTTCTACATAGGTAGGCACGCACACACAGACATTTATTAAAAAACATTTTTTCGTGATCCTGGGACCTTGAAACGTACAGATCTGGTGTTTTCTCATTTTCGAATTTTGGAGTGATTGCAGTAACCTCCCATTTTTATATTCGTTGGGGAGGTTAGAAATTGTGAACGCACCGGAATAGCAGGGCAATAATTCACCACATTCAGACCGCGTTTATCAGACCCCAAAAAAGTAATTCCCATTTGCATTAGTCTAGACGCTTAATTGCATGCAACAATCAAAAACTCAAATATCTCTGCAGAAAGTGAATCTCTAACTCGACAGAGAACAATGTAAACCATAAATTGCCGTGTTTTGTTTCTTGC
The DNA here is from genome assembly GCA_963924575.1 of Pycnomerus fuliginosus. NCBI lineage: Eukaryota > Metazoa > Arthropoda > Insecta > Coleoptera > Zopheridae > Pycnomerus > Pycnomerus fuliginosus. Next base: position 18,345,803 of record OZ004624.1, on the reverse strand, counting down.
AAGCAATTAACGTATATTGCCTTTGTTAAATCCCAAGACGCAGTAAAAACCGAATCCGGAATATCGGCTGCCGCTTTTAGTGAATTATTATCTACACAGTTCATTAGACAAAGAGCTCGGGTCCCAAAACTTACAATTATAGGAAACACTAATTAATATAATGGATAGTAGAGTAGATTTATTCGTAAAACAGCAGCCCCAAAGTTTAGCTTTCGGGAAATCGATTTTAAAAATTTTTCGCTTGATATGTGGGGCCGAATAAATCAGGCAAGTTTCGATTAACTTGTCTATGAAGTTCTTGGACGGAATTAAAATAAATGCGACCAATATTTCTGTATAAGCTCAGCCCATATTTCAAATCTTTCATAATACGAAATAAGTGAAGCAATTTATTCTCTTCTATTCTCGTATTCCCTTAACATCTAGTTTATTGCTTTATATAAAAGTATTCAAAAAAATTCAGACCCAGATGCGGCTGATAATGTGAATGCAGAACTAGTGTTGTTATTAACGTAGAAATACGAGGCTAGCATCCTTTACCATTCCATGCAATTTAACAAACTAATTAGATACAAAGTAGAAAACTTATTCAGATCTGAAAAAGACCGGAATTCATTTACATACAAACCGCCGGCTAAATAAATTTAACTTTTACATAAAAAAACGCCACGTGACGGCATTAAAAAATCTGGAACACATGAAAGGGTCTCGGGGTGGCTTTTTGCGCGCATCAGGAATGCATTAGAGGAAACGGATCAGGATCTGTGTGCGCTTGCAAGATATCAGAAATTGTCAGCTCATTCAACGAGGTCAGCAATATAAAAGCGGGGTCGACAAACTCGCTCCAAGTACTGTCGTTTGCTCTAATTGGCTCATCAAGGTGGTTGATATGACGACATGCACTTAGGCCACGGTGGCGCCATTTTCCGCACAAACCGACCTAATGACTGGAACTCGCTCTAGGATGTGCCAACCCACGCATAGTTGCCGTCCGTGTTTTAAGTAACGATCATAGTTCTGCAGCATTAAGCACCTGGAAGCATTCTTATTAATCAGACCCACATCAGGATCCTCTCTGGACGACTTCCGTATTTCAACACTATTTATGGGCTTGGTTTTTGGGAAAAATTAAGCCGCCTCGATGAGAATTACGGTTATGTAGGGGACAAAATGTGAAATGGTCTCGCATTAAGAAGGCATTAGGTGTAAGGGTATAACTTACTTCAAAAATAATTGCACCCGAATTAAACAACGCAAAATATTACAAAACTGTTCACTGATGGAACTTTGAGGACTGAGGGAGGATCAGGGCAAGCAGATGCAATAACACAGGAGCTCGCAGTTTACAGGAAAATCTCTGCACTTCTCACCTCAACGAAACCTTAATTTATTCTACCGATTGATTAACTATTTCCCTTTAGGGGATGAAAGCTTCCTTTTTGCCCTCAGCACTGAAACGGACGATAGGGCGATTTGAAGCCCATCATGAGCAGGTTCAGTTCAAGCAGAAATAATAACAATGTTCGAATTGTTATAAACCAATGAATCGCAGTTTCTCGGATTTCGAGGACTCCCAGAGCCCAACAGGGGCCCAGGCTGAAGGCTCTAGCGCATCAATAGATGATGCCAACGAGAAAGTCAGCATTAACGCGGAATTTGCGAAATCACAGTGGGACTTTGAATTACTCCGGTTTTGCTTTGAACTAAATTTGTTTACAAGCTACACAGCTTTTATTGGGTAAACAATTAAAACAACAAAAAAAAGGAAATAAAAGAAGAAGTTTTCTACATTACCAACAGTTACTTTGACTGATTGATAACCCTTTCATACTAATCTGGCAACAATGGAGATTTTGTTCTCGCAAAATAACGACATAAGCTGCATGTTAATCAATTTAATCATGTATAATTTATTAAGGTAATTTTATTATTAACATAGGATAGATTAGTTAAATCTTTTTGCAAAATTAATTTGTTTAAATTTCACAACGAGGTGAGTAAACTTAATGGTCCTAACTTTCATCTAGACGATCACAAGGGTAAACCAAGGTGAGTGAAAAATTCACTAATTAATCAGGGGTTTTATTGATTTGGTAAAAAGGGCAAATAAGGGTAAAAACGGGGGGTAACTGTGGGCTCGAAGTGGGGGAAAACAGGGTACTACGGGACCATCACAGTACTTGAAGATTCCTCAGTCTCATTGTGCTACATTTATAAAACAGCAACCATTGATTGGAAAACTTCCGCATTCACTGGCAAATTCAAAATTAACCGAACTTTAAAAACTGGAGCAATAACTTCCGATAATGCAAATTTGAGTTTGTGCTCGCCCTCACTTAATAAAAGTGGATGCAACCGAAGTTATAAAAGCAGCTCTTTCAATTTCCACTTAAGTTGAAATTATGCGACGATTAAATAATAAAGTCTTGACCCGAAAAATAAGGTTCCACATCCCGAGGAATAACATAATACAAGCAATTTTCATCACGAACTCTTTATCCCTTCAAAATTTAGGTCACAACTGCGGCGAGAATATAAAACATCCCGCAATAAGGATACATGACTCACATACTTGTGACAACATTAGGAGTTGAAATAAAAAAACTGTAATTATCTTGGAAGTCTTATCATATTACGTCCAAATATAAATTCGCTTTTTACCTCCAGGGCGCAGTTAGTTATTCCATCTACGTAACGCTCTTAAAATTGTTTTTGGCGATTTGTATTCATCCGGCGTTTTTTTATTTTTTCTTATCGTTATTCGCGATTGAACTTTTTTAGCTTCCCCCATTTTGACCCTACTGTAATTATTAGGGATAGAAACGCTCTCGTTTTATTGCTGCTCTGAATAAGCACCTGGAGAAATGTCCTCGTTACCCAGTGCTTTCCACATCAAATTTCTTCGAGAGAGTTATGACAACGTAAAAATTTCTTTTTTAAATTAAAAGAAAATGGGATGCAGGCTGCACTTACAATGTACACAACTAGTGGTGCTGGAAATTCGGAAACTCACCTGCAACAAAAAAAAATCAATTAGATAGGTTATCGAATTACAATTATTTTTGATTTTTATTAACATTTTTGAACATTTGTCACAATAATTCCACATATCTAATCATTTAGCAACCCCTGATGATGTAAAACGTATCGAAACGGGTGGAAACTTTAACTTGGCCTGCTTCCAGCTCTAAAATAAATACAGGTTCAGAATGAAGAATTTTAAACAATTCATAAAATAATGGAAGCGCGGACTGTCGGAGCGTCGAGCTAGTGTCGGATCCTTTGGGAATTTTCACATGTTGAGTGACTACCAGACTGGAAAGCCGTTGCCTGGATGAGCGGGTATTAAGGCCATTAATAACACGAAACTCCTTCGCAATAAGCTTCACTTTTTCGTTAATTGTGTAAACATTCGGTATTGATAAATTAATAACATTTTGACAGGTCGGGTTTCGAGGCAATTTCGCGTCGAACGATTTCATATAAAATGTGGCAAGTCATCGTTTTGGCGTGTTCGATTAGTATAGAGGAATACAGACGTCGAGTGAAAGACGGCATCAAGGAAATGACGGGGGGGGACTTTCAAAGAGCTTTAGTTTTTCTGCTGTGAACAGAGGAAGAAAAGTTTTAATCGAACATTTACTTTTCGACTGGAGTGGTTTGGATTACGATGTGTTTTGTTTTCCGGCGTTATCAACTCCCAGAGGATATCAACTTTCCAGTTCACAGAAACACTTTCATAAATTACTTTTAGCGTTTTGCCTGCTTTATATAAGGGACTGGCAAGCTTTTTATCTTTCCTTGTAAATTTATTATTTTATAAAATCAACTGCACCACAGGTTGTAATAAAATATACACCATCCACCATACATTTCTCAAGGATTCTTCAATATGTGCGGCTGGGAGTGAGGCGAAAATTTTTAATAAAACACTCGGGAATTTCATATCATGGTAATGCCATGTCGTTTTTAAAAATCGCATGCAATCCGCCCTGACCTCCACGGTTTACATGCTCCCAGCAATTAATTTAAAAACAACGAGAAATACAGATGCATTTTTAAAATTATAAAAGATAATCATCACAAAGTGCACGAGTTCCTCATTTGCGTGTAATGTTCTCACCATTTTATTACTTACATTAAATTCTCACGTATTAATTGGGTGTGGGGTTGTAAAAATTTAAATTATGTTTATGGGCCGAGATTTTACTACCTCGCAGATATCACAACATGCTAGAGAATTAGTGGTAATAGAAATTTCTTGAATCATAGATCTCGCGAGCGGATACCGCCAAATCCCGGATTTGAATAAACAAGGCAAGTAGGATAATCAAGTCGAAGTTTCGGAATCGATGTAATATTAAGTTGGCGTTTTTACAGTTGAAATAAATGATGGCAATTTGCAAAACGTGTCAGTCAAACAAATGAAGTTCGTGCGTCACAAACAGCTTTAACTGTCGCCGACAGTCAACTATTTATCGCACTTAAAACTTAGTGAAACAATACAGTGCCATTTATAAATGCATTTTATCGACCAGTTTTCTTTTTCCCAGCACATTTATAAGGAGAGCAGGTGGTGTGTCCTACTCCGGATCCATTAGAGCCCCAGGAAGCGGCTCATACTTAAGTCCGGCATCAAACTGTTCAATGGGTACCGAGAGAGTTGCGTCACCCTCCCAGGGGAAGACCCCAACAGCATGTTACATGATCAATCGCTACAAGCGAATTATACGACGCTTAACCTTAGCGGTGGGTGGAAATAATTAAACGAGCGACTTTATAACGGCCGCTAAAAAGTTTCATAATGAACAGCGTAATGTGAAGTAACCTTTTTACAAAATAATTATTAAAAGTTCGTTAATCCTAATAGAGCGCCTCACGTTCTCATAATAATAGAGCAGCCGGTTCGATATTACAATATCTCGTTAAAAGTTCACCGGTCCAAAGTTTGCAATTAGTCCTGGGATCTGAATGTTCTTCGTTTGGTTCGAACGTAAATTGCTTCTGGGTTAATGCTAAGGTAATTGGAGGCCAGCCAGAAAATTCTCAACAACTCGAGTCGTCATTAAACTACTATGAGTCAGGGGGACTGGTTTAATGATATGTCGCCAATGCCACCGCTTGAAGCGGCCAAAGCGGTTGCAACTTTTCTGATAAGTTGAGGCTGGGTATATAATTTTCAGTATGTGTTCTGAACCAAAGAGATTCTTCCACAAAAATCTTCTAGAAAAGCTTCACCTGGAAAGAATTAATCAAACATTCCTGATGGTGAATCATCAACCATTTCTTCAAATAGATTCAAGCCAGTTATGAATGTGGCTCTAGAAATATCACAACTTTTATTTCTGTAACACCTGGTAGCTTAGTAATCACCTGTAGGGTCCAGAGTTGGAAAAGAAACTTTTGAAAAGTGTCTAGAAGATACAGATACTTTTCTATAAAAGTATCTTAAGATACTAGGGTATCCAGGTGTTTTTCCAAAAGTGTATCTTAGATACAAGATACTTTTTAGCTCGCTTTTTAGGTAAAAGATACTTTCTATATTTTGTTTCCGTTTGTCGCACTTTGGTATGCTTTAGGAATCTGGATGGTGCGATATATCCGCGGTTGATAATGCATCAAAAATGATTAGTAGTACTTATAGCTTAAATTTTTTTTTTCGTATACGTTATTATACCAAATAGCACACTGCCAAGCTACCAGAAAACGAAAGCACTACAAAAAGAGAAGAACACTACAATGAGTATAAAACAGCGAGAACTGAAGTAAAACAGATGATAAAAACCGCTAAGCAACAGTCGTGGGAAGAATTTGGAAACTAAATGAAAGATAACTATTCGGATAATCAAAAACTGTTCTTTGGTACACTAAAACAATTGAGACAACGGAAAACACCAAGATTGAAGAATGTAAAGGATAAGGCAGGAAATATACTAACGCAAGTGAAGTGCATAATGGAAAGATGGAAACAATATTTCAAAGAACTCACAGACTAAAACCAAAAGGAAGACACACAAGAACAGATCCAAGCAACAAAAGGCTACGGAGAGAGCTTACCTACAATAGAAGAGGAAGAAGTAAGAGAAACCATTAACAAATTGAAGTTAGGAAAGGCCCCTGGTCAAGATGATATCACAGAAGAAATGATAAAATTAATGGAGGATTCAGCAATAGAAAAGTTCTTGGATCTTTTAAACGACGTCATAAGGAAAATAGAAGTACCGAAAGATTGGAAAACAGGAATAATATTGCCATTGTATAAGAAAGGAGACATGAAACAGTATGCAAACTATAGAGATATAACTTTAACCAGCATACCAGGGAAAATATTAGCAAGAATACTAGAGAAAAGACTAAGGGAAAATCTAGAAGTGACACTAGAAGACACTTATGGATTCAGGAAAGGAAGGAACCCCAAAATTTAATATTTATAGTAAGACAACTAGGAGAGAAAATTATAAGAAAAGGAAGAGACCTACGTATTTGCTTTATTGACCTGAAAAAGGCTTTCGAAGGGTAAGGCGAGAGGATGTCTAGAAAAGTTTAGAAAAAAGAGGAGTAGAAAGAGGTATGTATGAAAGAAATTATTAAGGCCTTATACAAAAACAATAAGAACAAGGTGAGAACGTTAAATGAAGAATCATCTGCATTTGAAACAAAAATAGGCTTAAAGCAGGGATGTGCGTTGAGTCCACTTCTGTTTTCCAGAATCATAGACGACGCAAATCAATTGAATAATAGTTTCCTCTTTTGTGACGATAACACGAACGATTCAGGGCTATGTAAAGCTCAAATCAGAATGTTCAGTTCTCACAAGTTCTTACAGTTGCCACAGGTGTCAACAAAATAATGTTTTGATTAAATTTTGCATTTCGTATCTGAAATTAGGACATTCGAGAAAGTGGTGTATCAGTACTAAGTAAATTAGAAACAATGCAACTGAAGTGATTCGAACACGTTGTGGGGATGGATGAACGAAGAAAAGTCAAGCAGATGTGAAGACTGGGGGTGGATAAGAAACGTACAAGAGGGAGATCAGCAAGAACATGGAACATCGAGATAGGAAAAATATTGAACAAAAGGGATTCAAGCTGGGTTGGACAAATTTCTGCTCCGACATTTCGACACCGTAAGGTAGAAGAGGACGGATTATGCATCTATGTAAGTAAATTTCAAGCGGGGTTTTCCGCTGTGTCTCTAGTTTCTGGGGCAATCTAACCTTGGGACCCAGTTTACTTCTCAGGAATTGTTGCCAAAACAATAAACGAAATTAAAATTTTCTCAAATAAGTCAAATTACAATTCATTCACTCTCTTTCATCAAAGGATGTCTAAGTTCTCCGTAGATGAATTTATCTAAACCAATAATCACCTTTCACAAATATCAACCAAGGAAACTGCATTGCTACAAAAGGGGGGGGGGGTTCTGTAAGGCTGGACTGGGGGTAAATTAGGACTCCGGAATCATTACAGTTCCAAAGAGGAATTCTCTCATGTTAAGTCCATTTTCAAAAATAAACTGCGACAATAAATATAGGCGAGCACTATATTTTACACTTTGGGCGCACGTTAGCAATTCTAAAGAGCTCCAAATACAGAACAGGCCCACTGTGTATACAACTGCGCTTAAAATAGCGAAATCAATGCAGTTCGGACATTATTTCGAATAAACTCCCGCCCCGAGCCCCAAGTAAAAAAGACTATAAATTCCTAGCCGCACTGGCATAAAAGGAAACATTTATAAGGGCATTTACATTTTTCTTGTGGTTGCCGTATAATTTACCCATCCACGGTGGGTGGCTGAACTTGATTTATCCGCGTCCAATAAATTATTCCGATACCCTCTTGGAGTTTAATTGCTCGGATGCGTTTTTCCAAAATCGATGCATAATGGAGAATTATTCTAAGGGTGTGAGCTTTGTAAACATTGTTTAATAGTGCAAGCAACGAATTGAATTTCCTTCCACATACATCAGGCATGCGAGCGTCGAATTTTGGACAATGTAACGACGCCATATTTTCATAGCCATTATCCAAATTGTGGCATAGCTTAACGAAATTTTACTATCGTTTTTGTGTGTATTGAAAAGGGTCATTTCCATGAAGCATTAATAACGTGGATAGGAAATTTTTCTATAAAGTGTATCCAATACATTTAGACGTCAAATCATGCTTCTACCATCGACGGAAATGTCATTATAAAATGACCATAATAAAGATTAATGATCCCATTCATTAATAATTTATTGACGTTTTCGACCCAGAAATTTCGCTCGTTGTATTGTTGACAAGAATTCAATCTTCCTCGGCCATAAACACCGCTATTCGATAACATATTGGAAAGTATTTTATACAGGAAAGCGTTCATCAATATTTTTCCTGCTTACGATTTTCCTTTATGACTTTATAAACCAATCAGGTTCCATAAGAGATTTTATTTGTACAGAGAATAGCCGGACCTTTCATTACGGCCAGGATTTTTACACTTTTTATGCACCTCTAAAACCCGGAAACACAACGGTCGTTCTTTCACTCTGATTTATCTCTACTTCAGGCTGCTAGGGCCACTTTTCTGCATTTGCGCTCGAGCTCAATTTTCACCTCGCCTGTAAACTATAAGTCATCTTCTTTAAGGGTTCGGATTTGAGGATTCTTAACTAGTCGATTAACCCAACGCCGGGTCGTTTTACAACTTCATTTTTATCACATGCTTCCAGGAGACGGATTCAATTTTAAAGCCGAGTTTACGTTAAGATGACGTCTTGCGCTATAAATCTTGTGCATTGGAGACCTGCGACTTAGCGTCTGTCTAATGGAGACAAGCGGACTTTTCCTGCAACAACTAATAGTCGATAGAACATGACAAAAACAAGGCTAACATTTATTTTATTTTGTTCTTTAAACTTCACAACACAACAAAGTTTTCATAACTTCGACATAGTAAAAGTGGCCGTAAGTGAAAAAATTAACGTCAATTGGGTAAAGCATATTTTGCCATTTGATGATACCCGCATGGCATGTCCAGTCGTCTGCAAGCGGACCATAAAATCTTTGTACTATGATGAAATTGACTGCTCGCTAACAATTTAAGTGACCTATCATTGAATAAATTGCAACACAACTTACCCCACTCAGAGACAACACTTTAAATAAAAAGAGAATAAAATAAAACAGAAAAACAAGTCACTGAGTCATTCAAGTTTGTGCCACGACTGACGTCAATCTTAACTCGGTTAAATCTTCATGTGAAGCAGTTGAAACTAGAGCATCTTAGACATATGTTCATGGTCGACTCACATAAATAATAGAAGCATGCCATACGTATCGGTAGTAAATATAAATCAAGTTTCTTAAACGCGCGAAGAAATATCGAACATGATATATGAGTGGGTTTAATCGAGTCAATGAATCATTTAAATCCGCCATAGAATATGTAGTTATAAATAAAACGTAGCTAGAGAGACTTACGAGTGATAATTTTCTATAAACACACAAAGCATGAGGAGCTATTTTTTGTGCGGTTGGCCATGATGAATCGTCGAATTATGCAAAGAAACCTGTCGAGAATTCATTGGAGTGTTGAAAAACCACATCAACTTTGACGTAATTACATATTACGATTTCGAACGCAATTTTTCATGTTTTGTTCGTTATTTCGATGAATATTCATCCACTCAAGATCAAAGGTAGAATAATAAATTAGTTGTGAGAACGATTGTTCAAAGGCCAACACGTGCCTGCCTCGCGAAATTTGTTGCCATTTTAATTTAATTCGTTGATTGCTGGTCGAAAGGATCCCTTCGATGAATAAGGAATTTCAAAAGAATCCTCCCATCTTCAGTCACGCTCGAACGGTGCCGGGAATTCGTCGATTGAATTTCGGTAAAGTCGGAATCCTGATCCTCCCGCTTTATATATTTCGCTATTTCTCTGATATATAAATTGGACAAGTTCTAAAGCCCCCGGCCCGAATTAAAGTTGGATTTACACCATCGCTTTGGTTAGGTATTCCGGCTGAGGCATCACAGGAAATGTGGTTTGAATCAAATTATACTGTTCATCTTGTCAGAGAAATTCTAGGGGATTGTATCAGGTTTGTTTTAAATTAGACGGGTCGTGTGTTGTTCGCGCTCTGTTTTATTTCGACTCTTATTACTTTTCCTGGACTTTCCTTTGACGATCGTATTAACATAAATTGCAGCGCAGATATGAATTAAGCTCGTTGCATGTTCTTTTATGCAAACAACGCCTAAATAACACATCCAAAAACTCCCGCTATTCCTTCCATAATAACTATTTCTCACTCCAGCCAACTCGTTAAGATATGTTTCCTACCTAATTACCATATTCTGCTTTTAAGAGCGGAGAAATTGGATTTTGCAACATAAAACGTCCTCGGTGCCCACACGAACATCGATTAACTGCAACGAGCAAAAATTAAACACTAATTTTCGACGGTGCGTTTGCTTTTATCAATTCCGACGGTTTTATTGGCGCTGCAGGATGGAAATGAACTGTATTTATATAGGAAATGAATTTAAACGAGCCTCAAAAATTAAAAGCGCAGCAAACGTAACCTCATCGGGCGCCAGCTTTGCTGATCTTAACAGACTTAGTAACTTCTGCACATTTCAAAGAATTATTATATTATAAAGCTTTACACTCTCGAAGAAATTTAAGCGTTTTTACACTTTTTAAATCCTGTTATCACATGGCGGATCAGTCCATATTTTCTGCTTGTGCCTCTTCCTTCTATAACTTTTGGTGCGTTTTAGCTATTTCCACTATTCTCCTCCAAACTTTTCTGTCTTCTATTTTTCTCTCCAGTTTTCTATTTTCATCGCTCTTATATCATTTTCAACTTGTTTTTCCATCCTATTTCCGGCCTTCCTCGTGCTCTGGGCTCTGCGGGGGTCCAATCTGTCATCACTCTTACTGGGTTTTCCTTGTCTCTCCTTCCTATGTGCCCGTATCATCTTATACGCTGTGCTTTTATTGCTCTCACTATGTTATCGTTCTTCATCCATTTTTCTATTTCATGGTTAATTCAGCTCCTTATCTCATATTGTTTCGGCTGCAATGCATATATTTTGTCTTCTCTTTATTTATCTCTAACCCCTATGTTTTGCTTCAGACTCAATTTCTTGAAAGATTTTTCCTAGATTTTTCCTGCACATTTCAAACAATATATCTGTAAATATTACAGACCTAGAATCTCTGGAATAAATACCTAAAAAAAATAAAAACAAATATCACTAACAAAAAAATTGAAGCAGGTCAGGGATCCTTTTCACCTTCAATTTTATTGTCATTGCCGGGTCAAGGTCAGGAATGTTTGCTTGATGCTAAGAAGATTCTTAAAGCCGTCGAAACATTCTTGGCATTACCTTGCGGATGTTTCATTCACATTGCGTAGGCAGTGATTTAAATGTTAACTTTCCGCTCTAATGAATTTATCGAATGGCCTGGTTATAACTAAATTCTAATCAGAGTAAAATAAAAAACGAGTATTGTTTTCATATTATCCGTCAGAGAATTAGAAATGTCATAGGTTGAATTAGTAATCACACGTTACTCTAATAAAAACACTTCTACTGTTCACGTACGTGGTGCACTTGAACAATATAGACGTGCCATGCGGCTATTATCAGATGAGTTAAAATGATGTTTCACTTTTAATTCAGATTAAGAAAGCCAGGACAAAAGGGCGTGGCTATTGCATGTAGCTCTTCAATTTCCTGTAAAGAAACAAAAAGTGCACATCCTTAACTCTATAAGGAATGTTATTCCTGTTTGATTGGTCATGTTGAGTGAGTTACAGTGGATTCAACGATTTCATCTTGATTTATTATCAATTGGAAAAGTGCCTCACTTCTCCACAACTCCCGCCAATACAAAGGGAAAATTTAATTTCTCTCTGGCTTTTGGTATTTCTGCAGACAACTCCCATCTAATTATCGCAGGAATGCGAGCAGTCCCTCGTGGTTAAAGCCAACATCTTTGCCAACTGTTTATATCAGTTTTACACCAGTTTAACGTCGACCACCATTCCGGCGATATTATGAAATGGTATCAGATAGTATTTATGACCTTTGTAATGCAAGTAATGTTCTCCGTGCTGGAACAGAGATACAGACATTTCAGACAAATGTACTTGAACGAGGAGTAGATTTCGGCTCATCCGGCGGCCCCGTCTCCGCTTAAGAATAATGAGAATGTTATGGTGATGAGGCTCGGGTTTACATCCCGATATTAAGCTAGGATATTAGCGCACAGACGGGACCGATAATCCGCCAGGTGGCACTAGTGATCAAGGCATTGTCTGGCGACGCCCGTGCCACGTTTATTATACGTCTCAATTTTAATTAAGTATTGTTTACAACGACTCCTAATTGACTGCACTCTAATGATGGAGTTTGCCCCGTGCCATTAAAAGTAACGGCCGGGTCGGATTCCAGACTTCAAACTTGGAGAACTCTCCAAACTGCACTGCCTCGATGGGAATGACGTCACATTATCCAAACAGCAAACAAAACCCAACAATGTCCATTAGTTGAATATTTTTATTTTTTGTCAACTTCTCAAACCCGTCAACCGAATCAGGTCGTCAAATGGAATATTCAATTCGCTAGACGATGTTTACTGGAGCGCCACCTCAGCTTTTTTCCCTTCAACCACTCGACTTTATTTAATATTGTGTGTGGGAAAAGGCGAAAATCAAAACAAAGCACGGTGAATATTACAAGAGGGGTGTGTCACTCTTCACTGACGTCCTACATATTTCATTACTTTCCCTTTCTGGCCATGTCAGCAGTTAACGAAATGTGGTACGAGATAATCCTCCAGATAACATGTCCTGAGCTTCATATCACAAATAGACAGCGCTAGGGGCGAAATAAAAACATAAAATTGAAGGCGACGATCAATAATAACCCTTAAAACGTCTCTACGAAGCGAATTTCGGAACGATTTTGATTTTTTCAGAGAAATTGATGGATTGGTACGGGGATGGCTGCGCTTGGCAAGCCGCTATAACGGTGGAAATGGAGCGGCTAAGATTTTACCGGGAACGTTGCATTTCCGGTTTGATATTTTCCTGTCGTGTCGTTTATAGAAAGTGTTATTTCTTGGGTGATCCAGAATGTCTTCTTACAATTTCATCTTAAAACGGCTATCCGGTCCTTGAGGGTTATGGTCCCATAATGAGTTCATTCGAGTTCGCGTGTGGTTTTATTTATTTGAGTCTAAGTTCAAGTTTTGTAAATCTGACTCTTCGGCAAGCAGAGTATGTTGCACGAAAATCTAACAATTGAAAGTCTACAACAATTCACATACCATTCACTAATAATTAAGTGTTATTAGTTAATCTTTGAATTGACGTTGATGTTCGTAGCGAGTTGAGGAAAGGTCAATAAACAAGATGTTTTTACTAGAAGCAACAACCTACTTTTCGAACGGTTGAATTTTAAAACCAAAAGCGATATTTCAAGGAAGCATAACGTTGAATTAACGTGTGTGTGTTCACTGGGACGTTCATAGGCACTTTCCTTCCCAAAATAATGTAGGGAATCAGGGGTAAAAAAACCATTTAGTCACCAATCGAGGGGTGTCTCACTGAGGTTATATTCTATCCCTGGCCTGAAGTTATTAACTATTATTAACTATTTTTTACAATACGCAAATGTGCTTGTTTTTTAAAGACGATGTAAGTCGGAACACTTTCTAACGGACGAATTATTATTGTCTAGCGAGTGGTTCTTCCCCCTCCGGAGATATTAAATTAGGTATATTTGGAATAAAGCAAAAATTCCCTGGAGGTCTCGGGAATTAGAGACTACTTAAAGGAGAGGGCTAGCACGCTACATCTAATGTCTAAAGGTAATAATGCGTATAAGCAGACATATGAAGATTATAAAACTGCATATAAAAATCTGATTGCAAGTGCCAGACAGAATTTCTATAGGTCCAGACTTGAAACAACTGACAACGTGTCAGGTAGAATATGGTCAATTGCTCTTAAACACCCACAAGACACCGAAAATTGCCGGTACCTTAGACACTGCAGGCTGCGCATATTATTTCAATAAGCATTTCCTGAATTCGGCAAAATGGATCCATGACTGCGATAATTAAGTCGAAACGCTAATAAAATTCATAAAACCTAACAATAAATCGATTTTTCTCGAACCAGTGACAGACACCAAACTCCTTGAAATAGGTCTCTCCGCATTATTCTGCATTATTAACAAGTGTCTCTCATTCATTTGCGAACCGCTTTGCCACACAATTATAATCTGCTTAGAGCAATGCTCCTTCCCTGAAGAACTGAAAGTGCTGCCCATCTTTAAGAAGAACGACGTAACAGATATGAACAACCCATAACTCCAAAATATTTGAAATTGTAATTTCCAAAAGATTCATGAATTTTTTCAAGAAATGTGAAATCTTCAGTAAACATCAGCATGGATTTCTCAAAAATAAAAACACGTATACATGTCTGTTTGATCTAATTACGGCCATACTAAGTTCTTCTGAAAATAAAATTTTACGTTAGGCCTCAGCAAGGCTTTTGACCGGGTTGACCATAAGATTTTATTGGATAAACTTTACGCTTACGGTTTAAGGGGGAAAGTTTTCTCCCTGGTTAAGTTTTATCTCTCAAACAGAAAACAAAAAGTTGTCGTTAAGTCAGTTGATGGAGTAAGACACTCTGACTGGGTAGACATAACCCAGGGCGTTCCCCAGGGCAGCATATTGGGTCCACTTTTCTTTAACATCTATGTAAATGATGTTGGAGCAATGATGGACTTCTGATGATACCAGCGTTCTTGTCAAAATTCAGGAAACCTTAACCTTAATAAATACATGGCTTATGGCCAATAAATTAGTACTAAATGTTCAGAAAACCAACTGCGTGCTTTTTGGCACTTCGTGCAAAAAAGTTAATCCTGACGAGCTTATCTTTGCAGGGAAAAGATCCTTTTCACTGAGTTCGTCAAAATTCTTCGTGCTCATCTGGATTCTGATCTTGCATACGAGCAGGAAATCAAAACTGTGACAAGCTCTCCAGAGCATGTTACGCAATAGACCTATGCAGTTTGCACGACAACGATATACTTATCCTGAGTGCTTTCAGTTAGCAAGAGAGGCAACGCTTCTGCTTCTATTTTTTTAATTTGTTCTGTCATTTTTTAAATTCGCGGTGTGTTAAGTGTGTTTGGGCATTAACTTGTGCCTTGTCGTTCATGTCAGAAAAGCTGGGTTTTCGTGCGGTTTTCGTCCCACCCGTGATTTTGTCTTCCATCAAGTTAATGAAATTGAGAGAACGACGCACCTGTCCGAGATAAAACTGCATAGGTCAATTAAAATACTAAAGAATAATATTGACGATACTGTTCGAATTGCGTATTTTGGATACGTTATATCCTATTCTAAAATATGGTATCCTGTCCTGGGGGAGCAGTTCTGCTATAAACCATATCTTTGTGCTCCAGAAACGAATCATCAGAATAATGTTGGCATGAAATATGAGGACTCATGTAGAGCTAGATTTAGGGGGCAACTAGTACACATTGTCCATTGCCTTTACATTTAGGAGTGCGTAATGTTTCTATTTAAAAATCGTCTCAAATTAGAGGACTTCGGGAAGTCCTCGCACCAGAAACAGTTTTGACTATGTTTTTCCAAACCATAGACTTACCAAAACAGAAAAGGGCCATGAAAGCTACCGACAACATGAAAGTATTCAGCAGAACTTTGTCTGTTTTTGTTAAATGTTGACGAGTATTATGCATTATATACTTGTTTGAAACAATATATTCTATTCTATTCTATTGATGCTGACAGGAATTTTGACGCAACTCAAAGTCCGCTTATACTTTAAGTAGATATTCCGGAGGGACATACTTATACTTGTTGCTATTTTTGAAACCTTAAAGATTCTGTTACTTTTTTTAACATTATAACACATGCCATAGGCAAGTAAATGACAAAATACGACCAAAATAAATCAAAATAATCCGTCCTGGGCCAAAAATCCCGAGGGCAAAAAGTCCAGGAACTAAACGTCGGGGGCAAAATAATAATGCAAGTACCGACTGGAAAAGGATTCGCAGAAAAGCCAAAATTTAGATATGTGGACCAAGAACAAGCTAACACTCAGTAAAGGTTTGTCAGATGATGTCACCGTAAGCTGGAACGTCAAAGAAATTTTGGTTATGCAGCTGATATCAAAAGTTATTCCCTTGTCTCTCTGATTATGACAACAAAGGGCAGTAAGTAACCGATAATTTCCAATAGCCTTTCAAAACTTTGGTAAATATATTTAGCAAGACTGTACTTTGAAAAGGTTAATTCGCAGACCTAGGACCTGCCTCTCTCTACCCCCAGACCGAATCACTTAGAATTTAAGGTGCTCAACTAGAAATATCTTGTCCTAAACCATCTAGGTCAATGTGATTAAAAAAAGTCAGTACAAACGTATTTGTTTCTCTCCAGTACACTACACTCATGTTGCTCTAGAAATTAGGTCGTCATATAAGCCTCAAGGGCCATTACTTCAATCCCGCAGCTCTTGACCGTCAATCTCAATTACCTTAATTAGCAATTACACTATCCACTCCCTGCACTTGGAGAATGTAAAACTCCAAGAGCTGTTAGCTCAAGCAATTAAAGCCAGGACGATTGCAAAATCGATGGCTCATCAGAGAAAATTCTCTTCAATCATCGATTCGGTGGCTTTCAGCTGTAAACCGGTAAAGGAGGTCATTAGGATTGTCGGCGGAGGTTCACAGAATCGGGAGGGCGACAGTGTGGGCGCGTCGGGCTATACATTTCTTGCATACATCAATCACCTCGTCGTTCCGACAGTGTTATTGCAAGAGGGAGGTCGGGACGGTCGATACATCTGAGGTGTCACCTTGACAGCGATGGCAATGCATCACTGGCTCGCAGCCTGTCTGAGCGATATTGGATAGGCAATAGTGCATGTAACGACGCTACCATACAGCGCACTGAGCATTATCATATTATATCGTACCTATAATTCATGCGACACGAAATATATTGCCATCTGACCCGGCTACATAAAACTTCGTCCGAACTTAACTTTAAATTTATCTGTTCTTAAATCAATACGGATGCCTCTTCCACGGGAACAGTTTTGCAAAATTTACCACTATACACAAGATTATCGAACACCTCTGACTTCCTAAAAAACAATAATAACAAACAGAACTCACAGAAAAGATTGAGGCAGGTCGCGGTCGGAGATCCTTTTTGAAAGCAAAATAACTAGAAAGAGTTTTCATAAGATTAGAGTTCACAGCTGGGAAATACAAACTACTCGTAGTCGATGAGAAAACTAAATACTTGGAGCTGAACACTGTTGTGACAGAGAACGTAGTAAGACAGGCCGGACAATAATGAAGTATAATGTTCTTAAAGAGACTATTTCGAATGTCCAGGCTTTACACTAACAAACAGTTGCGAGTAAGACAATAAGCACATACAGAAAGCACAGTAGAGATGGTTTGGGGCTATAGAAGAAAAGACAAGTCAGGAAACTATGGGAAGCAAAGAAAATAGGCAACTGGTAGAGAGGCAGACCTAGAAATTACATGGGATGGAGATATTCAAGGAAAGAGAAATATCATGGAGCGAAGCTGGAAAACTAAGAAATATGATACATGAAACTTAAGAGAAGATAAACAGTAGAAAAGAGGATCGATTATATATACCTATAAAGTTGAAAACGGAAAGAAATTCAACTCGTTAACTCGTATGTCCTCACATGTTCAGAGGTTAGAAAATGGAGACCGGAACAGGAAGGGAGAAAGGTTGCCAAATTAAGAATTGACGTTAAAATGACAGATGAAGGAACTAGGTGAGATGGGAGTCCTTGAAACAGGTTTTAAGTCCAATTGATGGTATGATATTAAAATATGTTCTGCGAAGCTAGTTTTTATATTGGTGCGCAACGGCCAAATTATAGTAAGAGAATTTTGAAAAAACTTCTGCACGGTAAAAAATCATATGGTGTAAATCATAATTTTGTATAGTGTAAAAATTTTTGAGTGAATCATTGTGTTAAAATTATATCAATTTATGCTGTTTTAACACGTTGAGTAAAATTTAACACAAGATGTGTTAGAAAAACGAAAAGTTTGATTGCAAGATGGATTCCAGTGATTCAATTAACTCAAAACTGCGTGAATAGAAAAAGTTTTTACTCTGTCATAGTGTCATCTGTTATTGTTACCATCAGTCTGGTTGAGACTAGCACCTAGCAAGCAGCTGCCGTTCTTTGTGTTACATCTCTGATAGTGTGCATCAGTGGTGTGTTTCTTGATATTAAGTGAATCATTATTATTGTACCCATCGATTAGCTCGATACCTAAATACCTATTACCTATGTTTTGCGTGGTGGAGTATCAACAAGGTGTAAAAATGTGAGTTGCTGAGCTTGATGCCCCCATGGAGCAGGATTTAAAACAAGGCGGTAAGTACCTACCTATCTGTATTATTAATGTGATATTGTATAATTTTGGAGGTAAATTCTAATAAATCATGTCATGATACCTAACTACCTAACTTCGGGAAATATTTTGCTGCTCAATACAAGAAAGTGTTTTGTTTTGTTTTTATATCATCGATTCTGCAAAATAACATTTTATAATTCAACAGTCAAAGCTCAAGAATCAAGACAAAGCATCAAAGGTTAGAAAATGGCGTATAAGGAATTAAAATTTAAATCTTTTTGGGAGTAAATTTTACTCAAACTTGAGTAATTTTAAACAAAATTGCGTTCTTTGACTCAAACAGCTATAAAATCAGTTAATTGTTTCCGGGAATATACGAACGTTCACTACCCTTCTTTCGCTAAATCTGGAAAAGGAAATTTTTATTTAATTAAACAAACTGCAGGGAGTTGTTATTAATTATTTTCTATTCTATTTGCAGCTTTGAAGAAGTTTACCGAAATGGTGAATCGAAGATTCAAATTGGCCGATTTGAACTTCACGAACAATACGTGGGCAGCGATTACTACTACCCCTAAATACGATTTTTGTTGTAGAACTATTTAGATATATTTTTGTGCCGTCATTAACTAATAAAATGTTTCATTTCTAAAGAAGCATCTATGTATCCTAGGGCTATGGGGTAGGCGTCACCTACCTACAACCCAACCAATCCTGACAATGGAAATTCAAAATACCCGCCATAATTTTCACTCACTAAAAACACTTATTTGAGTTAAAATTCTCACGATGGAGAGTAAATTTGTAATCATAAATGATTAATTTTAACTCAGTGAATGTGTTGATGTGACTCAAAAATGTTCGTTAAAAATACTCAAAAATGCGTAAATTTTTTAACTCAATAAGTCCCTGGTGTACACCGAAAAGAAGTGTTAAATATTAACACAATAATTAGTGGACCTCGATTAACGCCAAATTTGAGTTAAAATTGACTCATTTTTTTTTACCGTGTGAATGGTTTTTATTTTAGAATTGACATTTCAAGGGGTTATTACCTATTAGCATGTTGATATTTGATGTAATACATACACACTGTACCGCAAGGATGCTCTTCAGTTTCAGTCAGATATTATAATAACCTATCCCAACAACATTGACGTTGTTGCTTCGCCCTAATTTCAAGTTAGCAGTAGGTAACAGTACAAGAAAATCAAAAAACAACCCTAACCCTGCCCAGTTGAGACGGATTTCCAGGACTTCTTTGATGGTGTGAACGAGGTCATAGACTCCCATCACCTCGGCCGTATAAATTAAGTAATACATCTTGTCCGTGCGGAAAGTTTAGCAAAAAGGAACGCAGGCTGCATATTAATGGCATCGAATCCGAGGAAAGTAATCTTTGCAGCCGGGATATAGTGGAGGAATATTAGACTCCGTCACCAAATTAATGATTTCTGTCTTGTCGGCCATTCAGACGGGCTCCCACTAATTTTCTCATCGCGGAGCAATCTTCTGTCGGCTTCCACTCGGCGTCATCTCCGTAGTTTCCATCAGTGACTGCCTCCAATGAGCAATTATGTTTTCCCGACAGCTTTTAATTTCGTGTGCCCTCCGCTACAACTTCACTCCGAATAAATAATTGATGAAACCCCGGCCGCACGATATAAGATTTAATTTAAAAACAATTTCCCCAGATGGTGCCATAACAGAAGTTTCTACGTTTAATTACCACAAAAATTCTTAGAAGAAGTCTGGCGAGGCACACCGAGCGATTCAATAAAAAATCGCAGGGTCGCAAGTTCGACGCTACCCTTATTTGTATCGGCGGCAATAAATGTCTGGCGGTCCCGAAAATAAACATACACATATATAAAAAAATGAGGGTGAACCCATTGAAACTGAATATTGATAAAACCGCAGATATTAATGTTTCGAATATTGCCTACCCTTGTTTCGGTTTTCCCTTCCACGGCATAATATATACACCAGAGGTTCCATCTACGGAATTGACGTTTTATAACACAGTCACAATAATCAAGATCCTACCCTAGTGCTCGGGGATTTATCGGCAGAACGTGCAGATTTCAATAGTAAAATAGTGGGCAATAAACCTTTACTAGTCTATAAAGTGCATTGTTTTGAGTAGTCTTTCAGGCGGTGTCTCTTACGATTATTGCTTATGTATGTTCCAGGCGACAACAATAAATTTTGTTAGTTCCCAGATCTGAAGAAAGTGAATTCAATGAAACTCTACATCCCTGACTGCAGAAAGTCAATGGTTTTTGTGAAAGTTTCTAAATTCCTTTTTATAACACAAAAATACAAAATTGTTTTGGACCCGCAAAAATACATCCGCCAAAAACAAGAAACAAATATGTGATAAGACAGATAAATGATTTATTAGTATCCTTGGTGCCGTCATGAGACGATCAATCCATTCGGTGGACACTTTCGGACATCGATAGGAAAAATATTCAAAACCAAAACCAAAAATATTTGATAATCACTTGAATTCTCACTGAATTCACGACCTCATACAATAAAATACGGAGGCATCTCATGACTTAAATCGCACAACCGGAAATGCCATTTTGGCACATCAACTTTAAAAATTTCAATACAAATCCACATTTTGCCCTTTTGACTCAGTATCAAATTCTGAACAGAAGAAATATTACATATCAACTTTAAAATTTTAAATAGAAGGTTTTTTATGTCACCATTAGAAATATTATTAAACTCTGGCTCAAAAAATGTATTAACAATTTCATTTCGGCGGAAATAAATGAAAATAATAACAATAATCGCAAAAAAAATTACTCCCCCACTTCCAATTAATCTAGCCTGAGCTAATATCAAATTCTGAACAGTTATAGAACTTAATTTTAAATACAGGGCCTTCTTTTTTATGTCACCATTAGAAACATTCATAGGTAGTAGTCCATAGTCTCAAAATGACATCCAATAGGGGTTAATGAACTCGAAGTTTTGCCACCAATATTATATTAAAATTAAAGGTACTAAAGCTACAACATGTTTCAGCTACGTGTAGCCATCATCAGGTACAATACCACATGAAAGTTAAACATTGAAAAAGATTTTTGAAGTAAGATTGAAGTTTAGTCATTATTTAACAATTTGTGTCGAAATTTCGAAAAACCCATAAAGGATCGTTGAAATGTTAAATAATTAGTTCTCGAATTTATGATCGTTAAAAGCTTTTTAGCTACATTCTCTTAAATTTTTCGTCGGGAGCTTTTAAAACCTTCAACTCGAATTTGGGATATCCGAATTCCGAAACAAGCCTTGAAAGCAGGAATTGAAAATTCGCTCTATGTCAAAATCAGTCAAAAAGTAAATAGACAAATGGAAAATATTTTTAAAAAAATTTAGGTCATACTTCACAATTCCTGGGAAGCACCTGGGAAAAACCCGCACTGGAACTGGAAGTAATGAAAATTTCGTCGGAAGTAGCAAAATACGAGCCTAAAACCCGCAAATGCTATTTAGACCAAGAACGACCGTTCATTTTTTTCAGGAAATAACCCCTATCTGCGCGGATTTTTGGTGCATGATAAATGATGGCATAGGTGATTTTTCAAAATTGTAAGATTATTCGTTTTGCGACTGCAAATCTGCGTGCGAATCGATCAAGTATCCCTCTGAAAAATCGACGAGTGCAAAGGGTTTTCCTAGAGAAGGGTATGAAAATTTTAACTTATGTTCGCGTTTTCTGCACATTAATTGCAATTTTTTTTGTTCAGATTGGAGTTTTAGACGCTGCGAGTTTATTTCAAGGACGATTTCTTAACGGAATTGTACGGCGTAACGGATTTAATTTCGTGTTTCTTGGGGCTCTTTACTGGATTTTCGTTGATTTCAATTGGCGGTTGTACCTATGGTCAATGGGTAAATGGTAATCTTCTGCAGTTGCTTGGACGTCATTAATTTGTATGGACACGCTGTGCAACTTTCACAGAAACTGCAAAATTTATGTTTTTAAACCCAAGGGCCATAAATGCTTGTCCTTGATGGTGACATTTTTCGTACTTAACGGTTTTTTTGTACTGACTTGGCAGTACAAACTTTTACATTCCGGCGAGTGACTTTGTTGTAATTATAACAAGATACCCCACAGTTTAAAATTACCCAACAGTTTTCTGCACAAATCTGGTAAACGTATCTTTTTCTAAATCTGATTAAATATTTACTTTGGGTATATTTTTATTTTTGCAAATTTTTAATGACTGTTGTGTTAAATGTTGATTTGAATAGAGTATTATACTAATTAAACCAATGTGTTAAAAATGGGTGGATATGATAGTACTCAATTTGGTATGAAACTTAGCGACGCTATTTGTTGCAAAATAATTATTGTGTAATAAATATTAGTAGTCAAAGGTTGCGAAAATCAAGTTTGCGCCAAAACGCTTGGGTAACCTTGGGGGTCCCTACGTCACTACTCAACCTTCGAGTTACGCGCTACGTCTTCAAGCCACAGTTCAAGTTCAAAGCAATGAAAGCATACCAACCATTGTCACAGTACAAGTACAGCTTGGTACAGCTACTAATTATTAACCTAACCTAGATTCTGTCTGTTGCGCACGTGTTTTGTAAAGTTTTCAGTTGTATCGTTTTTGTGTTTTTTTAAATTAATAATGGAAGAAGGGTACGAAAGAGCCTGGTCTGATAATTTGCCAGAAATTCTGCCAGAAATGTTGGCTAGGTTTTTCTCCAGCAACCCGGACTTTGTAGGTGCTGAAATGTCTGGTACCAAAACTACGAGGTAAATTTTGAACCCTTTTGTAATCAATTATATAACTATTATTGAAATTCTAGGGCTACTCAAGCAGTTTATGGTGAAGAAGCCTCCGGTTTTGTCCAGTTGAAAAGGCAGGGGGAAACTTGTATAATCAAGGCACGAGTCACCCCAGAACATAAGCTCCGTAATCCGGACTATAGGGTGACAATTGTTATAAATGAAACACAAAGAACGATTCTTAGTGCAGAGTGCACTGGATGTGTGGCTTGCAAAGGTAACGATGACTTAGAAAAAATATTTTTCGTCAAGTATAAATTTTAGGTGGATGTAAACATTCAGTGGCCTTCATTTTCTGGCTTTACAGAAGAAGTTGTGAACCAGCAGTAACATCGAAGGAGTGTTACTGGAAATCTTCTCGGCTCTCTAGAATTGCCCGTGGTAAAAGTTTTGTAAAAGCAGCAGAGTTGGGTAAAAAGACACCACCAACGTTACCTAATGTACCAGATTTCAAATCTCAAGTTGTGAGCGTGTTGACAGAGAAAAACTCGCAGGCCATGATTTGTAACATACCTTTGCGAGACAATGTGTTACTGAACTCTTCAATGTATTATTTAGGCTTAACGTTCGAGGACGTCCTTGATGCAGATGGTAGTTCAGGATCACCTGAGTTTTTTTTTAATTTTTGTCGTGCCAACATGACTACTGAAATGTGCAAGGCAATTGAGATAAGTACTAGGAACCAAGCAGATTCTTCTTTATGGTTTGAAATGCGATTTGGTCGAATAACAGCATCTAGAGCATACAACTGTTCCGTGTCCCATACATATGATGGCTCACTTGTCGAAATCATAATGGGTGCTGGGCTGCCACTTAAATTAGCTGCCCTATCAAGAGGCAAAGATTTGGAGCCAAAAGTCCTGGCAGTAGTAGCGGCTCAGATGGATGTGAAGATTGAAAAGTGTGGGTTTTTCATGGTTCCGGAAATTCCCATATTTGGGGCCTCTCCAGATGGTGTAACAGATGAACTGTGTTTTGAGGTAAAGTGCCCATCAAAGGAATCGACAGTGACGCATTACATAAAGGATGGTGAAGTTACGAAAGCGCCATATGCTCAAATGCAACTTCAAATGCATTTGTCAAAGAGAAAAAAATGTATATTTTGTGTAGCTTCGCCAAACTTCGAAACTAACAATTTAGTTACATTAAAGGAAGTTTATTATGATGCTGAGTACTGTTCAGAATTGATTAAAAAGTGCCAAGATTTTTGGAATGTAGCCATATTCAATAAAATTTGTAAGCAATAGAATAAATCTTGTGTTTTGTTAGACTTCTTTTTTACACCTTAAGTTAAAAACCACAAAGAATTCTGTTCACCTTAACTAAAGTTTAAAAAAAACCAAGAACTGGCCAATATAATTTATTTTTTACATTAAAGAGTGATTATTAATTTACAAAATAATTTTAATTTTTCTAACAAGCCTGCATTCACTTGATTAAACGATGATGTACATTTAAAATTCCGCATACAATCACAATAATATAATCCATTAAGTAAATAAGATTATGATCAATGTGGGAGTAAGGTACCAACATTTGAAACTCTCTCAATCGTCCAATCACTCTTTCAATATGAATTCTTAGGGCTGCAATTTGCTTGCCAGCTTTTACATCCAGTTTGGATAAGGGCTGCTTTCCTTCTACACTGGGAGGTCTTACCATAGCTGACAACCTTTCTGCGTTAAAACACTTGCAACGTGCTTAAACCCCCTATCTGCCATGACCGTATAGTTATCTGGCAGAACATTTAGAAAATCGCTTTTCTCCACAATCGTTTTGTCTGATGTTCTCCCCCCAAACCCAATTGATACAAAATTTATTATTCCATTTGGGGTGGAGGAGATTAAATACTTTATAGTATTTGCTTTGTAATATTCAGACCAAGTTAATGACTGGTTGATTGGGTCTGTTGGTTTTTCAATTGCAATTTCAAAACAGTCAACAATAGTCTTTAGTTTAAAATATTTAGACCTAAAGGCAATTGGTAATGACCACCTAATTTCGTCACTGGAAGGCCAGAAAACTAACTGTTTTAAGAGAGCACATAACACAGGCACTGTTTTTGTAAAAATTTTTCCTGCATATGATACACTAATACCAAAGTCATCGGCCAATCTGACATATTCATCGTCAGTTCTGATTTTTTTTAAGGTCAATAAAATATGCATTTTTGGTATGGGTCCATTCTTTTCACATAAATTTACTATTACGTAGGCATCTTCTGGAAGCCTCAAATATTTTTGACTTCTACGCTGTAATAGTCTCAAGTGATATTGTCACATAGTGGAGTTTTTGTGCTTATTCAACAATAAATGTGTCATCGCTTCCTTCGAGGTACATCACGTACAACTCGGGAGTCGGTGGCCTGCCAAGCCACTGGCCGGTTGTGCGTGGGGTATCTCCCTCTAGGGTAAGTACTCTGTCCTTTTGTTCATAATTATTTGTCCATAATTATTTGTCCCTTTTGAACTTTTGCCATTCCTCCCTTGAATTAATTAAACCGTTTTGATTTTTATCTCGTCTTTTGAGGATGTCCTCTCAGTCCTCTCCCATTTTCCCCCCATACAACCCGGTACCAGCTCTGGACCCAAAGGGCCAGATGCGACATATGGTGGAGGCGCCGCGGTTGCTTTTCTGGTAAATTCCTCATAATTTACCCACTCCTATACCTTTTCAATTTAATTTTTATTCAAATCCCCTTACGCCGTGAACTCTACAAATTTCACCAATAATGTATTGCAAAATTTTGGGTCCCCTATGAAAATTTTATCCAACAATGTTAAGAATCGTAAAGAAATTATTCACCAGCGGAAGCTTGCTTATGCAAAGTTAAGCAGTTTTTATGTGAGGCTAACAAGAGGTTAATAACTTACTGTATCAGCATAATGATGAATCTTGTAATAATCGGACCCTGTGTGAATTTATAAAAGGAAGTTATTTTAAACCTAAAATTTATCTTAGGGACAAAGCCTTAAGAAACTTAATGTATTTTAACCTGTTTAATTTTGATTAATTTTATTGCCGTTACCTTTTTGTGCTGTTTCATGGGTCGAACCGTAAAGATGGAAAACCTGCTACGCAATTTGGACACAACAGAATCGTATTTTGGATCCTCGCTTTGGATCCAAACGCAGCATCAGCCGAAACGTTCAATTATGTGATTGGAAAAAACCGCACCCCCAAGTCCCAAGTAGAATTTTGTCTTCCCCCGTTCCCCGACCTTGAAGAAGAGGTTACCATGTCCCAAGACAAAATGTATTGAGAGGAGCCGTTAATAATTCCGATCATCTTCCCAAGCTAAATGGAGAGCTGATAATGATGTTTTTTTTGCGATATGCGCAATAATTCGCAAAGGACCGTGTTTCCCCCGTGGTTTTCCCAGATGATGGAAAATTGTATTATATTTAAGATGTCCTTATACCCACTTTGAGCTGAACGTCTGTCCAAATGTCCGTACCTGATGCCCATTTTTTTTGTGTAGCTGCATTCTTCTGTTTAATAAGATCTATAATTAAGAGCCCATGAATCAAAATGAATTGTATTTATCCATTTTGTGCCAAATTTGTAAGGCTAAATTTTGCTTTAGACCGCAATTTTTTTCACTTTTTAATCAGTTTTGGTTTGGAAAAAAGCAAAATTTAGTTTTTTTTTCTAATGTTAGAACCGGGGGCCGGTTCTTGTCGGCGAGGGGGTGTCGTCACATAGTGGAGTTTTTGTGCTTATTCAACAATAAATGTGTCATCGCTTCCTTCGAGGTACATCACGTACAACTCGGGAGTCGGTGGCCTGCCAAGCCACTGGCCGGTTGTGCGTGGGGTATCTCCCTTTAGGGTAAGTACTCTGTCCTTTTGTTCATAATAATTTGTCCATAATTATTTGTCCCTTTTGAACTTTTGCCATTCCTCCCTTGAATTAATTAAACCGTTTTGATTTTTATCTCGTCTTTTGAGGATGTCCTCTCAGTCCTCTCCCATTTTCCCCCCATACAACCCGGTACCAGCTCTGGACCCAAAGGGCCAGATGCGACAATATCTTTTGTGACCTTCCAAATCTTGTCTGTGTTCGCTATCAGAACTTACACTTAAACTGTCCTTATCAGAATCACTGCTCGTATCACTTTCACATGAGGGTTCATATTCACTGTCTGATGAGATTATGTCATTACCTCGGTCACTCCCATTTGTTGAACCATTGCTCTCTAAAATCTCGCTGTCTGTTGCTAAAACTGATGTGTTTGTAGAAGTTCCTACAGATTGCACTTTTACAACAGCATTCACATAAGCACTTCGTACTGATGGCCTATAGTGAAATTGAACAGCCTTGTTCACTGTTGAAATCTTATCTGTTTGTACACCTTTTGATGAAAACGAAAGGGACTTTTCTATAGTTTCCTCTACTGCAACCACTTCTTCAAAATCCTCAAAACCTTCTACTGCTTGTTCACAAGTTGAAGTTGATGGAATAGGTTCTCTGCTTTCATGAATCGTTCGAGGAAGTGAAGCTTGAACCCCGAGCTCTTCTTTAAACAACATTCGTCTTGTCGAGCTTGAACTTGCCACCGTTTCAAGTGCAACACTTTTCCTTTTCTTGGCTGAAGATGAAAATTGACTTTCCCTTGGCGACCTCCTCTTTGATGGTGTCAAAAACTGGTGGGGAACAACATCAGCCCTAATCCCGAGTACTGTGCCGAGGGTTTTAAAATACTGCCAATTTTCAGCATCTTCTTCCAACTAAAATAATTTCAAGTAAAAAAACCAAATGTGCTACTTTTTTTAATAAAACAACTTACATTAAAATGGTCTTCACAGCAGTATCTACCAGTGTGGGCCACTTGCTTTACATTTACAGCTTGAAACCACTTTTCACGAACAGTTTTAGTTGTAGGTACTGCAATAAATAGCTTACTGGGCGTTGATCTGTTATTATTTCTACAGCCTGGTACAAAACACGTTTTATAATATCCAGACATCTTTTTATAATACTTATGGAGGAATGTGGAGGAATACTGCTATTTTTACAAAGTTAGGTTAAGTTCTCTTGTTTTGACGCGAATTTGACACTTTGGATGAAGAACGCTAAGACAAACGTCGAGTTGAGTCGTGACGTAATGTAGCAAGAAAACATGGCGGGGAATCTGAAGCGTTTTGAACGATTTCAACTAATTTAATTTTTTTCTGTCTTCCTGTAACGTTTCTACTAAAATAAAAAAATACGACCTAATTTTTTTTATTCAAATTGTTGATACAAGCATTTTCATATTTTGAGTATAATACTCTATTATGACTGTCGTCTTATCACTGTAATCTAGAGTTGGTTGGTTACTGTAAACAAAATCTAGCTTCGGGTTGGTTCAATACTTAATTTATAAAATAATCTCAGCCAATATTAACAGCTCGATAATTATGAACTTTCGTATATCATTGCTGTGGTAAAAAACCTAATTCAAGGTAATCGATGATTAAATTCATTGATTATGGAGCAAATTTGATGTGGCGGTGGGAAGCTCATCAGCATTCTGAAGAGTACCCCGGCGCGGCGATAAAAAGCCCGGAATTAAAGCCACAAAAGAGAAATATATGCATCAGCCTTTTGGTTAGGTCCGGCAGTTTAAAAATGGATTAGAAGGCGGGCCATTGTGAAACCATAGCCGTAATTCGGTACGTGACTGCAAAAGATAGAAAAAGTTAGTAAAAGGATTATGCGATTAGCGGATACATGTGTACTCTTTATTTCCGCTCCTCCACCAATTTGGAAAATTTAAGACCGGCTTGTAATTAAAATGTAACAAAAATTTATTCGCAGTAGAATAACAAAGTTTAAAGGCAAAACCGAACCGCATTATGGGTTTTTTATTATTCAGCTCGTACGTTCTTCCAGCTTTATTATTGCCGAAATACGAGGCGGCTTTAATGCCCTTTTATCAGTTTGTTTAATATTTTCGTGATGTTTCCACTCGAGACGTTTTTATGTTTTTAATCAGCAACGAAATGGATTTAACTTGTTCGCTTCGATGATTCTGGATTTATTAGTAATCACAGTTGGAAGCAAAGTGCCAAAATTTTAAACGCATCGTAAAATTTACATTGGGCATTCCATCAGCGATGTTAAAAATAAAAAAGGCGGGAACAAAGACTCGAGGATTGTTCGATGAATCGATCTCGGGGAATATTTTCTTAAAATAGTTCTCTGGTAAAATGTTTGGAAAGTGGAGCACATGTGTTTACTGAGCTCTTTGTGTTTGCTGTTTCACCACCATCACTCAAACAAATTTTTTCCTGCCATGGCGATAACACGCCAAATTTGGTTAAACAAACTGCAAACTTCCTCGTAATTAAATTCAATAAGGGGAATCCCTAAGCGGGAGACTAGCCCCTCAATTATATGACGTATAATTTTAAATAATTCTGTCTCGAGACAGTAATATTGTAGTTTATCAACAAAATTAATAACGGTACTTGCATAATATAGAGCGTAGGTGAGCGTATGTGCATGGTCGCATGGGAGCTATATGTTGCGAGAGTTCCATTCATTTTGAAGATAAATAGCGTGTTTATATTAATAATTTAAATAAGTTTGTCCTATTTTGCGATATGCACCAGTGCAACCTTAAACGTCATACATGGAACACTGTTTTTATTTTTATTTCTAAATAAGGTACCCGGGGGTTATAAGGCCCACCTAACAAATGGGGTATGGAAGTAATAAAAACGAATTTATTTATCAAAATTTTGTACAGAATGCATTCAGTGAACATTTTACTCTTATAGAATACAACTTAAATGAACAAATTCGAAAAACTTTATTCAGAACAATTTTTTAAACAAAAAGTTCCATTTGGGCGTAATTACCGCCGGGGGTAGGGTGATAAGGCCCAAGGTTATAATATGTCATCTACATCTTAGACATAGATCCTTCATGCATTCTCCATGAATCCATCAAGTGCATTAAAAGTACACAATACCAATTTTCTTTAGTGGATGCTTTTCTTTGTATTGCTGATGGAACCATTGACCTACTACCCTTTGCTACATTTTCAGGGACTGATGGAACAAAAAAAACACAATTTTTATTGTTGTATGTTGTATGTGATAAATCCCATGAGGATTTATAGCACACTCATAGCACATTCTTTTGTTTTAAAGTCATATCATCCAAAGGTCATTCATTTTGAACTTAGAAATAGATCGCCCTGTAGACTTCAAGTTAAGCATTGTTTTATATATTTTAACGAAATGCGAACTACTGCTAACTAACACAAAATTATTTGACGTGGTAATTTAAAACAAAGGATCACATACATAAAAGCAACCTATTACTCATAATTGGCGTCACTTAAGCACCCATAGATAGGTGGTATCACATCTCTACTTTATTGGATTGTTTGTTTTAAAAGGGCAATAGGCCTTATGAAGCACCCGGGCCTTATTACCCCCGGACACCCTATACCAAGTAATTGAAAATAAACTCACGCTCAGCGGGCTTCTTTCTATGGTGCATTTGAATTAGCTTCTTATTTTTGCTACACGCCGTTCTATAAAAGCACGTCGCCCATGACAGCGTGTTTTAAGGTCAATAAATCAAAAATTTTTGACATTTATTACTTGAATTGACAAGAAAATTCAAAAGAAACTTTAATAAGTCGTGTTAATATGGTTAATATTAGAAAAAATCACGAAGACAACACGTGTTTTATAGTTTAAAAATCTCGGCCTATTATATTTTCGCTCCTAACGTTGCTCAAATATAAACTACGGCCTCTATTTTTAAACTGCCTATAAAACACTTGATGTCAATACCTTTTAATACATGTAGGGTACGTTAACTTTAAGATGAGGTAATAAACCCTAGTTTTCATTGTGACAATTATTGTTCCCCGAGATTGTTCCAATGGAAATAACGTTGAATTTAGCATGAGACGGAAAAACTGGAATTATATTAATTTAATGCAAGGTTCGATTCATGTCAAACAAACATTTTAATTCGACTAACACGAACGCTTAACGCATTGCTAATTCATACTTCATAAAGAAATTAATCCAACAAACATAAAAATGAAGGAAACATTGAACATAAAATAGGTAGGTATACGTCCGAGGATGAACATATTTTTAAAAATTGAGGAGCTACAAAAGCGGCCGGACCTCACGATTTGGATAATGATCCAATCCTATCTCATAAATTTCAATCCATTCCATTAGTCTTTAAGTGTTCTGGAGTCTTTTCAAACTTTTTCAATTTTTTTGTCGAAAGGGCACTAAGTTTCAATGCCTTTTTGAAGACCTTTCATGTGCTAATACGAAAAAATGGTGGTCAGCCTTCAGATTTCAAAGTTGACATGCCAAATATGCACTTATTGGTCGATCGCCATCAAACTTGATTCTGTTTTTCTGCAGATTATCGCATCTTCACGGCCAAATTTGAGCCAAATCGAACCTGTAGTTTGGATTGTAGGGTGTTATTTAATGTTCCTTCCAAATTTCATCAAAATTCGTTTGTCAGTTTTCGAGAAATCTTGCTCCCATACGTACACACGATTAAATTTGCCTCAAGTGAATTATAAGGCCCTTAAGCAGCAATGAAATTGATCCGAGGTCCTTAGACAGAGCATCACGATTTTTTTCAATTTTTTACTAATACTGCAAATGACTGAAAACGAATTGTTAAAAGGGCATTGTAAAATCAGCGAAATTTGACCCTTAAACCACTATAGAAAATTTATTAATGCTCTATACTTTGTCAGCATATCACTACGCATAGTTTTGAGGTTTTCGACCATGAAAGATAACAGATATCGATTTTAATAATATGTACAGTTTACACATATTGTTTTTTCGAATTTTCGAACTACATACCTATTTGTCCATTTGGCTCAAAATTGAATGCGCACCTACAAAGTGCTCGCTGAATACGTATGTCACTTTTCATTTCAATATCTCTTCAGTAAAGTCGCCATTCAGCTATCAAATCCGGCAAAAATAAAATATATGATTATATTTGCTTTCTTCATGGCACGGATTTTTTGCCAAAAGGGCACCAAGTGTGAATACATTTCTACAGGGTGTCTCAGAACGCTCGCACCATATTTTAATGGAGTATTCACGATTAAATTTTGAGTTAATTCGTGTTTTTGAAAATTTCCAGGGTCCAATAGTTCTCGAGTTATAACGGATTTGAGAGGTCCAATCAGCTTTCAGCTCTGAATTGCTTCAATAGGCAATTTAATGTTAGATGCATTATTTCCTAGGTAACAAGATACTATCAATAAAAATTTAATATTGTTGTATCTTGTTACCTAGGAAACAGTGCATCTAACAATAAGTTACCTTATGAAGCAATTCAGAGCTGAAATCTGATTGGTCCTCTCAAATCCGTTATAACTCGAGAACTATTGGACCCTGGAAATTTTCAAAAACACGCATCGACTCAGAATTTAATTCTGACTACTCCATTAAAAGGTGGTGCGAGCGTTCTGAGACACCCTGTAGAAACAGAATTTGAATAGTTTCCTATGATGATGCGAAAATGTCGGTTTGCATTTAAAATAAGCTGATGTGCCAAAAAAGCCGATGTGGCCTAAAATCTAATCAGCACATGCAAAGTGCCCACTGAATATGTGTGCCAAATTTCGTCAGAGACAAACAGACATTTTTCAAAACCCACTTTTTCGAATTTCAAGGACCCTGAAGCACAAAGATTTGATGTTTTTGGCGATTCGATTTTTCGATTGATTCCAGTAACTGCCCCCCGAGCGTAGAAGGTAAATATCTCATAGTGCATGTTCGGATATGAATTATTAGTAAGGTTTAATCTTTCAATAAAGCCCTTCATGCTAATATAGCATTATTTTTATTCCAACTGATGATACATAATTTACGAAAAAACTTGGGATTTACGCAAACACTGATTGCTCAGTGCCATAAATTGTATATCTAGCTATCTTATCCATTAATCCATCTGATACATCATTTTTTGTGACCTACACGACAACTAACAATCCCAAATTTAGGTATAAGGTAAATATTGACTTACCCTGAAAGGCTAACCCTTTAAAACTATTATTCGCCGCCCCATTCTATTCCACACAATTAGACTAAAGTAATCGATTCGCGCATTTGGAACACGTTTATGGACAATCGTTTTCATGTAGGAGACAGGCCCGATATAATTTATGAATGACAAGACGACTGAAGTGGAAATACTCCGAAGTGACATGAAACGTTAACATATTTATAAAGGACGTCAAAATCACTAAATACAGAAGTCGCTTCTCCTCCGACACTTTCTGCGAGAATTCTTTAATTTTAGAAATAACTGATTCAATGCTGCATGGAAAGCAAAAAGACGAATGGATACACATGGTTCAACAGCTAAAATATGTAATATCAATAAACACGGGGCTATTTTCGGACCACGTTACTTCAAGTATTTTTAATTGGTTAAACATTCCGAAAATAAAATAACAAATATCGCAACCTGCAGGTTCATATCAGGTCGGGCAGGATTCTGGGACTTTTCAAATAAAAATATACAAGAGGTGACCTTCTGCAAAACCAATTCATAGCTCTTCCTGGAAGGTTTTACTGCCGAGCAGTGTATGTTTTCATTCGCTTACTTAGTCATAATCGTTAACTTCACAGTGAAAGACCAAACAGACGTTAGGTATTCAAGTTATGTACAATAATATAACCTCGGTTATACGATTACCTCACAACTTATTAGGGAAGGACTAGGAATGCTTTTTCAGCAACAGCAACCCTTATTCATAGCTGATACTTTCATGACCATTCTGCAGCTTGAACGAAAATGTACTTTTTCTACTTTTCTAATTGTGGTATTTTTCATAATTAATCATATACCGGGTGTATCATTTTCCGCGCCGTATAGGAGATTAACATGGGAAAACGAATTTTATTTTTTCCTTGCTCCAGGAACAGATTTAAATCAATGGTAGCTTATCCAGTGGATAGACCCGGCTGGCCGGTATCCTGAAAAAAAAGATTACCTGCTAGTGCCCTTTGGTTACTTAGCAGGAATTTTTGAAAAATTGAATTTTAAAACGACGCGCGCATTACTTCGTGTACTTTCGGTGTCTTTCGAAGCTTTACGTAAATTGTCAGCCAGGGCCGAATATGCGATTTTTGACCTAATTGTTGACATTAAGAAAGCCGTGGCTTGAAATTATTGTTTTAAATCTGCAGCAAATCGTTCTTTTTCGCCTTCTTGCTGACGCAGAATTAGTGTACCTACCAGCGGCGACAAGCAGCAGCCGACAAGGGTTCGGTCAGACTTGGTTGACGACCTAACCTCAAAATTTTACTTGGTCAAGTAAATTACTTTGAATTGCAATTATGAGGTAAGCTCTTACTCGGTGTTAGCGTTTAATTAATCAATTATTCTACTTTAGGTGGCAATATTGTTAGTGGTAGTTCGAACAAGGATCAGAAGGCATTCTCGGGTTTGGCAATGACCTCCCATCGTAAACTGTCTTTATCTTTTACGTTACCTATTTGTGTTAAAAGGTTTTGTAAGTGAAGACACAAGTAGGAGTTACATGTTTTCGTGGAGAGAACATTTTGTATTCCCTTAATTAGTTGTAGATAGTTAGAAGATGTTTGGTAATGTTTAAGAACCCTGTTTGGAAAAGCAGCTGCTGACAACATCGGTACTGGTAATTAAATTGGAACTTGAGACATCATGTTGTATTTACCTAATAAAATGCTTTTTGAACTTATTTCCAAATTTTTCAGTTCAAAAGAAACAAATTTTGTCCATTATTGGCTAAATTGTTATTGAATATTAATCACTAGCAGAGTGGCACTAAAGAATAGATTGTTAAAACTGAGTAATGGAAGAAGCCAAGAACGCGTTTAAAATTCTTTATTAATAATAGTTTTTTAAAACATCGACAGCTGGCACAATTCCATTTTTGTATCTTTACATCAATCCTGACTAAATTGTAGCAATATCACAAACCACCACTACTTTTAATAACACTCCGTCATCCAGTGCATAAAGAATTAAATAACAATTAGTAACTTTCCAGTATAATTCTTCTTGCTCAATTTTTCAATGGGAATGAGTAAACGGATGAATTTTTTCCCTGGTCCAGGGCAGTAAGATGGCATGGCATCCGGAAATAAATGTGATCACTGTTTATTTATTATGAGGGAGGTACCTATCCCTATCACAAAAAATATCTATTGTACCTACCTAATCAATTTAACTTGTTGACAATCCACAATATCACAGTAAGGCTCATCCGAAGGGTTATTGGTAAATGGGTTGTTGGCCTGGGACAAGGGTTTTCTCTAGAATAAGCCGTTGTTATCCAACCAAAAGCTGTGTCAAAAGTCTTGTTGTCACCTGTCAATCCTGTCAATCTAATTTCCTTTCAGTCGACATGTTTTTTCGCGCTAACGTTACCAGTCAGCCTGGTCGCCTACTTGGTCATGTTTTTGTCTTTTGTTTGTAGCATACATAAGAAAGAACGCGACAACATTAGTGTTCACGTTACCTGGTCAACGTGGTCTGCGCAGTGACGCGTTGACGTTAGGCGCTTTCCTTTTACACATTTACCTGAGGAGCCTCAATTAATCTCAGCAATTTGATTGGTTCATTTGTAATTGACCAATCAAATAGCTGAGTTTTCTCAGACAAATGTGTAAACGGAAAGCAGCTATTGTTGACACTGTGTAAGTACTACAACGCCAATTTACCCACCCAGCAGCACTACTTAACTGAACGCACCCCGCACGGTGTCAATAACCAGGCTGACTGGTAACCTTAGCGCGAAAAAACATACGTCGCCAAAATGGAAATTAGATTGACAGGTGACAACAAGACTTTTGACACAGCTTTTGGTTGGATTGTTGTGATTATGAAATTAACATCGACGAAACAACAACGGCTTATTCCAGAGAAAACCCTTGTCCCAGGCCAACAACCCATTTACCAATAACCCTTCGGATGAGCGGATAAGTTAAATTGATTAGGTAGGTACAATGGATATTTTTTGTGATAGGGATAGGTACCTCCCTCATAATAAATAAACAGTGATCACATTTATTTCAGGATGCCATGCCATCTTACTGCCCTGGACCAGGGGAAAAATTCATCCGTTTACTCATTCCCATTGAAAAATTGAGCAAGAAGAATTATACTGGAAAGTTACTAATTGTTATTTAATTCTTTATGCACTGCATGGCGGAGTGTTATTAAAAGTAGTGGTGGTTTGTGATATTGCTACAATTTAGTCAGGATTGGTGTAAAGATACAAAAATGGAATTGTGCCAGCTGTCGATGTTTTAAAAAACTATTACTAATAAAGAATTTTAAACGCGTTCTTGGCTTCTTCCATTACTCAGTTTTAACAATCTATTCTTTAGTGCCACTCTGCTAGTGATTAATATTCAATAACAACTTAGCCAATAATGGACAAAATTTGATTATTTTGAACTGAAAAATTTGGAAATAAGTTCAAAAAGCATTTTATTAGGTAAATACAACATGATGTCTCAAGTTCCAATTTAATTACCAGTACCGATGTTGTCAGCAGCTGCTTTTCCAAACAGGGTTCTTAAACATTACCAAACAACTTCTAACTATCTACAACTAATTAAGGGAATACAAAATGTTCTCTCCACGAATACATGTAACTCCTACTTGTGTCTTCACTTACAAAACCTTTTAACACAAATAGGTAACGTAAAAGATAAAGACAGTTTACGATGGGAGGTCATTGCCAAACCCGAGAATGCCTTCTGATTCTTGTTCGAACTACCACTAACAATATTGCCACCTAAAGTAGAATAATTGATTAATTAAACGCTAACACCGAGTAAGAGCTTACCTCATAATTGCAATTCAAAGTAATTTACTTGACCAAGTAAATTTTTGAGGTTAGGTCGTCAACCAAGTCTGACCGAACCCTTGTCGGCTGCCGCTTGTCGCCGCTGGTAGGTACATTAATTCTGCGTCAGCAAGAAGGTAAAATAGAACGATTTGCTCCAGATTTAAAACAATAATTTCAAGCCACGGCTTTCTTAATGTCAACAATTAGGTCAAAAATCGCAGATTCGGCCCTGGCTGACAATTTACGTAAAGCTTCGAAGGACACCGAAAGTACACGAAGTAATGCGCGCGTCGTTTTAAAATCCAATTTTTCAAAAATTCCTGCTAAGTAACCAAAGGGCACTAGCAGGCAATCTTTTTTTTCAGGATACCGGCCAGCCGGGTCTATCCACTGGATAAGCTAGCATTGATTTAAATCTGTTCCTGGAGCAAGGAAAAAATAAAATTCGTTTTCCCATGTTAATCTCCTATACGGCGCGGAAAATGATACACCCGGTATCATATATATATATCATATCAATCGCATTGAGTCATGAATTTTATTACTCCATAGCTTGTGGCCAATCACAATAACCTTCAAAATCAGCGCAAATAACACTTGTCAGAAAAAGTAAAAGTAGTATTGTATTCGCCTGTAATTGCTATTACTCTCTCGCAACGAGAACGAGAAGAAGTCTTCGCAGACTGCTTCTTTTCGAAAACTCGCATAAAATAAAGGCGAAGCTGATGCGAGTTTTCGGCTTTTGGCCGAAAACGAGAAGTCTTCGAAGAGTGGCTTCTTTCAAAAACTCGCATAAAATGGAGGCGATTTCACGTTCAGAGAAGTCGAGGGGTTCTCAAAGCATTTTTTAATAAAAAATATATTTCTAGCATTTAATTATCCGACACGTGTTCAAAAATTCAACGGCGCATACTTGGCGTTCTTCTTCAGCGAAAATATTTGTAAAAATGTGCCCCAAATTCCAGAATCGAGAAACGAATGTTATTAATTTTATTTCTGTGAACGACTCAATCCACTCCGAAAACTTTTTAAAAGTAAAACGTTTCGAGATCTCGACTCGCCGGACATAACTGGGGACCAGCCAATAACGGCCATCTGGCTCCCTTATCATCATACACAAGTAGTACCGTATTATCTGAATTTATTCCGGTAATGTTGGAGCGGGTTATTTTCGTCAGGTCGTAACTCTGCCTAAATAAAGGAGAATCGACGTAAAAATCTCTTCTTGCTAATAAAGTTGTGTTTGTTTAAAGTGGGGAATGTATACCTTGTCCTAATAAATTCCCCAATTTGTAGAACGTGCAGTTTTGTAAAAATACCTTCTTGTAAATAGAGGAGATAATTCGTTTGCTGATGACTGATATACGCTAAACACTCCCGTGCAGTTGTTGATGTGCCGCGAACGATGCCAAACCTTGTTCGTCTTTCAATTTATACGAGATCAAAGTGCAGCTTGATGCAGGCAGTTTTACCAATCGTTGAGGAGGATGCTATGTGAATTGATGGAAAGACAGGAAATAACAGGGAATTTTCGTTAAAAATAAAAAAAATTCCTGATCATTTAAAATTAGGTCGAATAAATGCAATTTCTTGAAAAATTCCTTGGAAAAATAATTTATGACAGCTATAAATCTTACGCGATGAATTTTCATTATAAAACGTAAATTAAATACACGTGTTACATCGAAAAAATAGCATTTGATAGATTACTACAGTCGCTGCATGCATAAACAATGTGTGGCTAGGGATAGGAACAAAATCTAAGTACTCTTACCAACCTATTATAATACCCAAGTAACACACAAATGTCTTATGTACGTCCATCATTCATCCATTTTGGTCCGTGAGGTGGTTCTAGGACCATCCAGTGGTCGGCCTGTGGACAATAAATGGACGTTCATAGAACATTCCCGGTGCACAAAAATGGACAGATTCAGAACCATCTGGTCGGACTCGGACGACACATGTACGGTTATGGCACTATGTACGGATGATTCGTGAACGTCATATGGACGATTTTTGATTAGTCTGGAAGCATAACGGACCATAATCGTACGATTTAGAGATCATTGTGGACGATTTTAGGACCATCTAAGAACAAATTATTGGTCCCGTTGTAGTCCACGGTCCACCCATTGGTCGTCCTCTGATGGACAGTCAATGAATTTCCAGCGAACGACCTATGTACCATTATGGTACTACCTACAAAATGCTTTCTGAACGTCATACGGATCACTTTTTGAACATACGCCAGGATGGGCATAATAATTAATAAAATAAATAGATCTATGTTTTATAAAATATGTAGGTTTATTTAATATAGCTTATTACAATATAATATGGGACCATTAATGGCGAAAATTCGTTAAAACACATCAAAACTTGAACAATAAGTAACATGTAAGTACTTGCACTATCACTAGAAACACCCCACTACACCGAAACACTTGATTTTCACTAGTGCATTTTTCCACCGACTATTAAATTAAATAATAATGTGCCCCTCTCGTACGCATTTCTCCACGCCTTTCTCTGTTGTGTTGGAAATCCTGGTCAATTTGCGTTGATTCTGAAATAAGACAATTACGAATTAAAATAGATTCCAGGCTCATTAATAAGACGGAAAATTTTACATTTACAATAATTTTCAAAATCGATCATGAAATATCAATAAGAAGTATTAAATGTTTATGATGGACGCGTTTAATTGAATGTGAGTGAATTTTTGATCGTGAAATGAAATTTCTAAAAAAATGTAGGTATACTCTTATGACTATACTCATGATGAGAGTTACAAACCTTTGTTTGCCTTTGTGCTGATGATGTCACGATGTTTGTAAAGACGATGGCCAATTGGTCTGGAATTCTAAAATTTCTTTATGATGCACTCACGTTAACACCTCCACGGAAAACACTCCCAATAATACACAAATGGATTTAATTAATATAACCAACCATTACACACGACCCAGGGCAAATTTCTCGTAGAGACTAACTTAAAACCTACAAGTGTCCCTGTTCCTTGGACTACCTGCGTTTACCGGCAAGTGGACAAAAGAGTCGCAGCAATAAATACCATCTGCAGTCTGCACGACCTTGCATTCCCTAGTCGGCTAAATAAATAATAATCACAACACTTAATTGTTCATCAGCCCAGATTCATTTCGTTCCATTTGGTTGTTCAATCGGCTCGAAAATAAAAGAAAGTGTAGATAATGATAGATACTTTAGTACCTGCATTATATAAATATCTCAAATAATTCATGTAAATTTATAGATCTTGCGGAGACTTTGTTAATCATAAGCAGCACAACGGTTGTATTTTCATTGCTGCATTTCAGGGATGCAAACTATTTTACAAAAGTTTTGGTTAGTCCGTAAAGAGTACGAAAGCGAACGTCCATAGAATCTACATTATTAAATTCATCATTCATCCGAAGACTGTTTATATAGGGACGCATGTGGAACATCCTACTTAAGTCTGTTCAGAAACAATCCGTGATCGAACGTCCACTGTACGGCAGTTTATGTTTCGTCCAGGAACGATACGTCTGAAAACGTACATACAATGACCTTCAGCGGACGTCCAGAAACCGTCGAAAGATGGACCATTACTGGGTATTCTGAATATTGCTTTACAGAGAGCAATTCAGGGACAAACAGATGCAGTCTGTTTAATATTACAATTTTTACACAGCGATGTAAACATTTTACAATTTTTTTTGTTTATCCGTAAACAGTTCGAGCGAAAACGTCCATTGAATGTAGGTACATTATCGGTTCATCCAAGGACTGTTTATATAGGGACGTACATAAAACGTCCTAAGTAGGTTTGTTCGCAAACAGTTCATGAGCGAATATCCATCGTACATCCATTTTTGGTTCGGTCAGGAACCGTCCAGCTGAGAACGTACATAGAATGTCCGTTTGATGTTCGTTCGAAAATCGTCCGCAAATGTACGTCCATGATACGACCATAAATAGTACGGTCCCGTACAGGGCGAATATGGACGTTTGGTGGACGTCCAGTCGCCGTCCTGTGTTACTTGGGTATATAGCCCTATTTATTATTATTTCATTCCATTACTAGGACTTTGGCAAGGCAACCTCAGATTTTCTCTGGATTGTCTTGGATATTCTTCAGATAAGACCTCACACTACCGCAAGATATCCTCAATTGAACCTCAGATATCCTTAAGATACCTTAAGATATGTAACCTATTACTTCAAGATAACCTCAGGCAGTTGACAAATCCTTGATATCTCCAATCAATAAAACCCCGGATATCATCAGGATTACTACTAACAACCTTGGGTAAGGCAAAAAAAGATGGCTTCATGATCAACTTTCTTTGTGATTCTTGACGGTTTCAGAAAATACTTGCCAAACTAAAGAATGTTTTGAGAGTCGAAAACTACTTTCTCACTGGGCATTACACTCTACAATATTTTTGCCAGTACACAAATATATGTGTATCCTTCATGAAATAGCTATTTAAGTAACAAGTGGGAAAAGTACATCATTTCTTTACGCGGGTGCTTATTGCAGAACGAGGCGAAGCCGAGTTCTGTAAGCACGCAAGTAAGGAAATGATGCATTTTCCCACGTGTTACATACAAGATTTTTCATAATCCTGATCGAGACATTCAAAAACTATAATTGGCAACTTAAAGAAGGCGTTTGATAGAATTAATAGAGAAGATATTTGGAGACTCCTACAGAAAAGGGGAACACCACAAAATTTGATAATAGGAATACAGAGCTTGTACAGGATGATTAATCCATTTTGTAACCCCTTTAAATTTGAATATCTCCCAGGTCTTGAAAGGCATGGTTTCGAGTTCACCTCGACATAACGACATGTGAAAGTTGCAAATTTAAGTATTCTCAAGTTTAAAAAAATTCTTGTTCTTAAGTTAGCAGTCTGAAATGCCTAGGGTACTGTTAGTAATCGGAAAATTATTTGCTGTCGATGCGTAGAAAAATATACTCGATGTTCCATTTAAAAAAAAATGCAGCAGAGGAGCGGCTGGAACCTCCCCATCGCGTGGATCTTTGTATTCTGTGTAGATAGTAGTCAATTCGACAGAATTTTTTTTATGTTTATTGTCTGTGACTAATTTTGCAATTTTCTGACAAATACCGACATCACCTCGGACATCACCCATCACATTTGACAATATGTTCCTTTTAAGGTTAACAGTTTGCCACCCTTTTGACAATAACTGATACTTTATGTCATCCACTGTCAGCCTGCTCCCTTTTAATGAAAAATATTTGTTTCTCTATTTTCCACTGAAATGACAGAAACTGTGAATACATTTTTAGAACGAGAATTTGATCGTCTTTCTAATGGCGACATAAAAAGGGAGACCTTTGTATTTAAAATTTAAAGTTGATATGCCTAAATGGCACTTCCCGTGGACCAATTGCTTCCAAAAGCCTTTCAGGTCTTCAACGGGTCACCCAATCTCCATGTACCAAATTTCAGCCAAATCGATTCGCTAATTTGGGCTATAATGTATTTTTAGTGTTATTATGAAATTTCGATTTTTTGACCCAAAGAGCACTAAATGCGAACGAATTTTGTCTTACTTAAAACCAGAATTTGTAGACCTTTCTGATGGTGACAATAAATCTTTCAAAAACTTGTTTTGGATGGTTAAATGAGTGAATAATTTTAAAGTTACAAATTGATGTGCCAAAACGGCAGTTTCCGTGGGCCGATTGAATCCAAAATTTGTTCAGCTCTTCGACGTGCAATACAATCCCCGTGTGCATAATTTCAGCCAAATCGGTTCAGGGGCTTGGGCTGTACCGTGATTTTAAAGTCGGATAAAAATAATTTTTTTTTTAATTTTTGATCAAAAGGGCACTAAGAATGAATACATTTTTAGAAGCAGAATTTGAAGGCCTTTTCTATCGTGAGGTGAAAAATGGGGGTTTGCATTTAAAATTTAAATGTTGATGTGCCAAAATGGCATTTCTAGTTGCACGATTGGCTCCAAAAGCTTTTCAGATCTAAGTTGGGTTATCACATGCACACGTACCAAATTTCAGCTAAATCTGTCTAGTAGTTTTGGCTGTGGCGTGTTTACAAACGTACGAACGTACGAACTTGTACACACAGACACATTTTTAAAACCGCTTTTTTGGGTTCCTGAGACCTCAAAACGTGAAGATCTGGTGTTATCTCAAATTCGAAAATTTTAGTGATTGCAGTAACCTCCCTTTTTTTTAAATGGTGAAGTGGAGTGGGGAGGTTAAAACACAAGTTATATTCATATTTTTTAATTTTGACCTTGAAAAATTTATGTCTGTATGTCTAGGTGAACTCCAGACCATGCCCTACAATTCTCTATCTTAAAAGACCTCGGATATATTCAAATTTAAAGGGGTTACAAAATCGATTAATCACCCTATGTATACAATTACATAGCGACCAAGAATTATGTAAGGACAAGGCATGAAACCGAAACTGTTTAAAACAGTAGGGGGAGTAAGACAAGGATGCATACTAAGCCCAATACTATTCTGACGAGGCGATTAGAAATGCTGAGGGAGCCAAGATAGACCGTACGAACGGTAACAATGGTAGGAGGAAACACAACACAACAGTAGGAAATACAATGGTAGCCACAGAAATGAGACAATTGAGGAAATTTTAGGAAAATGAGAAACACAATACAAAGACACAACCTAGATGTACAGAGACATCGGGAATGGTTGTCCCGTCTCTTTAAAAAAATAATTGACCACACAACACTAAACTAACACATATTAGACAGACATCAAAATGACAAGCATCAGCCGAGACAGGACAACCATTCTCGATTCTTTTGTACATGCAATAAGTCCTAAAATAGAAGGGCAACTATGAAATGAAGAGAATGGAAGGAACCAAATTAACCAGGAAGGTATAGGTATGTGAAGCAAGAATTTGGAAGAAAAGAAGAAATGAAGGGGTAGAGCGAGGAAAGATTGGCAGAAAGGAGTTGAAAAGGCAGCAAAGAGCAGAGGGGCAAAATGGGAATAATAAGAATCTAAAGACAAATATGGAAAAGACCGTTAAGACTTTTCTGGCAATTGACGATTATTATTAAAGTGTGTTTTATGTTATGTATATTATGTGGCTTTAACGGTTTCAGAGGAAGTTTATCCAGAAAACTTAAACATTAAGTATATGGCAAATTCTTCACAAAAGCCACCTAAATGCGCGCATTCACCATAAATGGCAGAAGCCATTCGTCAAGCAGGTATAGGTATCAACGACTAAAATGTTTTGGTACATAAATTGAAAGAACCTGGGAATCATTCTGCTCAGGAAAATATTGAAGATTCAACAAGTTTTTTAACGAAGTCCGGTGTCCTATTCATGACTACCAACAAGACCTGGAATGCATGATTTTTTAACACCATTAAACCATTATTCCCGGCTTTCGGTTTTTTCTCCTAGAAAGGCGGGTTCTGTGATAAAACCAAAGTCGGACCTGCTGTTAAATTATAACAAAAAAGTTCTATTTTGCCATTCATAACTCTCATTGACCGAAACATACAATACCCTGCACATAGCTGCAAGTTAATTGAACCCTCGTAATCCAACAATAAAAAAATGAAATTCTCCATTTAATGGTCTGTGCGAGCGTTCGAACATAATAATTCGAATTCCAATTACAAAACAACATCCAGAAAACGTAGGAAACTGTACGTCCGTTACAGCAAATTGCAATTAAATTACGCTATTTTACTGACCAGATTCGTGTCATAATAGGCTAAAAGTTCGGGAAAAACGAGCATGTCGTAATCCATCCTGG
Organism: Pycnomerus fuliginosus; assembly: GCA_963924575.1. Classification (NCBI taxonomy): domain Eukaryota; kingdom Metazoa; phylum Arthropoda; class Insecta; order Coleoptera; family Zopheridae; genus Pycnomerus; species Pycnomerus fuliginosus. The sequence continues at coordinate 18,300,839 of OZ004624.1, read as the reverse complement.
GTGAGATTTCCCCGCAAAAAAACAGCACAAAGCACCACGAAATCCCGCACTCATAAACGAGATATATCCGAACTTCCTCAAGCCGGCACACACATGAACTAAAGTCGATTAGTTTTTTGGTTTAAAGCGGACATGTTTGTTTATGTTAGCGCGCGTCTGAAGCAAAGCATATACCCGCCGATTTTCATGTGCGCACAACCTGAAATACGCTGAAAGGTCGGCCCGCTTTCAGCAATTACAGCCCGCTGGAATATTTATGTAGCGACAATGGAATTATGATTGCGAACCCTTGTGTCGCAGTGAAAGCTTCTTAATTGAATTATTTCGGGACGGGAATTACCGAAATTTCAAACTTCAATCTGTGGGGAATAAATTAATAAAAATGCCCAGTAGCCTCCGAGAATATATCGAACGATCTGTGGCGGATTCGATGGCGTTTTAAATGCAACTTCCGGGTTGCTGCTTTGGCTTATGTTTCCAACCGTAAATATGATTTATGACGTATGGTTGTAATTGAATTTCTTCCTCGAATGTTTAAGTGCGCAGCTATAAAACGTAAATTACGCTCGAATTTACCGATAACGATCGATTTCTATTCATAGACGCACGATTTCTTAATTTCGGTTGAATGTTTCTTCTATTTTGAGGGTGTACACGAAACAATAACAGATTGAAGGCGATTCTGGCGGCCATTCACGAACGTTACCGGATTCCGCCAAAAATAGTAATATCGAATGTGCAATAATTATTCTATTCCAGAAGAAATTCAAGAAGACATTTTTAATTATTAATTTATTTCGTGAGGTTTTTCCGCCAAAGAATGATTTATTAAGTTATTGCACGAATTGGCTCCTGGCTCAAATCCCCACCTTCTACTAAACACAATCATTTCTCGCCTTTAGATTAAATTAGCAATTTAGATTTTTTAGTGCAGTTTACGAGTAAGCTTGAAATGTTCACTCTGGGATCATCGGCCTTGCATTGTTATCCCGGCGCATTCGCCATTTTTATACGCACACACTCGAGGGCACCGATGAGAGCTTTCGATAATTTAGTCGAGTCATTATGGTCATGGGCGTATTTATACTTACAACGTGTTAAATAAAAAATGAGGTGATATTGGACTCAATGGAAAAGCAATAATGGATAATTTCGATTGAAAACTTATCACTAGAAACACCCCACGATGAATAGCATCCAAAGGTCCTAGGCTTATGAATATAGTTATGCTGACCCTATTTCCCTCTAAAGTCAAAGTTAGAACTAAGTATTTTGCACTTCTTGCAAAGTGGAAATACTGTTCTATATGTTATCCTTGCGAAATAATTCGATTTACAGAATGCTCAAAGTTTCAAACCCGAACAATAATTTTCTTCTTACCTTTCCTTCCTTATATTGGACACCTTATATGGGTACCGTTGAAAAATACATAAAATTCTGCATCCATTATCATCCATGTAGAAAAACAATTTCAGAAAAAAAATCTTATTGGGGTTTGTTGTTCCATTATTGCAATTCCTCTAAATCAACGTTGAATTAACTTTCTTAGAACTTTTGGGCAATAACAATGTATAGAGCAGTATTTCAAAATATTTTAGCAATGGTGTGTTATTCTTATTTTTATCGCCCTTCCTGGTTTAAAAGTTGTCATTTTTCCTAGCACTGCTTTGTGCATTTTCTTTTCAGACGCGTTAATAAAATCTAGGCCACTGCTGCAGCAAGTTACATGTCAGGTATTTTAAGCCTATCAACTTTAGCTTATTTTTTTTTGCTCTATTCGATACTGCAATTAAATATGGGGGTTGCTTTTTAAATTTCAAAATTGGACCATACAATGCGGAAATTATCGACAATTAAGTGCGGCAACACTGGCTCGCCTATTACTAAAATTGCTAAAAATTATTATTGTCATGAAATTACTGCAGCCCCATCATAAATCCTGACTTTAAAAAGTTAAATCAAAAGTACTGAGAGACTAATTTCGCATTCAAACGGAACCAGCTTGTTGGACGTTTGCACCTCATTTGCTATTGGTTTGATACCGGTATTTGCAGGTTAAATGCCCTACCGCCACATATCTATATGAACTTTTCTTTCTAAAATGATGTAAGAAATCATATTCTGAGCTTATTTTCAATAATTAAGTTGGCAAAATAAATCTTACAACAGAAATTTTCGCGCTCTAAACCAATCAGTCACGTTAATCGAAAAGGGTGCGTTTTAGCGACATATAACAAAGAGCCCCCTTTCTGGGTAGAATCGACCATTGATTAAGATTTTATTATTATTTGGTGAGAAAAATGACTACCACAAGAGAAAATGTAAAAAAATGTGTAAGACCCTCCAAGAACGCACGACTCTGATGTTATTAAAAATCTGAAAAAGTGAGGAAAAAGCTCTTTATAACATTAACGATTGTTCCAAATTTCAAAATTCTATTCTCAATATTTTTCGAGAAATTTTAAAAAATTATCAATTTTCATCTCTGATTGTCGAGTCACAAGCCACCCTGGGTAATCGAATCGGTTGACGGTGTCTACACAGGGAACACCAAATTAACAAACATACACGGGCTGTGCATAAGGATAAGATTACTTAGTTCGTAGATTTTAGAAAATTGTCTATTTACAACTCATTGACTAAACTGTCACTTTTCTTGGTCTGTAAAAAAGTTGAATTTGCTTTTTTTTCTGACAAAAAAAACATCGATTGTTCGACCAAAAAGCTTAAATCTTGATGATCTGTCACTTCAATAGTAGAGGCAAATGAATGAGATGTACCGTTCGTTTCATTCCAGGCGCCGTATAGGGAAATAACACGGGAAAAGTGTTTTTATTTTTTGTTTGCTCCTGAAACTGGTTCCGGCCAAATCTGAGTAATACGGTCAATGGGCCTCAGTGTCCTCTACGCATGAAAAAAAAATGGACCTGAAATGCCCCCTTCTTAAAACGGGAGGACCGGTTGAAAATTGGAATTTTAAATTTTGCGGTCGTCAATTCAGCGCTGTTTGACATCTCCGAAAACTAAACTTCCAGTGACGGCTTTCACAATTTCTTGAGTTTTCGCTAACGTCATTTAGTTACTTTTTTGGAATTTCTACAAATTATTGAGTGAATTCTGAGACGAAATAAACCGGCGCATTTTTGCAATAGTCCCAGAGAGTCTTGGTGTCAGAAACTTTACTAAAGAAAAGACACTATGAAGGTAACCTCACAAAAATTTTGTCTTTGTTCGTTACAACCAGGCCGCATTTATTAACATTTTAATTCTCGAGGTAAGTCTCTGTTTATAGTTAAAACTGTCTTAATCGTTGTTTTGCTTCAGTTATGAATATTTTCACTGGAATATCACAGACTACGAGAAGGGTTGGTTGAATGAGGAAATGGCCAATATTCAGTTACCATGAACCTGGTACCAAATCCTGTTATGGAGAGCCACTAAAGGCTAGGTAACACAGAAGGTAAGGCGAAGGTCTTGCTTAAGAGTTGGTGTGTCGATAGACCTTACGAGTCACAGCGAAGACAAGGATGGTTCTGATATTTAGGGTGGATACGCCTTACCAAGCACCTGTAAGGTTGATGGAAAAGGCACCTGCAGTCTCCACTCCAAGGCCTGGAAGCTGGTGGTGATGGCCTTGCCTAGACTAGTGGCTTCGGCTGTGCCGAGGAATCTGTTGCAGGAGTTACCATGCCCTGCTTGTCCCCTGGGACAAGATGTGCCTTTGCCCCAACAGTTATTTAACCGCGGAGTGCGTGTTTGGAGTGTAGTGGACGAAGATATGTAACTGGCTTGCCAAATTTTAATTGTTTTATTCTAAAAATGTTAATAATTAATAAAATAGCATACCTAGGTCTTATGGGCCTTATTTTCTAGATATTTTAGTTGATAATTCACAATTTAATGTTGCAATTTTGAATAAATTCTTGAATAATCAAATTAGCAATTTTATGACCGCTATATGCTGTACCGACTGCTCATATAAATGAAACAATATAACTTAGATAATTATTGTCACTACAATATCTCTTGAAGATAAACACATCAAAAATATAAGCAGCAAAAATTTTATTATTTACTTACTATTTATTTTATTTGTTATTAGACTGGACTGTAAGGTGAGAAAGTAATAAAGTTCCTCGCGAGGATTCAATTTACAAAACAAATATAGCAAAACACAATTAAGGGGACGGTGGTAGGTTGCAAAATGTTCATGAATATTGGCCATTTCCTCATTCGACCAACCCTTCTCGTAGTCTGTGCTTCCAGTGAAAATATTCATAACTGAAGCAAAACAACGATTAAGACAGATTTAACTATAAACAGAGACTTGCCTCGAGAATTAAAATGTTAATAAATGCGGTCTGGTTCTAGCGAAGGAACCAGACAAAATTTTTGTGAGGTTACCCTCATAGTGTCTTTTCTTTAGTAAAGTTTCTGACACCAAGACTCTCTGGGACTATTGCAAAAATGCGCCGGTTTATTTCGTCTCAGAATTCACTCAATAATTTGTAGAAATTCCAAAAAAGTAAGTAAATGACGTTAGCGAAAACTCAAGAAATTGTGAAAGCCGCCCCTGGAAGTTTAGTTTTCGGAGATGTCAAACAGCGCTGAATTGACGTCCGCGAAATTTAAAATTCCAATTTTCAACCGGTCCTCCCGTTTTAACAAGGGGGCATTTCAGGGCCATTTTTTTTTTCATGCGTAGAGGACATTGAGGCCCATTGACCGTATCACTCAGATTTGGCCGGAACCAGTTTCAGGAGCAAACAAAAAATAAAAACACTTTTCCCGTGTTATTTCCCTATACGGCGCCTGGAATGAAACGAACGGTACAATAGTGATCGTGGAAAAAATATTTACTATCTACTAAGCTTTCGGAAATTCCATAACGAAAATAATTTTCCATTATGTTTGATTTAATGAACAAACCAAAACGAAAAACAACCAATGCAGTTTTAACTATAAAAATGCATTTATAATTGAACATCCGAAAAACGCTTTGTGTTCAGTTAAACAAAAGCGAATAAGCATAAATATTATTTTGCCCCATAAAATAAACGTGAAATTTAAAATTTACATTGGCTCAAATGCAGAATGCCTGAATATTTTCCATTATATTTCCATTGTTCTATCGTCGCGTACGTAAGTTTTTAATACAAAATGTCATAAGAATATTATTATTTTTTGATCCCGATACACCCGTTAAACCGCGATTTAGAATTTTCCATATATCCAGAAGAGGAAAATTGCATAATCGACAATGTACGCGCCCCTTTTCCCGTCAATAACATCAGTTTTATTTATCCGCAAGAGTCCTTAAAAAGGGAATTGCGAGCGTACGTCGTCGCCCACGGACAAAAAAATTCTCCTTTGCGCCTTTAAAGGTAGAAAAGCCGAAATTTCTGGCTCGTCGAGCTTGAAACACGTAACGAAAGAAACACATGTTGGAAACTGTGTAATAAAATAGAAGCCGAGAAGGTTTTTACCGGCTGTAGTTCCACCATCTATAAAGTTGTGTGGAGTATAAAAAAAGAGCGAGGTCGCAACGCAGGTTGGATAATGAGCTATAGGATAACTTACCCCTGGCAACGTGTGTTTCTCATGCAGAGCGTTCTGGGCGTTGAGGGCACTTTCCGGGCTGAAGTACGTCAGGAATGCGCAACCTGAAATCACCCTCGGCTAATATAAAAACGAAATTACGAAACAGATTTAAAAATCGCATGTTACAACAGCATAAATTTCGATTGTGAAATTACCAAAGATGCTATTGTAGTCAACACGAACAAGACTATTTGTCATAATTAGAATGAACCACCAGCTGCATTTATTCCTGCTGGATCAAAAAGAGGGTTTTTAAAATACAAGTACAACCCTCACGGGGGCGAATCTAAATCGATTCTTTGCCACGGGGGCGGCTGCTAAAAATAAACTTAGCATTTTAAATCAAATTTTTAAACTTCTCCGCACTACGTCACAAGGGATTTTGTTCTTGCCTAAACTCCGGCATACGTAATTTATGGCTGCATACGCGTATCTGAATTGTGGGTGGCGTAACTCGAAGCTTAGAAAGAAATTTTGACGTGGATCACTTCAGCGCACGAAACTTTGCATAAAGAAAACAACACGAGAGCATGAGGATAAAAATAACCACACGGAAGTGTAGCATCGGTCGAAATTATATTGATTTCATAAAGTTAGGTGCGTCATTTGGGCCCCATGACACATTCCAAATGGCCACCCATAATATGATGTGAGGGATGATATTCTTCTTTTCAAAAACTACATTTCCACGATTTCAAAAATATCGTACGATTATCTGCACCATTGTATGGAACGTCATTCTCGGCAACATAATCATAATGGCTTTATTTGTTCCAAAGTTAAAATTATTTAGGAAGCATTTAGTCATTACGAAAGCGTCCTCGGGTCACGAAATTATTATTATAATTTTTTTAAATTTCGTAATTACGAAACTTTTTTCGTAATTACGAAATTTTTTTTCGTAAATACGAAACTTTTTTTCGTAAATACGAAATTTTTTTTCGTAAATACGAAACTTTTATTCGTAAATACGAAACTTTTTTTCGTAGTTACGAAATTTTTAAGACACGCCCGCTTTTGATCCCAGACCCCAGGAACAGCTTCTAGAGGCAAAATACCACCTGGAGCGGTCCAGAATGACTCCATTGGCTCACCTGGCTGGCGTTCAGACAAGTCCGTTAATCGCGAATTAAACCCTCTAGGTGGCAAAAGGGCGTTGATCGTGAGCCAATGGAGTCATTCTGGACCGCTCCAGGTGATATTTTGCCTATAGAAGCTCTTGCTTTGGTCTGGGATTGGAAGTGGGCGTGTCTTAAAAATTTCGTAACTACGAAACTTTTTTTCGTAATTACGAAATTTTATAAACGTGCGCTGGCGTTCAGACAAGTCCGTTAATCGCGAATTAAACCCTCTAGGTGGCAAAAGGGCGTTGATCGTGAGCCAATGGAGTCATTCTGGACCGCTCCAGGTGATATTTTGCCTCTAGAAGCTCTTGCTTTGGTCTGGGATTGGAAGTGGGCGTGTCTTAAAAATTTCGTAACTACGAAACTTTTTTTCGTAATTACGAAATTTTATAAACGTGCGCTAGCGTTCAGACAAGTCCGTTAATCGCGAATTAAACCCTCTAGGTGGCAAAAGGGCGTTGATCGTGAGACAATGGAGTCATTCTGGACCGCTCCAGGTGGTATTTTGACTCTAGAAGCTGTTCCTGGGGTCTGGGATTGAAAGCGGGCGTGTCTTAAAAATTTCGTAACTACGAAACTTTTTTTCGTAATTACGAAATTTTGTTAACGTGCGCTAGCGTTCAGACAAGTCCGTTAATCGCGAATTAAACCCTCTAGGTGGCAAAAGGGCGTTGATCGTGAGCCAATGGAGTCATTCTGGACCGCTCCAGGTGGTATTTTGACTCTAGAAGCTGTTCCTGGGGTCTGGGATTGAAAGCGGGCGTGTCTTAAAAATTTCGTAACTACGAAACTTTTTTTCGTAATTACGAAATTTTGTTAACGTGCGCTAGCGTTCAGACAAGTCCGTTAATCGCGAATTAAACCCTCTAGGTGGCAAAAGGGCGTTGATCGTGAGACAATGGAGTCATTCTGGACCGCTCCAGGTGGTATTTTGCCTCTAGAAGCTGTTCCTGGGGTCTGGGATCAAAAGCGGGCGTGTCTTAAAAATTTCGTAACTACGAAAAAAAGTTTCGTATTTACGAAAAAAGGTTTCGTATTTACGAAAAAAAATTTCGTATTTACGAAAAAAAATTTCGTAATTACGAAAAAAGTTTCGTAATTACGAAATTTAAAAAAATTATAATAATAATTTCGTGACCCGAGGACGCTTTCGTAAGTCATGGTAAGTAATTTTATTAAACAAATATTTTTCTGCTACTTAAATAAAATAGATATCTCAATAAAAGTTCAGGGCTAGAGGTTCGTGCGGTAGAGGACGCGAGTAGTTCCAAGCTCTAGGCAGTACTTCACTAACGATATACAGGGTGGGTAATTTTTCGATGCTCACCATTGGGATCTCCTAAACGGTAAACGATACGGTGTCGGTTAAATTAGAGAAAAGTTGCGCTATTTCTTGGCGATTGAGAATCTGAAAAGAATTCGCCGATATTTTGATTCGTGCCTAAGTTATCACAAAAAATCTGAAAATTGCCAATTTAAAGAAAAATTAATATCTTCCTAACGATTGATGTTACTTAAATGAAACTTGGGACTTTTATATTTTTGACAGCTGTCAATTGAATGCCATTGTCAGAAATTTTCTAGGCTTTCTAGATTTTGAATAAAGATAGTCAACTTTTCCTTTTCTTATGGGCGCTATATTGAATTTTAACATAGCCGGATACACAAAAAAATTAGCTTTTCAAAAATGTAACCAACATGGACGTTTTTGAAAAGCGAAAGCCTGAGTCACACGACCGCAAGACGTATTTTATTACAGTTGAATTCAATTGTTTTCACATGTTATAAGAAATTGAAGAGGTCGGCGTACTTTTTTGCAATTGTTTTTCATCTGATTTTACAAATTATTTATACCAATTTTCAAATTCTGACATCTGTCAAAAAAGTTCAAGTTGACTACATTTTTGAAAAGCCAAATTTTTTGTGTATTTGCTGGTGTCAAAATTCAATATGGCGGCCATAAAAAAATCAAAAGTTGACTGTCGTTATTCAAAATCTAGAAGGCCTAGAAAATTTCTGTAAATGCCATTCAGTTGACAGCTATCAGAAACATGAAAGTTCCAAGTTTCATTTAAATGACATAAAACGTTAGGAAGATATTAATTTTTCTTTAAATTGCCAATTTTCAGATTTTTTGTGATAACTTAGGAACGAATCAAAATATCGGCGAATTCTTTTCAGATTCTCAATCGCCAAAAAATAGCGCAACTTTTCTCTAATTTAACCGACACCGTATCTTTTACCGTTTAGGAGATCCCAATGGTGAGCATCGAAAAATTACCCACCCTGTATACTGTATAAATTTTATACTACAAATTTGACAATGCGTCTGCCAAACGTGTTGCTCTTAAGTTTTTTCATGAGAAATAAAAAGAAATTTGAATTCGTTTCATCAGAATACTGGAGTAAGTATAAGAACGTTTTGCTAGTGATAGCAAGATATGCCAAAAAAATTTGCGTTACCACAAAAAAGTTAGGCGCATAACTTTAAGATGTCGCTTGCGGTCAAAACAAGTAGATTTCTTTAATTTTACTTGAAGTAATTAAAGCAATCTACTTTTTTTGACCGCCAGGGGCTTCTTAAAGTTACGCATCTAACTTTGACCGCCCATTATTTATCCTGAGCTGGGGGGCATTTCACACCCCAAAAATTTGTACACCACTGCCGAATTTTCAGGGCACTGCCGTAAATTTGTACACCACTGCCGACTGTGAAGTCCCCCGACTGTCGAATTTGCTCAATTTTTGCAACCACTGCCCAATTTTTGCAACCACTGCCTAACATTTCCCACTAACACTGCCGAAAATTTGTACACCACTGCCGACTGTGAAATCCCCCCCATCCTGAGCCTTTTGAATCTTCGGAGTGATTTCTGTCGCCTTCATTACTCTGACAAAGACCTAAACTGTGTTGGATGCGCAAAGTAAGGTTAATTGCGTGGACCAGTCTTTAACTACTTCTTTTCGACTTAAAGCAGACAACTCGCAAGCTCGGAACTTTTTTCGTTTTACTCGGCTACGCCTGAATGCATCTCGGCCTTTATTCCTGACCTGACAGAGCCCTGAACTGCGTTGGATGCGCAAAGTAAAGCTTGTCGCGTGGATAAGTTTCGACTACTCGTTTTCGACTTGAAGCCGAAAACTCGCAGCAAAAAGTTGCTCGCAAGCTCGCAGCTTTTTTCATTCGTTTCACTTGGTTACGCCTGAATGTATCTCGGCCTTCATTTCTGACCTGACAAAGACTTGAAGTGCGTTGGATGTGCAAAGTAAGGCTTGTCGCGTGGATCAGTTATATAATTAATATAGTAAAATACGATTTTCAGGAATTACCATTTTTATCTTAATGATGTTTTTGAAAGGCAACTTTGTATTTAACAATTTTTCGCTATCTCTAATAGTAATACCGAATACAGACAATTGGGGCACCCTGTGGTTCCTCATCTCGCAATAGCTGACTCGTTGAGGCAATACCGACTTTAATAGAAGACTTTAGATGAGCTCTGTTTCCTATGTCTCCCAACTACAAATATTTGCCCCCATTGATGATGGTATATCATTGTATTATGCGAATATTTTATAAGTGAAACGTAGCGGTGATATTTGTGAATAGGGAGGTATACTATACTAATAATTCTTATTTCAAATCGACCATCTTCTCTAGAGCAACCTATTGGTACTGACGTATAAGAGCATTGACGTTGGTGCTCTGCATGCTTGTCATGTGAAAAAATTTACATATTTCCTATTAAACCATCCCCAAAAAAGAATTTTTAACACGGAATTAAAGGGAAAGTGAAAAGCTCCAAATCCACCCCACTGAATGTCCGGGGAAGCACGTTGAGGGAGCTGCTGAAAACTGCGTGAGAACCTTAAAATCTGCTCAGTTGTTCCAATTTGCGTCGACAAACATTCCGACGTATAACGCTATTAAAACCCTTCTCTGGGGTAAATTAGGGCTAGATTCCGGCTCTCAAAAATAGGAAGCTGCGCACCGTAGAATTTCCTTAATAAGAGGAATATCTGGTCAAAGCCGATCTGAATACAGTGGTTTGTATAGCTGATAATGATATCCTTCCGGGCTACCATCTCCCGGTAAACTGATAATGGAGGCGATAAGCCGAACCGTGCCTCCGGCCACCTATAGCTTTATCAGCTCACGTTGCATTAATGTGGGACAACTCCACCTGAGTCCACCGATCGATGCTTGTTAAGATTTAAAGTGGCGGTATAAATAGAACTGTTAATGCTAACATCTGGTGATTGGGGCTTCCATTGACGGTAAACGATTAATAACACCTAGAAGGTATTTAAATAAAATCACTGTTTCACACGAGCTTTCCTTATCGCGTCTAAGATCGGCACTTTTTCATCGCGTAATTCATTACAACCGGCACTCGACACGCTATAAGAATTGAAAAATTTCCTTGGGCCCTTATCCAAGTTTTGATAGACCCCGTTTCCACTTTGCAAAGATTATTCGTGTCACACATAAAATGCAGCATTCATATCAGGTATGCAGGTCGTACAGGTTGTCCCATATTTCATCTAAATTATGAGCTTGTCATAAAACTCAACTGAACTGTGGCTTGTATTCAATATCTGTAGATTCCGATAATTAGAGAATGCCCATGTGAGTGCCTAAATGTGCTCTGCTAATTACATAATAACCGCCAAAGGCACTTTGATATCACCCCTCCTTTCGCGTCATCAAAGTTCTCGCATACGTCATCCAGAATGCATATACATACGAGAAATGTCTCATAAACTTTAATTAATAGGTTAACATCGCGGTTGATGTGTCTACCAATAGCTGTCGGGGGTGCGAACTGCTTTTAGTTAAATTGCCAAGTGAGCACATAATTATTTTTTAAGTTTCTAATTATTTAGCTGGACACAGGCGAAAGAATGAACTCGAATCCATCCGGCTCAGCAGGGTCGTTCTCCTTCTTGAGACATGAGTAAACATCATCAGTTGATGAGGGTTAAGGAATGTCTTACATAAACAATGACCATAAAATATAAGTAAACCCAAAGAAATAAATCGATGGAAGATATAAAAGAGATGCTGAGTGGCGTAATCTCGGAACTGAGGGACTTCCGAAGAGAAAATCAAGGAAAGGGTGGAGTTCATTGAGAAGGATAAAAGGAAGAATAATCTGGTAATCTCAGGATTAAGAATGGAGGTTAGGGAAAATGAAAACCTGAAGCAAGAAATTTTCTAGGTGTTCAATTAAGATGTAAGGGAGGGAATCAAGTAGTTGCAAAAAATTAACGAGAGTATTTGTGTTAAAAGGCATAATTGAGTTTTTGAAGAAGAATAAAATATGTATATATCAATAGTGACCTGACCAAGAACGAAAGGAAGATACAAAAAGTAATTAGTGATAGAGCTAAGCTGGAGAAAGGGAGGGGGAACAATAAAGGCCGGATAAATGGAAATGGGATAAGCAAAAGGCACTGTATCATGAGGACGAACCCAAAACAGGGATGATGGAATCAAAAAACGTGTAAACCAAGACGGACTGACGAGAACATGGAAAAAGCGAAAAGGCAAAGGAAAAGGAGGGGATTAGAAAAGAAAATGATAAGCGCAATAAAGAGAAAGGAAAACAGATACAAACACGCTGGACAAAGGAAATTAGAAAATTATAGGGGGAAGAACAAAAGAGGAGGAAACAGAAGGAAATGTGGAAAAAAGAATGTAAACTCCTGTTCTGGAATATAGCGGGAATAAGGAACAAAGATGATATGGGAATGGGATGATATGGGAATATATTAAGGAATTCGACATAGTAGGATGAACAGACACTCAAATGCGTGGAGGAAGTAGGTTGGAAAAGTACTCAAGAAAGACTACCGAAAGACTACAGTTGGAACTGGTAAGGAGCTATAAGACAAAAAAGAATGGGAAGGGCAAAGGGGGAATTTTAATGGGCATAAAAGAAGGGATCAAAGAAATAAAAGAAAACTCAAAGAGGGAAGAAGAAGGTATAATCGAAAGAAGCGTGATAATAGATAATAAGAAGTGGCAAAAGAAAATAGAAGAAGGGCAACAGGAAAGAGTGCTTATAGGGTGGGACTTTAATGCAAGGTTTGGGGAGAAGCGGGCAAGAACCTGGACAGAAAACAAGGGGAAAGCAAAGAGGGAAACAAAGGACAAAGCAGAAAATAAAGAAAGAAGAATCCTGGTGGAACTGGTTAAGGAAAAGGGGTTTGCGGTTTTAAACGGAAATAAAGAAGGAGATGAAAAGGGGGCGTGTACGTATGTAGGAATAAATGGGGAATCTGTAATAGATTACGTATTAGTAAATGAAGAAGCGTGGGAAGATGTGAAGAAGTTCAGGATTGGGGAAAGGCTGGAATATGGCCACATGCCGTTAGAGGGAGAAATAAAAATAGAGCAGGAAGATCGAAACGAGAGAAGCTTAACGAAAAAGGTGATAAAAAAAGAAAGATGGGATGAAGACATAATCAAGTAATACAGGAAAAAGCTGGGAAAAGCAAAATTCGAAGCATGGAAGAAAGATTCAAAGAAGAAAATTATAAGAGGAGCAGTAAGAAGAGAGGAAATAATACTAAGGGAAGATAGTCAGGGATATGGGAGGGGATGGTTTGATAAAGAATATAAGAAGGCAAAAGGGAAATGAGAAGAGAATTAAGAAAATGGAAAAAAGGAAAAACTAAAAGAGAAGAGGAAAGGGAGAGAAATTGCATATTGAACGAAATCCGGGAAACAGGACTAGAATGGATGAAGGAAGTAGAGAGGGCGAGGTAAAGAAGAGGAAAGAGAAGAGAAGACAGAAATTGTACTGTATACAGGGTGGGTGATTCTTCGACGCTTACCATTAGTAGGTATCTCTTTCCTGTATGGTACACGCGTCGCATTATTGATTTGATTAAAGAGAAAAGGAAGCACTGGAATAATTACCGTAAATCGAAGTCCTTATCCCATTTCAATGCTATGAAGAGGCTTAGGAATATAATTAGATTTGAAATTCGCAAGGAATATTCCAATTTTATTCAGAATGCTGAACGAGCAATCAAAGATAATCCAAAAAATTTTTGGAATTTTGTGAATGACAAGAAAAGGTCCACAAGTATTCCTGGGAGAATGGTTCATGAAGAGGAAATACTCATGTCGTCGCAACAAATTGTGGATGCATTTGCTCAACAGTTTGCGAGTGTTTACTCCTGTGATACCGAAAACCATACCTGTGATATCAACTGCGATACTTCCATCTGTGATGCCATTAACAACTCCACCTGTGTCTACTGTGATGAAACTGGCTGTCGAAATCGTGTAAGTGAAGCAATCTGTGATAGTTCGTTAAATTTACCGTCATTTCGAATTGAAGAAGATGATATACTGAAAGCCTCAAAAAAACTTGCGAACAGTTTGGTGTCTGGTCCGGATGACATACCTTCATTCCTTGTCCGGGACTGTATTGGTTGTTTAAGTTATCCTTTATGTTATCTTTTTAATTTAATTATGCGCACCTCTACTTATCCTGAATTATGGAAGCAATCTCGTGTGTGTCCAATTTATAAGTCTGGCGACAAGGCGAACATTAAAAATTATAGGCCCATAGCACTTCTCTCTAACTTCGCCAAAATATTTGAAATCATTTTAACCAATGTCTTGTCCTACCACGTATCTTGTAACATCGCCAGTGAACAGCATGGCTTCTTAAAAGGTCGATCGACCACCACAAATTTATGTGAATTCACGCAATTTGTTTCATCTGCTTTGGATAAGCGTCTGCAAGTAGATGTTATATATACCGACCTGTCTAAAGCTTTTGACAGGGTAAACCACTGTTCACTTATTCAAAAGCTAAAAATATTTGGCCTATGCGACGCTTTACTAAACTTAATGAAATCTATCATAATTGGCAGAACCCAGTATGTAGAATATAGTGGTTAAGTTTCTCCTACCTTTTGTGCTTATAGTGGTGTTGCTCAAGGCTCAAATTTGGGTCCGCTATTGTTTATAATCTTTTTTAATGATGTTGTTAAGTGTATTAAATCAAGTAAATTTATATTCGCGGATGACTTGAAAATTGCAAGATGCGTTGAAAACTACTCTGATTGTTTAGACTTACAGTCTGATATTGACAATTTGGTTCGATGGTGCAAGGATAATCAGCTCACTTTGAATATTGACAAATGTCGAGTGTTACCTTTTTCTAGGAAGAATAGTAATGTTGCATTCTACTACAATGTAAATGGTGTTGTCCTTACACGTTGTAGTGAGTACGTCGACCTAGGCGTTGTTATGGATTCCAAATTGAGTTTTGTTCCCCATATCCTTAAAGTTACAAACTCTGCTCTAAAGACTTTGGGTTTCATCATCCGAAATTCTAAGGACCTCACTGATATCTATTATTAAGCTACTGTTTTATACCTTGGTGCGACCGAAACTTGAATATTGTAGTGTTATTTGGTTTCCTGTCCAACAAGTATATATATCCACCATAGAATCTGTACTTCGTAAGTTCTGTAAATTCTGTTATTTTAAAACTTTTGGTTTATATCCAACTCGTAACTTTAGTCAGCGAAATTTACTCAGCATTATGAACGAGTCGTCGATTACTGCTAGGAGGAATCTGTCCTGTTTGATTTTTTTGCAAAACATTATTAATGGTCGCGTAATCAGCTCTGCTCTGCTTGAGCAAGTAACATTATGTGTACCTAGACTCACCAGTAGATCAGCTTTAGTGTTTTATTATGACATACCTAATACGTATCATTATTACAATTGTTCACTTTTAACATGTTTTAAGCTCTACAATTGTTTATCGGAGAACGGTTTTGATATTTTTTATGATGATTTTTCAAACAAAAGTATTCGAGCTAAGATATGTCAGTTCTATGATAGTATCATTAATCCTCTTGAATATTAGACATTTTGCACTTTAGGTCTCATATTTGTAATTTCCTCTTTTTGTATTAATTTTTCAGTTCCTATATTTGTATTTTGTATTTTTTTTATTTTTGTATTAATTTTTAATTTTTTTGCGCTCTGCACATTTGTAGTTTCCACCATAGACTTTGATGTCTTTTGGGAAATAAACATTATTATTATTATTATTATTATCTCTTAAACCATAATAGATGGAGAGTAGTTTAAATTGGAGAACAGTTGCGTTATTTCTTGGTGATTAAGATTCTGAAGAGAAATTCCCGATATTTTGATTCGTTCCTGAATTATCACAAAAATTCTGAAAAATGCCAATAATTAATATCTCCCTAACGTTAGATGTTATTTAAATGAAACTTGGAACTTTTATATTTTTGACAGCTGTCAATTGAATGGCATTAACAGAAATATCCTCGGCCTTCTAGATTTTGAATAACGACAGTCAACTTCCAAGTTCCAAGTTTCATTTAAATAACAGCAATTGTTAAAAAGATATTAATTTTTATTTAAATTGTCAATTTTGAGATCTTTTGTGATAACTCAGGAACGAATCGGGGAATTCACTTCAGATTCTTAATCGCCAAGAAATAGCTTTTCTTTAATTTAACCGTTTAGAAGATCCCATATAGATCCCATCGAAAAATTACCCAGCCTGTTGTAGGAATATCAGGATGATATAATAAACAGTTTTAAATAATAATGACGTATATTGATGTCTCTTGAATAATAACAATAATAAGAGTGTTACTAGGGCTAGCCTACTACACTGTATATACATATATTATTAGGTATAAAAGGGCAGGACCCAATACAAGCCAAACGGCGAAGTAATAAAGTAAATATACACATAGATAAATAAACTAACTCGTGAACTATTTCCCTCAAAACAGAATTAAGCCCAAGTGCTTCTTTTCCCTGAAGTGCACGCGTTCACTTTTTGCTGTTTTGCATCTCCACAAAAGACCACTTGAAAGATAGTTGTTAGGTAAGCTAAAATATGAGATTGTTGATAAAGGATTGAACGTCAGACAGGCAACCAAGAAGAAGGAAGGAAGGGTCCTTCAACCCCGCCACCGAGTCGTTAAATTGGACAATCCATAATTATTCGGCAGTGTTAGTGTTAGTGTAGCGTAAAAAATGCGGCGGAGATTAATGGAAGCTTTTCTATATTTTCGTCGTGTGAGTGCAAAATACAAAATCGATACTTTTACATTAAGCGATCGAGTTCAAGTGCAGCTCTTCATGAAACTCCCGTTGCAGACAGCAACTCTTAGCCTCTCAACTTTTCAGGTCAAAATCTTGATAAGTTTACCTAGATGTTGAGGGCTTAAATTTTATTCCTTTCTCGAAATTCTTACTGCGCACCAGTTTTTGTCAATTCTAATCCCTGTTCTTCTCTCCTAAACTTGTTTTTCACCCCCGGTCGATCCCTCTTTTTCATCGACATAATCGCAGATTTCGCAACAGTTTCTAAATTTAAAAATAATATTTACACTTCTTGTCGCTCCAATACGTTTCTGAAAGAACCGAAAATATTCGGGATGTATAAAATAAAAATGCTCGGAGATAACCGTTCGCCGGTGGAATGGATTGTGTATATTTTAAAGCCGCACAAAAGCTGTATGGGAATTTTCTCGTGTAAAGTTACTTTAACGTCACATTATCGTACATAATAATTCAAGGCACTCCGCGGCTTCATAATGTCGAGATCGCGGGGATTTTTTTAACTCCACTCACATATTATATCTATACATCTCGCAGACGACGGTTCGCCAAGACATTATATGATAATGTAGTTCGTAATTATGCCATTAAATTACGTTTTATGGACTCATAAATATACCTACTTTGTTTGTTTACTGTGTTGAAAATGCAATTAAAACGTTCAATACCTAAGCGTTGTAACGAGTAGGTACACTCAGGAGATTATGTTTTGACCGGAGGCCCCTCAGTGCAGATGGATTCTCAGAGCAAGGCACAGTGCTATTCAGAAAATATGTGACAACGGGTGACTACGGAGATAAATTAATTGCAATTTGTCGAATCGAAAGGACGTTCGTCCAAAATTAGTTCGTTCAGGACAAGTCATCTGTCATTTTATCGGGAACTTGTTTGGAGAGTTGACATCTGTCGCGTTCTTTCGACATATTGCAATTCACTTGTGTAATTGTTGTGTAATTCCATATAATTAATATCAAAAAATAGAATTAAAATGAAATGTAAATATCTATTTGTTAAAACCTTTCATTTATCTTGAGTGTCTGCTCTGACAATCCATTCACACTATGAGGGGCTTCCAGTCAAAACTTAATCTCCGGGTGTTCTCTACAGAATGACAATAGTTTCTGCGATTTAAACGAAAATGCTTTAAGAAACCATAAAGGATAGTTTTACTAAGAATGAGAATAATTATCTTAATGAAAAAAAGACAAGTAATCATTGCCTTCAAGAAGAATTAATAGCATAATTACCAAAAGAAAATCAACCCCTGAATGATTGGAACGTTATTATGAAACACCCTGTGCAAAAGTATTTTTAAAATTTAAAATTATTTTATATTAAAAGCATGGGGAAAGATAAAATTGTATCAGTAAAATGCCGCCCCTAGTAGGTGGCGCCCGAAGCGGACTGCTCCCTCCTTGTAACGCCACTGGATGGGCTCAAAGAAAGTAATTTGGATTTGGGCTGTACCGTGATTTTAAAGTATGTTAAAGATCTCGAATTTTTTTTTATCAAAAAGGCACTGAGAGTTAATACACCTTCATTCCAGTGTCTTCAATTTTCTTGCAGTTGATGCTCTTTTGATGCGCATATCATAAGGTCATCCGCAAAAGCGCACTCTGAGATCCCTATTGGTTGCAGTTTTCGGTATCCTACATGTAATGGTTTCACCTTCATTTGCATTTCCTTGGTTACATCATCCATAACGATTACAAGTAGTGTTGGGCTTAGTACTCCGCCTTGCCTAAGTCCTTCATTTATTGTGAACTCTTCCTATTACATGCCTTCTGTTCTTAGATAGTTTCTGTTTTCGTTATAGACTTTTTTTTCCGTTTCTTAACCTTATATTTATTCCTCTTTTCTACAAGCTGTTCCATGCTATTTGCCTATTTCGATTAACTGTTTGATGGTGCAATCTGCCCTCTTCCGAAGCCACTTTGCTGTACTGATAACTGTGATTTTACAATTTTGTTTAATCTGTTTGCGAAGATTCTTTCATATACCTACGTTTGCTACCAGTTATTCCTCTATAATTTGTACATTCTCTGCTGTTTCCTTTCTTGAATATGGGTACTATTATGCCTACTTTCAGTCATCTGGCACTTCTCCTTGTGTCCATGACTCATTTAGTACTGTTCTCAACATTTTTCTTCCTTCCTTTCCCATATTCTTAACCATTTCTGGCGTTATTTTGTCATGGCCCGCAAATCTCCCATTTGCTTTGATCGCTGCCTCTATTTCTTCTAATGTTATATTATCCTCTTCATTGTCGTTTTCACTTATTTGGCTTTGTTCTTGATATTGAGTTTCCCTTGTGTTAAGAAGTTCATTAAAATATTGCCTCCACCTTTCCATCTTCATTTGATCCTCTACAATTATGTGTCAAACATTCTAAAATCCTCAGATTTCAAGCAACGGAAACCAATAAGGTTTTTAACCTCCCCACTCCACTTCACCATTTAAAAAAAAGGGAGGTTACTGCAATCACTAAAATTTTCGAATTCGAGATAAGACCGGATCTATACGTTTTGAGGTCTCAGGAGCCCAAAAAAGTGGTTTTTAAAATGTGTCTGTATGTATGTACGTACGTTCGTACGTACGTTCGTACGTTCGTACGTTCGTACGTACGTACGTTCGTAAACACGCCACAGCCCAAACTACTCGACAGATTTAGCTGAAATTTGGTACGTGTGCATGTGATAACCCAACTTAGATCTGAAAAGCTTATGGAGCCAATCGTGCAACTAGAAATGCCATTTTGGCACATCAACTTTTAAATTTTAAATGCAAACCCCCATTTTTCACCTCACGATAGAAAAGGCCTTTAAATTCTGCTTCTAAAAATGTATTCATTTTTAGTGCCCTTTTGATCAAAAATTGAAAAAAAAATGATTTTTATCCGACTTTAAAATCGCGGTACAGCCCAAGCCCCTGAACCGATTTGGCTGAAATTTTGCACACGGGGGGATTGTATTGCACGTCGAAGAGCTGAACAAATTTTGGATTCAATCGGCCCACGGAAACTGCCGTTTTGGCACACCAATTTGTAACTTTAAAATTATTCACTCATTTAATCATCCAAAACAAGTTTTTGAAAGATTTATTGTCACCATCAGAAAGGTTTTCAAATTCTGGTTTTAAGTAAGACAAAATTCGTTCGCATTTAGTGCTCTTTGGGTCAAAAAATCGAAATTTCATAATAACACTAAAAATACATTATAGCCCAAATTAGCGAATCGATTTGGCTGAAATTTGGTACATGGAGATCGCGTGACCCGTTGAAGACCTGAAAGGCTTTTGGAAGCAATTGGTCCACGGGAAGTGCCAATTAGGCAAATCAATTTTAAATTTTAAATACAAAGGTCTCCTTTTTTATGTCGCCATTAGAAAGACGATCAAATTCTCGTTCTAAAAATGTATTCACATTTTCTGCCATTTCAGTGGAAAATAGAGAAAAAAATATTTTTCATTAAAAGGGAGCAGGCTGACAGTGGATGACATAAAGTATCAGTTATTGTCAAAAGGGTGGCAAACTGTTAACCTTAAAAGGAACATATTGTCAAATGTGATGGGTGATGTCGGTATTTGTCAGAAAATTGCGAAATTAGTCACAGACAATAAGCATAAAAAAAATCTGTCGAATTAACTACTATCTACACAGAATACAAAAATCCACGCGATGGGGAGGTTCCAGCCGCTTCTCTGCTGCATTTTTTTTTTTAAACTTTACATCAATTTTGGGCAATAGCAGAGGATATGGAGAGCTCTTCGCCAATCAAGTTGAAAGATCCTTCATATAATCCTATACCATCACAGAGCCAACTCCCTAATACAAAATACCTAATAGGTATGCTTAAAACTGATTAAAATGAAAAGCTAACAAAGGTTGTTAAAGTTCTTTGAATATTTTATATTCCAGGAGGGGAACGAAAGATCTATTCTTATCGGGGCCAAGCCCAGCATTACCTACTTCTCCTGCCCAAAGGGTGTGTTGCGTTAATTGGATCTCAAAGCCATTTAAAACTTGCAAATGAAACCAACTCTAAATTAAGAGACGACGCCTTGTAAATAATAATCACTTTAATTTTGTTTAACGAAATTTACTGTTTGCTTAGAGGCCGAGCTTTAGCACGTTTGCTTTAAGTGTTTTGTGTGTGACCATCAGATAGAGGCCGTACATTTAAACATACAACTCGGTCACTGAATTATAAACGTCACGCCACAGTTCATTGAGGGAATGAAGAGCAAGGTAACGTATATGTCGCACCCATTTAGTGTAATCCGACATTTCGCAAACTGGATATACAGTTCACGAAGTGGGTCCAGATTTTTAAATTTTCCATTAGCTGTACAAGCATTTTGTCAAATAATATCGTCGAGTTCGTTAACTGGAAAACTACTCCTCTCTGGACAATATTTTTCGTCAAGATGCAGTAAAATTGAAAAATTCCAGCATCTGTAAAAAATTCACGAATTGGACAAAATTTTTGTCCAGATACATCTGAAACCACTTCATGAACTGTATATCCAGTTCGCGAAATGTCGGATTACACCAAATGGGTGCGATATATAAATTCTTTATCGTTTGAAGCTGGTGTCGTGTTTAAACTAAGACAATGATAATATTTAGATGCATGTGATAACGCGCACTCTTGTCTTCAACCCAACACGCAAGAACCGCGAATAATTACTACTGAACTGGAGTGTATTGGAGTAGTCACGAAAGTGTCATTTGAACAGATGTATATCGTTGCACCTTCGTTAATGTAATATACAGCGCAGGAAATTAAATTCATTAAATAGTTTATTGCTTTTATATTTCAACCGTAAATGTGGGGAAAAATAAACATAACCATCTTTCCAGGAAAAATCAATACCCCAGAAGCAATTAAACCGGGAAAATAGGTGGGCAAATTTCTTCCAGGATTATCTCCTTAATTTAATACAGCAATAAAAGTACAGGATACCTCCTTAACGACCTTTATATCTCCTATACCTGTAGTCGTAAAAGTGAAGACATAGCCCTTTCGAATCCCTAAATTAATCTGGAATAAAGTCAACAAGTTATCGGAAACGTTTTCCGTTTTATCGCTCATGATCCAAGATAAAGTACTTGGCGGCATTAATGATAACATACTTGGCAGGGTACTGGAAGTCGTATTGTACAATTGGCGCAATCAGTGTAGGTCCAAAAGGCGAGCCATGAAGTCGCCGTTTGCCAACGACGTGCTACGCCTAACAAAACTGCAACACCACTAGCCAAAATCTTTCTTTTAGTTCGGGGGGACGTTTAATATATGGCACAGATCCGGACTCGACCGTTCAATACTTGGAAACTTTCGAATACTTGGAATTCATATTTATTTTCGTTTAATGGCGTGAACAATGGACCTGTCCACGACGTCTCCAGCTAGATGGCAATTTTGAACTAACACCGAACATTTTAAATTATTAACGGTTTATTCCAAAGTCGATCCACATATATTTGTTTCGTTATAAAATTTAGTAGGACATGTTTCGGGGATTGAGCCCTATCTTCAGCCTGAACAAACACAAAATCGAGTTCTCTATTTAGATAACTATAAAACTTACTTTAAAATTGATGTGAAGCAATGTAGGTAATACAATAAAACCCTTTTTCAATTTTTCTTAGAAAAAGGGCATATTATTGTTATAGAGTTCGATAGCTGCTGCATTGCCGGATCAAAAACCCTAGTAAAATTTTTTCGAAAAATGTCATTTTAGGGGTGAAAAACATATTTTGCATTTGCCGCATTCCATCATCGTCCTAACAATTCGAACATGCGCATTTCTCTCCGACTCGACTGGGGATGTCTTAGGAACCAGACAGCTTTGTGAACTTTAACAGTACCATATATTTTAGGTGCTAGACTCTATATAAATGTTCCATCTTGTCTTCATATTCATGTTTATATATTAGCACACTTACGTTTCCTTATCAGCTTTTAATAGCAACAGATTTTCTTTTCCATTTAGAAATTATTTAATTACTCCAGTCCACTTTGTGATTATGTATCAATTCTTACAGAAAAAAAAACCTTACATTTTATATAAATTTTCCATGCTGGGCGGGACATGAAAAGTGCATTTAAATGTACAGCCGAATCAATAGCGATAAATCTGTGCAGCCGATTCGAATTAATAGGTCCATTTAAAAAAGCCGCCGCCTTGTTTAACCACCGGAATAGAATTGCAGCAAAAACAAAACGGTTTGCATGTGTACCTAAATAAAAGATTGAATTAAAGTACGTAAAATAAATCGCTTCCGATATTTAAGCGCTAATAGTTCCGCGAAAAATAGCTTTGCCAGATCCTCTTAGATAGTAAGAAGCTAAACTACTTAGAGTAGCGGAAGGAAATTTATTATTCCCGGACCTACTTAGGTAGACTTGGTGGAACATATTGCAAGTTTTAATAACGAAAAAAGTGGACCTTGACTGGGACCACTAACAGCTAAATCGCATTACAGAAACACGATAGCCCAGCTATAAAGTCGATATAACATAGTTTGAAGGCTTCGGGCGTCAAGTCACGTGCTCACCCTTGAGATACAAAGGGATGGTGGCGCCGCGCCGTGCCGTTGCTCCACCGGGTCACTCTGCACTCTGGATCAAACGGACAAAGGATCAGACGCCTAACTATACAATCAAAATGCTGACCAGCTCAGGAATTCCGAATGCCTGCCCCTTCCGTTCTGTTGATCAATAATATCCTTGCCTTGTCTCAGCGCTTTGACAAATTTTCAACCCGAAAGAATCCTTCGTCAAGTTATGACGGGATTTCCATTTCACTGCGGGCGACAGCTCAAAAATTATGTATCCGAAGTAGGCAAAGCTGCATATGCATATCGGCAGGGGTTTACATGCATACGCATTGTGTTTAGTATAACCAAGTGAATTTCAATGAGATAAATACTGCATAATGCACCGAGTATAGATTCGATCGAGGTCAGCGTTTGAAATTTGTATTTCCTTATCCAGAGAGTATAAACTACACACGAGGCTGAGCGTTCTGTAATATTATTGCACCTGTATATTTGTGTTTAAGCAGACTAGTTTCATCACAGAGGCTTCAGGAAAGGAAGATCGACTATAGACCAGATTTTCACAGTCAAACAAATACAACAGAATAGCTACGCACAAAACTTAGGACTCCACATGCTTTTTATTGATTACAAACAGGCCAAAGACTCGATAAACAGAGTAATTGTAAACCTGGTAAGACTTTCTCTGGATGAAACTGACAGTAGAGCGGCAGTGGAAGGAAAACTATCGAGGACATTTAAGTTTACCATGGGACTGAGGCAAGGGGACCCTCTGTCCACGCTGCCCTTCAACTTGGTCTTCGAGATGGATATAAGTAAAGTGAAATATTAACAAGGTCCAAAGAAGAGTTGGAAGGAGTGTTCAAGAAACTGGAAAGAAAATCAAGACTTTATGGTCTGATTATTAACGAAAGCAAGAAACAAGAACAGGAGCAAATATGAGTGACTGGAATGTTAACCAAAATGTTAAAATCGACGAACATCCTCTAAGGAGTTTGCTACTATGCCGAAAGTTATTTTTGCCACTTTTGGTAAGTCTAGACAAAATCTCCTTTGGGGTAGGTTAAAAAGAGGGTTCATGTAAAGCCAGAGTGGAAAATCAGATGGGCGATCAATATTTTTGTCTCAGTCAAGTCGCCAGCTATGGACGGGAAGCTTCCAGTCCATCCCTTGTACCATCTTTTCACAGCCTGCTTGGCTCTAAAACACATTCCAGCAGCTGGAGGGCAGTGATACCTAAGCGAGAGTCCAAGAGTTTCAGGTCGATCAGCCTCTCCTCTTTTCTACCGAAAAACGTTTGATTCATATTAGGGAAAATCTACTAAAAGTTCAGTGAAACGGTTCTACGCAAGGTCGAGGTGGGGCTATAAGGTGGACTGCAACAATCTTGACTCCTTCGACTCCACCTTCCCAGCTTTAGGTTAAAACAGGTTCTGGGCTCTATTTAAGGCCACGGGGCCCGTTTGCGACCTCCCTGGTTAACCTGGGATTAACACAATGGGCTGCCACAGGCAAATTAGAACTATGGTTTCATTACAATGCCTTTTTCTGATGAATAAACTTACAATATTAAAACACTTTTACGCTTGTTAATCTTAATATGATTAAAGTATTTTACTAACTAACTAAGCTTACAAAGTGGCCATGATAGGATCGATTCAAATGAAACACATTAAAGTGGTGAACAATGAAGACACATTTCGAGGATCGATTAATGTGGAACGCGAAGGTAGAATTGAGCTAATGACTTTTATTGACGCCGCTCATAAATTCGGACCATTAATGCTTACTTGCGACAGCGTCGGCTTAAATTATAGGTTTTAGAGGAAGAAGGGAGTAAAGCCGGTATAGTCCTTAATTTTACTATTTTATGTAATAAGCTGGCGCCCGAGTTTCTTTAGTGATTTCAATGAAAAGCAAACCGGTGAGCTCGTACACTATAAAACATCGTTAGATCCACCGGAAAATGAACTTTCCCGAAGAATTAACGTCTAGAGGCAAGAAATCCTAATCCGTTTCATGTCGACGCGGCCTGCACTTCCCGTCCCATTTCATCAAGGCGCGTATCCCGGCTTAGTGATTAATTATGTATTCACCCTAATGGTAGAAATTTTGTGTACACACACAATTAAGAAGCATGCAAGTCAATAAAATGGGTCATAAAACAATTTCTCCCCGATAAGAAGGATAAATAAGAGGTCGCGAGTAAATTTGAAGGAATTAAATCTTTTGTCAGTAATACAATAAAGAGATTTAAAGCTTTTGAACGAGGCCCTCTTTCAGTTAGTTCTCAAGTACTGAAACAAGTTATAGCAAGGATTAACGTTTCGTTTTATGGTGGGGCTTTCAGGGCAGTTTTGATATAAAGCAGCATTCAAGTCAGCTGCTACCTGCGAACTACGTACCATTGTCCTTTTGTGTCATTTGCATAAGGCTCGGTCACATTTTAATGTTACTTTATTTGTCATGTTTTTGTCAAGATTTTAAACCCGGGACAAAAACTGGCGTTATTATTAATTGCAATGCTTTTTGTCCCAGGTGATGAGGGGTCTTTGTTTCCGTTGTGTTAGATGAGACGATTATAATTTTTAATCCTAGAAAGGAGTAATAATTCTTGAACCTGAGTACGATGCACATTATAAATCACACTTGTACATCCTAGAATCTTTTGTCTGCGTTAAGGTGAAATTTTTCAAAGCAATATCTGCACCACAACGACAACACACTTACGTCACGCATTACTCCACTTTAAAGGGAATTTATGGTCATTGTTATCGAAAATTGTATACGCGGAGAGAACTCCTTTGTAACGCTGTTATTATGAACTCCTGTGGGAAACCACGTCTGGAGAGTTTTCATTAATTTAGTGCGCATAAATTTTTTGCCGGCCGATTTAAATTAACTGGACTTCCCTGGGGACATTTGTTAGTTCAATCTATCCGTTCGGGTAGCCGAATTAGGATGCAGGCCTCTTCCCCGAATAAATCTGGGAATTAACAAGGGATATGAACGTTGATTGCCCCCGGCGCCTGCGAAAATCCCCAACAAACAGGACACAGAAAAAATCCTGTTTCTGCCTCCTTATAATATTCCCATATTTTACGCCATATTTTAATTAAAGCAGGATTTGTAGCGACTTGGGGGAGGAAGGAATGCGGAGAAGACAATGAGCTAGACGGTCGGTGCTTAGTTTGACTCCCTCAAAGCTCAGGGGACGCATTGTCCGTGCACAGCCGATATACAACCCAGCGACCTTACCGACTGACTATCTCGTAATTCACCAGGTCGATATCGATCATTCTAATGGAATGCCTTGCTCACACTATTACGTTTACGCAATATGTGGATGCAAACACACTGGACATATTTATAGCCACATAAAGGGAGCTTAAGTACCATTCCTTAGACCAACACGATTAACATCTGCTGGATTTCTGGGATTAAATGGCTCTGCTTGCATCAGAGCTGAAGACTTAAGCCTCCTACGTAAATCCCATGTCGCACCAAATTAAAAGAGCAACATCGATCTTCCAAAGATCATGTAATTTAAACCGTAAAAGCTCTAAACTCTAAATTTCAAAAAAAACTTAGGCGCTGTTAGAAGTTAGAACCAAGTGATGTAACGATTACTATTAACCTGCGATTAACCGGGATTTTAAGGTTAATCGTAATCGGCCATTACAGATTTGAATCTCTGTTGAAAAAAAAACTGCAAATTTATTGGAAGTGGAAGGTGGGCGGCTCATTCCAGTCATTTACTCGTTATTGGAACAATTTTGCTGCTTTAGACTCACCAGTCCAACTCCACCACCTAACGTTATTATTATTAGGTTATGTTTTAAAATTCCCCATTTGACAAGTGTTCAAAAAATCACATTTTTGCGGTTTCAAGAAATACTGACAACGAATATAACAACGAATGCACCTTAAATTCATTTTTGAAATGCAAAAAAACGACTACACTGCAGTGCGAAAGCTGACTGGAATAATCCAAATAAAAAATTCTCGGGTCATCTGTCGCAAAATCCTCGGACAGGTCAATCTTATTTTTTATGTAAACGTACTTTTTTCCCAACCAATTTGGAATCTACGAATTTTTCTAAGGAAAAATCATGTTTTATGTTTCATGCTTATGCAGACCCTTGATTTTCTAAAATAAGGAAGAAACCGATGAAAAATTGAGATTCTCGAAAAACCTAAAAACTCTATTTTTTTGCAGTTTCATCTGCTCAATGACATTTTCTTTTTACTTATTTTTGAGATTTTAACAAATTGCGAAGTAGCTATAGCACCTATAAGAAAATTTGATAAAAACAGAAAATCAAATTGGACCAAAAAAACTAACTTGGCGTGTTCTTGCGTTTTTCAAAAACCTATTTCTTTGATGATTTACCATATTGTTCAATGCTTCTTACACGAGTACTTCGATCTTCGAATTTATTGAGGTTATGTTTGCGTTTTCTTCCTTTATCTTGCAATATTTACGTCGAGTTGAAATCTGCAAGAAGGAGACATTATCAGCTACAACTCATGCCAAAATCTAACTTCTAAGTTCTGTAATTTAGACGCTACAACCACTGACACACCCTGTATATAACTTGTAAGTCTTTATATATACTTAGAGAGAGTTGAAGTTGTTTAAAAGCTGTATAGAATGAACTTAGTAATGGTAGTTTTGAATTCGTTGAATACACTGTGAAGGCTTAAGGCAATGTAAAATCTTATTTCCGTAGTCGTAGCAACTTATTTTCTTCTAAGGACAGTGTTCATTTAATTGTAAACTTAAAACACAATGTCTGAGGTAAAATTAAAGAATAAAATGATGTACGTTGTATCTAGCCGACCGGCACTTACATACATCACCAAATAAGTAAAAAAACAGTTATTCTAATGTATAGGTATTAATCATATTTAATAAAATTAAGGAAATATTTCTATTCCATTTATTGTCATATCCAAATTAATGTAGGTAATTAATTAATTCATATAATCGCTGACAGCACGAAAATAAGCTAAGTTGACTTTAGTCAATGTTGAAATGAATTGAGAGAACTGATTGGCGAATGTGACGTTTGTTTACGTTGTTCCCTTGCGAGATATCAATTTTAATGTCAATATTTTTCGCAAGTCAATTGACATGGAAGCAAGTGCCAACCATCGCTTGCTCAAAATGTTGACAAATTTCAAGCAAACATTGATGTTTCCTTATCTCCAAGACAACAACGTAAACAAAGGTCACATTCCCCAATCAGGACTCTCAATTTATTTCAATGTTGATTGAAGTCAACCAAGTTACAGAATAGGACTGACTATCCAGCGATCCGTCAAAGTTGTCATGACTACCGGCTTTCTCGTTGCCAGCTGTTACCGGTCGGCTAGACACTGAGAAAGATGAAATGAATACAAAAGGTAACTGCGAGCATAATTGAGGGTCATGTTATTGCATCTCGTCCCATCAGTTTGGCGGCAAATTGTTTAAGTTTTTCGCGGTTTCTAGTTTCTCGGATTATAATAATTTGCTGGAGAAAGAGTTGCAGCTGAGTGCAGAATCCGCTAAAAGGGCAAAAACTTCGTTAATTGCACTCGTAATTCTGGCAAGCAGAGTTAATAGCGTGCGGAATTTTCTGGCAATTGTGTGACATTAATGCAACATTAACGTTAGTTTCTTTGTCATCGCACTCGAGTCGGATTAGTGCGCTAATCCTTTAACTATTTAGCGTTTTGTGTGTAATGGAGGCCGAGAGGAAGCATAAAGTGAATCGGGAAGCTCTGGCAATATTTCTAGTTGCGGACTGGATGCGGTTAGACGTTGTGTATGAATGGATATTCCTTGCGACGTTTAACGCCGAGTAAGCCATAAAACCACTAATCCTGCAACTTTGTCCATTTCCATGGTTTAAACAAAACTGGATAATTAAATGCCTGAAGATCATTTATTAAGTAAATATCGGGTGTTTGAGGCGTGCTATAAAAACTCGTCTAGCTCCGACGAGTCATTTGTTCTGGTGTCGCCTGTCAGAGGACAGACGAGCGACTCCGAGGTACGGCTTTCCAGTCTGGATCATGCAATATTACATTCCACATGCACATAAAACGCCCTTTTACACAACTACACACTTGCTTTGCCCTGAGCGTTAGTTGTTTGTCTTACTGCCGCCGTAAATTTCATTCTTTCTCGCTTTTTCCAGATTTAATCCTAACGACTATAATCTCTGGATATAATTCACGATCCGTCCAAGCTAGACATGTATGTGTCATGCCAAATATCGACGAATTTATGACCCGGAAGCCTTGAGCACACATGCGGGGCATAAAATATGGAGCGGTTTTTGAAAACTCAACATCAGATAGACGTCGAAAAAGCTGGAGCGAGGATGTTACTTGCCAAGTCTGCACAGGCAGGACCTCTCTGCCCTATTTTAAGGGAAATGGAAAAAGAAATTGATAACATGAAAATTTAAATACACAAAACTCCTAATTGAGTCACTCATATAGGCAGTGGAAGTTATTTATAGTTTCCATTGCGCTAATCATCCAATCTAATCGCTCGAATCCTGGCATGACTGATTGCCCAATTAGTGTAATTAATATCACGAAAAAGTTTGCTTCCAAGTTTCGATCTAGACAAACAGCAAACAAGGAGTGCATGAAAGAGCTACTTAAACCAAAAGTGCTTTTCCACAAATTGGATTGAGATATCGGCTTTTATACATTCTTTCATTCACCTCTCAACTTTTCCAAATCGTAAATCATTCTCTGGCTGTAATTATTTATTATAACTGTGGGATTAAGATTGTTGATATTGAAGGGGTATAAATAAGGCTTTAGCCCGAGTGGGTTATAATTAGATGTAAATAGATTTTCTCTCACGCTAATGTTGTGGCGGATTTCCAGTGATTAGGAGTGATATAATATTATAACTATACAGTGCGGTGCCATAAATCTTGCTGCTCCAGAAAATCCTGCTTGTGGCTTATCTTTTAGCAATTTTAGCCTAGTAGATATCGTATTTTTTCCAAAGTCCCAGAGATCAAACCTCACCATTTTTCCACGACGCTAACGTCTTTGCCTATTCCTCTTATGTTATGCTTGTCCGCGTGTTCTCGTTCCTTGTTTTCCGTCTTTTTGCGGCTCCTACTTTTAGAAGCTTTTAGCAGTATGGCACTAAACATGGTAGAGAGCAAGCCCATGTCCATATGAATTTTTTTAACCTCCCCAACCCCATCACAATTTTAAAAAAATGGGAGGTTACCTACTGCAATCACTAAAATTTTCGAATTCGAGATAAGACCGGATCTATGTGTTTTAAGGTCTCAGGAACCCAAAAAAGTGGTTTTTAAAATGTGTCTGTGTTCGTACGTACGTACGTTCGTACGTTTGTAAACACGCCATAGGCAAAACTACTGGACCGATTTGGCTCAAACTTGGTACGTGGACATCTGATAACCAAACACCCATTATTAACGTCACCACCGATTTGGCTGAAATTTTTCACGTGAAGATCGTATCACACGTCAAAGAACTGAAATTTTTTTGAAGAAAGGTCTTCAAATACTTGTTCTAAATAAGACAAAAGTTGAAATTTTGTAATAACACTAAAAACAAATTATAGCTTAAACTACTGGATCGATTTGACTGAAATTTGGTACATGGAGATTGGGCGACCCGTTGAAGATCTGATTTTGGAAGCACTTGGTCCACGGAAAGTGCCATTTAAGCATATCAACTTCAAATTTCAAATACAAGGCCTCTTTCTTTATGTCACCATTAGAAAAACGATCAAATTCTGGTTCTAAAAATGTATTCACAATTTCTGCCATTTCAGTGAAAAATAGAGAAAAATTCTTTCTCATTAAAAGGGAGCGGGCTGACAGTGGATAGCATAAAGTGACAGTTATTATCAGAAAGGTGGCAAAATATCGCAAAATATTAACCTTAAAAGGAACATATTGACAGACGATAAGCATTAAAAAAATTGTGTTGAATTGACTACTATCTACACAGAATACAAAGATCCACGCGATTGGAAGGTTCCAGCTTCTCTGCTGCACTTTTTCCTTGCAATTTATATATTAATTGAAACCGAACATATGATTATTTTGTTTACTATACCTTGACCCGTACATATGAGTAATATTTCATATCGAGGCGTAATATGGACAATTACCTACCGCCACGTCCCCCGTAACTAAACACAGGTCGTTCCTGATACTAGCATGATTATGAGCTATTAGCATGCGAATTAATGCACTAATGGACATTCGGACGAGCGATCCGTATCAATGCAGGGCAGCATCAATCAAGAAGTGAAGGCGACCGAATAAATTCAACCGGCTAGAAATGGAGATAACGACCGTGTGCTATGAGAAACGGCCAATCATTATTTGCGATAATTTCAAAACGTTATCACGCCTCCATTATCGGCGAGAACCAATCGACGACATTAATCTCCAGAAAAAGATGAATACGGGATCCCGCTGTAATTACTCGCGAGGAATTTATGGCCTCTTTTAAGTCGATACAAATCAAGCGGGACGGAATGGATTAAGTTCTTGTGTTTGGTTTTTGGTTTTTGGTTTAATTTAATGGGTATTGGTTAAAAAGCGCGGGATCTGAAGATGCGTGTTTAGAAATTGGAATTTCTCCCTTTCCTAAATATTATGATACAATCTCATTCATTAAGTTAAAATGGAAACTAAATAGTTAGCGGCAGACAATTTTTAATTCTTTGTCTTTAAATGAATGAACAAAGAACACTATCTGATTTTTTTCTCAAATTCTGCCCGTCGAAAGTTCAACTCGAGCTTTCGGCGGAACACGTACAAAAAATAATTAACAAATCAAAAATAATCCCACAAAAAACATAATAAACCCCAAAGCCAGAATTAAACTTTACGAACCCATAACCAAACCATAAACCCCATAAACATAGAATGATCCCCTTTATAAAACGGGTAGAATTTAAATTCACATAACCTAAAAACAACTTTTTCTAACACCAACATTTTATACTGTTTCTATGGTGCATTTGAATTTGCTTCTTAAGTTTGCTATAAAACACGCCGTTGACTATAAGACACGTCGTCCATGACAACGTGTTTTATAGCTAATAACTAAATTACATTTCTATAAATATTACAAGTAACATTAATTTATTTATCTTTTACATAAAAATTGAAATTACAATTATTGTAGTAAACAAGTCCTCCAGTAATTCCAGATCTAGAGGATGTGCTGGGTTCTTCGGGGTTAATCGTATTGATGGTCTTGGTTCTAACATCTACCTTCTTAATTTGATCCATTTCATTACAATTCACCATTCCATCGCTAAAAACCTTTCTTGCAATCTTCACTCGCTCTCCGAATGATTCTTCTATATAAGACTCGGCTACTTTTGAAGATTCCCACCCGCCATGTCTTTTCAAGGAGGTAATATCTCCACCTGCGTTAACCAGGAGAGTTGCTGAACTGCGACGAAACGAATGACCACTATAACTTTTTGGATTTGCCAGTTTCAGGAAAATCGCAATCTTTTTTGGAATTTGTCCGAAAGAATTAATTCCAACAACTTGTCGAGTGCACTTGCCTTTATGGTATTGAAGAAAAAATCTAGAAGGTGCATTTTTGGGACGTAAAGCAACATAACGTCTGAACAAATCAATAGGGTTAACACCAAAACCTTCACTGACAATACTGAATCTTCTTTCCTTATGTGTTTTACTATCAGGAATAGTAACGTTCAAAACATCTCCACAGTCCTCTATGTCTTCATAATTCATACTGCACAATTTTGCTTTACGACACGCTCCTCCAATTCCGAATAGTAAAGCGATCTTCATAAACAAATAGTCTTCATTTCCAGCTTGCAGTAAAAATGTTTCAATCTCTTTTCGCGACAACACCTTGGACTTTTTACCACGATAACCAACATTCAAATTCTTCAAATAAGGAACAACTGCACCAAATTTTTCAATATCCACGTTCTCTTTACACTTCAGAGTCGCTTTTAACATAGAATATTCTGGCCACAAAGATGCTGGGCACAGCTTTTGTGACCTCATGTCAAGATACGTTAAGATCATGTCTTCAGTCATTTCACCAATACCTTTTTCTGTCCTCCATTTTTGAAAACTCACGTAAACCTTTTCATACGCATCTTTAGATTTCGCAGGTAACAATTTTCCACGTAATTCAATACCTTTCTTCAATATTTCGTCCGGAATATTTTCGGACATTTCAACTACAAACTTTTTTCAAAATTTGTCAAAATTTGTTTACATGATAACCATAGCAACCATGGCATTCTTTATTTTTACATACAACCATTCGCACGTATATTTTAAAGAAAAATTAAAATATCCTGCTAATATATGGCATTATATGGTTAGTGTTAGAAAAAATGATGAAGACAACACGTGTTTTATAGTTTAAAAATCTCGGCCTATTATATTTTCGCTCCGCTCAAATATAAACTACGACCTCGATTTTTAAACTGTCTATAAAACACTTGTTGTCTTAATAGCTATAATTTTAAGAAGACAGTAAAATCCTTTAAGAAAAACAAAAAAATGATCCCCCTGAAACCAAAAAATTAAATCGCTTAAAAGATTTTCCCCAATAACATAGAAACCACAAATAATTCCCAACAATTAGGCTACCTTTAAAAACCTAAAAATCCCCAGAAAGAATCAACCAATTTTTCAAGAACTTAAAAGAACTAGACAAATGAAGAGCCCTTCTTTAAGCCATTTTATTCGAAAACGGTGTGTTTAAGCGATATTCAAATAGAGCGTTTTCTTATGCAAAACCAGCTACATAATATGACTTTTTTATTACTTGACGCGAAAAATACCAATAATAATAATAATAATAATATGCCTTTATTCAACATAAATAAATTATAATTACAAATTATAATTATGCTTTTGAGGCGAAGTCTAGCTTAAGCTACTCCACTTAACCTCATAAAACTACCTAACAAACAAAAACAAAACAAAAAAAACAAAAAAAGCATAAATATAGAAAATCAGCAATTTCTGACATAAGTATTCCAAAAAACAAAAAGCAATTAACAGAAACTATAAAACCCTAACACATATTTTCCAAGACGTACGCTTTCATGCGTAATAACAAAAAAATTTATAAAAATGTATTTTATATGTATTAAATGTGTTTTCACCTTTGATATCAGCCTTTTTATTTGATCACTCGGTATTAAACGTATATGCAACACAATTTTACACACTAGTAAACTGTTCCTTTGGGAGGAAGGGGTGTCTGCAGCACCATAAAGCGCGCCAATACCAGGACATAAAGTTGCTCCAGAGCGTTGATGGCAAAGTCTTAAGGACTATTAAAACTTTTTGTTTATTTAAGTCGTGAAAAAAGTAATGCGGAATAAAATTCCACCGATAATGCGAATGAACGACAGGGCATAATTGATGATGGATTTTTAGGAGAGCTGTTAAATTTGAATTTTCTAATATAGTCGTCGAGAAATGATGACCTAGTTCGGTGAAGAGGCTGCTGCACCATTAAACAAGATTAAAACCTCTCGTGATGGCTAAGTGCGCCCTAAAGTTCTGTATTGTTTAAGGAGTTGCGCTTGTATTCAAGGCGGCAACGTTTAATCGTAGGAAGTGAGCGTCTTGCATCCTGTCGCCCAAGGAATATTATTTGCGCCTCTGAAAAAATCTAAAGCGACTATTAAGCTAATAATACCAACAGGAACAAAAGCTACATATGTGGAACACATTAGTCCGTCCTGGCAATAGGAGATTAAAGTAAAAGCAGAAACAAAAATGTTTGTTCTGCAGACAACAATGTAAAATATTACAGCGGATTTCTGTTTGCATATTTTTTCCGCCGCAAAAAAACATGCAGAACGCTTTATGATGCTCCTATCGTCGAATTAAAAGCTTTAATCTCTTCGTGTTTGATGGAAAAATTCGTCTGCTTCAAAGTTTTATGGAAATTACTCGCGGTGAGTTTTGAACTTTTCAATTTGACCAGTCTTTTAATTCGCAGACAAGTTCATATACTTACTGCTTTATTCTACGATGTCGCCGCTAAAATGCACAGACGAATCGATTTGTACCTGATGTTCGTGTCGGGTTAGATTAATTTCGAGACGAATGGTGAATTTGCGTCGCACTTTCGGCGGAAGTCTTTGATTTTGAGTGCGAACAAGGAGTGCAATAATCGCTTATACAACTACAAGTGCATGCTATTTAATCGGTTAAATTTTGAAAATGATTACGAAAGCTTGTTGCCAGTGGTAAAATAATGAGATCTAAATTGTCATTTATTATCTGATTAAAGCCCGAGAGCAATTTAGTTCGAATTATCGAATTGTTTTAGCCGAGGTTTTACCTATACGGCAACAAAGCTTGAGTAATTATTTCTATAATTTAATCTTTTGCAATAGCGATGCACGAGTGCTATTCGATAAGATTATATCGTAAATTATACTCTTAATTTGGATAAAAGTGATTTTCTAACCCGGGGTTGCCTACACACAGGGTGTTTCAAAAACATGGCGCCACAGGTTTCTTAGGTGAAAATATAACAGGAATTTTTTCTGAAAGTAAAAATTGTTCGGGCCGCTTCTAAAATTCTGGGACAGCTAAACCTTATTTTTTAAAAGATTCTAAATTTTGAGTTTGAGTTCAATAGTTTAATATGAATATCTACAGCAACAGTTTGAAAAGTTACCTGCAGGACTTAGTCGGACAAAAGTTTCGTTTTCTTTTTGTATACCTACTTATACAGGGTGTTTCACGACGAGCGGCAGTTAGCCGTATCTCGAAAAGTACTTCGATTGGTGTGGAGAAAATTTGCACACTAAGGTTTCAGCGGAAGCCGAATTCAATGAAAATATTTTGAGTTTGATGGCACTTCCGGTTTTACCGGAAACAGATACAAACTTTGTTATTTTAAATGGAACACCCAGAATATTATTGCATTTTTGGATTCTTTGTTGAATTTTAGGTAAAGTTTCATCAGAAAGTGGTATACCTAAAGTCAGCCGTTCTTGAGAAAATTAAGTCTTTCAAAAATTTTTACCAAAAACAATGTTAACTTCAAAAAATTACATCTTCGTTGTGGTGCCAATTATGGAAACGAAATTACACCGTCCTTTAAACCAATGCATGTGCTAACTAATGGTGTATTGCGAACTTCCTTTTCTCAAAGAGGAGGCGCCTCACGATTTCTTAAATTTCGGGAACTTTGATCATAAAAATCTCCGTTTTTGTAAATGGAATGCCATAGAAATTGAGTATTCATAAGAAAGAGAATTTAATTCTCTTTCTTTTGATTATCTCATTCCTATACCTAACTATCTTAGGTTTTGTTTTATTTTAGATTATTTGTCATTTTGCTGCATTTTTCAATAATTTTCCCTTTAACAATCTCACAATCATGATTTCTATAGCAACGCCACTGTTACCAGTCGTAAGAAAGCCTTTTTTAATTGTAGTTTATGTACGTAATTTAAAACATTCTTGTTGCACTCACTCTCAGCAATTTCATTGGTTAAATTTAAATGAACCAATCAAATTCATGTAAAAAGGAGATGCTTTTTATTTGTCAATTAATAACGAAACAAAAAAGAGGGAAGGGGTCCTGGCACTACTAGCTAATTGGTTAACAATCTTCCGGATGAGGGAAGGACACTGCATTAAAGCCAGCACGATAAAAATTGGGTTTATTTAGCAACCGGTTTCGGCCGCTCCCCGGCCATCATCAGGCTACTACAAAAGGATTTTTAACTTTTTAAATTTTCAACTTTTTAACTTTATCGTTTTTAATAGGACATAGGTACCCTATTGAGCTCACAGTTTTTATGTCGCGGTTTGTTCCGATTTGATTCGTTCTTTGGTTTTGGTAACTATGATTAGCTGTACTGTATATTGTAATTATCCTTTTGGTTTTCTTACGACTGGTAACAGTGGCGTTGCTATAGAAATCATGATTGTGAGATTGTTAAAGGGAAAATTATTGAAAAATGCAGCAAAATGACAAATAATCTAAAATAAAACAAAACCTAAGATAGTTAGGTATAGGAATGAGATAATCAAAAGAAAGAGAATTAAATTCTCTTTCTTATGAATACTCAATTTCTATGGCATTCCATTTAGAAAAACGGAGATTTTTATGATCAAAGTTCCCGAAATTTAAAAAATCGTGAGGCGCCTCCTCTTTGAGAAAAGGAAGTTCGCAATACACCATTAGTTAGCACATGCATTGGTTTAAAGGACGGTGTAATTTCGTTTCCATAATTGGCACCACAACGAAGATGTAATTTTTTGAAGTTAACATTGTTTTTGGTAAAAATTTTTGAAAGACTTAATTTTCTCAAGAACGGCTGACTTTAGGTATACCACTTTCTGATGAAACTTTACCTAAAATTCAACAAAGAATCCAAAAATGCAATAATATTCTGGGTGTTCCATTTAAAATAACAAAGTTTGTATCTGTTTCCGGTAAAACCGGAAGTGCCATCAAACTCAAAATATTTTCATTGAATTCGGCTTCCGCTAAAACCTTAGTGTGCAAATTTTCTCCACACCAATCGAAGTACTTTTCGAGATACGGCTAACTGCCGCTCGTCGTGAAACACCCTGTATACCATCGGATCGGATTCTCATTTAAAAAGAGAATTTTGGTGACATCAGATGACTGTAGAATTTTATTTTATTTAGATTATTTGGTTAATAATCCATTGTTGGCTGGATGTCAATAACGTTCGCACTGCACATATGTTACACAATCTATATCTATCATAACTACCTATTAATATAGATTGTAGTAAAAACATGGTAAAAACTAATAAAATAAAGCAAGGTTTTCTGAGGTTATCCAGAGGATATCTTAGGTAATTATGAGGATATCTGAGGTTATCTTGAGATAATCTGAGGTTATCTTGAGGTAATCCGAGGTTATCTGAAGTTCATTGGAGGATATCTGGGGTTATCTTTCGTTCCAAAATTGGACCGTGGGTGACCCCTCGGGAAGATTTTACGTGCGCGTAGGATCTGTGTCTGATGGTCATATTTATTGGCCTTCATTTCTCATAATTTTGTTTACGTGGTGATTTTCAACAGTGAAAAAATTGTGTTCAAGATCAAGTCGTCGACGAAACGATTAAGTGACTCGTGCAAACTGCGATAAAATAAAATTTGATTTCAACAGAAGATTTAAAATGAGTCTCATTGGTTGGTTTAAAACGTAATTTGGCAATAATCAAATTTAAATGAATTTTAATGGATAGAAATTTTAAAATGAGTCTAATTGATTGGTTTAAAAGGTAATTTGGGAATAATCTGGTAAGCTTGGCACAATATTGAATTAGTGGAAACCCGTGGGGTGAATATTGCAGACGTGTTATTTAGAAATTGGGTTTTACTTTCTAAAAACGACTCTGCATGAGGCCCCCACGTCCAGCGTTTGAAGAATAGCTCTTATCAGTCAAGCTTCATCCCCATTCCCAAGGCCCAAAACCAATCACGTTCAAAATAATAAATAGTAGGTTAGCCTCAAGATGTGATAAGTGAAAAAGACATCAACTCGTTGCTTAATTCAAAATAATTGTTTACTTTTAGGCAGTCAAAATTTTTCAAGAAGGAAATAACGTACACAATTCGGCACAATAATTCATGAACTGGTTCGTGTATTTACCGCTCGATAATGCTTTCGGTGCTTCCCCTCCTAACGTCTCGGATGCTTCTGAGAAACTTCCACTGCAGCGAGTGCAATTTTTGAACGTCCTTTCTGAAAGCTGTCGGAAGTTTCCTGGAGAAGATGGATTTTGCGTCAATTCTTCTTACATTATTTAGTAATGTGAAGGGACAAGTCCAGTAGCCCAGACAGTGCATGTGAAGGACCTAATAATATGTGACCTCAGATCACTGTTTGTTTTCACTTCTTTAAGTCGCCCTGAAGCCAAGATGCATATCGTAAAGCCTGCCAATTCTCCGTGGAGTTAATACCAGGCGTATGCATCTCGTATTGATCTCCAGACAGAGGGCAGAATATTATATATACCAGGAATAAGTCTGGTTGTGGAAAAATGACGCGAGACAGTTCCATCCCTTTCGATTCGCCCTCGTAATTTTGGAAATTCTTTATTTTGGTCGATTTGTCTGACGGTGGAGCGCGACGTGACGCTTACTAAATATCTAATAAAAACATGAATAAAATATACGACTGGAATTTTATAATTCTGGCTGGTGCGACTTTATTACGCTGATATGGGACCTAAACAGCTCGCAGAAAGAAACAACTATGCTTCAGAAGTGATTTACAACTGACAATGATTTATCTGCATACAGAATACAGGGGCGACGTCCCAAATGCAGGACCTACAAAGTTCCCAAAGGAGGCGTTCCGGTTTTTTAACAGCCACGGCGTATTTTTTACACTCTCGCCTCGCGTCAATAGGGGATCATCAATTCATATACAGGGTGAGTCTAGTTAGACCAATCAGTGGTCGTAACGTCTAAACTAACAGTACTTAGAAATTAGATTTTGGCATGGGTTTAATAGCTGATAATGTCTCATCCATTTAGGACTCAGAAAAGAATCTTCAGTTTTATTCTTGTAGAAATTGTTAAGTAAAAACCAACGATGAAAAAAAATGTTTTTCAGAACTTATTATTCTTGTATTAGATTGTGGCAAAATGATTTTCTCTTTGCGGTAACATTATTTGTTGCAACAAACAAAACGACCAAATTGCTGAAAATAATTATTTAAATCACGAGTAATTTTAATTAATCAAAAAGCAAAGCAATGTTATCTTTGAAAAAAAAAATTTATGGTTAATGTAATTTTGGGCCACCCTCCCATATACGACAAACGTCATCCTAGTCTCCCAAAAAGAGGACCTCTCCTGTCTCTCTCTCTCTCGTCACGACATAGAGAGAGACCTACAAGTTTGGAAACCTTCATTAGAAGTTAAAAATTATCACATGTATCACAGCCATGTTTGTCATTTAACGTTTCATCTTAACGTAAGTCACATGATCATTACAGCTCAAGGGCACGTTCGAATTTTTTTCCAAATGCTTACAAAATATGTTTAATAGTTATTTGTTTGGATATTGACTGTTTTCTTGTTCTTGTTTAGAATAGCTCTTTTTATTTCAAGTTCTTCTAGGAGATTTGCTTCTAACCCAGTTCCATTTGACCTGTGTAAAGTTTTTGCATTTCTGTTAGGATGAAAATTATGGGTGGAATACAAAATGTGGTAGCCAAATGGGGATTTTTCTGGTCTTTTTAGATGTTCTTTGATTCTTGTGCCTAGATGTCTTTTGGTTCTCCCTATGTATGTTATGTTACAGTCATTACAACTTATAGTTGGTAGATACCACTTTTTTGTAGGGCGTTTAACTTATCTTTGGTATTACATAGGTTATCTCTGATTGTATTAGTTGACTTGTAAGCTAAGTTAATATTATAATATTTTGAAATAACTGTTTGAAACTTATTATTTATGGGACATAAGGGATAGAAAATCTCCTTTCAACTTTCCTTTCAATTTTAGCTTCATTCAAATAGCTGTTGCTATAATTTGCCCTTCCTGTCTCCCTTTATTATTATTATTATGAAAGTTTGGTTAGGGGGGAAAGAGGACTTTTGTCCACAGTTTAAAAAAAGATAGAGGACCCGGACATGAGGGTCAAAAAAGAGGACTTGTCCTCCAAAAAGAGGATATCTGGTAACCCTAAGTTTAATTATTGTTACCGAGTGCTGCCTTGGTGGACAAATTTCATGACTTCGTAACCAGTCTTTGCACATCAATATGTTTAGACGCTAGCAAACTCGTACTTATGAATTAGACAAATTCTTCATTCAAGTATAACAATTCTAAGCTCTCATTAATCTAAAAACCCAAAATTAAGGAATTTTTGGATATCTTAGGCATTTCGGGAATTTTACGTTTGGTTTGACACGCGCAAGACATTTCATTTGACATCTCGCCGTCGTATAGGGGAAGGTAGGCCAAAAACGCATTATTTAGATAATTATTTTCAGCAATTTGATCGCTTTTTTG
The DNA here is from genome assembly GCA_963924575.1 of Pycnomerus fuliginosus. Lineage (NCBI taxonomy): Eukaryota > Metazoa > Arthropoda > Insecta > Coleoptera > Zopheridae > Pycnomerus > Pycnomerus fuliginosus. The sequence goes on along the minus strand of OZ004624.1, from coordinate 18,259,352 downwards.
CTGCATCAAATAATGTTACCGCAAGGAGAAAATTATTCTCCAACAATTTAACGCAAGAATAACGAAGAATTTCAAAAAAATTGCTACAACCCATGCCAAAATCTAATTTCTAAGTTCTGTAGTTTAGACGCTACGACCCCTGATTGGTCAAACTAGCCTCACCCTGTATTTTCTTGATATTCCAGAAAAATAAATATTGCGAAATTGCCCTAATCCATAATCATCCCGAAGCAACTACCCCTTGGGAGGTTTTTAATTAAAATTTTAATTGTGTTTCGATAATGAAAAATTCCCCCAACCCTTCCGTTTAATTAAAGAAATTCTTATCGTAGAACGAAGTCTTCCCCTTTAATAGCCAGAACATCTTGCACGCATTGCACGCAAATGCAATTTCTTCATACTTTGAGTTAATCGAAGCTGATGATGTAACGTAGAATGGAAATATTAATGCATGCACTTGACTTAAAGAGAACGGCCTTGACTTCGATTCTGCGCTGAGTCACAATGCGTTTGGGGTGAAAAATGCAGAACCCCTCGATCGATGAAAATTTCGGAACGTGTAGGGAATTCCCCTATCTACTACCTGGTGTGCACCCCTCGACCTCTTGAATGCCAAACGATCCTATAATTGCGTATTGATTCGTCTGCGATCTGGTTGGTGACCGTCTAGAAGGAACATTGAGGTAATAACGAGGACCATTCCGTCGGCAGCCAATCTAACTCGTGGTGGTGAGATCATCATCGCTCTCCTCGCTCCGTCCGCTTTAATAAGACGCCAGAGGGTTCCTCCGCCAGCACGTATTGATCAGAGCACAGGCTTCACCCTAGAAAGCGGACAAAGTTTCACTTCGTCTCTTTCACTACACACTCGAAGGCCTACAGAACGCACAAAATTCAAATCCTCCCCTGATCGAATATCAAGGGTCGTTGAGATGATTACAGGTAAAGCGGAGAGAGCTCCCATGTACGATTCATCCAGAGAATCCTTCTATTCCTGAGTGGCTTTATGTACTCCTAATTAAATCCCTACCCAGCCCTCCTGCTACTGGATATTTATTGAATCCGGAGACAGCTCGAGTCTTTCAAGAGCTTGAAAGCGTTTACTTTGGAATATCGAACTGCTGTGGTCTCGAAAATAACGCCGAAGAGGGCTGTAGAAAACTGACTTCTGGTAATGCAATCACAATAGAACAGTTATCGGTTTTGCACCTAGAATTTGATCGAAGAATAATTTCATTTTATGTTTCCTCCAAACAGTTCCGAGATAAAGTTGCGGCTGCAGGAAAAACAGAGACGACTAGCCAACAAAGAGAGATGGAAATCCACTCACTGGTTACTGCACCCTCCCGGCCCTTTATCAATTTGCTTCAAGTTTTTGTAGAATTCCCGTCGAATCTGGCTTCGTAGGGTCTTAGTTAATAAAAATATTACCATGGATCAAACAACTCGTAGAAAAATATATATCTGTATATCTGTACAAACAACAAAGTTTACGTACATTTCGTTTCGTAACTAGAATTCTTCGAAATGTTGTAGAAAATCATTATCATTAGGATTGATCGTATAAAACTTCATTAATACAGAATGAAATTTTATTCTTTCCAAAGTAATAATAATGGTTTAACAAAGTGCTTCCTACAGCGAAGGTTGAATGATGGTGTAAGTAGGTGTGGAAAAATAATTCCATAGTGCGCAATTGCTTTACAATTCGATCGAGTTGTATGTTGTATACGATTATTTTCCTACGCCTGCACTTACTTGCTTCGAATTAAAAAAATTGGCAGTCTGGGACACGGTAAAAACTTCTACTTTTTCACAGAATTTGTAAAGGCACAGATCGTGAACCAACCATATGATCAGGTTATGGCTAAAGGTAGCGTCTATCGCTTGAAGGCGCCAATTTATCGCAACAAAATAACCCACAAGGTCAAGGAAGCTTATTGCTATTAAAATAACATTTTTTTTCGACACTATTATTGACTTTATCGCCATTATTACAAAGAAATTAAATCGCTTAAGTTTTTAGTCACTTTTTACCACGACTCTATACGTTCGAAACTTCCTCACGTCTTGCTCTCTCTTTTCGCCTTGAGCCTCAGACTCACTCAGTCAGACCTCTTGACTACACAAGACGAGAACAGTGCTTTGTCAAGTTTGTGTTTTAAGGTTTAAAGTAGCATGGAATTTACCAGAAGTTACTAGCTGGATTTAAAAACAATGTTAAATTTAAATAAAAATAGAACAAAAGACAACCACTGACCCTATTTAAAACGTTTCAGTTATTCGTTGCGTGCAAGTCCGCGAAAAAACTTCGCTTTAACAATTTAAAACGTGAACACTGAGTAAACGGTTGAAGATATAACTAAATCATAAAAAGAAGAATTGTTGGCTACGAAAAGTCTACCAAAAAGTCCGCGACAGCATATAGGTATCTATGAAGAATAGCCCACAACAAACAGTCAAACCGATTTTTACAAAAAATTAAAACACAAAAACAATTATTGTAGGCTACCTATCATAAATACTTATACAGGGTGTCTCAGAACGGTCGCACTAAATTCTAATGGAATATTCAGGATTAACTTCTGAGTCGATCCGTGTTTCTGAAAATTTCCAGGGTACAGTAGTTCCCGAGTTATAAGAGATTTAAGAGGACCAATCAGATTTCACTTCTTAATTGCTTCATAAGGTAATTTAATGTTAGATGCACTATTTCCTAGGTAACAAGAAACAACAATATAAATTTTCATTGATAGTATCTTGTTACCTAGGAAATAGTGCATCTAAAGTTAAAGTACCTTATGGAGCAAATCAAAGCTGAAAGTTGATTGGTCCTCTTCAATCTCTTATGTCCCAAGAACTATTAGTTCCTGGAAAATTTCAAAAACACAGATCGACTCAGAATTTACTCCTGAATACTCCATTAGAATTTGGTGCGAGCGTTCTGAGACACCCTGTATGATGTCGCGGACTTTTTTGTACATCTACTTGTTGCCAACAATTCTTCTATATAAGATTTTGTTCCATCTCCAAACGTTTACGCAGCGTTGGCAAAAAAAGCGCACTTTTTCCCCGGATTTATCGGAGGCGCTCCCTATGTAAACGTAGGATTTGCAACAAAATCGCATCACCATCTGAACGTGCACGTAAAATTTCATCTCAATGTCTTCAATAGTTTCGGCTGTAACGTGTCTTTAATGATTTTATTGCCAAAGGACACTAAGTGTTGATACATTTTTGGAAGCAGAATTCGAAGAGCATTCATATGGTAATGCGAAAAATGGGGGTTTGCATTTAAATTTTTAAAGTTCATGTGCCAAAACGGCACTTTCCGTGAACCGATGTGGCCCAAAGTCTAATCAGCACCTACACGTTGCCCACTGAGTATCTGTGCCAAATTTCATCTCGATACGTTCAGCAGTGTGAGCTGCAGACATTTTTTCAAAAATCACGTTTTTGGGTTCCCAGGACCCTAAAACGTAAAGATTTCATTGAGTAATTATTTCTAAAATTTAACCGATTACAATAGCGACGCATGAGTGGTATTCGGTAAGATTGTTCACAAATTAAACTCTTTATTTTGATAAAATTATGATTTTTTAAACCGGTTGCCTATACTCAAAAACCCAATATGATGTTGCGAACGAGCCTTTGTAGTTCATTGACGTTAATGACGTTTGAGGTTAGGAAACATGCAGACAAATTGTTATTGAATTTTTAGCATATATCCAGACGAAATCAGCGTCCTTTATGTCCAAAAACACCTAAAATATGGTTTGTGGAAGGATTTGTGTCTGGTGATCATATTTGTGGACCTTTATTTCCCAGTATTTTGTTTAAATGATGATTTTCAGGAGTGAAAAAATTGTGTTTAAAATCAAGTCGTCAGCGGAAACGATTAAATGACTTGTGCAAACTCCGATAAAACGCATTAATCACTCTGATAATTTCAAAATGAGTCTGAATGGTTTAAAAGGAGATTTGCAAATAATCGAAAAAATGTTACTAGGGTTTTCGACCCTGAAAGATAAAAAGTATCGAATTCAATAGTAAAAATGTACTGTTTTTTTCGCGACCCTGTAAGGACCTTCGAATTGCGGGCATTATTTAACTCAAAATTTAAGAAACATTCATTTCGATAACTTCAGTATCTTGGGCTGTAGCGTCTTTCTATAACAAACTCCTTACCAAAAGGGCCATGAATTGACATTATTCAGCTATCACATCCATGCAGTAGTAGAACATATAGTTGGTTATACAGTGTGTCCCACTTAAGACGAAAACAGTGTTAAATTTAAAAGTATAGGTACATACAATTTTGCACTGTTGTAGACCCTTATTATGAGACGCATCTTTTAGTTACTCCACCCAAGCCGACTGCGACCTCGCGAATAAGCCCATTTTTCAATATTTTGCTTGGCGATCAAGATATCAAAAAAATTCATAAGAATAAATTGTTAGCAATCTCGTTTTGACCCCATACGCCAAGTTCCAATTCAAAATTTAACCCATTTTTTAACTCTTGTGGTTTCCGAGATCTCAACAGGAAACGAAAAAAGCACCACCCTGTATACTAGTCCAAAATGAAATTCTATTCAAATCGTTTAAATCGCGTTTTAGTATGCATGAAAATTTCGGTAGTAAAAACCGAATATAGAATTTCTGACGAATGTCAGTTAAATCTTCACTTAACGTCCATTAAAAAATTATATTATACCGGTCAGCTGACACTGCCTTTTTAATTTTAAGCGCATCACAATATCACAGAGAGGGACCTGATTTAATTTAATCTGTTACCATCAATCAATACCAATGTGTATAGAGAAAAATTGCGTCAACAAAAATCAGTGAATCGAATACGTGATACGAGCAATTCCTGCAGAAGTAGGTGACGAGAAATTTTTGCTTCAATCTCACGCTCTGTCGGATGAAAGAGAGCGAACACATGCTTAGAATTGTTGCACTTGGTGAAGTTCCAATACTCATTGTGCGTCCCGTGGACGATTACCGAAATTAGATCGGTGCTTAAACCGGAAATCTCAGCGGGATGCACAACTTATGCAAGCGAAATTAAATTGGGGGAAAAGCTCCAGTAGCCAGTTATATATTCCATTAAAAAAGAGGGGTCCAATGTTATTGGCACTGTGTTCATATCGGTGTGTGTTTCAGTCCGGTCGAAGCACGCCTGCAGCTGATGGCTGGATAATACTCGGCCCTGCTTTTATTATTTTTTACTGGCCATTGTTTTCCATTTTCAGCAGTTTTATTTACTGCCGTCGCTTTCACGCGGACTAATTAAAAATATAAAAAATTCGCGTATCGAGGAAATTTAAATGTTGATAGTTGAGCATTATTAAATCCGAGAGAGTCTATTTAATGCAACTTGGCAGCGAGACAAAAAGCTCCGGGATGACAAAAGCTCGAGCTGATATTGATTGACTGTAATACAATACTATGTCTGCGGAATATAGATAGTCGGAGACATAGGTGGTGCATTTAAAACCCACCGAACCGAGAAACTGGATGTAAACAAAGAGCGATCCTTTCATATAAAAAAAACCGAGATGGATCCTTCTATTTGTAACGCGTCGGGTCCACGGGTGCTAATTAATGGATCCGGTTCGGGTTTGCTGAAATTGAGAAATGACCGCGGAATCTTTCATGGGGTTCAACTGTCAGTTTCAAGATGATGCGCGATCCATTGTTGGTATTTGATGAATGTAAAGCGATAAACGGTGCAACCACCAGGCGCGTTAAGTTAGCCCCCCCACTAAACATAGCAAAAGAAAGCATTTGCAGAAGGACTGGCTCAGCTTACCACCTTGATAAGATGAAAGAGCTTAGGAAAGAAATTAGAAAACAGTCTAGAAGACTGCATAAAAAATGCTGAAAACTCAATTAAGAATGATTCGAAGAAATTCTGGACTTTCATAAATGCGAAACGACATACCACTTCTATTCTAGGTCGAATGACATACCTATAAATGAATCCGTCCCAAGATATTGTCAACACCTTTGCACAACATTTTTCAAGTGTTTACAACTCCAGTGATAGCGACTGTGATAGTGACAACTGTTCTAGCTCTAATAGCGACCTCACTCAATCTTGTAAATTCTGTAATAGAAGCTCGTGTCTAAGTATGTTCACAAAGAAAAGCTGTGATACTTCCTCGACGTTGCACTTGTTTAATATTTGTGATAATGATATTTTGTCTGATGCGAAAAATTTTAAATGTAACAGTGTCTCTGGACCCAATGATGTGCCTGCATTTCTGGTGAAGGATTGTATTAACTGTCTACTTGATCCACTAAAGCACATTTATTATTATTATTATTATTGATTTATTCACCAAAAAAGAAAAAAGAAGGATAATACAAAATATAACCCATGAAAAGTAGAAAATTAACAATACTCGGTGAATCTTAAGGAGAATGTTCAGATCTTCCATCACACATTCTCCGCATACATAACAAACTATAACAAACCGAAACATTATTTAAGTAACACACACATCTAATACCCAAATAAAGCAAACGAAGAGAGAGAAAGTAATCTGATTCTAATTGCTTCCAAAAGTCTTTTAGGTCTTCCATGTACTAACTTTCCGCCAAATCGATACAGTAGCTTTGTGGTTTTTGTTATTAAAAAATTTACCATTTACCATAACGACGCTTGCCGTTTTTCGACTGCTTCCAAAAAAATTTCAGCTCTCAACGTACAATACAATCTCCATGTGTAAAATTTCAGGCAAATCGGCCCAGAATGTGGGCTGCATCGTGTTTTTAAAGTACCTTTACATTTACCCTTTAAAATGACGTGTCGCTACTGCAATTTAAAATTTGAGCATATAGGGCGCTGTAGGTAAACAAATATCAAAAAAAATTTCAAAATTGAATTCACGCTAAGTATCGACACTTGTCCGAGCGAATTTTCACATTTTATTTAGTTTACTAAACATTCGGAGTGGCTCCTTTTCATTGGAACGCTCTGTATAACATGATAAAATGGGACACCTTGTATCTTCATATTTTCACGTTCTATATTAAATTCTGAGTATGACAGAATATATTTTTTTAAACTTTCGATTTCATGTTTTCGAAAAACTTTATTTTTGTTTCTTTGTCTAGAGTGCTATGACCTCTCATACTAATCACAATTTCCAAATTACTCATTTTTTTCGAATGGATCAAGTACAGTATGGGTCATATATTTTGCTCGATCCTTTGTTACGCAACTGAAAACTTTGCGGAACAGACTATAAAAAAATTAAAATAGTTACCTGAAATTCTTACACACTAATTGCCAAGACAGAATCTGTTCTGCAAAGTTTTCAGTTGAGTAACAAACGATGGAGCAAAATATCTGACGCATGCTGTACCTATGGGTTAAAACAGAATCAAATTAGATGGCAATGGTTTTTATTTTACAATAGCCTACTACGATTTACGTCTAAATGGTTAATTCAAAAATGCAGCAGAGAAGCGGCTGGAACCTCCCCATCGCGTGGATCTTTGTATTCTGTGTAGATAGTAGTCAATTCAACAGAATTTTTTTTATCCTTATCGTCTGTAATTTCGCAATTTTCTGACAAATACCGACATCACCTCGTATATCACCCATCACATTTGACAATATGTTCCTTTTAAGGTTAATCTTTTGCCAAATTTTTGACAATAACTGCCACTTTATGTCATCCACTGTCAGCCTGCTCCCTTTTAATGAGAAAGAATTTTTTCTCTATTTTCCATTGAAATGGCAGAAATTGTAAGTACATTTTTAGAACCAGAATTTGATCGTCTTTCTAAAGGCGACATAAAAAAGGCCTTGTATTTAAAATTTTAAGTTGATATGCTTAAGGTTTAAGTATAGAGCATATTTAATGTGATTCTGACTCAGGAGATGGCTCCACACTCACAGAATTAGTTGTATTGTGGGTTGCGGGGCCGATTGCGTAGTTGCATTAAAAACCCGTCCTACGTATCGAGGATACCAAATCCCCGAAGTGTCGCTATTCGCCGCTAGGTGCTTTGCGCAGGGTAAGGTTACCGGCAGAGCACCTGCGTAAGGTTGAACTTGCCCTGTTGCCACTATGTTACTTTGACAATATACAACATAGGTACATTCAAGAATCAGACCATGGAATCAGATTTGTGTATCCATGACGTTAATAGTATTTACTGCATTACATTTAAGACTGTGATATGACTGATAACTAATAGGAGTTTGGTAAAGATTTTACATAACCAGTCAGGAATTAATCTATAATAGACAATTAGACAAGGCTATTTTTGAGACTCCACCAAAATAATTAAGATTCTCTTTAATTAAAAATTGCAAATTAAGATTTGTAATTTTATGCTGTAGTGTATTTATGCAGAAGTTAGTTTTTTGTTTTACATTATATTATTTTATTGTAAAAATAGTTACCGAATATTTGCGTAAATAACAAATTAATTATATTTTTGCCTACCGATCATGTATACATCTGCGCCAAAAAAATTGGGATACGTTCACACTATAAATTATAATAAAAAAGTGGCAGTCTCGAAGACGGTAGAAACTTCTACTTTTTCCGCGTGCGGGCGGTTGTCGGTGGCTGTTGCGCCCGGCGCTCATTTATTAAAATCTAAAATACAAATGTTTTTCACCCCTAAAATGACATTCTTCGAAAAAATGGCCCTAAGGTTTTCGATCCGACAATGCAACAGCTATCGAATTCGAGAAAGATATTATGCCCTTTTGCTAAGAAAAATTCAAAAAGGGGTGTTTTTGTCCCTAGCCGGAAATTTTCTAAAAAATTGCAGGTGATCACAGACAGACACACAGACGTTTTTTTTCACAGTTATTAACTTCTACGCTTCGCGAAGCAGTTACTGGAATCGATCGGAAAAATCGAATTTCCAAAAATATCAAATATTTACGTTTTAGGGTCATGGGAACCCAAAAAAGCGGTTTTTGAAAAAATGTCTGTGTGTCTGTCTGTCTGTGTGTCTGTGATCACGCTACAGCTCAAACTATTGAACGTATCGAGATGAAATTTGGCATACATATTCAGTGGGAGATTTGTAGGTGCTGATTAGAATTTGGGCCACATCGGTCCACGGAAAGTGCCTTCTTGGCACATCAACTTTAAAAATTTAAATGCAAACCCCCATTTTTCGCGTTACCATATGAATGCCCTTCGAATTGTGCTTATAAAAATGTATTCACACTTGTGCCCTTTTGACCAAAAAATGGTGCCGTGAAAAAAACCTATGCATAACTGTATATTTTTATGACCGGATTTGATAGCTGATTTTCTTTTAAGCCAAAAACTTTAGTGCCATTTTTTAGAAAAATGTCATTTTAGTGGCAAATGGGCCCTTGTTTCAATTTATTTTACAAAAAAAAATATTGTTACTATCGGATTCGACAGCTGTTATATTACCGGATCAAAAACATTGATGCAATTTTTTAGAAAATTTCCATTTTAGGGACAAAAAAGCCCCTTTTTGAGTTTTTCTTAGCAAAAGGGAATACTATCATTATCGAATTCGAAAGCTGTTGCAATGCCATTTTTTCGAAAAATGTCCATTTTAGGAGTGAAAAACATTTGTATTTTAGATTTTAGTAAATGTGCATCAGCCATCCAACCGCTCCGCACGCCCGACCTTGGTTAAATAAAGTTATACTCTGCCATTGTCATCAGATTTATTCCGTTTTATAACCGAAGGATTAATCGTAAAAGTGCTAACTTTGGCTGTGGATTATTCCAAATAAAAAATTCTTGGGTCATTTGCTGCTAAAATCCTCGGACCGCTTTAGCGGTCCATCAGGCATGTAACAGGTAGCGAAGGGTGGGTTTATAGGGCAGGTAACTTAGCCATTTACCTGGGTCGAGGTCATTAGCTGGGGTTTTTCCAACCGTCTGTTAACCAGGAAATAGGTATCTTTAAAGTTTTCTAAAAATGTTGGCATGAATATCGATTTTTATTCCCTTGTGCATACCTACGGCGTGTACCCGCGGATACGCTGGACTACAGCACTGTAATTGTCTCACAAAGTTGTCTTAAATTTTATGCCCTTTCGGCGGCTTTCGAAAAACGCAAAAAAACAATAAAGACCTACATCACTTTTTTTAACTTCTTTATTTAGGTACTTATTTTTGCGTCTTTGACAAATTATACCAGTTGTTTCATCGGACCATCACCACAGGCAACTAACATAGAAGATTTAATTTTTTTTCCTGTTCCTGAGAATTTATTTACTTCAAAAGTTTTAGAGAGTGTGGAGGGTAATATGGACAAGCCTGTACCTTTTGTTGTATTTTGTTTATTTTGCAATTTCTATAGTTACAATACTGCCACGAATATCTTGATATTATTGAATAAATTTTAGAGCGCGTCATGAGAGAGAAAATTGTAATAAACAGTACAGCAGTACTCTATATGTGGGTATATTAATGTTTTAATTAATTTGAGTTTAGTACTCGTGTAGATTGTACCCGAAAAATCTCCAGTCTCCATTTAAAAATCAATTTTCCAAGAATATTTGTTAGGTATAAGTACCTAAGAGGAGCTGATCAACAAAAAACTGAGCATTGAAATCACGGTAAAATTACGCGTAAAACAATAATTCCAACTTTATTAAATAATGATAAATAAGCATTGCATTAAGAACTAATGGAATGTGCACTTGATCGTTGACAAGCAAACATGGCAACGCTGCAACCGGCTTCTTCCAGTGTAGTGTAGTGAGCCTGAGGTGGCCAAATTTTAGCTATTGGGCGATAGAGAGTGCATCCCTCGGTGCATCCCTAGTTCGCTAAAAGTAGGCAGAAGCAGCACTGTGCAGACAATGAATTGCACGCATTGAAATTGAAATTCTAGTTCGGTAAATTGTTAATATTTCAGCGACATTATAAGCAAACGCCGGTTTTTCTTCACAGAAAGCAACAGAGGCCCTATTAGAATAATTGTAATAGTTAGATCTAACTATTTTATAAATTTATCGTACATAATTTGGCATTTTAATTTTTCATTATTTTTTATTAAAAAAACTGGAAATTCAAATAAATTTAAAAAAATGTGGAGATAGCCTTGCAGTTCCAGCAATTTCAGAAAAAAATTTTAACGAAATCTGGTACATAGTTTTCGAGAAAAAAAAATAAATCCCGTTAAATGCACCCTTTTTTCAACTTTTTATTTTTTTTTTCAAAAACTGTATACCAGAATTGTTTCATATTTCGACACAATGAATTTGATACTGAAACGAACGCCTGGTATTTTTTTTATGAAGTTTGAATTCAGAATTTTTTTTTTCTACTGTATACTTGAACCTTAAATGGCAGTTCCCGTGGGCCAATTGCTCCCAAAAGCCTTTCAGGTCTTCAACGGGTCACCTAATCTCCATGTACCAAATTTCAGCCAAATCGATTTAGTAATTTGGGCTATAATGTGTTTTTACTGTTATTATAAAATTTCGATTTTTTGAACCAAACAGCGCTAAATGCGAATTAATTTTGTCCTATTTAAAACCAAAATTTGAAGACCCTTCTGATGGTGGCAATAAATCTTTCAAAAACTTGTTTTTAATGGTTAAATGATTGAGTAATTTTAAATTTGGAAATTGGTGTGCCAAAAGGACACTTTCCGTGAGTCGATGGAATTCAAAATTTGTTCAGCTTTTCGAGGTGTAATACAATCCCTATGTGCAAAATTTCAGTCAAATCGATTCAGGGGCTTGGGCTGTACCGCGATTTTAAAGTCTGATAAAAATCAATTTTTTTTTAATTTTTGGTCAAAAGGGCACTAAGAATGAATACATTTTTAGAAGCAGAATTTGAAGGTCTTTCTTATGGTGACGTGAAAAATGGGGGTTTGCATTTAAAATTTAAAAGTTGATGTGCCAAAATGGCATTTCCGGTTGCACGATTGGCTCCAAAAGCTTTTCAGATCTAAGTTGGGTTATGAGATGCCTACGTACCAAATTGCAGCCAAATCGGCCCAGTAGTTTTGGCTGTGGCGTGTTTACAAACGTACGTACGAACGTACGTACGTACGAACATACACACAGACACATTTTAAAAACCACTTTTCTGGGTTCCTGAGACCTCAAAACGTGGAGATCTGGTGCTATCTCAAATTCGAAAATTTTAGTGATTGCAGTAACCTCCCATTTTTTTAAAATTGTGATGGGTTTGGGGAGGTTAAAAACAATAACTTAATTCCTTATCAATTGGTTACATGTTTCATTTTAACTATTCGAATCTTTTTTTTTTTTCTCTAAGAAAACCTACTTTCCAGAAAACCATATGGGCTTACCATATGAACCACATCCATTTTAAAAAAATTGGCAGTCTCGGAGACGGTAGAAAGTTTTTCACAGAATTTGTAAATGTAGCATTTAGCTTTATTTAACCAAGGTTGGGCGTGCGGAGCGGTTGGATGGCTGATGCACCCGGCGCTCATTTACTACTTTTTCACAGAATTTGTAAATGTAGCATTTAACTTTATTTAACCAAGGTCGGGCGATCGGACGGTTGTCGATGGCTGATGCGCCCGGCGCTTATTTACTAAAATCTAAAATACAATTGTTTTTCACCCCTAAAATGACATTTTTTGAAAAAATGCCACTAAGGCTTTCGATCCGGCAGTGCAACAGCTATCGAATTCGATAATGATAATATGCCCTTTTGCTAAGAAAAATTCAAAAAGGGGCCCTTTTGTCCCTAAAATGAAAATGTTCTAAAAAATTTAACGAAGGTTTTTGATCCGGCAATACAACAGCTGTCGAATCCGATAGTAAGAATATGCTTTTTTGTAAAATAAATTGAAAAAAGGGTCCTTTTGAAACTAAAATGATATTTTTCGAAAAAATGGCACTATCAAATCCGGTAATAAAAATATACAATCATGCATAGGTTTTTTTTCACGGCACCATTTTTTGGCCAAAAGGGCACAAGTGTTAATGCATTTTTAGAAGCAGAAAACGCGAAAAATGGGGGTTTGCATTTAATTTTTAAAGTTGATGTGTCCAAAAGGCACAAATTGCCCACTAAATATGTGTTTCAAATTTCATCTCGATCCGTTCAGTAGTTTGAGCTCCAGCGTGATCACAAACAGACAGACAGACAGACATTTTTTCAAAAACCACTTTTTTGGGTTCCCAGGACCCTAAAACGTAAAGATTTCATGTTTTTGGCGATTCGATTTTTAGAATTTTTCGATCGATTCCAGTAACTGCTTCGCGCTGGGTAGAAGTTAAAACCCAGATGGATCTTTCTATTTGTAACGCGTAAATGACCGCGGAATATTTCATATGGGGTTCAACTGTCAGTTTCAAGATGATGCGCGATCCATTGTTGGTATTTGATGAATGTAAAGCGATAAACGGTGCAACCACCCCTCAAGACAACAAAGACGTGCTGCAACAATGATGAGATATGACGATAATTGGCTCGACACGGCGACGAACGTTTTTGGCAAGACGTTTTATGGCCATAGACGACCTTTGTGTTTGGAATTTTAGGAAAATTAAGCGAGGCGCATTTGCAACCGTTTGCATGCCAAAGAAAGCTAAAAGCTGGGGTAACATATCAACGTGAGTTTGCATATTTTTAGAGAACTCTAAAATTTTACGATTTCTGGAAACTTAGGTTTATTGGTGGAATTCTATTCTGTATCGTGAATCTTGTGAGTCATTAAATGGATTAGAGAACAAAGAAATTGTAAAAATACAAACATCCGACTAATGAGCTAATTAGTTGTTCGCATGGCAGGTACTAAAAGTGGGTGTTTATTACTTTAAAAAGTTTAATGACGTGGGAACGATCAATGCGAGAATAAAACAAAATTGCTTCATCATAACTATTTAAATGAAACTTTTACGACTTTATTTCCGAAGCTGTTAATTTTTTTGGTCGATGCTATTAAAAGTTGTCCACATTACTAGATGTGATAACCGTGTTTCAAAGCATTGTGGCGCAAGTTTTCCGGAAACGTTAATGACAAGTTGATGGGTTTATTGCTAAATTTCGTCGTCAATTCTGTCCGCAGACTGCAAGCGTTCATCGGTAGAGGGTAAATATAGTGCTGGTCGTGTTGCATAAATGGTGGAGGCGCCGGGCGACTGCACAGGAGTCGAGCATTGAAGCTCACGAATCAACGGTTTTTTAATGCGGATTTTCTCTATTTCCGTGTCATCCTACGGTAGTGTCGTCTTCTCTTTCACTCGTCCTACAAATTCAGTACACACAAAAAAGTCCGAAGTTGAATATTTTTAGCTATCTCACACTAAGGCAAAGGTTTGGAATCAGGAGGGAAAAAACTAAAAATTTACACGCTTTCATCAACTTTAGAGCCAGACAGGTTGAACATACGACTATTATAAATATTTGGGACGCGTATTCAGGAAGAATCAGGACCCACGTTCTTTCCTCTTTCCAAAATGAAAATTAATCCATCCCTAAATTTTTTGTTGATTTTCTTCCAAAGCTCTAAATCGCATAATCTGCAAGAAAAAGTACAGAGACGATGAAAATTCTGTAGGCATTTTCGATTTAAGTTGTAAATTGAGCTAATAATTTGGATAATTTACAACTTGAACAAAAATGGCTAATGAAAATCGAAATCGAAAATGCTTTGTGTTTAAAAACATCAAATAAATTTCAACTCACAAAGTCAAATATGTATTCTAGTATGTAATCGAAGATATCCTACAGACTTGCGTATGTAAGTGCCTAACCTTTATTAAAGTGCATCCCAAATCAACGAAAGAACTTTCTTCCTAAAGTACATTTTAACAGTAACATTTTCTGGCTTCTATAGAGGGCTGAGAAAAGAATAAAGTTCTTCCAGCTAAGCAGATGTGGCAACCGCGCTTTAGCTAATTTTGAGGGCCTTTATCATCAAAACAAACGTTGAGTCTACAACTTATCAATTAGATTGGTAATTAGTTTCATCTTCTAGACCTTAAAGCCTTAAATTAAATGTTAACCTGTTTAATTTTTAGTCATTTTAATGCCTTTAATTATTAATATTAAGGATGAAGAACCTAATACTTCAGTTGTTTCGACAGAGGATAAAGACGTATGGCTATTCGTCACCCTAGCCATTCAATTATGCGATTGAAAAAAAACACCCTAAATTCTGAAAGTAGAATTTTGTTTTCCCCGTTCTCCAATATTGAAGAAAAGGAGACATTATGGTGTTTTGCGTCATCTTCCTAATTAGAGGAAGAGCTGATAATCTATACAAATGTTTCTTTGTGACTTACGTTACGTAACAGGAATATGCAAAGAACCGTGTTTTCTGTGTTTTCCCAATTTCTGCTTCGTTGAGTTTATAATAATATGTTATCTACAATGAGCATGTTTAATTTTTTGTATAGCTGCCTGATTTTGTTCGGTGAGATCATTAATCCATGAAACAAAACGAATTGTATTTACCGACTTCCACCGAAGAGTTTTGAATTTTTTTTACTTAGTTTGTGTTTGGTAAAAAAGCAAAATTTAGTTTCTTCATGATGTTAGAATTGGCGGCCGGTTCTCGTCGGCGAGGGGGTGATATGACATAATGGAGTTTTTGTGCTTATTCAACAATAAATGTGACATGGCTTCCTAGGAAGTCGGTGGCCTGTCAAGCCACTAGCGAGTGGGCGATCTAACCTTAATATAAGTACTTTGTAATAAATTATGTATTCATAATGTCTAAATTTTTGAATACACTCCTCTATTTCCCTCTATGACCCGAAAAACATTTACTTCCTTGCTTGGGTTAAAGGTCTTCCTACACTTACCTACTGAAAATAAGATTTTCTTCTCATAAAAGCAATTAGTCAAATGTGGCAACCGCGCATCACTTTATTCTTAGCGTGAAAAAATTTACAATCAATGTGTTCAAACTAGATTATTCACAGATCTATAACGTTCCTGTAATTCTTGAGAAAGAGTTAACTGAATTTCAGAATACGACCATTTGAAATGTAACTAACAACGAGTACAAACGAGTACACTACAAGTACCTATACTATTAGTACTTACTTCAGTCTTAATTTTTTGAAATACATGATGACAGGTCCTTTCCTGTTCTGGAATTTTTTACAGTTTGACAAATACTTTGGCAAATTGCAAAACTGAAGCATAGGTTCTTCATGAATTCCACCTTCGTGTTTTAAGAAGTATTTATTTTACTGTTCGAATAAATTGAATCAACACAATGAATGTTTAGAACAGTGCAAGTATCACTAAAGTTGAAAGGCCACCTTTAGGCTACAGTTTACAAAAATTTGAAATTTTCTATGTCTCGGTCATCATTTCCCCCGAACTGGTTTTCAAGTTTTCTCAATTTCAGAAGGATTGTTTGAAGCCATCAGATATGTTCTGCCATTAAAACAATAAAACTTTTGTCAAGATTTATTAAATAACCAACTGAAGATAGCCGTTTCACCTAAATTAGCGTTCAGAGTTTATGAGATTGTCTGCTGCTTAGTGGTTTAGCAAGGGACCTAAAGTAGACTACTGCGATCGCCTCTTGTAAAAGCTACAGACTAAAACTTCTGTGCTATGTAAACTTTCCGTACCCCGAGACGATAGGTATGTTATCGAGAATTTTTTTCAATTTTTGTATTTTAGTCGGCAATTATTGTAAATTCAAAGACTAATCCAAGTCCAAATGTTCCACTTGTCCTCAAAAAAAATCTTCTCAACGTCTGCCCTAGAACCTGCATTAATATTTATAATTAAATTACAAAAAGCTCTCGCTTCAGAGGCCACAAATCACTAAAATCCGCGTTTTACATTTTTGAGCACCTACACGAATCATTAATGTTCACATCCGCACTGTTCAGCAAACCCTGCACTAGTACTATGTTATCTAAATCAGCTTTCCGCAATAAAAAATTCATCGAACATAAACTATGTTGATAACAAAAGCACAACTGGAAATGATTAAAAATTTAGAATTTAATTTCTGCCCGTAATTGCCTGTAAATTCCAATAAAGCTTAATCACTGACGTGAACGTTCAAAATTGATTTATTCTAGCAATGTTTTTGAACGGAGGACCTGGGGGACACGAGCTTCTAAACAAAGCCGAGGAGCCTGCAGATGACACAAAGGGGAAACTAGGGAAGGTCTAATGCCTCAAGATTTAAAGAGATTAAAACCTTAAACCCCACCGAAATTGCATCACCAAGCCCCCAAATACTCTATACATTTTTAAATATTAAACGAGCATGTAATCTTGAAACATTACGTGGTGTAACGCGGGTTTTTCAGCGTCGCGTGATCGACGGCGTCGCCTTCTTATAATAAAAAAGGATCACTGACCTACGGTATTTAGACGTTGCATTTAATAAATTTAGTATGCCTAATGGTTCTCTCTACTTGGGGTTGAATAATTGAAAATGTAATTGACGTGTGTCTAGAGGACAGCTTGGCGTTCAATAATTCAGGGAATGGAACTTTACCGATGAAGGGAATTGTTTGTTAATGTAGGTTTGGCTATTAGTTATTTCTTGGTGGTGGTTTCCTCGAATCGATAGGGTTTACGTGTTTACAAAAAAAAAATCAGGAACATGGGTTACCTAGTAAAACGGCTGGATTTTTTATTTGCTTGTGGTAGTTGAAGTAACATAGTAACTAAAAATTCATAATTTTGGAAATGGTCAGTGTATAATGATTTCCAATCATTTAAATTTGCTTTATACCCTTGCCTGACTTCATTTTAATTCTAAATTCTAAATTAGATAGTGATTGTCTTCCCAAATTTTCGAACAGTGATGTTTAGAGTTGAGAATAGATAAAAATTGGCTTCCAGACTTTTAAAATTCGCTGTGAAGAGACTAAAAAAAATGTAATTTGAGATAGTGGAGATGGTTTCTTAGAACCGAAGGGTTTAGGTGCTTACAAAATCAAAATTTTGATTTGCTTGTGGTAGTTAGCTGAATTAACATTGTAACTAAGAGATCATAATTTTGGAAGTGGTCAGTGTATAATATTTCCAATCATTTAAATCTGCTTTATACCCACGGCCTGACTTCATTTTAATTCCAAGCCAATCGACCCAAAATAATGTTTAGAGCAAGTAGTATTGCTATTGAAATTAGATAGTGATTGTCTTCCCAACACTTTCGAACAGTGTTTAGAGTTGAGAATGGTTAAAATCGGCGTCCAAAGGTTTAAAATTCGTCGTGAAGAGGCTAAAAAAGTCGAATCGATAGGATTTACTTGTTTACAAAATTACAAAAAACAAAATTGAGAAAAATGGGCACCCAGTAAAGCGACTGGAGCCTACCCACCGGCGGATTTTTGATTTGCTTGTGGTGGTCAGTGTATAATAATTTCAAATCATTTGCTTTATACCCTTGCCTGACTTGATTTTAATTCTGAGCAAATCGAACCAAAATGATGTTATTGCTAATGAAATGAGATAGTATTGTCTTCCCACACAGTCAAACAGTGTTTAGAGTTGAGAGTAGATAAAAATTGGCGTCCGAACTTTAAAAATTCTTCGTGAAGAGGTTAAAAATCTAATTTGGGATAGTGGAGAGTTTGTAGTTTTATCTGGCGTGCAGCGTGGTAGAGCCTGAGCTTCGCGGTCACTGTCCGCACTGATGCACTTGGCGGCGCATCTTACCTGTTGTGTAAGAAGCTTCGGCCTGAAAGCTCGCGGGCTTGCGGCCAAACTAGTGACGAGCTTCCTGCTCCAGCCGACTCAGACAGCATCGATCGAGGCCTACAACCCGTCCTGCTTGACTGGCGACATACATGGATCCTGCAACATCCACAGGGAGAGCAGGTGGTCACTGTCCGAAACTACAATCTCGAACTAAACCGAGATGAGGTTATGTCCTAGTGGTGGTCACGTGTGTGCGAGCTTTAACTTCGGGTCAATCTTTAGGCACTGATAGTGAAACGTGTGCGCGCGTGCTTCGCGGGTCAGTTAGGTCACTCTTCACCGCTTCATACCAACACACTGAACGCAGCTGACGTCAGATGAAAACGGCGTCTACTATCGAGCACGGGCGGCGCTGTTCGGCCACGAGGGTGCTCACCGCCGCGACGCAAGCGCCGCCAGAATTTGTGCGTGCGCCGGGATGCATGCACACACGTACACCTGGAGACGGCGACTTCATAAATCAACCCCTTCCACCTTACCAACTTTTTCCTTATTGTACCAAACACATCCTGGACCAAAGTTGTTAATCACAATTTCTTGACTGTGGCAGAAGTCCATATGGGTTGGGACAAATTAGTGACAAACGCTGCAAATTTATGAGCTGCTTACTTTACGACTCTGTCAAGGGTTAAACATCACGCCACGTTAATACCGTAAATTAGGTTCAAGATGCGGTTGGGTAGGGATTATATAACGCTTTCTAGGGTGCTTGGTTTCCACTGGGGACAGGTTCGCTTCAGAAACTTAAGCTGAGGAGTGAGGACAAGACTGCGTTACCGAATGCGTAGCGGAATCAATAGGGCATAAAAAATGCAACTGGGAACAAAGGATGGCCACAGTTAAAGTCCTGAAACTTTCCCTCTGCCACAAACGCTCTTAGTTGAACATTTTTTTCGACTCGGACGTGACGTGATCATGAAATATAAATTTTAGAAACACGCCATATAGTAATATTAACTTAATTAATCTTAGTATGATCGCCCAACGCTCAAAAGTCAAATGGAAGATCAACGACTGCCTAAAACGTGAAAGTATCAAGAAAATACACAGTCTTCTCTATCTACGAATGACCCCTTCCAGATTTGAAGTTTGCACCTCAGTGATCTTCATACCTCCAGAGTCAAACTGACGCTGCAGCATGAACAATTGTTTGAAAAAATAGATGAAGACTGATTCCTCAAACAAATACTTGGCGATAGAGCAAGAAAGGCCTGCATTGAAAGTCCTTGCTAAGCGTAAAGAGATTTCTAGATTTCTTCTTCTTACGCTGGGTGATCTTAAGATTTTCCTACTTCTTTCTATGGAAGGGAAAACACTCTCCCTTCCTCCTCCAACCATAATTTTTTTTCTCTGTCCTGATTTCCACATCTAAACCTAGCTATTGTTCTTTTCTCACATCGCTCAACTCACTTTATCCAAGTAATTCGGTAGTCCCTCAGATATGATGTCCTTATACTTTCCATTATACCTTGATCCTGTTATTCTTGTTCTCCTCTCTTGTATATATTAGGTCTCTATCTCTCTCTCCCACATCGCTCCATTCACCCATCTCCCTTGTTCTCTGCGTCGTTCGATATATTCCCATGGGTATCCATTTTTCTTGTAGTACTTTCGTATTTCCTTCGCTTCTCCTTTTTTTCTTCCTTTCTCCTTCCAACTCTCCTGTAATAACTTACATTGTCTTGAAATCTTGTCCAAACTTTTTCTCTCCAATTATTCCCCAAATCATCCGTGCCACCTGATTTGCCTTTAAAACCGTTTCTCTTACGTGCGCACTCTCGTTGTGTCTCTCTCGTTAAATACATACCCTAGGTATTTGAATTCTCTTTCTTGCTCTATTATCCTTGCATTCCACTTCCACTGACTTTCTCTCGCACTACCTCTTCCTTTCCTGAAAACCATCATCTTGGTTTTTCCCACCTTTAACTCCAGCTTTTGCTCTTCATATATTTCTCTGCCATTCTCATAATTCCCTCTCTCCTCATTCGCTACTATTACCAAATCATCCGGATATTGAACATCTCATGTATATCAAAAATGTGAACAGCGTTGGGCCAAGTGGGCACCCCTGTCTAACCCCCTTTCTCGTCCAAATACATTCGTTCTCTATTCCACTTACACTAACTACACTCTTTGCCTCTTCATATATTTCTTTTATTTTTCTCACCATATTTTCGCTCATTCCCCTCTCACTCATGTGCTCCCACAACTTCTCCTGCCCACACTGTCAAACGCTGCTTTGAAGTCCACAAACAACGCGTACATCTTTCCGTTTTTCTTTTTAATTTCTCTTCCTGCTATATGGTTTAATATACAGGGTGGTGATAAAGTATGGAATATTCGCATTAACTCTGCGTTATTGTGAAAAATCCCCGCGCATCCGAGGGTCTGGTCTGATATTTTTTCCGTTCAAAAACTTATATTTTTCAAAACTCAAATTTTTCTACAGGAATTCAAAATCTACGAATTTTTTTGAGATAGAAACATGTGTCACATTAAGCTGAAAATTAAGTCACGGTCACCTTAGATTTTTAAAAATGTCGAAGAAATCGGTGAAAAATGGCGTTTTTTGAAAAAATGCAAGAACACGTCAACGTAGATTTTGAATTCCTTCAGAGAAAAATCAAAATTTTTGTAATTTCCGGAGAAACTGAAAACGGAAAAAAATATCAGACAGCATCACCGATTCACCGGATGCGCATAGTAAAAATAAAATCGACCTTTCTGAGGATTTTTTCTACATCCATGCTTCATTCCTCTTTTTTGAGTTTTTCTGTCTGTTAACTTCCTCTTTTGTTATTTTCTTACTTTCCATTTCCTCCATCTTTTACTTCTTGCTCTTTCCTCTTCTCCCTCTAATAACTCTACAAAATGCCTTCTTCATTCTCCTACCTCTATCCTCCCCATTTCATCTTCTCTCCCTTTATTCCTCTATTGATTTATGTATTCCACACTTCTGTTTCTCTTTTTATACTTTTAATCCTTTGCTCTTCTTCTTCCTTCACTTGCCTCTTCCTTTCCCTGCATTTCTTCTTGTATTTTTCTTTGCAGTTTAGATATTCCTCTCTTTTCGTTATCTTTTTCTATTTTCTTAGTTCTCTACATTCTATATCAAACTATTCGTTACCTACGTTTTCGCTTATGGAGGAATGGATTAATATTCATTTTGAAGGACGTTTTGGAAAAGAAGACAGGTTTCAGTCTTGTCTAAACAACATTGTCATTGTCAATACGGATAACGAAATAATGGTGTTAGATAAAAGTTCTTTCTTAAGGATGGTGGTATCTAAAATCTAATTGGTGGTATCGAGAGCCTCAACCCTTAGCTATTCAATGTATAAGACTGAAAAATATCGCTCAAAAACTAACGAAGATACAGGGAAAATGTCACCCAACTTTGGGTAGTATTTAGCACTACTCGAATCTTAATCATCTGGAAAAAAAAAGTTGGTACCAAAAGTTTCGTGTAAAAACAAGTTTATCCATCAAATGTACTTAGTACAATTATGTACTTAGGCTTAGCCCCAATTAAAATTTGCTGTCTCAGGAGGATTTAAATGAAATAAGAAATTTTTATTTTGTCATGTCTGTGTAGGAAAACTTAATTTCTATCACCTTTATTGATCCGGTCAAACTCAAGCATGAGCTCTTGCTAAAACAAAACAGAATTCTAAAAAATCCTGAAAACTGAAAGGGCTTTCTTTGTGAATAGTAGGCGGGGCTAGAAATCGAAGCACCATAAGTTGAGAAGATTCTAAACTCGATTAGGGGAAGACTTGACTGCGCTTTTGATCAAATCCAGCCCGAATAAACGCTAATTTATTAACAAGTCCCGACATTATCCTCGTCTCAACAATAATTAATGAATCCTTCCTTAAATCCCGTTGTGAAATTATAATTCGTCAAATGATAGAAAAAACGAGAGCAGCATCCCAGCTTAATCTTCGCAACGCCCGCTTAATCTGCGGCTTTGTCTTGATGATTTCCATGTTTGTGCCTATTTCTTGTGGGTTATAAAACACATAAAGCATTTAAGATAATAGCTTTTGATGTCGGATATTAAAATCACATGTGCTGAACGGGTTATGTAAATGACGCAAGGGGGAGAATAGGACCAACAATCCCCTACCTTTATGCATGCCGGTGTATTTGTCTTTGAGGACGGTGAATTCGTAGATTTTCCCAAACTCCTCGAACATGGGACGCAAGTCCTCCTCTTCGAGGTGTCTGGGGATCTGTCCCACAAAAAGCTTGATGACGTCACGGTTAGTTTGACCGTTAGGTGCAGGCTGCATGGTCGGTGAGGTCGGGATCAGCATTATATACAAACACGCATTCGCTATCGATCAGACGGGCAACGCAGACTATTTTTCTCGCAGTCGATTTAGCCTTCAGAAAAACACAACCTTTATGGCTAATAACTTATCGAAATCACTGAAATGTCTATAACTAACTCCCCGGGAGTTGAACACAATTGTCGGTGGTAACAGTCTTTACGTTTCACTGGGTTTGAGCTCCATTAATGGTAAATAAATAAATATTGCACTGGGAAAAAAAATTGTCCTAAAAACTAACGACCACAAGAGGACTTCACCTTCACAACACTAAACCAACACTGTTCCGGCAATGTCATATCCCCTAGGTCTTTGTGCAATTGCATCGTAGGCATAGCCAATCCTCTTCCACCCTTACCCAATAAAGAGGTGTAGGGTAGGACCCCTCGTACAGCTGACTCATACTCTGCGTAATTCCCGATAGAAAAGCTTTTCCACCACCGCCGCGCTTTCATTTAATAAAACGCACCCAGCAAAGTGCATTTGTGTATTGAATGTTTGGGGAAACAACGAAACACCTGATCTATAGATACAATGATTCCGTCAGTATTGAAATTCTTTCATATTTATTATGAATGGACCTGTCATAATGTACGAGAGTTTAAACACTATCAGGCAATATCGATTGAAGTATGACAAATTAATAACTGTTAAGTCTTTCCAGGATTCTATAATATTCATTAACTGATTCTTCAATGATGGGAATTTCAGTCACAAGGCATAATTTCCTTTAGTTTAAACATAGGCATAGGTATAGACAGGCAAAGTAAAATATTCATGTAAGATTGTTGATAATTTGACCGCACTGATTCTAGAATCAATTGGAGAACAAATACTTTTTCGATATTCAATAGTAATACGACGAGTAGTCGCGGGTTTTGACGTCCGATTGGTTGTCAACTACGAGTCAAAATGACAAGTAGTGCATCCATGAGGACTCAACAAGGCAACCAAGAGACTACGAATCGTATTTTGCAGATTATTTTATAAATTAAAGTATTGAGTAAGAAGTGTCAAGTTGACGTTGTAGTACCATCACTGTAATCAGGATTTCATTGGTTACTGGTATACTAAATACTACTTTGGATTAGTTCAATACTTAATGAATAAAATAATCACCTAATTTTTTTTACCCTCGGAAAAGCCTTTACCAATCTTATAATAAAAAATAGGTACAGGGTGATCCAACCGTTTTGTCCCACTTTTAAATTGGAATATCTCCGTTGTCTTACAAGTTAGAAGGTTGAATCAAATAGTGGATTATAGAGTAGACCTTCAAGTTTTGTTTGGTATATAGAAACAAATTTTTCAAGGTCAAACTTCGTCTCTGCTGAAAAAAGTTACATTTTTTAAATGGAACACCCGGTATATTTTGCATTTTAACCTCCCCACTCCACTTCACCATTTAAAAAAAAGGGAGGTTACTGCAATCACTAAAATTTTCGAATTCGAGATAAGACCGGATCTATACGTTTTGAGGTCTCAGGAACCCAAAAAAGTGGTTTTTAAAATGTGTCTGTATGTATGAACGTACGTTCGTGCGTACGTACGTACGTACGTACGTTCGTAAACACGCCACAGCCCAAACTACTCGACCGATTTGGCTGAAATTTGGTACGTGTGCATGTGAAAACCCAACTTAGATCTGAAAAGCTTTTGGAGCCAATCGTGCAACCAGAAGTGCCATTTTGGCACATCAACTTTTAAATTTTAAATGCAAACCCCCATTTTTCACGTCACCATAAGAAAGACGTTCAAATTCTGCATCTAAAAATGTATTCATTCTTAGTGCCCTTTTGACCAACAATTTAAAAAAAATTGATTTTTATCGGACTTTAAAATCGCGGTACAGCCCAAGCCCCTCAACCGATTTGGCTGAAATTTTGCACATGGGGATTGTATTACACGTCGAAGAGCTGAACAAATTTTGGATTCAATCGACCCACGGAAAGTGCCGTTTTGGCACACCAATTTCGAAACTTAAAATTATTCTCTCATTCACCCATCAAAAACAACTTTTTGAAAGATTTATTGTTATCATCAGAAAGGTCTTCAAATTCTGGTTTTAAATGAGATAAAATTTATTCGCATTTAGTACCCTTCGGGTAGAAAAATCGAAATTTTGTAATAACACTGAAACCACGTTAGAGCCCAAACTACTGGATCAATTTGTCCGAAATTTGGTACATGGAGGTTAGGTAACCCATTGAAGAGCTGAAAGGCTTTTGGGAGCAATTGGTCCACGGGAAGTGCCATTTAGGCATATCAACTTTAAAATCTTAAACACAATAAGTCACGGAAATCAAAGACCCATGCGTTGGGGAGGTTCCAGCCGCTTCTCTGCTGCCTTTTTTTTGGTTAGATCTGATCATTCTAAGTTTTGTATAGCATACCATAGCTTTACTTCTAACCGTTTGGCGGGAATTTTGAAATTTGTAGCGCGAACGTTAGCACTTTGAAGGACTGTACCGGGCTAACCACTTAAGATTTCAAAATGAAACTTACCACATAAATTATCTAAAATACTCTTCATTAACAGGGCATCAATTTTTAAATTTTTTTTGTTTTATTTTTTTCTCGAGATTTTCAAAATGCCAACGTTCGCGCTACAAATTTCAAAATTTCCGCCGAACGGTTAGAATTAGAGCTATAGTATGCTATACAAAACTTGTTTAGAATGATCAGATCTAACCAAAACATGCAAAATATACCGGGTGTTCCATTTAAAAAAAAGTAGGTTTTTTCCGCAGAGGCGAAGTTTGACCTTGAAAAATTTGTATCTATATACCAAACAAAACTTGAAGGTCTACTCGATGATTCACTTTTTGATTCAACCTGCTAACTTATAAGACAACGGAGATATTCCAATTTAAAAATGGGACAAAACGGTTGGATCACCCTGTACATTGACCATCCCCACGGTGAGTGAAAGCCTATTATCCACCAATTACAAGAAACTAGCCAGAAACTTTGTGTAAAAGCGACCGGAAGATGTACATCAATGCGATGTATATAGTAGTAATGCCTCCGCAGACGCACAGTGGTGTCAAAAAGGCGAAATGTTGAAAATTGGCCGTACAGAATCAAACAGCAATGAATAAACAAAAAAGGATAAAAACTTGCGAAGTATCTAGAATTGGCACTCTGGGGGATTGAAAAATTATGGAGGCGATAAGAAGCCCAAGTCAATGAAAATTTACTACAGTTACAAGAAGTACCAAAAGTAATGTGGAAAATAAGGCAATTTTGTAAAATTATCGCTCAAAGTGTTAAAGATAGTAAATTGGGATGAAAAATCAAAGGGAATGAAAATTAACCGTAGTAGAATTATAGAAAATAACACAAAAATAAGCCCAGCTACAGGGCTTTATAAAGGTTTCAACCCCTAAACTCCAACCCCCTATTTCACCACCCCCACATACTCTAAAGAAAGTTGTACTGTCAATTTCACCAACCTAATTCAATTCGTTGAAAAATTGCGGCTATTTAGAAATTCGCGTATTCGACCCCTCATTATTTCACCCCTTTATGATTTACAGGGGTGAATTTATTTCTAAAGTGTTACACAACTTCCTGCAATATCTACTTACTTCGGTTGTTCATAAATAAATCAATAGGATTTCAGAAAAAATAAATAAAATATATTTATCGACTTGTAAAGCATTAGGGTTTTTACTAACTAGGGGTTGATTTTAAGTTGAAGACTCATAAGCCTTTTTTCAATTTTGATGTCGTGTGTATTCCATTGACAGCTGTCAAAAATATCAAGTACCAAGTTTCATTTAAATAGTATCAATGAATCATTAATTTTTATTTAAAATCGCAATTTTCACATTTTTGGGAATACCTCAGGAATTAATCAAGTTATAGGGGGAGTTCTCTTCAGATCTTAATCACAAAAAAATTGCGCAACTTTTCTCTATTTATCAGACTTCGTAACTCTTACCATTTAAGAAATGCCAATGTTGAGCAGTGAAAAAGGAATAAACTGAGGGGTTGGCCACGAGGGAAATTCTTGTCCCGCGCATAGGAAATTGCAGGGAAATGGGAAATTCTTGGGTAATGGGAGAATTTTGGGGAAAGGATATCATTTTTGATGGGGAAATAAAAGGAAATGCTGGGGAAGTAAAGAGGAAATGATGGGGACATTTTGGGGAAATACCCCAGGGAAATACATAAATAATTTCAGAAATGAGCTTTGTGATTTTATGAGGAGAAATAATGGCGAGGTGAGAGTGGAAATTTTCAGGAAAAACAATAAATTTCCTGGGGAAATGGGGAAATAAATTGTTAGAAACGCTGGAAATAATAGGCAATTTTAAGGAAATGGGGGAAATGCTTGGGGAAATGTTAGGAATTTTGGAGGAAATGCCATAACAATTTTTGGGGGAAATGGAGAAATTTTTTGCAGGAAATGGGGAAATTTTGAGGAAATGGGGAAATTTTTGGGAGGAAATGGGGAAATTTTTGACAATGAAGGAAATTTTTGTCCCCTAGAATACATAGTGACCAGCCCCTCGGAATAAACCCTGTATACCTCAATTACATTATTTTCTATTCCTACCAATTTTAACCATTTAAAAATTATTTTTCACCTTCACTTGGCTATATTAAAGAATAAAAAAAGTTTTTCAAAATGCGGACTCGGTAGTTATTAAAAATTGACACCAACGTCTGAACTTCTGGCAAAGCGACAGGTTCCACGTCCCTAAAAATCAACTAAATCAATATTAACATCTGGATATATACATTTGGACTAAACAAAGAAGTCACACGAATAAGTCACCGGGCAAGGCAATTAATCATTTTGTGCTTGAAGGACGCCCCCAGTACTTAGTTTTTATTAATGAGGGTATGAATAGACAAGAAAATCAATTCACTTTTTTAGTGTTTTATTATACTTTCACGTGGTTATGACTGTGAAAACCTGTGGCTGTAGTTCAAACTTGCAGTCAATAGAGAGTCAAAAGGAAGGGTTACTTGGAAAATTTTATATGAGCAAAAATGTATATAGAATTCAATTCTCAAAAAAACTGATATACAGGGTATCCCTCGACGAGCGTCAGTTAGCCGTATCTGTAGAACTGTTTCTAGCATCGTCTTGAAAATTTGTATACAGGGGTTTCAATTAATTTTGAATCGACGTAAAATATTTTCATCAATGGCGCACTTCCGGTTATAGCGGAAATAGGTACTAACTTCCTTATTTTAAATGGAACATCCTGTATATTATGATATTTTTGGATTATACGTTTCATTCTAGGTAAACTTTTACTAAGAATTGATATGCCAAAAATCAACCATTTTTGAGAAAATCAAGAATTTCGCTTTTTTATGTCAAGTGCATGCCTAACTTTAAAAAGCTGTAACATCCTTACAGTATGAAATGAGAAAACGATATTAACTTGGCATGAAGGCTAATGTAGGGTGTATCCTCCCTTGGACTCAAATTGGGTCAAATATATACAGGGCTGTTCTCTGCAAATTTTTAAACATCATCGACTTCATTGGTCAAAAAGTCAATTTTTTCAAATGGAATGCCCCAACTATTTTATAGTACATCGATGCAGAATTTAATTGTCTATCATTTTAGTCTACATGTTTGCCATATTTAAATGAATAGTTTTTGTGATATTTCTAAGTATTTGGAATTTGACCAAAACTTCATATTTAGCACGATTTAATAACCATAGTTAGCTATGATTTTAGGAGCCTTTAGAGTTCCTTAAGACTGCTCAAATGAAAATTTAATCCTGTTTTAATCCTGTTTTAAAATATGGAATTTTGGTCAAATTCCAAATACTTAGAAATATCACAAAAACTGTTTATTTAAATATGGCAAACATGTAGATTAAAATGATAGACAATTAAATTCTGCATTGACGAGCCATAAAATAGTTGGGGCATTCCATTTGAAAAAATTGACTTTTTGATCAATGAAATTGATGATGTTTAAAAATTTGCAGAGAACAGCCCTGTATGTATTTGACCCAATTTGAGTCCAGGGGCGGATACACCCTACATTAGTCTTCATGCCAAATTAATGTCGTTTTCTCATTTCATACTGTAAGGATGTTACAGTTTTTTGAAGTTAGGCCTGCACTTGGCATAAAAAAGCGAATTTCTTGATTTTCTCAAAAATGGTTGATTTTTGGCATATCAATTCTTAGTAAAAGTTTACCTAGAATGAAACGTAGAATCCAAAAATATCATAATATACAGGGTGTTCCATTTAAAATAAAGAAGTTAGTACCTATTTCCGGTATAACCGGAAGTGCCCCATTGATGGAAATATTTTACGTCGATTCAAAATTAATTGAAACCCCTGTGTACAAATTTTCAAGACGATGCTAGAAACAGTTCTCCAGATACGGCTAACTGACGCTCGTCGAGGGATGTATGTATAACTTTTAACTTCTATGAAACTTCTATGAAAGTAATTTGATCGAGGGTCAAGTCGCCCTCTACAGAGCTGTAGACCAGTTTCGCACTTATTAGTGCTCTTCAATACATCACACTCCAGAAGGCAACTTCAGCGGTTTAAGTCCAATTATATCGGAAAAGTACGCATTGAAGGTGGTGTGAGACGACGCAAAGTGCCATCTCTGGCAGCTAACCTGTACTATCTTAATAGATTCGGAGTTAAGAACAATAAGTAAAATTAAATGAGGTACCTCTTAATAAATTCGCGAAAATCTGCTTGATTTGGGTTCACATCCTCAATGCGATATCCTTTGTAAACGATTCCACATTTTCTTATAGGTTTAATGCCTTCAATAACTTCGTGGAACGATGTCTTTACTTGATCATACCTCTCAAACTATTGGTCTGACAGAAGAAAGCTGCATACACCAAAATTGTAAAGCGTAAAATTGTACACATTCCAGCGTATAACTTTTTTCTATCAGACTATAATAGTTTGAAAGTTATGCTCAAGGAAAGGCAAGTTGGTTTAAGGGTTATTGAAGTCATTAAAACTACCCGAGAGTGCAGAAATTGTTTACAGAGGTCATCACATTGAGGATGTGAACCAGAATCACGCAAATTCCGAATTAATAGGGTTGCTTTTTTCTAAAAAATTCTAACCTTGTTTTGAATGCTCACATAAGAGGTGCGCTTGGTTTCATTTGAGCATAACTCGAAATCTAATGTTATAGAAAAAAATGGGCAGCTACGGAAGCGGCTGAAACCTCCCCACTTGGTGAATGATCCAATCCTATCACTAATATCACTTAAATTTTACTATTTACTATGCCTAAGTTTTACTCCACCAAACCAAATGTGTTTTCTGTGAGTTTTCTGAATTTTACGATCTTTTGCCAAAAGGGCATTAAGGTTGAGTACAATTTTGAAAACTAAATTTGAAGACTTTTCATGTGCTGATAGAGAAAATAGGAGTTCATTATTGAAATTTCAAAGTTGATATGCCAAAATGGCACTTGCCGCCCTCGGATTGCCACCAGAATTAAATCAGTTCTTCGGCGGGTGACGGTATCTCTACCTACCAAATTTCAGCCAAATCGATCCAGCAGTTTGGGCTGTAGCGTGTTATTTAATGTTTCCTCAATACTTCGAATTTTTCGATTTTATGCCAAAAAGGCGCTAAGTGTGAGTACACTTTCAGATACAGAATTTCAAGACCTTTCATGCGCTGTTAAGAAAAATTAGTGTTCATCAGTCAAATTTCATAGTTTACATGCCTAAAAGGCACTTGGCTTCTTCGGATTCGCAACAAAATTAACTGGGCTCACCAGAAGGCCAACACTAACTTGCATACCAAATTTCACTAAAATCCGTTCGGTAGTTTCCGAGAAATCGTGCTCACATACGTACATACGTACGTACATACACACAGACATTTTTTAAAAACCACTTTTTCGTGATCCTGAGACCTTGAAACGTAAAGATCTGGTGTTATCTCAATTTCGAATTTTGGACTGATTGCAGTAACCTCCCATTTTTATATTGGTTGTGGGGAGGTTAAAAAGGCAGCAGAGAAGCGGCTGGAACCTCCCCAACGCGTAGGTCTTTGATTTCCGTGACTTGTGTTTAAGATTTTAAAGTTGATATGCCTAAATGGCACTTTCCGTGGGCCGATTGAATCCAAAATTTGTCCACCTCTTCGACGTGTAATACAATCCTCATGTACAAAATTTCAGCCAAATCGATTCACTAATTTGGGCTATAATGTATTTTTAGTGTTATTAAAAAATTTCGATTTTTTGACCCAAAGAGCACTAAATGCGAACGAATTTTGTCTTATTTAAAACCAGAATTTGAAGACCTTTCTGATGGTGACAATAAATCTTTCAAAAACTTGTTTTGGATGGTCAAATGAGTGAATAATTTTAAAGTTGGAAATTGGTGTGCCAAAACGGCACTTTCCGTAGGCCGATTGAATCCAAAATTTGTTCAGCTCTTCGACGTGTAATACAATCCCCATGTGCAAAATTTCAGCCAAATCGGTTCAGGGGCTTGGGCTGTAGCACGATTTTAAAGTCCGATAAAAATCAATTTTCTTTTTATTTTTGGTCAAAAGGGCACTAAGAATTAATGCATTTTTAGAAGCAGAATTTGAAGGCCTTTCCTATCGTGACGTGAAAAATGGGGGTTTGCATTTAAAGTTTAAAAGTTGATGTGCCAAAATGGCATTTCTAGTTGCACGATTGGCTCCAAAAGCTTTTCAGATCTAAGTTGGGTTATCACATGCACACGTACCAAATTTCAGCTAAATCTGTCGAGTAGTTTGGGCTGTGGCGTGTTTACGAACGTACGTACGTACGAACGTACGAACGTACGAACGTACGTACATAATACAGACACATTTTAAAAACCACTTTTTTGGGCTCCTGAGACCTCAAAACGTATAGGTCCGGTCTTATCTCGAATTCGAAAATTTTAGTGATTGCAGTAACCTCCCTTTTTTTTAAATGGTGAAGTGGAGTGGGGAGGTTAAAATATACAGTGCGAGTGTAAAGTATGGAATAAAATTCCTTAAATTTTTGTCCTTGATTTGTGGCAAAAATCCTCGGACAGGTCGATTTTATTTTTGTAATGCGGACTTGATATAGAGGGCAGTTATTTTCTCAAACTTCCAGTTTAACCGGAAATGGCCTTAACTTAGTTTTCTCAAAGGGAATGACACTTTTTTCGTAACGGATTCGGAATCTACGATTTTTTCTAAGTTAGAAACATGTATCACACTTTACCGGAAGTACAGTCACGGCCACCTCAGATTTTCAAAAATATCGAAGAAATCGGTCAAAAACCAAGATTTTGGAAAATCGCAAAGACACGTCAACCTTATTTTTTTGAAATAAATTCAACTGAGCAATTTAATTTCCTTTTATTTGTCTTTGTTTTTTCAAATTTTTTCACTTTTCACAATCTGCCAAAATAGCAAAAAGAATTTTTAAAAAATGTAATCGCGCAGTTGAATTTGTAACAAAAAAATAAGGTTGACGTGTACTTGCGATTTTTAAAAATCTTGGTTTTTGACCGATTTCTTCGATGTTTTTGAAAATCTGGGGTGGCCGTAACTGTACTTCCGGTAAAGTATGATACATGTTTCTAACTCAGAAAAAATCGTAGATTCCGAATCCGTTGAGAAAGAAGTGTCATTCCATTTGAAAAAACTAAGTTAAGACCATTTCCGGTTAAACCGGAAGTGTTAGAAAATAACTGTCCCCTCCATCAAGTCCGCATTACAAAAATAAAATTGACCTGTCCGAGGATTTTTGTCACAAATCAAGGAGAAAAATTTAAGGAATTTTATTCCATACTTTACACTCGCACTGTATACAGGGTCATTCAAACATGTCTCACCGGGCGAATTTGTCATCTATTCGTTAGTTAATGAGTTAATGCCAGTAAACTATATTATTTATTTCAAATTTGTTTTAGAGGGGAACACCTGCGCATATATTCAAGTAATTTTCTCTACTTCCGGTTTAACCGGAAACGACGTCGGCGACGGCCAAACGGAAAACGGCCACTGCCAAATGTTCTAGGTCCAAATTCTCCAAAATCGAAGCTGCGCTACTGCCCCAATGTAGGATTATGAGGGCTAATGACCTTTTTTTGTCAAAAAATTGTCTAAATTTTTTGTTCTCACCATCTTTTGACATAAAGTATTAAGTGTTGTGCGTTTTAAACGTAATTGTCGTTTAGATTGCTTATTGTCAAACGTCAAAATACGTTGCGTGAAGGCCCTATTCTTCAGTCACACAATTTGCCATTATATCTCTCCAAAATTCCAAAGCAGGAAATGGAAGGTGAAGGTGAGGATGAATAATAAAAATTGTTAATGAAATTGCTGCAGAATATTTTACAAAACACCAAGACTGAAGACATTTTCTGGTGCTTCAGTGAGATCATTTCAAGATAAGAAGCTAATGCTCTGGCAACTGTAAGATTTTAGATATCGAAGCGAGAAATCCTTTGTTAATAAACAAGATTTCTAAATTGTCTTAAACTTGAGTGAGTTTGTGGATAGGCAACCAGTAATTTAGCTCTTAATGAAGGTTATTAATTTTAAGACGGTGCAGATGGTCATCAAAACTTTCTGAAACTTATCGATAATTTTTCCTTACATAAACGAGATCATTTTGTTTGCTTGTATGCTAAAGATGAATGTGTTCAGCTCTTTATTTCTTATCACTCATACACAAATGACGAAAAAAGGAGAACACCTTTCAAAACGAGGAAGAACCTCATTCGCGATATATAAGTATATGAAAGGTGGCCTAATTTTTCACCCAAAGTACCCCAGCTTAATGTGTTTTATGGAGGGTATAAAGTATCTGCATAAAGTAGGTAAAAACTCGCTTATCTCTGGACCTAGTGGGATGATCCGAAACGCAGAGGGTTATTGAAACTTGAGATAATCCGGAAAATATTGCGAGCCCCGTAAAGAGTAGATTTTTTTAATGCCGCCGTTCATAATCTCAAACGATAAATCTACGATTTAAAGCGATGCACCTGCGCTAGATAAATCGAATCTGTCCCGGTGTTAACCTTTGTTTGCTCGACTTTGTGAAATTAATGCAAATACCCCAAGGAAGCATGAAATCCTTCGACCGTCTTGAACCCGGTCCTCCGGAACGGACCCTTGAGGCTGTCGGACACGGTCCGGGGACGATTTATGCCAAAATTTTTATTCGTGACTCAATTTGAATAAAATTCTAATTATTACCGAAAAGGGTGAAGGCTTTTTGTGTTCACAACCCCTGGCGTTCATTGATCTCTCATTCGTCCTTTTGGATGCAGAAGGGTGCATCTTCCCGCGGTCGATGAACTTTAATCGATGACGTCATCTCGAATGCGTGTCATGCACGTGCATGCACATGCGCCCTGTGATTTTTTCACACGGACCATTTAATCCAATTCTAATTTTTTGGAAATAATTACAACTGACCGCATTTAAATTATTGAATTTTACATGTGAGTGGCGGCCGTGGGTTTTAATTAAATTTTAATTCAAATTGAAATTATTTTGTACGCAGTGGTAATATGCCATTAATTAAACTGCATCCACAAATCAATAACCGCCGAACTTGCCTGCTTTTTCTGGTTAAAAGTTAATTAAGACTTTGATTAAGGGTTGCACGTTCGTCTTGACCGCAGTGGTTTGACCAGGGGAAGTGCCTTCTCGAGTTAACTTTCTCCTTGCAATAATTTAGCAGAGAAGACCTCGTTAAGGGTCCACGCGCTTTTCTTTACTTTACAACTCAACTTACACAACCATCTAAAGTTTCAAGGCACACTTTCCGACAATGAGGACATTTAACACTTTGGTGATAGCCTGGGTTGGGCTTTCAAGCGAGAATATTACCGATGCGAAACCTGATACCCATCAGGATTACTTACTTCACGTTTATTTTGGAGAAAATCTCATCTTTTTATTATGGAGATCTTATCGCAGGATTTTTATTATAGTGTTTTCTTTTGATCAGTGTTTATCTAGGCTAACAGATATTAGACGTCACGTAGGTTGATATACCACTATTACTTACTATAAAAGAGAACATCGATTTATTGATTACATGTTTTTATGATATTGTCATAAAAAATTAGTAGTTTTGTTCTCCTGTAAACATAGGGTTGAATATACACGTCCTTTCTAGGGCAAATCTTCACCTTCACTTTTAGGTTCCTAAGACCTAAGAATTTTTTTAAGCAGTGAAGTGGAGTGGGGCGGTTAAAACATGTTCGCATATGGAGGACTTGTGTTGTTTCTGTGGAAAAAACATTGCAAAGGAACAACATAACGCATTTGTTTAAACAAATTTAAATACCTGAATCTTTCGAGCCACCATTCAAAAACTTCGGACCGGTTTCGGCTATCTGACAGGACCTTTACAAATTGCCTCCTATTGATTTTTTTTTCAGATTTTTAGTAACACCATAAGCGTACGTTTTTAGGGAGACTTCGTAGATTTTTTGCATATTTTTCTGTTACGGGCATTCTCACGAATTAATTAATAATAACAGATCTTGTTTCATCTGCTCAATTGTTAGAAATAAGTACAGAGGATGATTCCTTGCATCATTTTATTTAAGTTTATTTAAGGGTTGAAAGTGGGTTAGTGATAAAATCACGAGAGTATATATCACAGATTTCCAATTATCTGAAAACACGACAACTCAAATTTCTCTTTTGTTCGCTAAATCGTTTATAAAAGTTCCTCATATTAGTTTTTCGCCAGTAATTTCACATACGACCGTTGGAAATTTATGAATTTTGCATACAACCGAAATTGGTTTCAATATTTCAGGAGAATCGAATCTCCCTAACAAAAAAACAACGAATATTTGTTTGCTTACCAAGCCGAAACGAATGTATCGTAAACCATAAAGAAAGAATGAAACTGTTTAGTATAGTATCATACAAATCATCATAAAAATTCGGGAGATAACCTCAAATGTTAGCAATATTACGAGACGTGCAATAAAGTTTCATAAAATAATTTGACATCCGGATCCAATCGGTGTAAACGGCAACGTTAATAAATCTCCTCGCGTAAACACATGAATAATAAAAAAAATCCTGAAAAGTCGTAATTTTTTCTCTTATCACGTTTGACAGGGTTATATTTAGACCTGGGTGAACATCGGTTGTTTCGTGAAACACAATTTCTCCAGGCCATATATCATCTTAAAGTGGTTGGTTGACGTGAAAGACGAATACGATGCAAAATGCATTTAAGTACGGGAATAATTCAAAGTCGTCCATGCGGTCGTTATAACAGATGACAAAGATGAAAAATTCTCATGAAAATTCCTGGCGGATGGATCGTCGACGGCCTAGATTCCCCACGGCGGAAATTCGCGCTGTTCTACATACTTCCCTAAATTGATGTTTAAATTGTTCTTCTTTGTACGGAAGCGAAATTCTTATTAAATTTTATTTGCATCTTTACAACGGAGCTTGTACGCGGGAGAATATGAAATTTCCGTTCGGATTGATTCACCAGCTGAACTTCTATGCGCATTTTATGAACACTATCGATGGAATACACAGTCCATTTCACTACCATAACTACCTGATGTTCCCTGCCAAAAATGGATTTACTTCCTGCATCCGAGCAGGAATCTGATGTTTCTTTGAACGACGTTAGAGCTGTAATAAGTTGTAATAAGTTCCTTTTAGAATACGAGCATTTATGGTTGTCTTCTAATGCTGAAGCAAAATTGGTGGAGGCGCCGCGTCGCGCAATACCAATTACTGCATTTCATTGCGTTCAGATGATCTCTGGTGACTAGGTTTTGCATTTCAGTTCTTAAATTGTTAAATAGAAGATACAAATCAATTATTCAGGATTCAGTTAAAAGAAAAATAAAGGGATGCGGCAAAAATTGAAATGGACAGTTTCGGTAGTTAACAGTTTCTGCATTAATTGATTAATT
Source organism: Pycnomerus fuliginosus (assembly GCA_963924575.1). Taxonomy (NCBI): domain Eukaryota; kingdom Metazoa; phylum Arthropoda; class Insecta; order Coleoptera; family Zopheridae; genus Pycnomerus; species Pycnomerus fuliginosus. Next base: position 18,222,451 of record OZ004624.1, on the reverse strand, counting down.
GCTTCCATTGTCTTCACAAAATAGCTAAAATCCATTCATTTTCTATTGAAGATCAAACATTTTTCTTGAACTGTACAACCCTAATTTGTAAGGGCCTGTACATTTGACAATTTGATCGAATTTTGAAGGGAAAGCAAAAACATTACATAACCCAAATCTTCTAGGGTCTATTCCCAGGTGGCACATTATGTTGGTTGTAAAGGGGTGTCATATATCACCTATATATGTATAAGGTTTCTATATAGACAATGTCTACTCGATATTGGTACGACATCGTATACAAAATTATGTAACTATATATTTTGCCCATTACAACTCCGATATAGGTGCTAAGTAGAAAAAACTACATTGATTCTTTGTTATTGGCCCAATAAAGGTTAGACATTTATAAATCTATGTTGATTATATCAATATGAGACCCATATCTATGAACTAGATACAATCAACATTAGTATTTCTCAGATTGATTCTATATAGAATAGACATGAACACTTTTATATTGATTTGGCCTGTATCTTGCCTATAAATACAATCTATATCGATGGTAATACATAGGATCAATATCAAAATGTTCGAGGTATTTTATATAGGCTAGATCGGGGGCTATTTTATGGACGATTTAATATTGTACCATTGTCTCAATTTACTTGGAATCGCCATGGAAAATTCCAGGATGGTGCTACATAGAATCAACTTGGAACTTATACCTATACTTCAAGATTTGAGTTTCTTGCCTGAACAAGCAAATTTTGCAAGAGATTGAAATATGTACAAGTGTCTCGAATGGGACTGTGGATAAACATTTGCCAGGTATTGGTGGAATAGTTTTCAAAGTTTCAAGCAAAAAAGTTCAGTACTACTTTTCCGGCGAAGGAACGCCATTGTGCCGTGCGCTGTGCGGTTGTCACTTGTTATTCCTACGCAGTACGTTTTCGCATCCCAAATAATCACGTTCCTTGAAGTACCGATTTCAAGAGAAAACTAAACTTGCAATAGTATCTGGAAATGTAACAATAATATTCATTTTGAGAATATAGGATCAGACATGCCATGATTTTCAAAGTTTCGAGCCAAAAATTTCGGCACTACTTTTTCAGCGAAGGGATGCCATTGTAGTTGCCGCTTGGTGTTCCTACGCTCCCTACGCGTCCCTGTTACCCTCTACTCAATTGCCTCGTCTTGTCGTCTTGATCAGAACGCGTTGTGCTGTCTGGTGTGTGTTAATAAAATAAAATCAAATTTGGATTTTGGTTGGAGCTAGTCTAGTGTGGTGTTCTTTTCCGGCGTCCTTGTTACCTACCCTCTACTCAATTGCCTTGTCTTGATTGAACTAGAGAAAAACGCATTGTGCTGTCGTCTGGTGTGTGGTGTTAATAAAATAAAGTCAAATTTGGATTTTGGAGCTAGTGTGGTGTTGTTTTATTTCATTGTACTTACAAAATAAACTAAATATTGATTCAATAAAAAGATTTAAGGTTAACAAGTATATATGTATTTTGCCCTATATCGGTCCTCTCTAGATTAAAATATAAATTCCATATTGATATCCACATTTACCCCATGTATTTTGCAATATGTTGCTTATATTGGTTTTCACATGGAAATGAGATAGATTCTACAAGCATTCTATATAGAAGCCTATATGCATTCCATCTCTCAAAGCGTTAACATTTTATATCGATTTTATATTAAATAAATATATGGAATCTACATTTAATCAGTTTATAACCTACATCGGTTCTACATGGTGTGCTACCTGGGATTTTTATTGTTAGAAGCAGTATCACAGATAAACGTACCTGAGGCTTTTTCGTGAATATTTTTCTTTACACTTTATTCAAAACTGCACGCACACAAAGGCCATTTTGGGCCAATTCAGAGCAATTGCAAAATTTTTACATTTGTCATGTTTTCTGACGTATCGCATTGAAATCGCTTCTATCAACTCACCTGTTAGTAAAATTCTTTGCAAAATTTCTTCATACCAACAAAAAATTCAAATTTTGACGTTCTGTCACTTCAATAGAAAATGAATGGAGAGTACTTCTATTACAAGGGAGGAAAGTGTATGGTATAGTAGAATTTAATGCCCGAAGCTTGCCGATGGCAGTAAATACCAAAGAGAGGGAACGGTGTACATTTTAAGGATTATGTCTCGACTTATCTCTGCTGTTCATAACCTTAATGTGACAGCGGTGATGACAGAGTTGAAGCAAAGTACAGCCTTGAGACAGTCAAATTATGAAAGCTTCATGGTCGATAATTAAAGATATTTTAAGCATGAGATGATTTAATGCGTAAAGCAGACATACAAATAAAACATATTTTTGGTAAATTAATTGAAACTTCTAGAGAAATTAATATTTTACAACACGAAAGCTTGTTCGATACTTACGGCTATCCGTCGTACATTTAGACACAATTCATTTTGTCGTCGAAAATTTTGTCGTTAAGTGCAAGGTACTGATGCACTGATAGCAGTGATAGCGGACAGTGTTTCAATAACAATTTTGGCACTGAAGACCACTAGAGACATGCAAAAACACTCACAGCCAATTTCCGTCAAAGAAGTCCTCAATTTCACGGCTTTTCAGAAGAATACGAGCACACTTTTAAAGCACACACCTCCGCGCACCCTCCGCGTGCGGCGCACTATACGTAACTTGAAACTGTAATGAATGTAGTGATGGGTTGTTAAATAACAAGTTGTTATTTTATAACTGTTATTTGGGTCTATGAAACACTTTGGGTCATAACAGTTACAACAGTTATGACGTATTAAAAATAATAGTTATTTTTAATAACAGTTTTAACGGTATTATATGATAAATACCCGCTGCACTGATTGGGACTGAATTGTCAACTGATACCACTGATAAGTGATACCAACAGGTTAACAGAACATAACAAATAACAACACACTCCAAGGATACGGAACGAATACCATAACAGTTATAGGACGTAACAAATAATAAAATAGCATTCATTAAATATTAATCGTTGCAAACCAAAAAATATTCTTCAAAGGTTGTGAGAAATACTTGAAATAGCTGGTGAAATAATTCTGCTTTATAAATGAGACATGTAAGAGTAGATGATCGCAGATTTGATATGAAACTGATCATATTAGTTAATGAAATAGCTGTTATAAAATAACAGTTATATTTAACTGTTATTAAAATATAACGATAACAGGTGTAACTGTTATGGAAAAATAACAGTTTTTACCCATCACTAAATGAATGAGCAATAAGCATTAGTGATAACTGATAGTGTTGCCATCAGTCGATCGACTGACTGACTTTACTAGATCGCTTGAAGCATTTCACCAGATTTTCAGTAGGTCTCTTGAAGCATCTCACCAGATTACGTCAAAAATCCCTTGAAAATGACCATTTTTTGTATTTTGTTTGCGAAGCCCCGCACATGGAAAATGTATAAAACATTTTCGAATCTAGAGTCTACACAGAAAAGATGCCGCCAAACAGATCTCTCTACCTCTAATAGTTTCGGAGATATAGCGTTTTAAAAATGTAGGTATCAAGTCAAAAATTTTTTCCCAAATAGTATAGGAAATTAAACGCATAGAATCTTATGTTTTGTACATTTTCCACATGCAAATGTTTGGCAAAACAACATAAGTACAAGAAATGGTCATTTTCAAGCGATTTTTGACGTTGCAAACCTAACTTTCGACCGCTAAAACTCCGGAAGTATTGGAAGTAGAGAGTTCCGGTTGGTGACTGCTTATTCACAATATAGTATAGAATAAAAAAGACAATATGCACGTACGGTGCCTTGCAAATGTTTGACGAGTCAAGATTTAAAAAAAAGCCATTCTCAGGCGATTTTCGAAATTTTTGCTCTAAATTTGAACGGCTGTATCTCCGAAACTATTAGATGTAGAGAGTTGCGGTTGACGTCATTGTCTTTGTCAGAGCCTATAGAAAAGTGAAGGTGTCTTTCATTTTGACCAAGTTCTCAACAGTTTTGCCTATACAGGGTGTTTTCTAACCGCTTGTAAGTTTTTTAACCTCAGATTGCCCATCGAAAATGGTAACGATTGGCACAACATTTTTTAGGTCGAAGTCGTCTCCTAGAGAAGTTAGGGCTTTACAATAGGGAGCAGTTTTTCTTATTTGGATATCTCTAAAACCACTCATTAAATAAAAAAATACCAAGACTAGTAAAAGTTGCAGTTTAAGCTGCAGTTTACAACAGGCAAAACCATTTTTTAAATGCGTGACCTTGACAAATTTTCCAGTTTCCTCAGGAACGGATATCTCCAAAACCACTCTTTAAATCAAAAAATACCAAGTATAGTAAAAGTTGGAGTTTGCATTGCCCGTTCTAACAGACACCACCATTTTTAAAACGAGTGAGTCCGGAAAAATGTGTCAAAAATGCCTCAGTTTTCTGGGGATCCCGTGGCCATAATCCAACGAAATTCACAGTGTAAATGTAAATTCATTGGATACTAGCTTCTTCCAAATTTCATTCAAATCCGTTGATCCGTTCCTGAGATAATTAAGAAAAACTGCTCCCGATGGCCCACCTCACCATTTTCGATAGGCAGTCTGAGGTTAAAAAGCTTACACGCGGTTAGAAAACACCCTGTATAGTCCAATAAGTGAAAAAATTTACCTTTCTGAGCAAAACCCCGTATATTTTCAGTTCCTTGAAAAGGTATAATAATTCTTAACAAAAAAGTTGATGTGCGTTATGTACTTTAAACGCCAAATTTACAATTTGTCATAATATTTTTATTGGCGGAAGAGGTCTTTGGAAGCGATTGAAATTGCTAGTTTATCTAGAATGGTCAAAATGCTAGAAGTAAGTGAGTTGACAATTTTGGTTTTACAGATTGTCTTTTTTTCGTATTCAGGATTATTAATTAAAACTTACGTACATTCTTACCCCGTTAAATAGTTTACTTTTGTTTTTAGGTAGCTAATGCATATAAACTTTTTGTTAAGAATTATAATACCTTTTCAAGGAACTTAAAATATGCCTGGTGTTTAAAAAAATTTAATTTTAGTGATTACTTAAAGAATATGTTGATTTGTTTTTTTGAATTGACCATCGTAATCACCGTAAAAAATACAATTCTTCGTTAATTTAATCGATTTTGTATCTTCAGTATTAACAAAGTTAGTAATTGAGCGGAGATAAAATAATACACCCAGTATAGGCGTTTCATAACCTGTAATAGTGCATGAAAGATTCTGGAACAAATTGTGCAACCCAAAGTTCAATTTTAACACATCAACTGAAATTTTAAGTATGGAAACCCCGATGTTTGACATAAAAATAATTGGACTGACAGTCAATGACTTAAACTTACAGTTGATGACAGTAACGTAACGTTACAGGATGTTAACCTTAAAAGATTGAGTGTTGTCAGAGGTGTATTATTTCTAATAAAGAGCTAAATAAGGAAACTTTAAATTATTGAATTTTTTTCCAATTTAAGTAAATTTAAAACAAATTTCTGAGAAATAATTCAATTACTTCCGCCCACTGGTCACATTACATTAAATAGTCTTTATTATAATTAGTTACATATACGTAGGCACTTAGCTGTAGGTACAAAAATTTCGTAGGAATTCCTGCGCAAGAGAACACTCGATAACAGTATCCTGGCAACATATTTCCCTACAAACACCTTCAGCTGTCAATTAGGAAGCAGGCTGGACGTAAGTAAATATAAAATAATATAAGAACAATAAACATGGGAATAGCAAGTTTTTCCGAACAGGAGGCCGCTGTCATAATACAGAACGCCCTCAAGCACTATTTACAAATACGGAAAGGCGGCAAAGGAGTGCATGCGGATAATGAGGAGGGAAATGTTGACAAAGGCGATGGTAAAATGTATTTCTCTATAGATTTATAAAATTTATTGTTTTTCTGTAATTGTCTTGATTTACAGAGCTCTGTTGGAGGATATAAACGAGTTGTGTAAAAGATTGCAAAATCGGCGAAAGAGGAAGGAGGAAATTAGGAAAATTTGTGATGAGATCGACGAAATTGGGAGGGATTTGAAAGCGGTTTCGAAGCTGGATGATTGCAGGATTTTTGAAACTTCTTTCAGTAATTATGAACAAGTCAGGGACAAGCACGAAGAGAAGTTGAAGGAGTTTAATAGAAAGTGGTGGGAGAAGCTGGATTTTGAAGAGGATAAGCTGTAAACTATATTGCGCACCATTGTGTAATTGAATAAAATCTATTGAAAAAAAAATTCATATTTCTCCTGTAAGTACTTCACTATGTTCAATAAACAGGCGGTTCCATAATTCGTAGTAAAATAAGTCATTTGTACGAAATCCTAGAGCTGGATTGTTATAATGCTACGTTTTTATTTTTCTAATTTACACTTTAAACTTTGAATCATCCGTAATTTACACTTTAAACTGTAAATTAGCCCTAATTTGCAGTTTAAAGTATAAATTAGAAAAATAAAAAAGTAGGATTCTGTTTACAGTTTAAAGTGTAAATTAGGGATAATTTACGCTTTAAACTGTAAATTAGGACTAATTTACTTAAAGTGTAAATTAGAGGCAATTAGGACTAATTTACAGTTTAAAGTGTAAATTAGAAAACATAAAAAAGTAGCATGTCAGCGCTAAGCTTTCGAACATTCATAATGGACACAACTGAACACTTTTTAAGAGGATAATGTTTCTTTTGGATCTCATAAGGTGCAAAGCTATTTTACATTATATTCTGTAACTTATTTCTTTTATTAGAAAAAAAACATCTCTCAAAGATATGAATATGTATGTATATTATAAGTAGGTAGACGTCCGAATTCATCCAGTCTTAATAAGTTTCAAAACCCTTACAATCAAACTTGTTTGATGAAGTTAAAGTGTAAAGAGATCCGTTCTGAAGTTAAAGCGAGTTTCTTACGTTTCCCAATTCCGGTGCACTTCACTCAAAGTCATGCAAGTTTCCCCTTTTAGACAAACCTTCCGACTACATAAACATTGCTTCATGTATGCATAATTTCTATGTAAATTACACGATTGTAATTTTTTCCCAGCAGCTGCTCAAAACTGCTGGGCTTATGTGATGTAGTAAATTCGTTTTTACTGCCCCGTGTGGTAAATTACTCCCCGCTAAATTTATCGAGACTTGCCACCTAACTATTACAACAACAATTGTATTTATTAAAGAATATTTATCTTCGAGGCGGAATATATTCACGAATCATTATATCTTCGACAGCATTCAATGTCTAAAACGAGAATTGTGGAATCTTAAGGGCGGGGGTCAAAATTAACTTACCTCTAGATATAGATGAATAAGTAATCTCGTCACATAATAGACTATTATTAATTGAGCAATCCATACCACACCAAAAATCTTCGATGACAGGGCAAGGGGTAGTATGTAGACGCCTGTGCACGAACCGGGTAAGTCGTATAAAATTTCCCAGTCATCATAAATGTCCCTCTTCTTCATCTAAAAGGAATTTCACTGAATGTGAATTTGCATCAAAAAAAATTAAGCTGAAATAGTCTTTAGTCTTTATAACGAAAACAGAAACAATGAAGAACAGATGGCATGGAATCGAAAGAGTTCACAATAAATAAAGGACTTAGGCAATTCTGAGTACTAAGCCCAACACTATTTGTAATAGTTATGGATGATATAATCAAGGAAATGCAAAAGAAGGTGAAACATGTACATCAACTGCAAGAAAATGTAAGACACTGAAATGAGGAACTGGAGAAGGAATAAGTGAAAATAAATACTGGCAAAACAAAGGTGATGATGATCGGAAAGGAAAACATTAATATGAACATAGAGGTCAATGCGGAAAAAATAGAACAAGTGGAGGTATTCAAATACTTGGGTGTAACCATAAAAAGGCATGGATTATGAATTAAATGAAAAAATCAGCAGCGCTACCAGACTTAAGAGCTTTAAAACTAAGGCATTTCTACCATGTTTTTGAAAATCTACCGTATCACGTTTGATGCATGTTTTTGACTTTAAGAAACACGGTAGAAACCGAATCCGTTAAGAAAAAAGTAGGTTTCCATTTGAAAAAAAAATAGGATCATTTCCAGTTGAAATATTTTTGAATACCTATTGGTTTCAACTATATACAGGCCTCGAGTTTCAAAATAACATATTAGAAATTCATAAATACCTGCCTTGTGACTGATGGTCGCATTATCAGCTGTATTATCGTCTCCAGATCTGAGTAGGGACTTTGGTGGGTCAGCTGCCTTTGCCTCCTTATATCTTTGGGCACACTTTGAGAAGTCCATTCCCAGGACACCAGACAAAATTAAGTCAATAATGGAAATGACCACCATTGAAACGATCCACATCAGCAGAAACCACTTCCAAAGAAACCGAGTCTTCTTCACACCATCTAAGAAAAATTCAATTTTCATTAGAATAGAAAATTATGCTTACCGACAAGAATTTTCGTGGACAAGCCCAGCAAAATTATGTGGAGAAAGAAAACCAGGAACATAAAAATGCAGAATCCACTTGGCCTCATTGTCAAATTTGGAAATAGCGGAATAATCATGTTATATTCGCTTGCAAGGGCATTTCCTGCAATTCTGCTCAGTTTTTGAAAAATGTTGAAGGTAAGGACTTACTATCAAGCAGAGTGTGGTACAGTCGAGAATACTTGGGTCTATCTTCAGGTTCTGTCGCACGATCTTGAGGTATTCCGGTAAAAAAGATAAGGAGAGCTGTTAAGCTCAATATTACGTAAATAACACCCACAGACTGAGGACACAAGTTTGAATTTTAGCTAAATTTAAACACTGTAATTACCATTCCAAACATTGACGTGATTTTCAAAATAGTGTCCTGATTTATTTTAGAGAATTCCGAAGGGGATTTTGGAGAACATGCTTTGTAGCATGAGGGTAGTTTAGGAGGCATAATTTACATGCGGATGGCATTGTCAAGATGACACTGAATGACGGGCTATGATCATGGCATGAAATGTCAATTCTGGTAATAATTTTTGACACTCGATCAGGGGCCAAATTTTTGAACCATGTGAAAGCAATTCCCATGAGATCAATAAATTTTCCCATTTTTCCATGTCACCTTATGCAACGTACTTATCATGTGGAATTGTGATTGAATGAACTGATGACAATTATTTGTCGACGCTTTGTAGCAAAAGCTGTCCATTTTTGGAGGTTGGATTGTCAACTAAATGTCAACTTTTCATTTACAAAATGAACATAATTACCCAATTTTTAACTTCTACGCTCAAGGCGGAGCAGTATATAAAATCGATCAAAAATTCGAAATTGAACTGACATCAAATCTTTACGTTTCGGGGTCCCAGGAACCCAAAAAACCTATTTTTGAAAAATGTGTGTCTGTGTGTCTGTGTGTGTGTCTGTCCGTGTGTCTGTGGACACGCTACAGCCGAAACTACTGAACTGATTTTGATGAAATTTGGCACACATATTCAGTGGGAGATTTGTAGGTGCTGATTAGAATCTGGGCTACACCGGCTCACGGAAAGTGCCTTTTTGGCACATCAACTTTAAAAATTTAAATGCAAACCCCCATTTTTCGCATTACCATATGAATGCTCTTCAAATTCTGCTTCTAAAAATGTATTCATACTTGGGCCCTTTTGACCAAAAAATGGTGCCGTGAAAAAAAAACTATGCATAAATGTATATTTTTATTACCGGATTTGATAACTGATTTTTTTTCAAGCCGAAAACCTTAGTGCCATTTTTTCGAAAAATGTCATTTTAGTGGCAATTTATTTTATTGTCTGTGCGGGAGAGGAGCTGATTAGATTTTGAAGCCGATCAGTCAACCCGAAGTGCCCTTTTGGCATAGCAACTTTCTTATTTTAAATATTTAAAAATTTAATAAATGCTGCTGTTATTAATCCAATGCAGTGCGGCGTAGAAGTTCCTGCCGTCTCCGAGACCGCCTTTTTTAATTTTTTTTACTCAGTCTGGGGGGGATTTCACAGTCGGCAGTGGTGTACAAATTTTCGGCAGTGTTAGTGGCAGTGGTTGCAAAAATTGGGCAGTGGTTGCAAAAATTGAGCAAATTCGACAGTCGGGGGACTTCACAGTCGGCAGTGGTGTACAAATTTACGGCAGTGCTCTGAAAATTCGGCAGTGGTGTACAAATTTTTGGGGTGTGAAATGCCCCCCAACTCAGTCTAATTTTTCATCTAAACGTTTTATAAGTAAATGTTGCTAGGGATGACTCCGAAGTTTCAGGCAAAAATAAAAATGTTGAATTTATTGAGGGAAAATCATGAAATATCGAAAATATAGAAAAACAGAAAAGTGGAAAAAGTGGAAAAAGCGGAAATTATTAAGTTTCTTGGTGACAGCTTAATAATTTCAACTTTTTCTGCTGCTGTTAAGTCTTGTCCAGCTAACAACACTCTCAAAAAATTAGCGACTTTTTATGATTTTTCCATAATCCTGAGTAGGTAACTTTTTCTTATAAAATTTTTGGATAAAAATGCCTAATACTATTTCGGGATTTTACGCCTCTTCATTTAATAGCAATAGACTGCGATTTCGGCCTATAAAAAAGCTCTACATGTAATAAAAAGGACAGATTAATTTGGTTAATATTAACCAAAATATGTTGGTGGTTCCATCAGTAAAAGTGAGTCACGCTGTAGATACAACATAAATTAACTGATCTCTTTTTGAGTCATTTAATTGTGTTTGTAGTGTATGTATAAATGTATCAGCTATAATGAAATACTGGGGTTTATACCATGCATTACATAAAATCACAATAACATTATTAATGTGTCATTATTTATTACAATGCAACGATCGATTGCGATTGGCCCCCATGCAAGGGTGCCTGCACTTCACAATTGGACAAAAAGTAGAGCGTGCAATTACCGTAATTTATTCAATAGTTTATGTCAATGTCTTGTTTTCACATGCTCGCTCGTGTTGTTCATTAATTTAATCAAATTACATTCGGGAATGTATAAATTTAATTACGTAACTCCATACTGTTCCGGTTAGCATTCACAGACAACCCCATCGTGCCCTTGTTTTCCTATATTATTTGGAGACTTGTGGTATAATTTCAAATTATGTACGGTCTACATGTGGTCCTGGTGAGCTTTTTAGAAAAACAGAAGCGCGCTGTTGAACCGATGGCTCTGCTATTATTTGTCAAATTATTATTTCAACAGGCGTAATTGTTGTTTTAATGAACGTTGTGCTCTCATAAAAATATATCCATCATTCCATTGTTAAAATTAATTATAAGCGACTGACGCGCATAACTGATAGTCACCTATATTTTATGCCGCTTTGGAATAAAGAATCATCAATTCTGTTTTATTAGAATTATTGAGACGTGCATTCGAGAGGGGGATTTATTTGCAGTGATTGATTGAGAAGAATTTTTCTTTTCGCCATTTCTGAGACAAAGGAAATGTTCGATTGATCAATTACCGATGATAATTGCAAAGTTTGTGTTTCGATGAGTGATTGCGTTTTTGGCAGATTTATAAAAGAGGTGCACTAAATTCCCAGATTTAATTTGCACGGAGGCATACTACACTCCTTTCAGGGGAATATTTAAAAAAATACATTTCTGCGTTAATTCATGAAAATGTCACTTTAACGTTGTCAAGAATGTCATTAAAGTCTGTGACATTTTTACATTTTAGCAGAATGAAACTACCCTGTGAACAAAGCATTTCGTATGACTTTAAACTCCTATTTTGCTGAATTCAACCGAGGCCTTCTGAGAAGAAGAAACGAGTTTAGAAGAAGTTCAAGAATTCTGTCTAAATCCAGTACAATTTATGTGAAGAAAACTTACGAATTTGTCAAAAAAACCGATCTTCAATGACATTTTTTGACAATGCTAGTGGCATTTCTATGTCATGGCAACGAAGTACATTATCCAGCGACGATGAAGGACATTATTTTTACTCCGGCGGCGGAAAAAAACTTTTCAGCCGCCGGAGTAAGTAGTGACGTTCTTCTTTTCACACCACTTTGTGAATCTTCGGTAATCGCATCCCATAGCAAACTAAGCTTATTCTTAAAGATTTGTGTAATAATTTAATCAAAAATATTCACTTTTAATGAATTTTCTGCGTTTGAAGAAAAAATAGCATAATAGAGTATTATACTCAAAATATGAAAATGCTTGTATCAACAATTTGAATAAAAAAAATTAGGTCGTATTTTTTTATTTTAGTAGAAACGTTACAGGAAGACAGAAAAAAATTAAATTAGTTGAAATCGTTCAAAACGCTTCAGATTCCCCGCCATGTTTTCTTGCTACATTACGTCACGACTCAACTCGACGTTTGTCTTAGCGTTCTTCATCCAAAGTGTCAAATTCGCGTCAAAACAAGAGAACTTAACCTAACTTTGTAAAAATAGCAGTATTCCTCCACATTCCTCCATAAGTATTATAAAAAGATGTCTGGATATTATAAAACGTGTTTTGTACCAGGCTGTAGAGATAATAACAGATCAACGCCCAGTAAGCTATTTATTGCAGTACCTACAACTAAAACTGTTCGTGAAAAGTGGTTTCAAGCTGTAAATGTAAAGCAAGTGGCCCACACTGGTAGATACTGCTGTGAAGACCATTTTAATGTAAGTTGTTTTATTAAAAAAAGTAGCACATTTGGTTTTTTTACTTGAAATTATTTTAGTTGGAAGAAGATGCTGAAAATTGGCAGTATTTTAAAACCCTCGGCACAGTACTCAGGATTAGGGCTGATGTTGTTCCCCACCAGTTTTTGACACCATCAAAGAGGAGGTCGCCAAGGGAAAGTCAATTTTCATCTTCAGCCAAGAAAAGGAAAAGTGTTGCACTTGAAACGGTGGCAAGTTCAAGCTCGACAAGACGAATGTTGTTTAAAGAAGAGCTCGGGGTTCAAGCTTCACTTCCTCGAACGATTCATGAAAGCAGAGAACCTATTCCATCAACTTCAACTTGTGAACAAGCAGTAGAAGGTTTTGAGGATTTTGAAGAAGTGGTTGCAGTAGAGGAAACTATAGAAAAGTCCCTTTCGTTTTCATCAAAAGGTGTACAAACAGATAAGATTTCAACAGTGAACAAGGCTGTTCAATTTCACTATAGGCCATCAGTACGAAGTGCTTATGTGAATGCTGTTGTAAAAGTGCAATCTGTAGGAACTTCTACAAAGACATCAGTTTTAGCAACAGACAGCGAGATTTTAGAGAGCAATGGTTCAACAAATGGGAGTGACCGAGGTAATGACATAATCTCATCAGACAGTGAATATGAACCCTCATGTGAAAGTGATACGAGCAGTGATTCTGATAAGGACAGTTTAAGTGTAAGTTCTGATAGCGAACACAGACAAGATTTGGAAGGTCACAAAAGATATCACTTGAGACTATTACAGCGTAGAAGTCAAAAATATTTGGGGCTTCCAGAAGATGCCTACGTAATAGTAAATTTATGTGAAAAGAATGGACCCATACCTAAAATGCATATTTTATTGACCTTAAAAAAAATCAGAACTGACGATGAATATGTCAGATTGGCCGATGACTTTGGTATTATATAGTGTATCGTTTGCAGGAAAAATTTTTACAAAAACAGTGCCTGTGTTATGTGCTCTCTTAAAACAGTTAGTTTTCTGGCCTTCCAGTGACGAAATTAGGTGGTCATTACCAATTGCCTTTAGGTCTAAATATTTTAACGTAAAGACTATTGTTGACTGTTTTGAAATTGCAATTGAAAAACCAACAGACCCAATCAACCAGTCATTAACTTGGTCTGAATATTACAAAGCAAATACTATAAAGTATTTAATCTCCTCCACCCCAAATGGAATAATAAATTTTGTATCAATTGGGTTTGGGGGGAGAACATCAGACAAAACGATTGTGGAGAAAAGCGATTTTCTAAATGTTCTGCCAGATAACTACACGGTCATGGCAGATAGGGGGTTTAAGCACGTTGCAAGTGTTTTAACGCAGAAAGGTTGTCAGCTGGTAAGACCTCCCAGTGTAGAAGGAAAGCAGCCCTTATCCAAACTGGATGTAAAAGCTGGCAAGCAAATTGCAGCCCTAAGAATTCATATTGAAAGAGTGATTGGACGATTGAGAGAGTTTCAAATGTTGGTACCTTACTCCCACATTGATCATAATCTTATTTACTTAATGGATTATATTATTGTGATTGTATGCGGAATTTTAAATGTACATCATCGTTTAATCAAGTGAATGCAGGCTTGTTAGAAAAATTAAAATTATTTTGTAAATTAATAATCACTCTTTAATGTAAAAAATAAATTATATTGGCCAGTTCTTGGTTTTTTTTAAACTTTAGTTAAGGTGAACAGAATTCTTTGTGGTTTTTAACTTAAGGTGTAAAAAAGAAGTCTAACAAAAAACAAGATTTATTCTATTGCTTACAAATTTTATTGAATATGGCTACATTCCAAAAATCTTGGCACTTTTTAATCAATTCTGAACAGTACTCAGCATCATAATGAACTTCCTTTAATGTAACTAAATTGTTAGTTTCGAAGTTTGGCGAAGCTACACAAAATATACATTTTTTTCTCTTTGACAAATGCATTTGAAGTTGCATTTGAGCATATGGCGCTTTCGTAACTTCACCATCCTTTATGTAATGCGTCACTGTCGATTCCTTTGATGGGCACTTTACCTCAAAACACAGTTCATCTGTTACACCATCTGGAGAGGCCCCAAATATGGGAATTTCCGGAACCATGAAAAACCCACACTTTTCAATCTTCACATCCATCTGAGCCGCTACTACTGCCAGGACTTTTGGCTCCAAATCTTTGCCTCTTGATAGGGCAGCTAATTTAAGTGGCAGCCCAGCATCCATTATGATTTCGACAAGTGAGCCATCATATGTATGGGACACGGAACAGTTGTATGCTCTAGATGCTGTTATTCGACCAAATCGCATTTCAAACCATAAAGAAGAATCTGCTTGGTTCCTAGTACTTATCTCAATTGCCTTGCACATTTCAGTAGTCATGTTGGCACGACAAAAATTAAAAAAAAACTCAGGTGATCCTGAACTACCATCTGCATCAAGGACGTCCTCGAACGTTAAGCCTAAATAATACATTGAAGAGTTCAGTAACACATTGTCTCGCAAAGGTATGTTACAAATCATGGCCTGCGAGTTTTTCTCTGTCAACACGCTCACAACTTGAGATTTGAAATCTGGTACATTAGGTAACGTTGGTGGTATCTTTTTACCCAACTCTGCTGCTTTTACAAAACTTTTACCACGGGCAATTCTAGAGAGCCGAGAAGATTTCCAGTAACACTCCTTCGATGTTACTGCTGGTTCACAACTTCTTCTGTAAAGCCAGAAAATGAAGGCCACTGAATGTTTACATCCACCTAAAATTTATACTTGACGAAAAATATTTTTTCTAAGTCATCGTTACCTTTGCAAGCCACACATCCATCCAGTGCACTCTGCACTAAGAATCGTTCTTTGTGTTTCATTTATAACAATTGTCACCCTATAGTCCGGATTACGGAGCTTATGTTCTGGGGTGACTCGTGCCTTGATTATACAAGTTTCCCCCTGCCTTTTCAACTGGACAAAACCGGAGGCTTCTTCACCATAAACTGCTTGAGTAGCCCTAGAATTTCAATAATAGTTATATAATTGATTACAAAAGGGTTCAAAATTTACCTCGTAGTTTTGGTACCAGACATTTCAGCACCTACAAAGTCCGGGTTGCTGGAGAAAAACCTAGCCAACATTTCTGGCAGAATTTCTGGCAAATTATCAGACCAGGCTCTTTCGTACCCTTCTTCCATTATTAATTTAAAAAAACACAAAAACGATACAACTGAAAACTTTACAAAACACGTGCGCAACAGACAGAATCTAGGTTAGGTTAATAATTAGTAGCTGTACCAAGCTGTACTTGTACTGTGACAATGGTTGGTATGCTTTCATTGCTTTGAACTTGAACTGTGGCTTGAAGACGTAGCGCGTAACTCGAAGGTTGAGTAGTGACGTAGGGACCCCCAAGGTTACCCAAGCGTTTTGGCGCAAACTTGATTTTCGCAACCTTTGACTACTAATATTTATTACACAATAATTATTTTGCAACAAATAGCGTCGCTAAGTTTCATACCAAATTGAGTACTATCATATCCACCCATTTTTAACACATTGGTTTAATTAGTATAATACTCTATTGGTCCAACTTCTGGGCAGGTGACCCCTACTTTTAAGAATTTATTATTTCAAAAAAGTTTTCGAACACCTTTGGACGTCTAATTTCTTAAAAAATGCGCACTCCAAGAATTCGTCAGTTGCAAATAATTTCTTATCAATGTCGAGTTCTCGTGGAGATAGAGAACAGGAAAAACCGGAGGCAAGACTAGCATCTCGATTTTTCTCATGAGTGGATGATAAAAGTTGTGCAAGAATGGACTGGCGCTGAAGAAAAATAATAAAAAGTCCGAGCTGAAGAGCGGTCGGTATTTGAGTTTTCAGTGAGAGCGACGCCAAGCAAGGAATTGTGGATTACGTCTCCAATTTAAAGTTGTTGATGTCGCGATGTAAAAAGTCGGTCATTTATTAAGAGAACCATTACTCTCGAGCCAACTTATTACTTCAACTTTGTAATAAATCATAAGTCTTCTCCGGTAATAAAACCACCATAAGGCAATATTAAAAATTATCAGATTAATAAAGGGGCGGAATGCTGGGGATTGTGTCTTGAAAAAATCGCCCGCGAATAAATAATAATTTTAATTGCGCGTGTTACACAAAACGAATGGAAGTCATTTCGAAATTCCCCATGAGAGGGAATTTTCATTTAATCTCGTTAACATTTTTGTTTATTAACCCCGATAAATTCATCTTAACTATTTTAATTAGAACACCCTCAACTATGTAGGCCAGCGTGTTTACGACCGGAAAATTTACACCACTACCCCATAACTATTTATGAAAATTTTGGAACAGGACAATGTCGTAAAATGTTATGCGTTCTGAAAATCATCACGAAGCTTACCAACCTCAAGCATCTACTCCTACATATCCAAAGTTATATTCCTATTATTTTCTACCAACTCGGTGATGTGATGGACACTTTTTTAATTTTTACCACAAATGTCAATTGTTTACTAAGTTTGGAAAGAGAGGATACAATAAGTAAACACAAAAAGAATCAAGCAAGGAACAAGGAGACGAATGATGAAAAAATTGAGATAGATAAGAATAAAAGTGATAAAGTTACAAAGTTCGAAACCTGGAATGTAAAAAGTATAAAAGGTGAGTAAGATAAATATAAATTATGTGGGGCTGACAGAGACGAAGAAGAAGGTAAAGGAATTAAACAGATTACTGGATGAAAAAAAATATGAAAAAATGTTAAACAGAAATTTGGAAAGCTACAGAAGAGAATTGGGAAGAATAAAATGAAGATTTATAGAGAGAAGACGAAAACGATGATAGTAGGGAGAAATAAGACACAACACTACATAAAACTTGACCATGAAAAACTAAGTCAAGTGAGGAAAAAAAATACCAAAGAATATAAAAGTGCAAGTATTTAACAGAGTGGTTACACTACACCTATACTCATACATGGAGCAGAGGCAAAAGGAAAAGATTACAGCCATTGAGATGGGATTTCTGAGAAGAATATAAGATTAGAAATACAGCACATAGACAAAATTTAAAGGTGAAGCTACTGGGTGGAAAAAATTGAAGGACAGCTAAGAAGCTACGATGGTATGAACCCGTGAAAAGAATGAAAGCAAAATTATATTCCTAAGTCTATGTGGGAATGGATAATTAAACTTTCTTGTGATATCAATTATTAAGTTTCTCTTTTTTACAAGAACGTAGTATTTTTGTTACAATAGTAGTGAATTTAATTTTCGGAAAAAGTGGAATCAAGTGAAGGGGTTAAAATCATATCTTGGAGTAATAAAATTGATAGGCTCCTCTTCCGCCCCTGGCCGAATTTTTCCTTAAACAGGTGAAGTAAGTTCCGCTCCTGTCAAAATAATTCAGTTGGATGGAATTCTAACGACTTAGATAGCGCGAGTCGGGAAAGTTCCTCAATCTCGAAGCTATTCAAAACTTTGTTTCCAGCGAAACCTGAAATCCTTTAAACACAGTCTGAAGATGGGTGATAGTGTTATCTTGACCAGACTGAGACGTACTAATGTTGTTCAGGAAATTCTACCTAACTTCTTGTACATAAATCTAGCCTACGAGATTTTATAGCTTTGTATAGGGCATAATGGTAATGGTTGGGGGGGTTCAAGTAGATAATAAGAATATTGCAGGCTATTTTGTATTCTAGACGCGCAAGTGCTAGTAACTCGCTTTTGTTCCCAAGGGGGTTAAAAGTTACGCCAGCTGGCACCAATACACGCACGGTGCTTGCATTGCGAGCTTCCTTCTGATAACTCAATAGATAAGAAAAGTAGTCGTTTGTGCTATCACCGGGATGACAAGCTGTTGTCTAACTGGAGCACGATAAAATATTTTTTCCTTGTGTAAACGCTGCCTTATCTGTAAATTTTATAGCCATTACTGTGTTGTCAAAGTTGCATGATGTATAATGTAGTGTCGCTTATGGCTGCTCGTTGACAAATTTGTCGCAACATATGGTCGGGCGGCGATAAGCTCCTCGATTGGTGCGAGCTTTTATTTATGATTTATCAAATTAGAATTACGACTGAAGGCAAGGAACCACGTGCCGACATAATATCGATGCTGTAAAGTTTTTATTGGTTATGGAACAAATTTGATCTGCACTTTTACAAAGGAGCATATTCTTCAATCGTTAAATCTTTTATAGATGCTTGGCGACATTTTGTAACAACTATATGAATGGGAAGGCTATGAAACTTTGCCTGGATTTATATTAACCTCCCCACAACCAATATAAAAATGGGAGGTTACTGCAATCAGTCCAAAATTCGAAATTGAGATAACACCAGATCTTTACGTTTCAAGGTCTCAGGATCACGAAAAAGTGGTTTTTAAAAAATGTCTGTGTGTATGTACGTACGTATGTACGTACGTACGTATGTACGTATGTGAGCACGATTTCTCGGAAACTACCGAACGGATTTTAGTGAAATTTGGTATGCAGGTTAGTGTTGGCCTTCTGGTGAGCCCAGTTAATTTTGTTGCGAATCCGAAGTTGCCAAGTGCCTTTTAGGCATGTAAACTATGAAATTTGACTGATGAACACTAATTTTTCTTAACAGCGCATGAAAGGTCTTGAAATTCTGTATCTGAAAGTGTACCCACACTTAGCGCCTTTTAGGCATAAAATCGAAAAATTCGAAGTATTGAAGAAACATTAAATAACACGCTACAGCCCAAACTGCTGGATCGATTTGGCTGAAATTTGGTAGGTAGAGATACTGTCACCCACCGAAGAGCTGATTTAATTCTGGTGGCAATCCGAGGGCGGCAAGTGCCATTGTGGCATATCAACTTTGAAATTTGAATAATGAACTCCTATTTTCTCTATCAGCACATGAAAAGTCTTCAAATTTTGTTTTCAAAATTGTACTCAACCTTAATGCCCTTTTGGCAAAAGATCGTAAAATTCAGAAAACTCACAGAAAACACATTTGGTTTGGTGGAGTAAAACTTAGGCATAGTAAATAGTAAAATGTAAGTGATATTAGTGATAGGATTGGATCATTCACCAAGTGGGGAGGTTCCAGCCGCTTCCGTAGCTGCCCATTTTTTTTCTATGCTTATGGTTCATTTTGATCAATTTTTAATGATGCAAATGTAAAAACTACCAAGCGATTTACTTTAATTTTATAATCGTCCTGTTTACTTTGAAGATTTTTTCATTAAGTCTAGCGACATCTAGATTTTAGAACAATCAGATACACCCATTTTAGTGCCGTAGCAGAATGCGTTGTTTTTTCTGTTAATTTTCTACTTTTTAACAATTTCTTTACATTTTGCCTTTTTGACACATCTGTGTGTCTGCGGAGTCACTACTACTAGGTGCAGATTGATAAATTCCACCAGCCGCCTCTACATTAACGTGGTAAACATCTACATCGCATTGATGTACATCTTCCGGAGGCTTTTAAAACTTCGGATGATTTGATTAGATTAAAAATCGATTGTAAAATAGCCCTATGATGTTTACTGCGAGGTTTAGTTTCTGTTACATGCCCAGCGGGCACACGGACGTTGAAAAAACGTTTAAAAAAAACCAGACGTTGAAGTGTCCGCGAAATCAACGTGATTTTCAACGTCTTCTCGTTAATTGTACGTCTGAAAATCAACGGCCCTTTAACGTAAACTTTTACATTATTTTTTAACGTCAACAGATAAACGTTAAAAAATTACAAAATACACGTCATTTTTCTAACAGTGTGTTTAAAAATCGTTTAAAATTTGACGTGTTTTTAACGTGTTTTTCGGTACCGGAAATAGGTGACCAGACAATGTTAACGTCTCTTCAACGTCATTTTGACGTTGACGATTCGACTAAAATTCAACGTGTGCGCTCGAAGATAATTGACAATTACTCCCCTCGACCAAACATTCAGAAAATTATCCACATCTCATCTCAACGTCGACGCTGAGAGAGAAGAGCTGTAGGTACTGTGAGTAAGTGACTACCATCAATACCAGTTTATCCTGTGGATAATGTTTTGGAGTGATTTTACAAATGTTGTCTAGAGCTCTTATACACGGTTTGCTAAGTAATAGCGGCTCATTGCAACTATCAGTGCCACCTACACTCCCTCAATGCAAGTACACAGGAAAGTCAACTTTAAGTCGGAATTTCAACGTCATTTCAGAAACGACAAAAAACTTTAATATTACAACGTTTTTATAACGTCCAAAATTATACATATATTTAACGTTGAACGTCATCAGTGGTTACACCGTTTCGATACCTCTTTAAGTCGTCTAAATAAAAACTGAAATATGACGTTACAAATAAAACGTGTGTTCAACGTGCAAAAGTGTCCGCTATAATTATAAATATCCCAATTTCGTCATTTCAGAGACGACTAAAACACATTCATATTCTAACGTGTATGTAACCTCCAAAACTACACACTTGTTAAACGTTGAACGCCATGTGTATATTTGGACACGTTGTTAAGTCGTATGTATAGAAACTCAAATATAACGTTATAAATTCAATGTTTGTTCGACGTGTCCGTTGGTTATAGAAATATTCCACTTTAAGTCGTGATTTGAACGTTACTTTAAACACGACTAAAGAACGTTAATATTGTAACGTACTGATAACGTTCAAAATTACACACATATTTAATGGTGACCTGCAGCACTATTTTGACACGTTTTCAAGTCGTGATTAAAAAGACTAAAGTTTAACGTTGCAGATGAAACGCTTATTCAACGTGCAAAAGTGTCCGTTGGTCAGAAATATTCCACTTTTAGTCGTGATTTGAACGTTACTTCAAACACGACTAAAGAACGCTAATATTGTAACGTAGTTATAATGTTCAAAATGACACATACACATATAGTTTGACGCATTATGCACGTGTTTTATATGTGATCAAATAGACGTCATTTTAACGAACGAATGTCTA
This sequence comes from Pycnomerus fuliginosus, assembly GCA_963924575.1. Classification (NCBI taxonomy): domain Eukaryota; kingdom Metazoa; phylum Arthropoda; class Insecta; order Coleoptera; family Zopheridae; genus Pycnomerus; species Pycnomerus fuliginosus. Next base: position 18,200,864 of record OZ004624.1, on the reverse strand, counting down.
CCTTTAAAAGACGTCATAATCACAAAATGTCCAATACCATAACGTGATTTTGAAGTCAAAAAAATGACGTGTCTGATTTCACCAAAATTTCAACGTCACCTTTCCAACCAGTAACGTGAAATCAACCACCTCAACGTGATTTTAACGTTGAAAAAGCGTATGTGTGCCCGCTGGGTGATTATGACCATTATAACGGGTGGGCAAGAAAAAGCAGGTCACTTATTTCCGCTGTATCTTCGTTAATTTTGGAGAGATATTTTTGAGTTTTATACAGGCCGTAGCTGACGGTTGGAATTCCTGATACCACCCCTAATAGATTTTTAAAGAGCACGATCCTTGCCCTTCCTATGAGAAACATCATTGTTGAGGCCAATGGGGTTTCGTTTCCCATTGACATATGACAGTCGCGTTTTGACAAAATGATCTTTAATAGAAAAATTAATCCATCCCTCAATTTTTTGTGAATTTTCTTCCAACAGAATAAATCTTATAATTTACAACTAAACTTTTCATTATCCTTTAAAACTTGCGGACTGACGGAGAATGGCAGTAAATGTGACAAACTTCGCTATTTGTCAGAAAGTGGAGAAGTTAGACAGAATGACGAGCGGTTTAAAAATTTTCGTTCTCAATTCGCTGCTACCCGCGATGGGAAGGTTGCAGCCGCTTCTCTGCCTTTCATTTTTAAGTGCGATGTGCGGAGGTTAAATAAAAGGATTAAACCCATCCACGTTCTTTTATCTTTTTCGATAGTTTTCTGTTGCCAGATCCTGGTTGAATAATTAACAAAGAGAAGGTTGCCAACAAAAGAAAAAAAATCTTGTAATTATTGTTTCCAACTGCGGGAGATTTTAAAATGGAGCAGTCCTTTTCTTGTTTTATTCAATCATTAAATTTAGTACCGGAGGCATTACATTCACTTACCGAACATCCTCCGCAATGGGAGACTATGAAATAGATCCCTTGGCAAGGGGTCTGAATCCGTTATCTTTGTGCATTTTGCCAAGAGAACTTTAATTTTTAAACGTCACTGTTGCTTGAACATGAACATGAATAATCCTTTTTTACGTCTGATTGGTTGCGTTTCGAGGATTCTTTATAGCGCAATAATTATAAGAGCAACAGGATTCTGAGCTTACAGAAAAGCTTCCGCTTTCTCCAACCTTCAACATTGTATCGATTTTAATGAAACGTTTGATAATAGTATATTATTAAACGGAGCACATTATAAAGGCCATTATTCACGCGGTTGAGTTTAGAACCCGAGCGTAGCGAGTGAATAATGGCCCATAATGTGCGAGTTATATACGACGTTTTATCCAAGATTATTGAAATTCTTCAAAAAAATTTATCACTTTATATTTATTGTAAACCCAAACCAACAAAAACAAAATGTTGACAAATGATAGAACAGCTTGATGCTTGATCTACTTTGGCACACTTTCGCTTGATTTTGAAACGCCATGATGTTCATTGAATAGGCAGCCAACATTACAGGTGCTGTGAAATAATGTGGCAGAAGCGTGACTTATGACCATAAGTCACGCTGTATTTTATGATCAGGATTATGTACCCATAGTTACGTACATAACAATGGCATTATTTAATAATCGTGGATAAAATAACAAACTTTTAATGGCTAAATTTATTCGTCTGTTAATCCTGTAAAATTATTCAATATTGATCTTGCATGTTGTGTTTACCTATAGTTCAATCAATTCCAGTGAAATTACACGATCCCATTGTGTGCCGGCTCTTGCGAACTAGGAAATAAATGTAAACACATTTACGAGGGATTTTATTATTCAAAGTAAATGTGAAGTGTAAAGTTCCTGATAAATCAGACGGAGCACTTTACCAAACCGTTCCGGACGCTAGCAAACAAATGATTTCTCAGATTGAAAATTTTATATGGCCTTTTTTCTTCAACAATGCTCATTTGCCTAAATGGGTGGAATATGCAAATGTTTTCTTTATGATTCGTTGATTGAAATAATTCGAGGGAACAAAAGACGAATTGTTTCAGAATGTAGAATAATTGTATGGCTTTGATTTCTTTTGTATTTCCAAAATTAGATATATAATGCCACAATCGCGTAAACAAAAATTGTTATTATGAAAATAAACGCGTCCATATCCAAGGCATTCATTGTTACGTGTTGCCAAAGGAAGAGAATCTGATTCAAGCTTGTTTTGGATTCAAAGACCAAAGTGTATTTAAGAAATGGTTTTTAAAAATCAATGAATTACTAAAATAGATATATGTAACAGAATTAATTACTGGAAAACAATGACTCGAAAATAATTATTCGAAGGAGCAATTCTTCGAATTAACAATTTCTTACTCGAAAGACAATTATTTTAATAAACAATTTTTCGAGTTAACAATTATTCGAAAATAATTATATAAATGAACAATCTTCGAATGGGCAATTCTTCGAAAATATGTCATTCGACTACGCATTACAATTTCTAAAAAATATAAAGTTTTATCTTATCTGGGTATAGCGAAACTGTCTTGATCATGAAATAGGTATTTTGATGAGTCTTGATACAAAAAAATTATATAAATGGATATTTTTCGACATAATATGTTCATACCCAAGTAACACGAACGTATTTATAAAAGCTGCAAGAACATCTACACAGGTAATTTATAAAGGTTTAGGTTTTATAAGAAAGCTGTAAGAGCAATTACTCAGTACTTATAAAGCACTTATATACCCAAAATAGGCGCAGCTTATAAAGCAAGTTTATAAGAGCTGCACCTACAACACTTAAACAACTTAAACACTCGGTGGTTACGTTTTTACAGCATCTATACAGGTGTTACAAAGTATTTATACAGTAGAATACCTGTATTATAGCGAACTTTAATACAGCAAAAATGTGTCAATTGGACAGTAATATAAAACATTTTAGCTGTATATCTACTGTACAAAGATACCAATTTGTTTTATTAATAATTATTCATCAATATGGGTTTCCATCTTTAACAGGGAGCTTTTGTTATATAGTACAAATAAATTTTAACATACACTGATCGTCAAAATTTGCATCAGAAGGCAGAATCTAGGTGCGAAGAAAATTTTACTGTATAAATATACTTCAATACTCGTAAATCTAACAATGCGCCTCGAAAATTATGCGGATGTTGTGGTCTTTAAAAAAAAATTAAAAAAATTAAATTAGCAGGCGGAGACCAAAATAAAACTGACAATAATATAGTATGTCCCTGTAATCAGAAAAAAGTATATTAAGCAAATTCACCGAATTTACGACAAATAATTTGCTTGATTTTACTGCAATAGCAAAATGGCCGTCACCATATTCCACTCGTTGAGTCCAAAAAATATGGCCGTTGAGAACAACGCAGGTAAATTAATTTATAAAGGCATTGAATGCAGGTAAAAACCTAAAACAGAGCATTATACCTTTATAAGACATTTTTAAAGTATGCGCCTTACTGGTGTAATACAACATTTATAAAGATTCTTTTTAAAGCCTGCTGCAAAGTGTATATAGCTTAAGGAGCCTAAAAGCTGCAAAATTAAGTTGTAAGAATATTCTTACGACTCTATTATACAGCTTTTATACGGAAAATAATAACCTGTATAAAAGGTTTATTAAATAGCATATAAGAGCTTATACAGACACTATAAATCTAAAATGCTAACGTGGAATGCTTTATAAAGGCTTTATAAAGTTACTTTATATTTTTACTCGGAGAATGTTCTAACAGCTTGTACACAACACCAAATTGTTGTTGGCAGTAAATTGCCTCCGAAATAAGCTTTAATACAACCGATAAGAGACTTCTGCAGTTATTATAAAATAGGTATACAGCTTTAAGTGTTATGATTGTAGCATCTGTGTTACTTGGGTATGGACTTTTTTTCATATTTTTCGTAGAAGAATTTACCGGTAAAGTTTTGCTCACTAATTTCGGGACAGCCTATATCAGTATGCAAACTACAAATAATGTAGGTATTACCGCCAAATGCAATAATATTCAAGAATTAATTACCAGAATGAAAGTACCCAACTATTTTAATTAAATCTAATGATAAAATCCGTGAATCGGTGGATGTAAAACTCGCTCTATAACATTTTATACGCGTTCTTACGGAGTGGATTCGACCCAGAAAGTTAAAACTAGACAAAGTCGCCTCCGGGTTGTAAAATTTTATGATAAAACAAAATCAACAACAATAAACGTCACTTCTGGTTCACGTTCAAACATCAGCATTCAGCACAAACGATAAAACTCATTACTGTTATCGCCATAACGCAACATAAATAATTGCGATGGTTTTATTGGTCGCGGAATGCTGCTGTCGTTGATCATATCCGCATAAATTACCTCGAAGACAATTAGGATTAAATTTCCAGTGATGGAATTTCCTAGATCTAGTGATTTCGTGAAACGTGAGCTTACAAAATGAGAGCGCTTCTGCAGGTGTTTTAAACTTTAAACATGACTGCACACACACCCATTCGGTTTTCCTTTGTCAGCTTAAGGTTTTCTCTTTGATTACGCTCGTGAAAGTCACCCTCCGAGGAAAAAAACTAAACAACCCGAGTTTATGGCGTTTAAAATCCTCCTGAGTAAATACGTGACTTGTTACGAAGAGCAACTTTACAATTATTTCGAACTCGACTTCTCAAACCCGATTTAGTGGTGAGTTTTCGCTTGTTTTTCCTGTCAGTTATGGAAGTTACGGTAACGAAGCGATGAAATTATTCATAGCACGGATGCGGTTCGGATAACCGCCCTGTCAAAGGAAAATCGAGGGTCTCCCAAAGGTCAATTTGCAATTTCAATTATCATCAAAATCACTCTGTACTCTGAATATCCTGAAATTTGCTGAAAGAAATATTATGCTGAAGTTAAGTTCTTCTTAGTTTAATAATAAAAAATGTTCACAGGATAAATCATTAAGTTCTCTTCAGATATAAATTGCACTGGGCTTAGACAGGATTCTTGAGCTTTTTCGATATTTATTTTTGTGTGAACGGTTCTTACAAGAAGGCTTCTAAAAGGCTCCAGCAAAATAAAAGTTTGAGTTTGTGTCAAAAATGCTCTGAACTACCTGTTATTGGTCGGTTTGGCAGCTAATTATAATCACGAAACCAAGTTTTCTAAGCATTCGAGATAAGCTACATTCCGAGATGCGTACAAGTATTTTTCCAATACCTGAGACAGGAAGAGAAAAATACCGCACGGATATTGCTAAAATTTATATTTTAGTAATGAACAAGCACCGTATTATGAATCTTCTTAATTTCCATCAAAAAAAGAGAAAATGAAAGTGCCAGATTAACATGAGAAGAAAAATGAGAACAACTTGCAAAAATAAAAAGAGATGAATACGGAAAAAAATCGTAAAGATTTAAATGGCGGTTTGGTGCTTGGCCAAAATAGATAATTTCACGTTGGCCCACGAAATTTATTAACATGCACGCCCGCAAAAAATCGCAAGGCAAATCCCATTTATAAACGCAAAAACCTGCTAAATATTTATGCTTTCTCCTCTTAATGTAATTCACCTCTCACATCACATTTTATTCCCTGCTCAGCGAATCACAAATCGAGAGGCATTCACCATATCCACCTATCGAACGTTCAACCAACCCTTACAGATACTAGCACGATATTCAACTTCTATCGGGGTGTTATTTTCGAGCACAATGGAAACACTCGTGTGATTTGAATAAAAAGCATCGCTTGATTTATCTTTCACTCGGACTGAATATTCCGAAAGTGAAAACGCACATCCTCGACTTTAATCGCCACTCAATCACCAGGTCGTTTAATTAAATGGGAACCAATTTTTTTTTCAATATCTCCTCTGGATAGTGAATACTGGAAAGAGACGGTGATGTAAAGTTCTGTAGGAAGTAAATAATAGTATATTATTAAACGAGCACATTATGAAGGCCACAACCAAGTGAATAATGCCCCATAATGTGCGAGTTAAATACGACGTTTTATCCACGATTATTGAAATATATGTATCCAATATTATTGAAACTCTTCAAAAATGTTTATCATTTTATATTATTAACAAAAACAAAATGTTGACAAATGATAGGAACAGCTTGATGCTTGAACTCCTTTGGCACACTTTCGCTTGATTTTGAAACGTTATGATGTTCATTGGATAGGCAGCCAATATTACAGGTGCCGTGAAATAATGTGACAGAAGCGTGACTTATGACCATATGTCACGCTGTATTTTATGAACAGGATTATCTATCCATAGTTACGTACATAACAATGGCATCATTTAATAATCGTGGATAAATGATTAAATTTAGTTGTTGTCAGATGTGCTAAAATTTTCCTGCGAGATATTAATTGCGTTTCGTTCTCTGCGGTATTCTTGAGTGAAAGTGAAGTGCGCTTTTCCCTTCTGGGGCACGTATTCCATTCCTAGACTTGAATGTTTGATAATTCCATTGCATTATTTAGCCCGCACGTTTTCTACTCTATTCCGTGTTATAAAACGGTCTGGAAATTTTTGTTCGAACAATCATAGGATAGACAAGTTGCAATACCGGGCATCTTTAACTCAATTATTCAACAAAATGGGAACTTCGGATGTGCTTGGATCAAATTTCGATCACCTGCCGCATTTCAGATGAAAATGCTATCGATTGACCTTCATTCCAGAAGCTTATTAGGTATTACATGCTTCAGTCAGAATATGAGGCAAGTTTTAAATTTGTGTTGACAGCGTTGGCGTAAAAGGACCCATATCATGTAACCAGCGAGACTTTTATTGGTGTGTCATCCTAAATCCTCATGGATGAAGAGTAGCACTTACTGACACATCTTTAAAAAATTCATTAAGAGCGAAAACTAAGAATTTCTTCAAAGCCAACGTAATTAAGAAATTAATATTTCAACCGCAAACTCGAGAGGTTTCTTGTAGCACGTGCAAAAACTATAAAGCGTCTTGTCGAGTAATTGTCATCCTTTACAGTAATAATTAGATATGCAATCCACTAATTTTAGGATGAAAGTTATAAGCGCGCTTGTGTAAAAAATGAAGGGACGGGCGAGCAAGCGAGAGGCCTAACCGACCTTGGAAGTACAAAACAAAACTTTGTTGAGCTTTGTTCGGATAATGATCGAGACAGTGCATGAGGAGGATCTCGGCCATTTGATATGTTCGTTAATGATGCAATCCGAGCTTGTGTCTGCAACCGTTGGCCAGCCAGACGTCAGCAGGACCCGTTCCCATCGTCCGCCGCATCGTCCTCCATTATACCCGACCAGGGTGTCTAAGTGTCTATTCATCCTTCTTACAGCCTTGTTTTTCCCCATCCATTAATCTTTAAATCCTGATGGCCACACGTCGCTCCACAAAAACTATCAACCGGCTTCGCCTAAAATTCCAATTCTCCACTTTTTCGATTGTAATCTAGCTAATGCTCGGTCTTTTCATTTTGCACTCACTGTGAGTAGACGTTTCTTAAAATTGCTACTGCATAAATTATAACGGGCGTCCCAAATAAACCGAACGATTTGTTTTTGGTCATAACTTATAACTCATTTTACCGATTTTCTCAAATTTTACACAGGATGTAGCCAAAAGGGGTCGCGGTGAATTCATCGAAAACAGTTCACCGAACGGACCGTTCCTCGAATTGACAGTTTATCGAAAAAAATTTACCGAAAGAATAATTTGTGGAATGAACAATTCATCGAAAATAATAAAGCAATTATTTATTGTCATATGTTTACAAGTAGTAGGTATGTACATTATAAGGAGATGTTGTGAGCAATGCCTCTCAAACAGTCGAACATGTTGTTTTCATCAAACGATTCCACGAGTCGTTCATTTACATGTACTTCGATGTGAATAGGAGTTTCAAATTCTTTTCACTACCAAATATGAGAATTCTATCAGCTTCCTTGTCAGAATCGAACAACAAAAAGTTTTCTCCTTTAGAGGTCGCCTTGTATTTTTCAGGAAGTTACAAATCCTGTCTACTTTGGGGTAAAGCTGGAGCACAGAGTAATGCTTCTCTGGTTATTCTAATCGTTCGCTTTAGACAAGATGTTTTTGGAAATGTACCCTGGGCGGCTTGGGAAAGGTCACTTACAACTTTTGAAATGAAAAATATCTAAAACGTCCACAGATTGAAAAGTATTTTGTAATAAATATAAAGAGCCATTATATTTGAAGATCACGATAATGATCTGCCAGGTACTAAAAAATAATAAATGGCATAGCAGGTAGTCCAGGTACAGTAATTAGTTGTGGGTCATAAATAAATTCAAGAAATTGGGGATCTAATCTTAACAAACTAAAGGATGCTGCCAAAGGATCTGAAGAAGCACCTCATGTTTCTCATTTCGTGGTAGATATTCTCCTACATACATTTTCGATAAATTGTTCATTCGGTAAACTGTTGTTCGGTGAACTGTGCGCTCGATGAACTGTCCGTTCGAAGAATTGTGCTTTCGGTAAACTGTCTTCGATGAATTGTTTTCGGTGAATTCACCGGATACCAGCCAAAAGATGAGGCTTTTAGAATTGACAACCATTTTCCAGATGGCGACACAATTTTTTTTTTTGCGGTTTTTTACAAAGCCATTTTTTGATTGGCTGGAGTTCAATCATTTGTATACCGATCAAAATGAAATTTGTGTAGGATGAAAGCTTTGCTTCCCAAAAGAACTTTATAAAATCTTATTCTGAGCGGTACTTATTTGTTTACAATTTTTTTGGGGTACTGTTAAACACGGATTTTTTAAGGTATATTTTTTATGTTACGACCGAAATCTTGGAAAAAAGTAATTTTTAATACTTCGTAATTATAGCACTTGAGTTAAATACCTGTAAAGCAACGTTATTTTTTGAAAGATTTATAGTATGTATCACTAAAGATCCGGAAAATTTTGCCAAGATCGGTAGAGAAATAAATAATAAATTAAATGTCCGGTACAAAATTGGGCAAAATCGGTTCAATAATAACAAAACTATAGCCAAAGATAAGTTGTTCGTTTTTTTCTGGCACATTCTTTATATTATTCATTATTCCAACTAAAATTATCCCATCATTTGCGGTACCATATAATGTAACCAGTGCTGGGTATTATTTAGATAAATGATATGGATACATTATTAACCTCCCCACAACCATATAAAAATGGGACGTTACTGCAATCACTAAAAAATTTGAAATTGAGATAATACCAGATCTTTACGTTTCTTTATTAGTACCTACAAATGTCATTTCCAAAAATGTATTCAAACTTAGTACCTTTTTGGCAAAAAATCGCAAAATTTTGACAAATCCCAGAAAATGCTTTAAGGTTGGTGGAGTAAAATTTAGATATACCACGCAGAGTTAAATTAGAAAAAAGTTGCGTTTTTTCAAGGTGATTGAGAATCTGTAGAGAATTTTCCGACGTCTGGAAATCTGGAAATTGTGATTTTGAACTAAAATTAATAGCTTCCTAACGATTGATGCTATTTAAATGAAATTTGGAACTTTTATATTTTTGACATCTGCCAACTGTCAACTTTTCTTTTTCTTATGGCGGCCACATTGAACTTTAACGCCGTGGAATTCACAAATAAATTAGCTAAAAAAATATAACCGACGGCGACGTGGAGACAAGACCTATACCTATTTTATTGTCGTTTAATTTAATTGTTTTTCGCGTGTCATAAAAGATTGAAAAAGTTGCTGTAGGTACTTTTTTGTAGTTTTTTCCATATATTTTGGGTAATTTGATAAATTAAGTATTGTATATACTTCGTATTTTCGTATTTCGATTCTGCGGTGCGTTCCCTTACGGGTCCGCTGCATTCAGACCTTAAGATCCATTATGCCCGCACTGCAACCTCTTCTCTACAGAAGCCCCGTCCCTTCCATGAAGGCCAGTACATCCGCTGCAGAGAGTGAGTATATTTCCGCAGGGGCTGGGTATGCAGCCCCCAGTTCCCTAAGCCTTTTGTGACCGAGCGGGCCACATTCGGTTAGCAAATGAAGAGGCGTTTCTTCCTCTTTTCCGCACACTCTACAAGTGCTTTCCTCAGAACGTCCCATTAGATGAAGGTGTCGTTTGAGTGCGCAGTGCCCAGTCAGGACGCCCACGACTTTCCTTAGCCGCTCTCGGCTTAACTGGAGAAACCACCGTTGGGCTGTTGGCGAGGAGGGCCGAGAAATGAAGGCCCTCGCTTGCCTCATCCCCGGTGCATTTTCCCAGTGTGAGTGAAATTGCTTGTTGAGCCAGTTTCCTAGCTCCTTCCGCAACGCACTCTCCGTCACAGCGAGTGCTGGTTGTGGTCCCAGGTATGGCATGTTCGATGCCTCCCTTGCCAGTTCGTCAGCTACCTCATTGCCAGCGATTCCTGAGTGCCCAGGAACCCAAACCAGGTTGACCGAATTGTTATTTCCAGCCAACTTCGTTAATGCGTCTCGACAGTCGTTAACGAGGCCGGATCTCACCTCCACGGAGTTCAGAGCCCCGAGCGCCGCCCGACTGTCGCTGCAGATGTAGATGTACTTGCCAGAGTAGCCCCTACGTAGGTTCTCCTCAGCGCACACCAGAATTGCGTATATTTCCGCCTGGAATACACTGGGGTACTTGCCAAGAGGTACGCTCACTCGTCCCTCTGGCATCCCCCCAGTGAATCCTGCGCCGGTGCTCAGATCGTTTTTGGCCCCGTCTGTGTACCAGACTAAGCCACGCGGTGTGAGCAATTTTTCTCCCTTCTCGCCCCAGTCTTCCCTAGAGGGGATTCTGGTTGTATATGGGTCATTAAAGCGCAACCGACGCTCTATCCTGTCTTTGCGCATTTGCAAGACAGCCTCATCCGCGCCCGGTAGAGCGAGTGCACTTCGATGTCCCTCACTTCCCGCTCGCCATTCTCCTATCCCCTGCAACCTGAAGGCTGAGGCCCGGGCCGAATGCTGCACTCTGAGGTGCAGCGGCTCCAGGGCCAGGATCGCCTCCAAGGCTGCTGAGGGAGTTGTTCTTATAGCACCGGTCACCATTAGGCATCCCAGCCTTTGCACTCGCCCGAGGGCACTCCTGGTACTAGCGCGTTCCGTGGAGCGCCACCAGACCAGGGCGCCATACGTGACCAGAGGCCTCACGACGGTTGTGTATAACCAGTACGCCACCTGCGGTTTTAGTCCCCAAGTGGAGCCGGCGAAACGCCTACACATCCATAAGGACGCGCAGGCCTTCTTTGTTTGTGACTCTACATGGTCTGTCCAAGAAAGCTTCGGATCCAGGATTACTCCCAGATACTTCACTCTCTCGGCCAGACCCAAGGTCACCCCTTGCAGCTTTGTCCAACTTTCTTTTCCTAGTGAAGAGGAGCAACTCCATCTTGTTCGGGTTTACCGACAAGGATCGCCCCTCGCACCAGTTGCTAACTCTGTTCAGAGCCTGTTGCATGATGGCTGTGACTGTCCCCAGGAACTTGCCCCTAATTACAATGCACACATCATCAGCGTACGCCTGAGCGTAGCACCCTTCTCCGTTCAGGTCCCTTAGGAGGCCGTCCACGAGTAGCGACCACAGTAGCGGAGATAGAACTCCGCCCTGCGGACAGCCCCTCGACACTGTTGCCTCCAGTTTGGTATCCTGTAGAGAGACCGTTATACGACGCTTACTAATCATCTCCCGTATCCATCTTACGATGGTCCGGTCAATGCCGTATTCTGTCGCAGCGGCGCACAGCGCTTCGAAGGTGGGATTATTGAAAGCCCCATCGACATCTAGAAAGGCAGCGAGCGCCCATTCTTTCACCCGGAGAGCGTCCTCAGCTCTTGAAACAAGCTGATGGAGAGCTGTCTCCGTTGATTTGCACGCTCTATATGCGTGCTGGTTCGGATGGAGGGGTCGTTGGACTAGTACCCCCTCCTTCAGGTGTCGTTCTACCAGCCTTTCACTCAGTTTCAGAAGAAACGATGTCAGACTGATTGGACGGAAATCCTTTGGCTGGTCATGGGTTATTCGGCCGGCTTTAGGTATGAAGACGACTCTCACTTGCTGCCAGGATTTAGGAATGTACCCCAGCGCGATTGAGCATCGCACTATATGGAACAGTGGTTCTGTGATGGACTCGCCAGCCTCCTGGAGGAGGGCTGGAAAGATTCCATCAGGTCCCGCCGCTTTAAATGGTTCGAAGGTTGAAATTGCCCAACGAATCTTCTTATAGCTGACTATTTCCGAGGCCATATTCCAGTCCTTGATGGTCCGGCTGTCCTCGGGTAAGTCCCCTCCTATTGTCGCGCCCGGGAAGTGCGTCCGTATCAGGCACTCAAGGGCCTGCCCGGACGTCTCCGTTAAAGAGCCGTCCGGTAGCCGAAGAGCTCCCAGACAGACCGCACCCCGGCCCAACAGTTTCTTCAGTCGAGCCGCTTCTGGTAGACCTTCTATGTTGCCACAAAAGTTCCTCCAGCACTCTCTCTTCCTCCTCTTGATGAGGCTTTTGAATCTCCTCTGGGCGTCTTTATAGGCGTCCCAGTCGGAGTGCTGATTCAGCCGCATTGCTCGGTTTAACCTCTTTCGTGTTTCCCGCCGCAGTGACTCAAGTTCCCCATTCCACCAAGGTGTCTTGTGGCCCTCTTTGTATATACTTACAAATTAAAAAAAAAGTTCTATCTTTTTAACCTCCCCACTCCACTTCACCATTTAAAAAAAAAGGGAGGTTACTGCAATCACTAAAATTTTCGAATTCGAGATAAGACCGGATCTGTACGTTTTGAGGTCTCAGAAACCCAAAAAAGTGGTTTTTAAAATGTGTCTGTATGTATGTACGTACGTTCGTTCGTTCGTACGTACGTTCGTTCGTTCGTTCGTTCGTTCGTTCGTTCGTAAACACGCCACATCCCAAACTACTCGACCGATTTGGCTGAAATTTGGTACGTGTGCATGTGATAACCCAACTTAGATCTGAAAAGCTTTTGGAGCCAATCGTGCAACCAGAAATGCCGTTTTGGCACATCAACTTTTAAATTTTAAATATAAACCCCCATCTTTCACGTCACAATAAGAAAGGCCTTCAGATTCTGCTTCCAAAGATGTATTCACTGTCACTGCCCTTTTGACCAAAAACTAAAAATATCGAGATTTTTATCGGACTTTAAAATCGCGGTACAGCCCAAGCCCCTGAACCGATTTGGCTAAAATTTTGCACATGGGGATTGTATTACACGTCGAAGAGCTGAACAAATGTTGGATTCAATCGACCCACGGAAAGTGCCGCTTTGGCACACCAATTTCCAAATTTAAAGTATTCTCTCATTTACCCATCCAAAACAAATTTTTGAAAGATTAATTGCCACCATTAGAAGGGTCTTCGAATTCTGGTTTTAAATGAGATAAAATTTATTCGCATTTATTACCCTTTGGGTAGAAAAATCGAAATTTTGAAGTAACACTGAAACCACGTTATAGCCCAAACTACTGGAAGGATTTGTCTGAAATTTGGTACATGGAGGTCAGGTGACCCGTTGAAGAGCTGAAAGGCTTTTGGGAGCAATTGGTTAACGGGAAGTGCCATTTAGGCATATTAACTTTAAAATCTTAAACACAAGTCACGGAAATCAAAGACCCACGCGTTGAGGAGGTTCCAGCCGCTTCTCTGCTGCCTTTTTTTTTATGTAACTAATGGTGTTAAAATTCAATATGACGGCCATAAGAAAAAGAAACGTTGACTGTCGTTGCTCAAAATCTAGTAGGCCTAGAAAATTTCTGTTAATGCCACTCAATTGACGAATGTCAAAATTATAAAAGCCCCAAGTTTCATTTAAATAGCATCAATCATTGATCATTAATCATCTTTAAAATGGCAATTTTCATATTTTTCGGGATAACTCTGGAACGGGTCAAAATATCGGAAAATTCTCTTCAGATTCTTTATCACCAAGAAATAGCGCCACTTTAGTCTAATTTAAACCACTCTTCATCTCTTAAATATGGTTTCCGAGATTCCAATGGCGAGCATCGAAAAATTAACCACCCTATGTATGCATGCAGCAAGAGCTAGTATTGATTAATTTTTTGAGTATCCACTGCCAAATTGACAAGTAATTAACCGAGAAAATTTCATTAGTTGTCTGATTATTAACCGATAGCGTATGTCATTTTCGAGGTAAATTACTGAACGGCAGCAGGCAAGAAAAAAATTAAATTTTGATAATTCATTATAACTCGCGTTGTATTTGGGTGGATAATTTGCAAAAAGAAAAACAAACAAATGCGACATTTTGAAACCAACATCAGTCATAACTTGATATTATCGGCGACGTGATTTGCAGTAATTTAGAGATACCGTTTTTTGATTACCGCTTTTGCCTTGATCACGTTCCCGATTGGCCGGCTACTCATAAATTATCATTTTGTGCGGTAAATTATCATATAATCTCCTTAGTGCATTGATTCTTAACGATAATGTCTTCGAATGCTTTCCAATAGTGTATCAATTAGCCCGAGTGGAACACGAGGACTAATTATTTATTTGAATGCATGATAAGAAGAAATTACCTAATACAATCAATGCACGAAGGGGGATTCGGAGGATTATACGTACTGATTTTTACCAATAACAAGCCGTTGTGCTACGCAAACAATTAGAAATCAGGCCCTTGTCAGTTTAAATTTTAAAATGTCAAGTTACGTTCTTTATTGTTGCTATAATATTTGTTCAATTCGTGGTATAATCTAACGAATACGGCTCGTGAAGTCGTGATCAATGAGAATCACACACATGTTGCCAAATAATTCCACTCCTCCTCCGGAGTCATGTTTGGCAACATGCTTCCTGTGGTTGATTATCAATAACCACGATTCCACTCGCTGTATTATAAACAATTATACATCTACCTAGCTCATCATCAATACTCATAGACAGGTAACTGATAGTTCGATTGAGTCAAGGAAACAAAAAAAACCACGCAGTATTTTGTAAAGTATGTGAGATTTGTCAAGAATGCATTGCTGCATGAACCTTAATAGCAATTCACCTTTATCCTAAGATAACTGATA
Organism: Pycnomerus fuliginosus; assembly: GCA_963924575.1. Classification (NCBI taxonomy): domain Eukaryota; kingdom Metazoa; phylum Arthropoda; class Insecta; order Coleoptera; family Zopheridae; genus Pycnomerus; species Pycnomerus fuliginosus. Next base: position 18,185,836 of record OZ004624.1, on the reverse strand, counting down.
ATCTTTGTAGACTCAGAATAATTATCCACCTGCTACCTAAATGTTGGGTCATAGAAGAACAATTTCCAGCCTGAAAATAACGATTTGCCCTTCCGCAAGAACATTTAATTAGGTTTCGCCATGCAACCGCTGAGAACAGATGCAACCCGTCGGATTCCTCCTCTCCAAAAGGCGTCCTCATCCATCCGTGCAGAACGTCTGCGGCGTAAAGTTCCGTAATTTAATAAAACTTTCATTTGTGAAAAATGCATAAACAAAGTTTAATGCAAGGAAATCCAGAAGTGCCGTAAGCTGGGTAAGATATTCCGGTAGTGGTACGTTCCTTAATTTATTGCATGTGTTCTGTAATGGAGACAGCAGTTTCACAAGAACGTGTGGACAGTCGCCAGAAGAGCTTTACTCTTGGTAATTACGATGAATGTGCCTCCACATAAATAAAGTTTTTGGAGACCGAGCGTATATTCGAGTTTAAAACATTAAGTTCGGCTCAAGTCTTAGGGGGCACAATGTACGGCCTTAAATAACTCAAAAATATTTTATTCGGCGGATATGTTGCGGGGATTTTATTGCACTTTTACACACTGAAACGAACCGACTCGATGATTTTACTACAGTGGGAAAGGACATAAAAATTCAAACAAATGAAAATATATACGGCTCGTACAATGTTGCCACTTTGTTCCTTTGCAGATAGTAAATATTAGTCTCGAGTGCAAATTACCCATTAGCAATAATTATAAATAAGTGTTGCAGTGAGAGCTCGATTAACATAATCCCCAAACGACCGCCGAATTATACGCTAACTGACTTAATGGTCGCGTAGATTAGATAAATTGCAATTAGAGGATTTCTAAATCGAAATAAAGGAATTTTCTAGCGATAATTGTTTAAAAATTGCACGATCATATTGTAGTAGTGTTTGGGGGTGGGTTTGGCGGTGACAGGGGTTGAGATACACGCGGGTATGGGGACGCGTAACTCTATCGGGGATATGAAAGCCATTTGTATTACTTAGTCCAACGATAAAGCTGCGGCTCGGGATAGCTTCACAATTTTCACCAGTATTAAACATGATTTGTGACAGTGTTCTGCAGTTACAGGGGCCTTTACTACTCATCCAACGGCCTCTGCAATAAAATGAGGAGAAGGAGTGTTATTATGCCGATAATGCGGCGATTCCTGCGTCCTGGAAGTGGAAAGAAAAACTTTTTTATGTTCTCGTGTTGCATGGATGGGGCTTCAGATAAATAAGACAATTTTTCCACTTATGCGAGATTTAATGCTAATGTCAGGAAGATTTTCTTCCAATCAGTGACAAAATACGGTACATAATCTTTCTAAAATAAAATACCTTTCCTTTTCATTTCCAGGAAACGAATTTTTAGGAGATCTTCTTAAAGATGGAAGATAATTTAACACAGTCAATAAAGACCTGAATTTGGCAAATAGAAACAAAAATTACTGCAGTTCTGCAAATTGGCCGAAGTTGTAGCTTGAACCATTTTATTGAACATCTAAAAGTCCCCTAGGATGGGGTGTGAGCTCGAGCCACCATCAAGGCGAAGAGGTGCAGTTTTTGTTGTAAATATTGACACTATCGAAAAAATGTAACAAAATTCTCTAGAAAAAAGCTTATATACATTTTTTGCTGACACTAATCGTTAAATCGGTGGCTGAAGTGGTCTAACGATGGTCCCCTGAATTTAGGCTGGTTTATGCTAAAACCAAAATCAAAAATATATTAATATTCAGTCAAGTAGTGACTAATTAGATCCAAAAAATCTGCGACAAAAACTATACAGTGTTAACCAAAAGTAGAGAACGGGTAGTATATTTCACAAACTATTGACATTATCGAAAAACGGTTCCTATAAAACTAGAATACGACTGTCTGGCGTATCTTTTGACGTTAACGATTTTTTCATGGTCAAAGTGGACTAAATGAAAAAAGAAATGGAAAACAGAAGCAGAAAGCTTCGTTGTCTGTAAGCGAGTAATTTCAAAAACATTTTTTTGCATTAGTATTGCAAAATTGCAAAAATTCTCTGATGGTGGTTGTAACAACGTCAACAAGGTTTAGATGACCTAACCTGAAATATATTTCCCAGTAACTTCCGAGCACAAATACACCAAATTTTCCTCCACCCCAACTTGTTATGCCCCCGGGGACCCTTTTTGGAGAAATGAAACCTTGCGACGTGCCGCGGGTAGCACGAAGGCAGGTTAAATCCCAGCGAGCTTTATTTTTTGTCGCGTTTCGTTAAAAATTCCGAACGACCGAATCCCTCCGCTTATTGTACTATTCTCCACTTTTGTTTGTTTGTGTCAATGTCATTTCTGACGGAGGATTCCACCCATAAGCAGATTTTCGCTGTCTAAAAGGAAAGAAGAGGGTATAATGAGAGTCGCCGAAATCAATAATAAAACTTTCAGGAATATATTGTTGGCCCGCATCAAGTTTGTCGCTGGCAACATCGTTATATTTTTTCCAATCCCCCAAATTCCCTCGCCGATACACGGCAACCCACTTTCCATATTTTCAGAGCTCAACTAAATCATTTATTGTTGAGCAGCGATGCATAAGGCTACTAGTCGAACTGTGTTGTACGTGTATTGTTCGGACCAGATTGTGCTTTATTGTTCATTTGTGCGGGAGTGTATTAGATATGAAGCCTCGGGAGGATCTATATTGTACTGATTTATATTCGACGTCCCATACATATCTATTTCGAAACAAAAATCCCTGCTCTGATAAAAAACTACACGGTTATCGACAAACTTTCCCCAGATAGGGCTGCATACCGGAACATTGTTCTCTAACGAATATGACGGAAATAAAATTCAACGCTACCGGTTTACATCCGCAACTTTTGCTAAACTTTTGCCAAAGAAATTGGGGCTGATTCACCGCGGATATTTTCACGGTGTGCACTGTATTTTCAAAGAATCAACTTTTTGTTCCATTTTAACTACAATTAGAACGCGTATTTCCGGTAAAAGCGGAAATTTATGGCTGTGAAATTATACAAATATTTGCTTTCAATATAAAACTTGTTTTGTTGAATTTCCATTACATATTTATTGTTTTAAAAATCTATTTAGTTTTGTTTGCGTGACCCATAAAAATTTGCTTACTTTACACCACTAACCTGGAATAAGAGAATAGTATACAGGCTGGTTTTTTCTCACTGAGCACCATTGGCATCTCCTAAACGGTAGAAGATACAGAGCTTTCATATTTTTGACCCTGGTAAAAATTCCGTGTTTTAAAACCGATAAAAAAAACTAGTGGGTTTTATCGTATTTAGATACATGCGGTAGTTGAAACCGGAATTCCTGATTAAACCAAACCAAACCAAAATCGTGAATTCCAGATACGTATACCGACCGCCGTCTCTGGAAATCCGCATAAATCTCCCGGAAAATAATGCGGAATTCCTGATATATACCGATTGAAAGCGTCACGTACTCACGTAATTCATTTTCATTAAACCAGTTTCTTCGTCAGCTTCATTTCTCCAGTCCCCTTTCTCTTAACTTCTTTAGTGCCTAAAAATAAATTTTTTCCTATTGTTGTTTATTTATCATTTTCTAAGACGTCGCGTCATAAATCCTAAATCTAAGTATTTGAGAGGAAGCGAAGATAACTTACATACCATCAACCACAAAACACAACAGTATATTATATTTGGATTTATGCGTTTTAATCGGACCACTAAATGTTGCGCAATAGTAATTTATCGTACAATTTTAAATGCGAAATTCCCGATTAATCCTAACATATTTCATTATCATTTGTTTATTTGTATCATATCATATTTGTACCAAAGTGAATCACCCGGTATTTCAAATTTTGACAAAAAGTTATTATTATTATTTTCAGAGCTAAATTAGAAACCAAACTCGCCTATTCCACATCAAAAGATGCAGTATTTATGCGTATTTATGCAGATTTTCTGAATTTTTGGAGTCTGCTGGAATTCTTTCTCCAAATCAGCACGGCTTTACTTTTGGTAGATCTACGTCTATACGGCATTATATTCTTTTTGCGAGGCGGTGGTGCAGCGGGTTGGCGTGGGCGAGTGTCCGGCTGGGGTGTTTTGTGACCTCAGCCGGGCGTTCGACTGCGTCAACCATGACATTCTTTTGGGGAAGCTCGCGGCCTACGGTGTGCGGGGGGCTGGTCATGGGTGGATCGAAACGTTTTTAAGAAATAGACTTCAATATGTCAGAATTGCCGGGTCTGCGGGGGGTGTGTGTGCTGAGGCAGGGTCGGGTCTTCGGGGGGTCTCTGTGGGCGTCCCTCAGGGATCCGTCCTGGGCCCGGTCTTGTTTCTCCTGTACACTAATGAGCTTGCTGGCCACCAGACTGATATTTTTGTCTCTATGTATGCGGACGACACCTCGGTAGTTATACCAGGAAAAAGGGAGATGGACGTGGAGGCCAGATGCAATGGGGTTCTTGCTGATTTGGGTGGGTGGTTCGCCCGGAATGGCTTGCATTTCAACGCATCAAAAACAAATTATATGCTATTCCACAACCCTCAGAGAAAATGTGGAGTTGTGAATCTCGCTATTGGCGATGTTCCAATCTTGCAATGCAAGGAAAATTTGAAATTTCTCGGTTTGTACCTGGACGAGCATTTGAACTGGGGGTCCCATTGTACTCACTTGATTTCTAAGTTGAACTCGCTGTCTTTTATGTTCAGAAGTTTGCGGCCAATTCTTAACAAGAGTCAGCTACTAATGTTATATTATGCAGAGGTGGAGAGTCGAATGAGATATGGGTTGTGTCTCTGGGGTTATTCTGCTGCTTCGCGTGACAAAGGGAGAGCTGTAGACCTATATTCAAAAATAATAATTTACTGACGCTGCCATCTTTATATATTCTTGAACTGAGCGTGCACGTCTTCAAGAATAGGAACAACTTTAAATTAAGAGAAGATATACATGGTTTTAACACCAGAAAGAAGGGAGAACTGTGTGTTCCGCTCAGTCGGAGTACCCTGGCATTTAGATCTCCCGAGGCTATGGCTGTAAAGGTTTTTAATCGTCTTCCAAATGTGTTGAAAAATTGTGCTAGTTTATGTAGTTTTAAATGTTTGTTAAAAGAATATTTAACTAATGAATGTTTTTATACCATCGATGAGTTCTTGCAAATTAAGTCTTAAATATAACTTCATCAGTCTGTGATTCCTAGATATGTAGTACTTGACGAGCCTTATACAAAATTTATTTTTTGTCTTTATGGGAATAAATGGTATTATTATTATTATTATTATAGAAAAAAATTAGCTTTCAAACTGAGTAAAAAAAACTGGGTATGTCCATTTGAAAATGAAAAGTTGGTATCCTGTTGACATTCAAGTTAAATTTGATAAAAATCAAAACTACCTTTGGTTTGTAGTGTTTTATGAGCAATTTCATTTGGTTTTTGGTTCACTAAAATTGATCCACAAGTAACAAATTTATAGTGTTGTGGAGTTTTAATGTCGCACCCTGCATATCTACACTCGTGAAAGTAAAAGGAATGATTTTTTTAGGGGGAGTACATAATATTTACTTTATATTTTGTTAATTAAAGCGATATGAGTCTGCACTTGTGAAAGTGATAGAAAAGAAGTGAAGCAGGTTGGAATAGATGCTAAAGTCCGTTAATTTATTATAGCGGAACTATAATTTTTCTGGACAACTGTACAACCCTTGTAAGGGAGTGTACTTTTGACAATTTGATCGGAATTTGGCGGGAAAGCAAAAACTTGACATAAACCAAATCTTTTAGGGTTTATTCTTATTGTTAACATCAGCAGTGTAACAGTGTACTTGAGGCTTTTTCGCAAATATTTTTCTCTGTACCGTGCTCAAAACTAGACGCCAATTCAGAGCAATTTCAAAATTTTGACATTTGTCAAGTTGTAGTTTTAGTAAAATCTCTTGAAAAATTTCCTCATACGAACCTAAAAAAATCAAATTTTGGCGTTCTGTCATGTCTATAGTAAATGAACGGACTTTACTTTTATAATGGGAAACGTCGTATTTTTTGCTTGACTAAACACCGAACCGTTTTCGAGAAACAAATTAATAAATGTGAACTTCCTGTCAAAAAGTTAGTTTTAGATGACGTCATACACCGAGGGAAAAAATTCATGATGGGCGGCCAAACAACCAATAGTAGGTCGTTGCCAGACGAACCAATAATTTTTGACGTAAATCTAACCTTTTATTTTGCTGAATTCATTAAAACTCTTCTTGTAAGAGATTTGCCAACTTGCGTACAAAAAACGAACATTGAAGAAGCTAAAGGTTCCTACAGTCACAACCTGTAATTTATGTGAAGAGGAATTAGCGATTCCCCAAGAATTTGTACAACACTAAAACACACACGTTTAAAGTCGAATTGGGGCTCATTCGTAGCTATATTTCAAGGAGATTAACAAAACACCCCTTTAGAAAAGAACGAATATGAAATAGGACAGAAATTTGTTCTCTTCGATCGAAAAAGACTGCCTGAATGGGGGATGACAATTTGAAGACAATAAATGACACTTTAAAACGAAGCACCTGGTGAATGATATGCCTGATGGAATGGATTGCGGGTAGTTACGTCAAACCAATAGAAAAAAGGCACTGTAGGTACCATATTTCAAGTATTTTTTGCTACCCCCCTAACAATAACCAAAAACCCAACAACAATAACAAAAAAATGGCCGGCTTCTCCTATACCAAATTGAATTAATGGCTCCTCAAAGAAAATGGATGATCTCTTTGAAAGGCGATTAGAGTGCAAGTGTGACAGCATACGTCGAGAATTTTTTACCCGCGCCGTTGTGAGGAAGCGCATTTATCAGCTGAACGAAATAAATTGATAGAAAACGTAACAGAACACTGATAAATATATTTACATTTTTCAGGCACTGAAGCGCGAACGCAGTCCGTATTCCTGTTGTGTCCTAGCAGGAACAAAAGCTGTTGTAGGTGTCCCATCGCGTATTCAGGTCTCGCCGCTGCAAGAGACAGGAATTGATGGCCCTTGGGTTGACACGTGATCAGGCTAGTAGAGCACGTGTCCATAATCAGGTGGTGACGTCAACTGTTATGGATGTTAACTCACTGACAAGACGTCTGCTCAGTGACAAAAAAGGGGGCCGCAGGTCGAGCCCTAACTATAATTTAAAAGCGTGTTCTTGAAGACGAGATTGATAGCGCTTTTTAGCGGGTTTATTGGGTGAATTAGCAATTTTTTTTAAAGGCAGGTCAGGGTTTCATGTTGGGCGGAGCTGCTATAGTATAGTCGTGCACACGCAAGAAACAGGAAAACCGTTTTTATAGATCTCGGTGTTATCTGCTCGGAGTTGTTTTTAACATTTTAAAGTTTATTTTGCGGAGCGACACGAAGAAGCTATTTGTCAAACATGCATGCTAACTGATAATTATTGTAAAAAAGCACGACATTCCGTTTAGTAGCGTAAATAAAGCAATATTATACCCCCATAAAATGGCATTGAAATTTTAAAACTGACACCAAAACCAGCAAACAGGATTTCGTTAAGAAATGGTGGATGCGCCGGGATAGCACCTGCATACATGCGAATATGGCAATGATGGCAATGCATTAACACAATTTGTCTTTCGTTAGGAAAGGCCTCAACTGTTTCTGACAGTTACTGTGCAGGGTTTCCACTTACAAGAAGCAAAAGTTTACCGCTCGACGTACGTTTACATCGGCGTTGGAGTTGCATTACGTTGCATTCCACAAAAATAATATAAGAATATATTGCTTTCTCGAGAATGTCGAAAACAAATGGTTACTAAATTGCTCATTTCCGAAGAGGGAAATAAGTAAATGATGGTAGAATAATCTCTTTAATAAAACAATTAAAAATCGATTTCCATAGACATAAAATATATGCAAAACTATTAGAATCTCGATGTATTGTTAACTTCCCCACTTCACTTCACCACTTAAAAAATCGGCAGCAGAGACGCGGCTGGAACCTCCCCATCGTGTGGGTCTTTGATTTCCGCGTCTTGTGTTTAAAATTCTAAAGTTGATATGCCTAAATGGCACTTCCCGTGTAGTTTGGGTTATAACGTGGTCTTAGTGTTATTATAAAATTTCGAATTTTCTACCCAAAAGGAACTAATTGCGAATAAATTTTGTCTTATTTAAAACCAGAATTTGAAGACAACAATAAATCTTTCAAAAACTTGTTTTGGATGCTTAAAAGAGAGAATAATTTGGAAATAGGTCTGCCAAAACGGCACTTGCCGTGGGTCAATCAGCTCTTCGACGTGTAATACAATCCCCATCTGCAAAATTTCAGCCAAATCGGTTCAGGGGCTTGAGCTGTACCGCGATTTTAAAGTCCGATAAAAATTTCGATTTTTGTAGTTTTTGGTTAAAAAGGCACAGACAGTGAATACATCTTTGGAAGCAGAATCTGAAGGCCTTTCTTATGGTGACGTAAATTATGGGGGTTTGCATTTAAAATTTAAAAGTTGATGTGCCAAAATGGCATTTCGGGTTGCACAATTGGCTCCTCTCAGATCTAAGTTGGATTATGAGATGCTTGCATACCAAATTTCAGTCAAATCGGTCGAGTGGTTTGGGCTGTGGAGTATTTTTAATAATAATAATAATAATAAATTTTATTGCCAAGAGAAATAAAGCCGTCGTATATTAATGAAAGTGGGGGTTGTGTGTCTCAGGCTTTTTCTGTTGGTTTTGTAAACGGGATTTCAGTTCTGTCAAAATTCCTGTCATGGACAATATAATTGACAACAAAGACCCCTTTCAATCTCCATTGTTACTGTTTATTGACAATGATAGTGAGTGACGGGAGTTTTGACGGATGTGAAATCCCGTTTACAAACCAACAGAAGAAAAGCCTGAGACACACAACCCCCGCTTTCATTAATATGCGACGGAACTTTAGATTCCATTTAGGCAAAATCAAAATATATATGATAGGTACAAACTAGTGAATAAGGGGGGAACTAAATTAATGAAAACAATTTACAACTGAATACATAAGTAAGTAAATATCATCAAAGCAGAAATAACAAAAATAGATATGATGGGTACAAACTAATGAATAGTGAATAAGGGGGGAACTAAATTAATTAAGACAATTTTACAACTGAATGTATAAGTAAGTAAATAACATCAGAGCAGAAATAACAGAAATAGATTAGAAAACCAAAAGCTATAAGTCATATAGCATCAACAGTCGCCTCAAGCTAGGAAGAGATATGTATCTGAAATACATCAATTCCCCCAGACGAAAGCTTATTTAACAGGCGGGCAGTGCGATCCAATGGAGTATGGAATCCGTAATTCGTTCTATGAGAGCTGATCATAAAGGTTTCCTGTGTTCGGCACAGGGACTAGGGACTTTGAATTTGAGGAGCGCAAGTAAGTCGGGACAGTCTATGTAGCTACATAAGATTTTAAATCCAAAAACTATCAAACTGTACTCGCGACGTTTCTGGAGCGACTGAAGACTTATCAAATTTAAGCGTTCAAAATAAGTGTCTTGATTATTATCAATTTTCAATTTATAAAGGATGTAGTTAGCGAACTTGCGTTGGACTCTTTCAAGTCTTTCGATGCTATTTATGTAAAAGGGATTCCAAATAATAGATGAATATTCTAGAATTGGCCTAACTAGTAAATAATACAATTTGAAAATCACCAACACGTTTTTAAAATCTTTACTTTGTCGCTTCACAAACCCTAAAATTTGAAAAGCTCTACTCACAATATGGTCAAGATGAAGATCAAATTTAAGTTTTGAATCAAAAATTATGCCTAAATCTCGTACGGTCTCTACTCTTTTAAGACGAACGTTGTCTAGGGTTTAATTGAAGAAGTGGGGCTGTTTTGACCAATAGAACGATATACAGGGTGTTCCAATAAAAAGTATCCACCCCAAATATTTTGTAAACCAAATAAAATATGAAACTTCGCTCGGACAGGTCGATTTTTATTTGGAGGGGGACACTCAAATCCATGCTTGGCGAAATTTCAAAACGCACTCCCTAACCCCCACCTACCCCCACTTCAAAATTTTAAATGGCAACCCCCCACTTGTGATACATCATTTGAAAGCTAATTTCATTGCCAATCTAACGTTGCAACAATTTTTAATATTTATTCAACTCTAGCGCCCTCTATGGCCAAATTTTAAATTACATTAGGGCCCTTTGTGATACATCATTTGAAAGGGCTTGAAATTCTCTGTAAACTTATGCAAGAATTTTTGAAATCCACCCACTCGTTCAAAAGTTACATTGAAAGACATGAGCTGGTTCTGGGCCTGGGAATCCTTCAAGATTAGGCTGTAACTTTTGAACGAATGGATAGATTTAAAAAATTCTTGCATTAGTTTACAGATAATTTCAATCCCTTTCAAATGATGTATCACAAAGGGCCATAATGTAACTTAAAATTTGACCATAGAGGGCGCTAAAGTTGAACAAATATCAAAAATTGTTGCAGCGTTAGATTGGCAATGAAATTAGCTTTCAAATGGGGGGTTGCCATTTAAAATTTTGAAGTGGGGGTAGGTGGGGGTTAGGGAGTGAGTTTTGAAATTTCGCCAAGCATGGAATTAAGTGTCCCCCTCCAAACAAAAATCGACCTGTCCGAGCGAATGTTCATATTTTCTTTGCTTTACGAAATATTTGGGGTGGATACTTTTCATTGGAACACGCTGTATATTGCACAAGTGAATCAAGGTCTTTTTGCAAGTTAGCGGCATCAGCTAGACTTTCTAACTTAGCAAAGATCTTTAGATCATCAGCAAAGAGAAGGTATTTGGAATACTGGAAGCAGAGGGTAATGTCGTTAATAAATAATAAAAACAAAATTGGCCCCAAATGACTTCTCTGGGGAATCCCGGAAGTTGCGAAAATAATTTTAGAGAGATATCCGTTAACCTTGATTCTCTGTACTCTACCAAGTAGATAAGATTGAAGCTAGTCAAAAACACATCCCATAATGCCGCAACTCTCGAGTTTGTTTAACAATAAATTAATATTGACCCGATCGAAAGCCTTGCAGAAATCTGATGGCCATTTTCAAGAGTCTCTAAAATATGATTGGAATAAAGCAAAAGATTTGTAGTAGTGCTTCGATGTGGTATAAAACCGTGTTGCAGTAACCTCCTTTTTTTTGAATGGTGAAGTGGAGTGAGGAGGTTAAAACCTGATCTGACATAAATCTGAACTGCCCTAGTTTCTCTCACTTCAAGACCGATATTTTGACGAGATCTCGCTTTCGGTTCTGCCGAAAGCTCGTACTAAACTTTCAACAGGCAGAATTTGAGAAAAAAATAAAATAAAAAAACCTGACCTGACATTGACTGAACTGCACTATAATCTGTCCGGGATCCACACGACCGAGATTCACCCGATTTCCATGGCGATTCATTGTTGACAACAATGATTCACCATGGAAATAGGGTGAATCCCGGTCGTGTGGATGCCGGACAGACCATAGCTTCTCGCACTACAAGATCGATATTTTGACGAGTTCTCTCTTTCGGCTCTGCCGAAAGCTCGCACTAAGCTTTCGACAGGCAGAATCTGAGAGAAAATGCCTAAAATGAAAAAGAAACCTTACCTGACATTTTGACGAACTCTCGCTTTCGGCTGCATTGCACTTTCAACGGGTAAAATTTGACTGTGTTTAATGTTATTTTCGAACAATTGTCTTTCGAACAATTTACCTTTCGAACAATTGTTTTTCGAACAATTTGCTTTGGAACAATTGAATTCGAACAGTTTTCCGGGTACGAAAGGACTTGCCCTTCTGAATGCTTCTGAATATCTTCGATGTTCTGTGCTACTATACCTAATCTTTTTTTGTTATTTTTCGTTACCCACAAACCTTTCTCACAATAGTAATCCCAAATTAACTTCTAAAGTGGTCTCATTCTATTGGATTGGTAATAAAATTAGCGTGCAGATGCAATACAAGTGACGGGTTGCCATTTGGGGTTTCAGAGAAGTAGGGTGTGCATTATAAAATTTCACCAAGTTCATATTTAAGAGGTTTCTGCACAATTGAGTCAGAGAGGAGGAAATCTGGATGGCTCCTTTTTAGTGAACCATCCTGTATGTGGTTATAGAGAGTTTTGCAGTCTCAATTCTACAACGATCAAGAGTATTCTTCATACCTAAAACAATGCATATTTGACCCTGTAATAGTTTGTAACGGCCTATCCTGGGGACATTGTTTCCCAGTAAACCCATGAAAGTAATGCATCCGGAGGTTTAACGTGGGCAATTTATAGTAGCAATATCTGATCCCCCGAATGGACTTTGGTTGCGCTCGACCGACTCGAATGACCGAAGTTGGACGTTTTACGTGCCGAAGTTTCGTTATGGATACTGATTGGAAGCTGTTTATGCAATCAGTGCCCGTGGATTTTCCGCCTATTTCACTCAGGCCTCAATCGATAACACACGACAGAATTTCCCATAATAAATAATTCGAAATGTATTTAATTAACAGTCCATATTTTTCAATGCAGCAAGCTGTCAACGCAGAAATATCTGCTCTTGATTTAATAATAATTCCACTGAGGTCGAATCGATACGGCCGTTCTCTCTCTTCGCAGGATTTATTCGGCGAAAACAATTCCACGATGGAAGGGCAGGCATTGTTTGAATGTTTCGTACCACTATAACTCTGATTAGTTAGGATATTCGTTTAAAGAAGAGGCTTTCGTAAAAGTCGTGTTTGGAGATTGCTGTAGACCACAATATAAAAGGCTTTGTATCCCGAAATGCGAGAGCTAACTTCTCGAATTCTTTCTCTGGGTAATTGTTATTTGGGGCCGGTTTTTGTTGAATTTTCATTGGGCGCACCTGACAGGGAAAAAGTAGGTATATGGCAAATTTAGCAAAAACCAAGTAAGATATATAACTGGGCCGGAGTGGTGTGGCGGCGCTCATTAATAAGTCATCAATTTAACCTGGCACATATGGCAATGAGCCACGATAACGCCGCAGTTACAATTACTATTAGTTTTCTGGAAGCCGTATCTCATTTCTTTGGGCACGGGCTAAATTTATTGCTGCAGTTGGCGGAGCGATATCTCAGGTAATTTAATGATTTCATTTGCTTGCCACAGACATACTTCTGCCCATATGTAACTTTAATAATAAAGCATCATAGAGGATTCGCTAGAATTTGTGATTTTTAGGGGCCCACAGAGACGACTTTTTATCTACACCGTAGGCCAGGGGATGTTTTTGATTATTAGTAACTTTTTTGTCTGAAGCTCAATTTCAATTATCGTAGCTGTAGCAGAATCCTACGAAACCGCCGTAGAAGGGACATTCGAAAAATTATTTCCAAATGAAAGTGCGATTTTTGCAGTCGAATATTTTTAGAGCTTTTGCCACTCGAATATTCGACTTTTGAAACTCGACTATTCGTCTTTTGAATCTCGAATATTCGACCTTTTAACTCGCACTTTCATTGGAAAATTATTTTTCGAATGTCCCTTCTACGCTTTAGTGGAATACTCACATTTTAGGCTTTCTCAATAAACGTAATAAAAAGTGAATCCCGGGGTGAATCCTGGTCAAACTAGCTCACAAAGCGGGAATTTTTGAAAATGACATTGTATTGTAGAACATTCACTTCTCAGTAAAGGCATTTTACACATAAAACTTGTGGCTCTAAAACAATTTTTATTCACATTGACAAAGAATACTTTGGCATAGATACCTTTAATTTGAAATACCTATTCGAATTATTCTTCAAAATTGTTCGTGATTCCCAAATCATATTAATCTTTGAGGCGGGTCATGCAGATTGCTGATGATGAAAACCAATTGAGGATTTAGCAGAATTGTTCAGAATAGTAGTGATTATCTGAAAATGATAGCCATTAATGCATTAAAATACAAACAGGACAAAAATTCTAAAGTTTAATAAGCTTGCCTCTTCTCTATAAAACCAAGCCAGGAACTCTGCTACTAAAATTATTTGTTAATTTTCAGTTTTCTGCCATTGTCGCATTTTAATCCCAACGACGAAAATACGACCCGGAAGTTGTATTTTCATAGAGTTGATTCGTAAAAAAATAGTTATTTATGATATAAGTGTTAAAAGTGAAATTGACTACTATCTACAGAATACAAAGACGATGGGGAGGTTCCAGTCGCTTCTCTGCTGCATTTTTTTTATGTAAATTTAATAATCTTTTAATAATTTAATAATAAACGAAACACTGTTCTCGTCTCTTGTGCAGTCAAGAGGTCTGACTGAGTGAGTCTGAGGCTCAAAGCCCAAAGAGGGCAAGACGTGAGGAAGTTTCGGACGTAGGTATACAGTCGTGGCAAAAAGTGACTAAAAACTAAAGCGATTTCATTTCTTTGTAATAATGGCGATAAGGTCAATAAGAGGATCGAAAACCTTAGATGTAGATACCATTTTTTGAAAAAATGTTATTTCAATGGCGATAAGCTGATAACCTTGTAGGTTATTCTGTTGCGATAAATTGGCGCCTTCAATCGATAGAACCTACCTTTAGCGATAACCTGATCATATGGTTGGTTCTCAATCTGAGAAAAAGTAGAAGTTTCTACCGTCGCCGAGCCTGTGAATCATTATTAATGAAAATTTTATTGTCATATAGATACCAAATTTTAGAGGACTCTTATTCAGCAATGTAAATTACTTCACTGTGTCCTGTCATAACCATGTACGTTGACAACGCAACCAAGCCCCACAAATAATAGCATTTTCTTTCGCCCCAATTACAAGTATCCTGTCGAACATTGAATTTTGTAGCGCGAAGAGAAGTTGTAAAGTTAGCCTCTTTAGAATTCTTTCCTCACGATATCATAATCCAATGTCTATAATAAATTGCGAACTTTATATTCTGGAAATGGTCTAGAAGGGAGTACATTTCATTAATGAAACTTTCCGATCGTGTCCGCAATTGTTATCCTAGAATCTCAAGCTCAATTGGGCTGCGCCATGCATCCACCAACAGTTAATTGGATTTGAAATTGTATGAGGACTTCCCTCGTTTAAGAAAATTTACCGGAATTAACCCCCTCAGCGCCGAGTAATACAATTAGTCTAGTTTCGAGACGATAACATTTAGCTACAAAGAATTTCCAGTGGCTGATGAATCGTGAATGGATCTTGTTATTTTATATTCCTAAGGTGATTATCACGCAAGCGGAGTTTTCAATTAGCGGGAGTTGCATACCAGTGCCAACTCCCGGCCACCCATTATGGTTTCCGGTCGGCTTCTCCATTCCACCTGAATAATTTTCAATTTACACTCTCCCAGATTAAAATTAAATTAATGCCTAATGAAGAGTTTTTCCTGGCGGCAAAAACCCCCTTATCTCGCTCTTGTTCCAATCAGTTTTTTCTGTTCCTGTTTTTGTTTGCCTAATGATGTTCGGATATGCTGATCGAACAGGGTGGAGAAAATGCAGTCGCCAGCAGTTTCCAGTTCACTTCGCAAAGTTTTCCTGTAGGTCCTCCCTTTTTCAGACTGTGTCATCACGGATTCGGAGCGCACGCTGGAAACTATATCTCCATTGGGAGCCTTCAGGCCGTTTGGATTAGCCACTAAATTTATATTTCAATCGTAAAAACATTTACGCGCCTTGCCTCCTAACAGTTGCGATATTTTCCGCCGTTTCGGCCGTAAACACTTTTCAGTTCAATTCGGCACACAGTTGCATTTACGGCTTGCAGGCGGATCGGCTTTCACAATCGCAGCTTTGCAGTCAATGCCGAATGGCTACAGCAGATATAAAAGTAGGTAGTTTGAAATTTATAAAAAAATACGAAGCATTTTCGTTAAATTCCATCAATGTCAGGCTCTGAATAGGATACTAAAATCGATGACCATTATCTGCTTAAACCTTTACATTATTTTATGGTCGTTTGCTGGTGAGTGGCAGGATGAATCAAAATAAAGCAATAAACGTTTTCATAAGTCACGCTTCTGTCACATTATTTCACAGCACCTGTAATGTTGGCTGCCTATCCAATGAATATCACGACGCTTCAAAATCAAGCGAAAGTGTGCCAAAGCTGTTGCTATCATTTGTCAACTGTTCTTGTTGATTTGTGTTTACAATAAATATAAAGTGATAAAATTTTTGAAGAATTTCAATAATCTTGGATATTTCAATAATCGTGGTTAAATCGTCGTATTTAACTCGCACATTATGGGCCATTATTCACTCAACCTCGTAAATAATGGCCTTCATAATGTGCTCGTTTAATAACATACTATTAGAACAGCGCCTTAAAACCTTATGTCGATGTAAAACTTTGTTGTATGTAATCCAAAAAGGTTGTGTCCTTAAAAAATCAAGTTGCATTGCGTTGCAAGCGTTTTGGGACACCCTGAAAGTATTTTTCTGTTGTACAAGGGGTGGTAGGTACTTTATATAATGGTGTTTGAATTGATTTCCGGCTGGAGGGGTTCAGAAATTATGGACCACCGTGGCCTTGTTGACTCACCCTGTATATTAGTGAAATTGAAATAAAATAAACAATTTTCAACATTTCCCCTTAATTTTACTAATTTTAGGGGTTGTCCGATGTTTTTAGGTGGATGATTTTGGTACCGCTGGAATAGGGCTTTCGTCGGTATGAAGGGCGTATGGTACATTTTACTGGAACGGGTTCAAATTAAATAATTTGTGTGATTCGTAACGTTTTCCCTTAATTTTAGGGGTCATCCGATGTTTTTAGGTGGATGACTTTGGTGTCATTTTGTTCCGCTTGAATAGGGCTTTCGTCAGTATAAAGGGCGTGCGGTACATTTTTCTGGAAGGGGCCCAAATTCAATAATTTGTGTAATTCGTAACGTTTTCCCTTCATTTTAGAGGTCATCCGTTGTTTAAGTATGTGATTAAATGTGAAAGAGGCCTGGGAGTGACCTAGGCTCCTTTGGGTGTATCACTGCTTTGATGTATATCTGGAAGAGGTTCAAAATAAATAAAATAAGCAATTATTGTCAATGTTTTTCCTTAATTTTAGGAGTCTTCACATGTTTTGAGGTGGACAACTTTAGACCCCTTGAATAGGGTGTTTGTCGGTATGAAGGAGATGTGGTACATTTTACTGGAACGGGTTCAAATTAAATAATTTGTGTGATTCGTAACGTTTTCCCTTAATTTTAGGGGTCATCCGATGTTTTTAGGTGGATAACTTTGGTGTCATTTTGTTCCGCTTGAATAGGGCTTTCGTCAGTATAAAGGGCGTGCGGTACATTTTTCTGGAAGGGGCCCAAATTCAATAATTTGTGTAATTCGTAACGTTTTCCCTTCATTTTAGAGGTCATCCGATGTTTAAGTATGTGATTAAATGTGAAAGAGGCCTGGGAGTGACCTGGGTGTATCACTGCTTTGATGTATATCTTCCAGTAACTTTTTTCATCTCCTTGGCAATTTCCCAACCCCCTAAATCATAAATTTCGCATAATTCTGGTATTTTTTTGAATCCCTACTGGAATATTGTAAATGAGTGGATTTTGAAATTTGAAACATAGGTTAGTGATATCAAGGACTTTCTTTTCAATTTTTTTCAGATTTTTATTTTAGTTAGAGACGTGCGTTCATGGGGAGACATCACACATTTTTTTTTATTATTTTGCTGTTAGCGTTTATTTCGTGAAATAGTAATGAAATATCTGGTCCATTACTCATAAAAAAGGTACTCTTACCATTGTTTAACGTCGCTAATTTCGGTACAGTCTGTATTAAGTATATCTAGACACTCTTCACTTTCGACTTCCACAATTTTCCACCCCTTAAGGGCTAATTTTACAAAATTCGCACGTTTTTGTTTTTTTTCTTAAGTTTGTCAATTTCTTCAAAATTTATAATCACTTACATTTTTCACCACCTTGTCCACAATTAACTTATTTTTCTCCTAAATTCACACTGGAAAATTTTCACCTTCTTTTTTCACCTAATTCATTGTTTCGATTGTTTCTTTTATGTATGCTTCTGCACTATTACTAGGTGCAAATTTAAGTAGTCTGCATGTGGGCAAAAAAATTGTGTCAAGAAACTGGTAAATAAGCCCATAATTTCAAAAATACAAAATAGCTTTTTCCGCGTGTTTCGCCGAGATAAATTTTCCCCTTAAATATGTCCCCCGCAAAATAAAATTCCAGCGTTCCTATTATCCTATTATTTAATTTTATGCTTCTACTTTTTTTAGCAACTAAGCCATTCACCAACAGGTTTAACTTACTGCATAATCATCGTCATGCTTACCAAATTCTATAAAAATCCTGAAACTTTCAAGGACAATGAAATAAACATTTCTAAATTTAATCTTTGCATTATTTGACCTCTCGACCGTAGATAGATTTTGAGAGCAGTCGTGCCGAATATCTATACCATGAATGAACCATTAATTAATAAAATATTCCACATTTCTTAGTAAAACAGTTTGATCAGTTGACAACAGTGGTGAATTAGGAAATTCCCACTTCGCTGTTGCGATAATTTAATTCCTATTTACCGTCGTCGCGTCGGAATAAATTAAAAAACTATAAATTGAGATTCTACTAATTTCTGTTCGATAGTCAGCATGTCAGTGATTCAGTTCGTTATCCTTTCGGCACTAGCAGCTTCTGGTAAATTAAATATATCACTCACGTAAATTTTAGGCTTTTCTTCTTTTCAGTTGCAAATGCTATAAATGGTGGATTGGTTGCATCGGAAAATCAATTTCCTTACATGGCAAGCCTTAGGCGCTACACTTCTCCTTTGTGCTCTGCCAGTATTATTTCAGAAAGGTGGATTTTGACGGCTGCCCATTGTCTACATGGAAGACAGTAACTGACTGTTGTTATTTATTCGACTAATGTTTCAAATTTTAGTCCATCAACCCTAACGGCCAGGGTAGGAACAACTACTCCTAATAATGCATCCGATATTAGAGTCAAAAATATTTACATCCATCCAGATTATAGGCAACAAGCTGTGCCAGGTCAGCATATTCGAGATTTGATTAAAGGGGAAGTAGGGCTCGTTGAATTAGCCAATCCACTGACCTTCAACGATTCTATTCAACCAATTAAATTGGGAGAAATTAATGATAAAGATGAAGTAAAAGTACTAGCACCAGGTTGGGGTGCCATGATTTGGGGTGGAGATTCAACCCGAGAATTGAACTATTTGGAAATGAAGACGGTGGAAATAGAAAAATGTAAAGAAATACATTCCGTTAAGAACAATACTCTTGATGGGAAAATCCAGATATGTACCAGTGCTGGAAATGGAAAAAGTTTATGTTTTGGTGATTCTGGAGCCCCGCTGGTAAATAGGGCAACGGGACGTGCTGTGGGTGTACTTATTGGGTTTGAGACGTGCGATGGAGAGTTTCCAATGATTTTTTCTAGAGTGGAAGCGTATAGAGATTGGATCAACAATGTTACTCAGAAGAATGAGGCTAAAGTTAATCTAACATTTAACAATATAAATTTTCTCTAACAGGACGGAGAAAGCCAAGTTTAGGGTGAAAGAGAAATGAAAATATATAATCGACTGGATAACTTTATTATTATTATCATTAAAAATTCATCTGCTAGTTCTTAGTCGAATCACTATGCCTCATTTTCATTAGTTGTGAGCCTTCTAGGTTCTAAAAAAATACATAAAAACCATGAAACTGGACGTTATCAACCACCTACCTCCTTCAAACTTTGATAATGCTTTCGATAAATTTCATTGTCCTCTCCTGCGTTTTCTTCGTATTTCCTCAGAGCTTCTGACTTCAAGTGAGCCAGTTCATCCGCATCCATAGGCCGATTCTGTTCTTTTAAGTTCTGGAATAGTTCAGTAGCACTTTTCCTGTAGTGGTCTAGCGAGCCCTGAAACGCTTTCATGCACTGATTTTCACAAGACATCTTCTTGTTTTCATTCATCCGCTTGAATTCCTCGAACTGTTTGTCCAATTCCTGTAATCGATAATACGAATAACATTACCCACAAAATAGCTATTGAACCATGCCTTTTTAATAGAATCCATTATTTTTTCTTGCAACTCCTGCTCTTTCCCGTAGTGTTGCGAGATAGCTGTCTCTTTTGCATCATGGCTTGTCGTCTCCAAAGTCGCGTCGTCTAGAAAACCGTCCGTGGAAATATATTTTTCCATAACATTCTTGTAAGCTGAGGAACAATCTTTTAGAATTTTGGTCATTCTCAGGTGATTCTCAATCTCATTTTCACGGACGTTGCCAAATTTTCGTACTACATCTTCTTCGAAAATTTTGTCGATGGACTGAAACAAGAACATGAGATGTTACGAGAAGCTATCAGAAATCGAACCTCTTCCAACTGTTTCAAATACTTGTCTTGATTCTTGGATTTCCTGGTGCTATTTTCAAACGCTTTCAAAATTTTTGATTTGGCTCCAATGTGTTCATTCTGTAACCACGCACGGGAATCTAAGTCACCTTGCAATAACTTGTCCATGGTTTGCCGGTATTTGCCCAAAGAATCACTCAAGACACCCTCATATGCAGCTTTCTGTTTCTCGTCTCTGCGGTTAATTTCCTTTTCATATTTTTGAAATTGTATCCGAATTCTCTGAAATTTAACAAACGATTTGGTTATAGCAAAATACAAAAGTAACGATTACTTCTATAAGAACTTCCAAATATTTTGATGCGATTTTTGGTTTTCGGTTTTTACTTTCATCCTTATACACCAAAATTGCCTCGTCTTTAGCGAAAGAATGGGTATTTCTCAAGTCAATGACGCTTATAAACTCTTCTTCATCCAAGCATTTCTTCATTATTTCACGGTATTTTTTAATAGCCGCTTCCACTATAATTTCCTGCTCTTTCTTTTCGTTCAAAATTTGCTCTTCTCTCTTGTTTCTGTTCTCTTGATAATAAGTCTTGGACTCTTCATCTAGTTTCTGTAAATTGAATGATTTAAATTTTAAACATTTGTCAATAAACTAACTGATTTTAGCTCTTCAAAGAAGTCTGAATATTGTTCGTTATTGGTAATCGGTTTAATTTCTTCTTCATGCAACTTGAAGGCTTCACTGGAAGCGTTCTCATGAATTTTAACAAAAGCCTCGTCGCTGAACACGTTACTACCAGCAAGACTACCCTTTAACGAATTCTTGTACATATCGAATGCTTTTCTAAAGGCGTTCTGGTGTTTAAGTCTGTTGACAGAATATTGTTCATCTCGCTTCTTAAGATAAGATTGATGCACCTCTTTGTAAGAATTTTCTAATTGCTGTAAAAGAAACTATAGAAAATTTTACCAGGAAAAATATTCTTACCTCTTTCAATTGGTTCATGTAACATTCACTATCATTCTGCTGCATTTCAGTTTCTTCTTGGAAAAAAGCTAAGACTGCAGCCGTTGTTTCTTCCTTTCTTTTCAAAATATTTGCCTCATCCAAATGTATATCGTCTAATATTTTGTTTAGCCTTTCTTTGAATATTTCATTCGACTTGGATAAAGCATTTTTGTATTTTACCTTAAGCTCAACGTGCAGCTTCTCCAGTTTCTTCTCGTTAAAAGATTTAATCGACTCAAATGAATTATTGATTTTCTAAAAAACTTCTATAAATATGTGTAAGAATTTACGGTTTTACCTCTTCTAAACTCTTTAGGAATTGTAGGCTAACGTCTTCGGAAGAATTACTAGTTCCTTCTCTAAATAATGTCAAAGCAGCTTTTTTGACTTCTTCATGTCTCTTGTTTAAAGTTTCTTCATCCAACGCAGCAGTTAAGTCATTCCTATAGTCCATGTCGGTTTGGTACAACTCGTGCGATTTAGTCGCAAGATTCTCGCATTGCAAGTTACTGATCTTAACATCATTTTCTCGTTTTTCTTGGTTCTTCTTTTGGTAGTTTCCCAACTTTTCATTAATTTTCTTGAAAAAATCGAATTTTAAATTCTGGTTTTTAATAATGAATTAGGTACCTTTTTGAGCTGATCTAGCGACTCTTTGCTAAGATTTGGTGGAGCTCCTTGGAGAGCGTTGTTCAGAGCCTCAGCAGCTTTCTTTTCACCATCTACATGATGCTTATGCAACTCGTTATCTTCCAAAGATGAAACAGAAGCCAAAATTGTGTTCATGTACTCTTCATATTCTTTAGTAGAATTCTTTAGGGCGATATCTTGCAACTCAGTGATTCTAGTGATTTCTTTGACGCGATTTTTCTCATTAATTTCCTTATATTCTTTTAACAATTCTGCAAGTCCCTAGAAATTAATTGTGCAGTTTTGAAAACAAACGTGATTACTTACCGTTTTCAAAATGTCGTTATATTTTGCATTAATTTTACTATCCTTGCCTCCGATTTTATCTTTGTTTTTATAGAAATCTGTGGCAGTTTTTGTGGCTGCATCGCTTAATTTTTTCAATTCAGTTTCTTCCAAATAAGCCGAATTTTGCAACCCTTGCTCAATGTGCGCTCTAAATAACTGATTAGCTGCGTCAATGGCACTCAGGTGGTTAGCTTCAACAGTAGCCTACAAGAAGTTTGACAAAATGGTCACTAGATAATAAAAAATCTTACCATGTAGACGGACTTGATCTTTGGTACCTCCCCATCTTGGAAGCGATCTAAAAACGCCTTTAGGTAATAAATGACTTCTCCGGCTTTGATTTCGTTTCCATCAATCCGTTTGACGAGTAGCTTATCGGGAGCAGCTATGTGGGGGATGAGGTTACTCATATGATTCAAAAATTCCTCATCTATGTCTAGAAAAAAATTGTAGGACATAAATTAAAAAAAGTTATGTCGACCTTCAATGCGGCCCTCAAAATCCCTTTTCTTACAAACTGCATCGCCAGGTCTCGGCATTAAAAAACATTCAATCCTTGAAAAAAGTGCCTTGACGTTCTTCCTCCGTGATACTATTTCCTTTGGAAGCTTGTCCCTGGAGGACCTGTCATCATCGTCGTCGTCTTCGTCTTCATCGTAACCGTCCGTGTTTAGAACTTCTCGCAACAATTTTCTCCCACCTTGAAGCCCATACTTACTGCCATCGTCATTCCAAGCCCAGTCCCGTACAAGAAACAAAAGTTTCTGAAAAGGTGTTTTATCTTTTTTCACGAATTTTCCATACTCCGCAAAACACTAAAAATTTTTGGTTAATTCTTCAATATTTTAAGAGTAGTAGTACCAATTTTATTACTGCCCTTGGGCTTGTAATGGATCCTGACATCCTTTTGTTAACAATAATAATTAACATTAAATAAAAATATATATACATAGTTAAATCAACCGTGAAAATTCTTTTAACTCAATCTTCCCTTCTTCCTTCTTCTCTTCCTTCTCCTCCCTCCCCTCCTCTTCTTTTCCTCGCCCTCTCCACCTCTCTCATCCATTCTATTCCCTCTCCTTTTTCATTCAATATATTCTTTCTCTCTCTTTCCTCCTCTCTCATTTCTTCACACTCCCTAAGTAGATGCTCTATTGTTTCTCTTGCCTCCCCACATGCTCTACATTTTCTTCTTTCCTCCTCCAGCCAGAACTTATTTTCTTTCTCTTCATTCCCACATCTGAACCTCGCTATCATTCTTTTCTCTTGCACACTCTCCTTCTCTAGATATCTTGGTAATCCCTCGGTTAATATGAGCTCATATTTTTTATTGTACCTTGAGTCTTTAATTCTTGTTCTTCTCTCCTGCTTATCTATGTCTCTGTCTCTCTCTCTCAGTTCTACGTTCATCCATATCCCTTGTTCTCTGCTCTTTTCTATTTCTTCTCTTGCATACCCGTTCCTTTCGTAATATTTTTGTCTTTCCTTTCCCTTTTCTTTATAACACTGCTGTAATATTTTGCAGCTCCCTCTTCCCCTCATTCTATCCTCATATTTCACCGCCCTTTTTCCTGCTTCTACTCTCAACTTACTCCTTTTCGTTTCTTCTCTTATAATATAACCCGGTGTTTCTCTTTCCACTCCTAGCACCCACTTTAAATACTTATCTTGCACTCTCTCTACTTCCTCCTGCTCCTCCCATCCCCAGACTTCCGCTCCATTCATCAGCATACTTTTCACTAAGCTGTCAAACATCATTATTCTCCGTTTAAAATCGTGTCCAAACTTCCTCTCTCCTATTCCCCATACCATCCGTACCGCCTTATTGGCTTTTTTAACCAATTCTCTGATATGTGCCCTCCATGTGTTCCTCTCATTAAATACGTATCCTAAATATTTGAATTCTCTTTCTTGTCCAATACTCCTCTCATTCCATTTCCACTCACTTTCTTTTGCCCTTCCCCTCCCTTTCCTGAATATCATCATTTTAGTTTTGTCCACATTTACTTCCAGCCTCTTTCTCTTCATATATTTCTCTGAATTTCTTATCATTTCTCTCATTCCCCTTTCCTCGTTCGCTACCATTACCAAATCATCCGCATATGCTAAACACCACACTTTCTCCTTGCCCACCACAACCCCTCCTGCTTGAGCTTTTTTGAGCATCTCCTCTATATCGCTTATGTAAATCGTAAACAGTGTTGGGCTGAGTGGACATCCCTGTCTTACCCCTTTTTTTGTCCAAAAGCACTCACTCTCTTTTCCATTTATGGCTACTACATTCTTTGTTTCTTTGTATATCTCTTTTATATTTCTTACTAGATTCTCATTCACTCCTTTCACTCTCATGTCCTCCCACAACCTTTCTCTATCCACACTATCAAACGCAGCTTTCAGGTCTACGAACAACGCGTACATCTTCCCACTTTTCTTTTTTATTTCTCTTTCCGCTAAATGATTTAGTATGTACACGTTGTCCGCCGTACCCCTCCCCTTTCTAAAACCTGCCTGGCCGTCCGGCAAGATATCCTTCCTCTCTATTTCTTCCCTCAATCTCTCTCCTAACACCATGGCATACAATTTATACGCTGTATTTAGGAGGGTTATCCCCCGGTAATTTTTTGTTTCATTTACATCCCCCTTTTTATGTATCGGGCAGATTACCCCCTCCCGCCATTTCCGGGGGAACCCCTCTCCCTTCCACACTTCATTAAATACCTCCACCAACCTGTCTGTCATCTCTTCCGTACAATACATCCACGCTTCATTTCTTATCCCATCCCTTCCCGGTGCTTTCCCTTTTTTCATTTTTGCTATCTGGTTCTTCACTTCTTCTTTTGTTATTTCGTTCTTTACCATGTATTGCCGTTTCTTTTCTTCTTCATTTTCTTTCTCCTCCCATCGCTCTTCTCCCTCTAATAACTCTATGAAGTGTCTTCTCCATTCCTCCATCTCTATCTTTCTCTTGTTTACTTCTTTCCCCTTTCTCCTCTCTTGGTTTATGTATTTCCACGCTTCTTTTTCTGTGCTTATTCTCTTAATTTTTTGTTCTTCTTCCTCTTTCATTTGCTTTTTCCTTTCCATGCATTTCTTCTTGTATCTTCCTTTGGCTTTTATGTATTCTTCCCTTTTCGTTTGTCCTTTTTTCCATTTTCGTAACTCTCTTCTCGTTTCCCTTTTTGCTTTTTTGCATTCTTTATCAAACCATCCCTTCCCGTTTCCTCTATTCCCTTCCCCTACTATTATTTCCTCTCTTACTGCCCCCCTTATTGCATCCTCCAGCTCTCTTATTTTATCTTCCACACTCTTTGCCTCAAACTTTACTTGTTCCAGCTGTTTTCTGTATTCTTTGATGGTTTCTTCGTCCCACTTTTCCTTTTTTATTACTTTTCTTGTTGTGTCCTCCTTATTTATATTCCAGTTTTCTTCTGTTTTTAATTCTCCCTCTAACGGCATGTGGTCTGATTCTATTCTTTCCCCTATTCTGAACCTTTCTACTTCTTCCCACCCTTCTTCATTTACAATTACGTAATCTATAACCGATTCTCCATTTGCCCCTACATATGTTAACTCTCCCCTTTCATCTCCTTCTTTATTTCCGTTTAATACCTCCCACCCATTTTCTTCTATCAGTTCTTCCAGGATTCTTCCCTCTTTATTCTCCACTTTGTCTTTTGTTTCCCTTCTTGCATTTCCTCTGTGTTCTGTCCAGGTTCTTGCTCCCCTCTCCCCCAATCTTGCATTGAAGTCTCCACCAATTAATATGCCTTCCCCTGTCCCTTCCTTTATTCTCTCTTCTATCTTTTTTTTTCATTATTTTCATATCCCTGCTATACACTGTCATTATTCTCCACTTCTTTCCCTCTATTATCACTTTTCTTTCCATTATCCCTTCTTCTTCATTCTTTTTTTCTTCATTTATTTCCTTGATCCCTTCCTTTACGCCCATCAGTATTCCCCCCCTCGCTCTTCCTCTTTTTTTCTGCCTTATTGCTCCTTGCCATTCCCATCTGTAACCTTGCGGTAATCTTATTTGTAACTTCTGCCATGCCTCCTCCTCCACCCATGTCTCCGTCAGTCCTATTATGTCGAATTCTTGTATGTAATTCCATATTTCTTCGTCCTTGTTTCTTATCCCCGCTATATTCCAAAATAAGAATTTACATACTTTTTCCCTAATCTCTGCTCCTGTTTCTTTTTCTTTTCCTTTTTCTGCTCTGTTTTTCCTTCGTTTTTTACTTTTTTTTCTTTCATCCTTCGATAGTTGTCCATTATCATCTGTTCCGTTTCCATTGCGGTCGTTATCGGTCTCCTCTCCTTCGCTTCTTCTCAGTTTTTTGTTATACTATTCGTCCTTGTGATTGCCCCTGTCTTTTTTGTCTGGTTTATCTGACTGTTGTCTGGCGACAGTTGACTAAATGTGCGTGTACCTATTTTCTTTGGTTCTTTATTTTCCTTTCTGTTACCTTGTCCTTTTTCTAAATCCTCTAGAGTATAGCTTTCTCCATTTATTATCAACTTATTGTATACTATCGTTGCTCTGTGGTTACCTCCTCTTGCTATTTTCAGGTGTTCCACTAAGTTTTTCCTTTGTTCTTGTACCTTCTTTGAGTAATCTTCCGTTATCCATATATTTGAGCCCTTCAGTGTTTTTGCCGCCTTTAATATCCCTATCTTCAAGGCCACCGACTGCACCTCCACCAGAATTGGCCTCTTAAAGTCGATGCGTGGTTTGCCCAATCTTCTTGTGTCCAATATTTCATCCTTATCCTGTCTGATATTTAGAACTTCTCGCAACAATTTTCTCCCACCTTGAAGCCCATACTTACTGCCATCGTCATTCCAAGCCCAGTCCCGTACAAGAAACAAAAGTTTCTGAAAAGGTGTTTTATCTTTTTTCACGAATTTTCCATACTCCGCAAAACACTAAAAATTTTTGGTTAATTCTTCAATATTTTAAGAGTAAATGTACCCGTAAGTGTTCCAAATCGTCTGATTTTATGTTACCCATTACATTGTAGATTTGTACAGAGCTCATAAGAGTACTAAGGGCAAATATGGTGGCGCAATTGCCATAAGTGCTCTCGTTATCAAACGAACCTTGAGTGTCCAGGACTATAATGGCAATCTGCAGAAAAGTCAGAAAATCATTTTTTTTAAATGAAAAATACCTCTTTTCCTGATGCTGTTTCGGCGAGAAATACTTCGGACCACATTAAAATTCCTACGGTGTCTCTAGTACGACCAAATTTCCAGCTGAATCCTCTTAAGGGGCCGGAATTGTCATTCAGAAAGTCTTTCTCCGAGTTTTCTATGTACTATGACCGTAAATTTTATTTGTGTTTAGAAATAGATTTTTTCGCTGGTAGTCGTTAAAAGTGCATTTTTAATGCATTTTTTAATGACAGACGGCGAAAAAATTAAGTGTTCAACACGACAAAAAAACAGATTTACTGCCTTAGCTGGATTCCTAGCCTCGGCTATGAAACTTCAGCCGCGGCAATAAACTGTAATTTTTTTGCCTTGTTAAACAAATAACTATTTTTTCACTACTAGCTTTAATTACTGACTTATCTTTGAACTGAGAATTCGGTTTTTTTGCTAGTAAGTGAAAAAGTACTATATTCACCACGGTAGAGAAGACTATTTTAGCTCTCACGCTTGGGCTAAAACAGTTCTTATCTACCTTGGTCAATAATATACCTTTAAATTTAGATATTTCAGCAGGAAGTTGAGGAAAAACGATTTTCCCTGCCTGTAAGCTCCAGCGATAGAAATGATGCAGACTGGTCTATCTTTCACTCTTTGATCCGATAATATTGCTTTCAACTCTTTATCTTTGAGAGTGAAGGAATCTTCACCGTCACTGTCGACGATGCATATGGGTCTTTGATTTGCCATCACCGCTGCAAAGTAGACGATAAAATATATTTAGTATTTATATCGGAAGACATTATTTTTTGTGGTCCTTGTGAATATTGTAAAAAATAATTACATCAAAAGGGGCTTTTAAATGTTATGTGATAAATTGAGATAATTGACGACACCGAATTTGCAAAAAAAAACAGGAGAGAATTCATTGGTATACCATATCGATAAATCACCAACAATAAACTTACCAATTTAGCTACGTTAACACACAAGCCCGGCCAATTATTGAACGTCTCGTTACAGATTTTCTTTTTTTATATCCTTAAGGCAGTAAAGTACCTACGTGATATCAGATAACTTATATTTACTGTAAATCACAGCTATCTTACTACATTAGATACTTAGGTAAAACTTTTATTTGCTTGGAACATTTTCTAAAATTCCTAATACCAAGCAAATGGTACCTTATCATAACATTTTCCAAAAAAAACTACACAATTTTATTTAAATTTCTCCCTTGTGAAACATTTTCTGCCCTATCTCCATATGGAGTTTTCGTGTTGGAATAAGACGAAGAAACTCCATAAACCTTATTGGCAATGAAAGTCGTCTTTTTGTGTTGGCGATCATTGCAAACAGAAATTCCCCCTAATGAAAAATTCACTTTTTCACTTTTTCGCGTATGAGGGAGATGAATGTACAAAAATATTACTTGTTCAACACGTAATGAAAGTATCTTTTTTCAACTAGTTTGATTGATACACTCCGTTGTGCATCAAACTACAAACTCACTAGTTGTGCAATAGTTATTTTTCTATGACTGTCAAAAAAACAACATTTTCTAGTGCTCAAACTGCGTGAGTAACTGCGTAAGTAACTATTTTCTCTTGCTCTTGATTTGTTTCTTTTAGTCAGAGTTCAGTTGTAGGCAAAATATTGTATTCAACTCGGGAGCGAAATGTATTTAGCACCTTTATTCTCGTGCGCTAAAGTATCATTTCGCACCCTACTTACACAATAGCTATTTATGGAATAAGTGGGAAAAATGCATCGTTTCCTTATGCGTGTGCTTATTATATCTGTAAACACACAAATAAGGAGATATGTATTTTTTTACGTGTGGCATACAGGATTTTTTTAAAAAAACTTGTTTTCTCATTATCTTGGAATCGTGGTGGTTGAAATTGAAATTAGTGGGAAAATTACATAACGATACTAGGTTGGTAAAACGCAATTAGCAACCGTGTATCGTAGATAATTTTTCGCACAATCGAATTTTACCATTAGGTAACTTGGAAAAACTTTTTGAAACTGACCCGAAGAGAAATTTAAGCTTTATTAAATTAAAACCCCCCCTTTTTTGATACCTATTGCACATCTCATGGGCTATTTACGATTTTCATTTGTTTTACTTACCGCGCATGTATGCCGTTATGGTTCATAACGGCACTGTTGCATCACGATTTTTCATTAAATAAAAAAAAACAACTTTCATTGTCAATATGCAAAAAATAACTAACTATTAATGGCCAGAGAAAAATTAACAATTACGTCAGGTACTCGAGACAAAATTCCCAGATTTCTTTGTATTTTACAATTTTTTTGACATCAGATAAAACCCTTGAGAGCTTTTAGCAAATAATTTATCAAGTGGTATTTTGTAAGAATAAGTATACTTATATCATTAATTACACCAGGTAGTTTCAAAGTCTTGTTCCACAAAATTTACTTACTGTTTAGGATGCGTTTCGGAGTGTAACTCCCTCTTCAGCTATAAAAGAAATTAACACAAAATACAAAACAGTTGCCTGGAAAACGAAAAAACGTTTGGGTCAAAGAAAATTAACAGCTTTTGAGTCACACTGTAAATTCATCGAAAGACGCTCAAACATTGTTATATCAGTATGTGGATCCTCGCACTAGAAAGACGTGCCTATTACACAATTATATAGGTATTACTTACTATTACTATTTACTATTTAATACCAAGTCCTATTGTTTATATTCTAAATGAACGTAACTACGGTAGCAAAATGTAGGGAACAGAATTTTAGCTCCATAAGCTTTTCAGATCTAAGTTGGGTCATCACATGCACACGTACCAAATTTCAGCCAAATCGGTCGAGTAGTTTGGGCTGTGGCGTGTTTACGAACGTACGTAAGTACGTACATACATACAGACACATTTTAAAAACCACTTTTTTGGGTCCCTCAGACCTCAAAACGTACAGATCCGGTCTTATCTCGAATTCGAAAATTTTAGTGATTGCAGTAACCTCCCTTTTTTTAAATGGTGAAGTGGAGTAGCGAAGTTAAAAAATCCAAGTAATCTCAAGTATGCTGACGTGACAAAATACAAATAATAAATCATTGTGCAATATTTGTTTGTTATACAATCACTAAATATAGCCATTTTTTTTTCTTGTAGGTATATTAGGTATAATATCACAGTAAGTAACCAAAACAAGCAATCGGTGGAATTCTAATTCAACAATTGTTATTTTGCAACATGGCTATTTAACAACTTATGGTTAATTAACAATTTTCACAAGGAAAGCGATTCTGATTGCGCTCAAATAACCATTTTTCTAACAGTGTTGTTTAATCTTCGTGATTATTAGAGGGCGGATTTCTGGCATGTTGCTATTTTTTAATATTGTAAGCAGAACGAAATGCTCTTGTTTCTTTCCGTTTCATAAAACTTCGAATCAATTGACACTAATTTTATTTTGCTTATTTTGCTTATTTTTGCCTAAAATTCGCGTAAGTGTTTATTTACGGATTTTGTGAGTTTTTTAAAGTCTTTTCTAGCTTATTAGTGCTTTTTCTTGTTAGCTTACCACGTTTTTGCTCCATGTTTTCTTTTTACTTATTTTCCGGTGAAAGCCGATCTTTAATTGCAATTTCGCAACCTTAATTGAATAAGATGAGGTACTGGCACTGAAATGAAAGAAACCTTAACTTAAGGTTTCTTTGTCTATGGTGAGATGCGTAGATAGAGAACAAAACCGACCGAGGAGTGACAGAGATGGGTGACCGCGCATACAATCGGAGAAACAGTTTCCTTAATTAACCTGTTCAATACAATTTTTGATATAAAAATCAAGGTTCATTTCTGTTAGGCATTTCCTGCAATTAACGAAAATTTAAATTTTCAATTTACAATTTTGAAACAGTTGAACTTTTAGGTGCTTATTTTTACTTTTTTGAAGCTTAATTTTCGATTTTTTAAGCTTTTTATACGCGCTTATTTCTGGAAAATAAATGCTTTTTAATCCGCCCTTTAGTGATTATATAGAAGTGCCGTTTAGTTGAACGCTTATACAACAATCGAATAATAAATGGATCCCATAGCGGCCCTCCACCTCCTGTTTTAATAAGATTTTCTTTATTACTGCGTACCTTCTTTTTTGTTTTCGATTTCCATTCAGTTATAAATTAAAATGAAATGCAATTCATTGGTAATCATGGTTTTCCATTTTTTGCATTGCTCCTTCGTTTAGCGTGTCCCATTCACAACGACGTTCAGTTGCTCTATTAATTCATCCCACGTTTGCTGGAGCTCCTTCGCCTGTAAGGGGTGGCATTTCCCTGTGACCAGAATTATTCTCTTTTCTTCGAAATGACAGCTGACAGATTATACATTATACGCACCGCGCATGCGTCAACATTGTTATTTTTTAACCACATGGTTGTTATAAAAATAACCACACCTTTAACAGTTTTCTGATTAGAATAGCGAAAAAAAACATAATGGTTAAAGTCATTGCTAAAATTATCATTAATAACATAGTTTAATAACCAACGAAATAGCAACGTCTGAAATTAGAATTCCACCGAATATGTAGCTATACCTACTTTTTGAGCAACATTTGGCGGCTAACATGAAAAAAGTTAAAAACTATTTAGTCGTAATCCTGAATAGATCAAAAAAAAAATTTCGGAGCCCCCATTTTGGCACATCAACTTCGAATACATTGAAAAACACACTACAGTCCAAACCATCACTGATGGAGTGGTGGACTGATCGACCATTATTACATCTGCCACTTTCTGGAGCATTTTTATCAAAAAAAAAAATCGTTAATCAAGTGGATTTCCCCTTTCTCCAAATAGGTGTTTATCGTATTCCAAATGTTATCTGGTATCAAATAAACTGTAGGGTTTTATATAAATTGAATGATTTAGTCGCCAAGACCACAATTCCATGTTTAGTTGTCTAGTTGGAAATCTTGAGGATAACATGTAAGTTTGCTTTATTTCTAGTAGCTTTCTTCAAATGAATAAGCATTTTTTAGTAATCTGACCCGTATTATTAACAAATATTTTAGTGCAAATAAACGGCAACATTCCTGAAGAACGCTTAAAATAAAAGACCAAAACAATAACTTTATACAATCCTACTAAGTTTATTTTACTACAATACAAGGCATTCCGTAAGGAATGCCTAGATACATTTGATTTGAGTACTTAAACATATAAAAAATTATAGATTGGAATCATACGGAACCTCTAAAGGGCCACGAGGTTACGGAAGCTCTGAAGGGCCACGAGGCTCTTTCACAACTGGCACGAGTTGCACAACTCGTGCTAATAGGTCAATTTCCAAGAAATTCTCTCGCAACTCGTGCCACTGGCACGACTAATCTCTATTCTCTAAGAGTCTACAGAAGTGAGTTAAATTAATGTTTATTCACGAGAAGAATGTTTAGCCTAGTTTATTCACGAGCCCACGAGCCCGTAGTGTGAGTGGGTTAAATCTTCGAGTGAATAAACATGCTTAACTCATGTGGTTTACTCAAAATGTTATATAAAGGCAAAATAAGGTTTTACCTGGTTTTTGGTTTGTTGGCCTAGAAGCTCGTATGTTAATCGTAAAATCCAGTTATTTGTCAGAACGAGTGAATTCAAATGCTGGAGTTAATAATGACAATTTAGAACTTCAAAATAAATTAACTGGCGGCCAACTGAACCCTTTAGTCTAAAATTCTCCCGTCTGTTCAAATCACAATAACTT
Organism: Pycnomerus fuliginosus; assembly: GCA_963924575.1. Classification (NCBI taxonomy): domain Eukaryota; kingdom Metazoa; phylum Arthropoda; class Insecta; order Coleoptera; family Zopheridae; genus Pycnomerus; species Pycnomerus fuliginosus. The sequence goes on along the minus strand of OZ004624.1, from coordinate 18,152,633 downwards.
TTTACACAGCGCCGCAGTTGTCAATCGCTTTTTTACATTAGAAAGATCGTTTTATTAGCTTCATTCCATTCTTATCATAAGAGTGTTGGGGTTTTCATCCATGGCTTGAGATGGTGAATGAATGTGAAGTTTTAGACCATCCCCTATTCCAAGAAAAAATGTTTTCATTTTTTTTAATGAGTGGAACAGGTGCCCAGGATCAATATCTCGAGACCTTTTTGTCGTTTTTTGCCGATAACACTTCTTCCCCCAAGAATTTTTTTTTCATTGACCCCCTGATAATTTCTTCATTCATCAACCATTTTCAAGGTCGTGGGCTCTTTGTGACCATAAAGGATTGGCTAAACAGAAAACTCCCAAAGAAGTCTCCTATCACAAAAATGCAATATGGTAGCAGGTAAAGAAATCACCATAAATTTTTAAACACGTTTTATGTGGAACATTTGCAACGAATCTTCATTCTCCCGTCTACAGCTAGAAAGGGCTTTCTCGATTAGTATTTTGATGCCTCATTTGCGAATGTTACGTTAACACTTTGTCAAAAAGACAAGAATTTTGATTACCGTTCTGAAGAATAAAACCAACGGTCTTAAATTAATGAAGTCCGACCCTTCCATTAGTTTCTATGACGATATACGGCGACAATGCAAGGATGTGACAAGTGTCATTATTGCATTATTATTTTTGAATCGAATACACACTAATATCTGTCCGGGATCCACACGACCGAGATTCACCCGATTTCCATGGCGATTCATTGTTGACAACAATGATTCACCATGGAAATAGGGTGAATCCCGGTCGTGTGGATCCCGGACAGACTATACTATCATAATGTCGCTATGGAAACATAATGGATGCGTCGCTCTGCTTTAATTTTAGACCATTGCATTGGTTTTCTCTTGCTCTTTAAGGAGGGCAAAAAAACTTGCACGAGCAGTATTATTGAGAATTAGAAGCAACTGGCTTAAATTATAAATCAGATTCATGTGAAAACTTTGTGTTTTATCTGTCAGAACGGGAATCAAAATTCTTGTTCTATTTGACCAAGTGTTAACGTAACATTCTCAAATGACGCATCAAAATACTCCTCGAGAAAGCCCTTTCTAGCTGTAGACGGGAGAATGAAGATTCGTTGTAACTGTTCCACAAAAAACGTGTTTAAAATTTTATCGTGATTTCATTACCTGCTACCATTTTGCATTTTTGTGCTAGGAGACTTCTTTGGGGGTTTTCTGTTTAGCCAATCCTTTTTGGTTACAAAGAGCCCACGACCTTGAAAAGTGGTTGATGAATGAAGAAGTTATCAGAGAGTTAATGAAAAAAAAGATTTTTTAATTCCTGGGGGAAGAGGTGTTATCGGCAAAACACGACAAAAGGGTTTCGACATATTGATCCTGGGCACCTGTTCCACTCATTACAAAAAATTAAAACATTTTTTCTTGGAATAAGGGATGGTCTAAAACTTCACATTTCTGCAAGTTATTTGGAAACAAGAGGAGCTTAAAATCACAAGAATGACATTTTTCCTATAAGAAAACTGTCACTTTAATTTTTTAAGTTGAACTTAAGTTAGCCCTACAGGGTTACCCTGTATATAATTGAGTGCCTAGATTAAAAGTTACCATTGCGGCGAGCACAATTACCGAACAGCTTCCGAAACTGGAGTACCTCCAGTGGCGTGCCCAAGGGGGAGCTAGGGAGGGTTCAAACCCCCTCCGCCCTTCAAGCAGTGCCGCCCCAACGCCCCAAACCACTTTTTCAATTTAAAAAAAAGAAATTTGGTGCAGCTTGTATGAAAAAGGAAATTAGGTTAAAGGCACTTTTATCAATAACTTGCTTTATTTTTTGTTTATTGTTAGATGATTCTTATTCAGTGAGGTTCAAAAGTTGTTTCCCCCCTTTCGAACTCTATCGTGGAGGAGCACTTCGGAAAAAGCTCCGGGGCACATAACATTTATTTATTTAGTGCAGTCTGTGGGTGCTGTCAAATATTTTTTTTCACTTCCGGTTTAGCCGGAAATAACCTTAAAATTGTTTTTTTAAATTGAAACCCACATTTTTTTCAACAAATTCGGAATCTACGAATTTTTCTACGTACCACACTTGACCGGAGATTAAGTCACGGCCACCCTAGATTTTCAAAAACATCGAACAAATCGGTGAAATACGAACATTTTTGAAAATTGCAAAAACACGTCAACCTTATTTTTTTGATGCGAATTCGATTGCCCGATTACATTTTTCTATTTTCTTTTTGTAAAAATCACCAATCGTAAAAATCAGAGAATTTGAAAAATTCAAAACGAAGTAAAGAAGAAATTTAACTACCGAGTTGAATTTGTATCAAAAAATAAGGTTGACCTGTTTTTGCAATTTTCAAAAATCTTCGTTTTTCACCGATTTCTTCGGTTTTTGAAAATCTGGGGTGGCCGTGACTTGATTACCGGTCAAGTGCGACACGTGTTTTCGACTTACAAAAATTCGTAGATTCCGAATTAGTTGAAAAAAATGTGGGTATCAATTTAAAAAACCAATTTCAGGGTCATTTCCGACTAAACCGGAAGCGGAAAAAAGTATTTGACAGCACCCTTCGACTGCATGAAATTAATGAAGGTTATGTGCCCCAGAGTTTTTCCGAAGTGTCTCTCCATTATAGAGTTCGAAAGGGGGGAAACAACTTCTGAACCTCACTGTATTATTTTATCATTATAATATATTTTCTAGTTTAAATGTTTACAAAAACATTAAATTCTTCGAGCGCCCTTAAAAATCCTGAGCCCCCCCCCCCTAGACGCTCGCCACTGAGTACCTCTTCATAAGTACTACCTGCCAAGTAGGTAGCTGTCGTGTTTCGCTAATGTTCCAGTAATGAGATTCAAATAGTTTGTTAGTGACAATCTATGGTAGATGTTTTCTGCAAATTTTACTAACGGGTAAGCATCACATTAGACAAAATAACTAAAACCAACTAAGTACAAAACTAACTTCTTTTGCTTTGAACTTTCAAGTACTGAATTTTGAAATTTGTTTCAGGCAAAATGAATAATCCTATTAAGAGTACCATTAGGAATCTATTTTCAAAAAAGGAAAACAAGGATGTCAACATATTATTACTAGGAGCGACTGGTGTTGGTAAAACAACTGTAATAAACTCCTTAGCGAGCAGTTTGACTCAAGGCCGATTCAAAGACGCTCTTAAAACGAAACCTTCGATATTCACTCGATTGAGAATTACTTTACAGGGAGAAACTGTATTGGTAGGTGAAGACAAGAATGAAGAATCCAAAATAGGGGCATCAGCAACTCAAAATGTACGCACATATACATTTCCTTTGAAGAATTATGGAGTGAATTTGAATATTATTGACACGCCAGGCCTAGCTGATACTAGAGGGTTAGACCGTGATACAATCAATTGTGAAAATATTCTAGAGAGTATTTCAAATTTGGAAGATCTTCACGCCATTTGCATCGTGGTGAAAGCGGGAGTTGACAGAATTTCGCTTGAGTTTGAATACTGTCTTCGAAAAATCTTGGAACATTTGGACAAGTCGGCTGCTCAAAACATTATCTTCATTATAACACGATCCGAGTCAAGAGAATTTAAAGGCGCTGAGACCATACAGTGCTTGAAGAGATTTGCTGATAACATTAGCGAGGCCCTACCAGAGATTGCCATTCCTGTTGGAGATAAAAATACCTTTCCAGTTGATAATAAAGGATTTAACTATTCAGTACTTTTGAAGGAAGGAAAAATGAAGGAAGATAAAGGCAAGGAGGAGAAATATGGTCAATGCTGGAACAAGACATACGAAAACTACTTGAGGTAAGAAAATGAAGTGCAGGGTGAAATTTATATTTAGTCATATTTTAGGATGCTAAAATACGTAATAGGGGATTCAAGATCGAAGCCTTCGATCCCAGCTCTCAAACCTCACCAAGTGCAGTACACTGTGAGCATTAATGAAGCCAGACGCATGGTCATTCACTTGCAACAACCTTTGACGGAAATCATGAGACATATTTCTGAAGAAGTCGACGTACTGAAGAAGCACAAGGAAAATTTAACTCAAGAATCTTGCAGTCTTGAAGAACTGAAGGCAAAACTTTATATACCGCACATGGGGCTTAAAGTTATTGAGATTTCAGAGCCTATGACTGTGTGTGCCTCCATCAAATGCATTAAAATCGAGAAGGTTAGAATCACAACTTAAATTTTGGAAGAAAAACTTTTATATAATTTCTATCTTTTCAGATAGAGGGGAAAGAGAACTGCACATACCCCCAAGTATGCCACAATCCATGTGCCTTAAAAGAAGTCAAAAAAGAAATAGTAGGAGATTCTTCCCTAAAGCAATGTTTTGCCATGGATACAAACGGCAGTTGCAAGTTTTGTAGTTGCAATTACAAAGACCATATGCACATTTACTACAAAATGGAAGTTTTCGTCGGCAAACTCGAAGATAAGGATGTTCTCAAGTCTATTCACACTCACGAAGCCGCAATGCAACAAGCTCAGGTGACGATAGAATCAATGGATAAACAAAAGAAAGAATTGGTAGATGAACAACAGATTATCATCAAAACAACAGCTTCATTCATTCACTTTATACAACACAATTCCATGACGAAATTTTCCGACAGTGTAGAAGCCTACATCCACCATCTGATTGAAAGGTAACACTGAAAGCATTTAATTTTTCGTTTCAATGAAGGATTTCAGAGAGAAGAAACGAGGTAGCGAGCAAAATACACAATCCATCGAAAATTTGGAAACATTATTGAAGAAGCACCTTGAAGAAAAAGCAGCATACGATCAAGCCGTACAGGAATTCGAGAGCAAAGGTGGCAAGAATACTAATGCTCCTTCAATTGTGAATTCTAAAACAATTTTGGAATCGATTGAGAAGCTCTTTCAGATGAAGCGTTATGGAAGTACAATAAAAGATATTTATGAAAAACAAAAGACGTGCATCGAAAATTAAAGCAAAAATAATCCGTCTAATTATGTTCATCCAGAAGAGGTGGGGAAAGAATTAGAGCAGATCCAAGAAACTGACCAATCCGAAGCGGAGGTGCAGCAAAATGACCAATCTGAAGCGGAGGTGCAGCAAAATGACCAATCTGAAGCGGAGTATTTTCTAATTCTTTAAATTATAAAAATAATTAAATTGTTATGACACGATCAATAAATAACTGAAATGAAATATAACCTAAGACGAAAAATAATAATTATAGTGTTTCAATATTTTTATTTTATATTACAGCTGATTATGCCGCCCTCAAAAGAACAAGATCCCGTTAATATAATCGTAATTGGGGAAACGGGGCAAGGAAAATCAACTTTCATCAACTCCTTCTTCAATTATTTAGATTTTGAAAGATTTGAAGCAGCAGAAACTGGAGACCTGAAGCTGTTAACCAAAATAAAAATCGAAGCCCCTGACGGATCTTTTGAGGCATTTGGAGACGACGACAACGAAGAAGAAGCCGTCGGTAGTTCCGCAACCCAGAAAGTCAGAAGCTATCGCTTCAAGAGCCAAAATTACCACATCCGAGTCGTAGACACGCCTGGATTAGCTGATACCAGAGGAGTGATTCAAGATGAAAAAAATTGCGAACAAATTTTTGATTGTTTTCGGGAATTGGAAAAGATTCACGCATTTTGTTTTGTTCTCAACTCATCTGTTACAAAACTGACCAGCCAATTCCAATATTGTATGAAGCAACTGCTGACGAGGTTAGAAAAGTCATCGTCTGACAATATTATATTCCTTATAACAAATACGAGAGGAACTGACTATGAAGCTGGAGATACTTTACCTTGTCTGAAAAAGTTTTTTAAAGGGACTTGTTCAAACGTATTTGTTGAAAGAGGAGAAACTGTTTTCTGCGTGGACAGCGAAGGATTCAAGTACCTTGTTGCGAAGCAGAAGCATTCTAGTTATAAAGGAGACCGAAATATTAACAAGGAGAGTTGGGAACATTCTAAGGAAGAATGTCGCAGGTATCGTCAGTTTTTCCCATTGTATTTTAACGTTATTTTTACAGAATGGTTGAATGTATAAGAGACGAGATTGAACCACATGTCGTTAAAGGTACCACAGAAATTAACACTATTAGAAGACAACTGAATTTAATTTCTCAACCGTTGTCCGAAATTAAAGAAGAAATCGGCAATTATAGAAAAAATATTGCAGAAAATAAGAGAAAATTAGAAACGTTATGGAAAAACTTTAATGAACTGCATTCTAATCTTCTGAGCCTAAAACGTAGGGATGTACGAAAAAAATCTTTATTGCCACACTTAATGGTTGTCTGCACCAGTCAAGAAACGGGCTGCTCTGAGCTTCTAAGGGTAGGTACTGCACACTTTAAATGCATTTCATGAGATCACTCAAATTACATTACTTTTTTTATAACCTATATGAAATATATATTTTTTTAGAATTGTTAACTTAATTAAATTAATCACTTAAATTAAATTTCAGAACACGTCTGGCATGCCGCTACCTTAACGCAATGCTGTATCTAGTGACCTTACTAAGGCTGCTACAGCGGAGCCATCTGCCGTAGTTTCGTGCACAAATCGATAGCCTAATTCTTGAGCCTTAATTTAAGGCCACGTTCATCTAAATAGGTTAAAAAATGACTGAGTTATTCCCAAAAATATTTCGTTCGGTTTTTTTACAGACTAGTTTTATTGCACTAGTATTATTTAAAATTGCAAGTCGTGCTCAATTTGAGTGGTCTAACGAAATGCATTTAATGTGTGTAGTCTCCTTTCCTAAAATTACAGAATGTATTAGGTTGATAATGAAAATAAATACCATTTCATAAAAAAATGCCATAACCCCTGTGACTGCAATTTGGAAGGCATTGAGATGGATAAAGGCAACCATCCGAGTATAACAAAATGCACCTCAATATCAACAGATGAAAAATGTTCACAATGTGGGTGCCACTACTCCAGCCACATGTGTGTAGATTATGACACAGAAATCTTCGAAGAAACTCTACCAGATCCTGCCATTCAAATTAAAATAGAAGACACATCTAGACAGATGCAAGATATTGAATCTAGAATAGACCAACAAGAAAACCAATCGAAGGAATTAGAGAGTGAAGAGGATGTTATGACGGAGTTTGTAAAGTCTTGCGCCGGTTATCTCCGCCATAATGCCTTGTTGCCATACGACGATTCTTTTGAAAAATACATCTCCATGGTAATTAGCACGTAAGAATAGCATTATGTTGATTTTTGCTGCAATAATCGTTTCAGGACAACCAGTGGAAGTTACGGTGAGGAATTGAGCAAAATTCTAAAGGGTTACAGCGAAATTTCGACTATGTTCGAGAAGCTACAAGCAGATGAAGGTTCGACTGAAGAAAAACCGGACTATGCAGGGTTAATGGGGTTGAATCATGTTAACGACGAAACTAAGAATTTGATAAGAGAACGAAGTCAAGAATTTGCCAGTGAAATTATGAATGAGTATATTGTTGAACAAAAAGAAACTACAATATATTTTCTAAATCTTTGATTAGTACAATGAACGCTAAATGAAATGTATTTTAGTTTATCCTGCATCATTCCATCATCACCATTGTTAAATTTTAAGTGCATAAGATAAGAGTAAAGCCTTATATCAAACTATCTCTTCATTCTCAAGTTTCATTTAGCAAAAAACTATTATAACATTACAACTCAAAATTGTTTATTTTCATGTCCACAATTCTGTACATAATTATTGATCGTGTGTTGTTATTAGATAAGTAAATAAATTTCTGCTATAGATTTAAATCTCGATTTAGATAGACAATATTTTCGAACAGAAGGCATTATTTATAAAGAAAGTGTCTTCCTTCACTACAATATTTTACGGATCAGTAATAACAAAGACAATAAACCTTGGAGCTTTTAATTTTACGACTCTTGTCTAAATGTACGAGTAGATGCTGCATTTCAGTAAACAATAAACCAAGGACAGCATGAAAAATGAAGCTTATCTTGACCATTAAGTATCAGCAAAAAGAGAAATTTAATGCTCGCCGCCATATTATGTGAAGTGCATGTATATAAAATTGAAAACTCAAAATGTCCACCCGGGGAGCATTTTCCAAGCCGAGTGTTATCTAGAAGCGCCATCAACCGTAAACTTGATAATGTTATACGTTTTTAAATGAAAAGGCCGTAAAGCACCCCCTCATAAACAACGTGCAGTCGAATGCAGCCGCTCCACACAAAACGTGTCCGACCTGTCAATTAAACTAAAGTGGTATTCCGTGTCTAATTAAAGTTAATTCTGGCCAGTGTCCAGCTGAATTTCCAGCCGGATTTCTTCCACGACTGGATTCTCATCCGCCATGAAATCTTAATCCATTGCATTATTCATCAGTCGGCGTTATAATTCAATTGTTGTATGGGCGCGTTTAATATGGAAATGTGGGAGGAAGACGTCGGACTGCCCTCTGGCGACGACGGCATTGTCTCCTTTGAAAGGACTAAAGCAGATAAGATAACAAGTGGGGAGTATCGGGTAGTATTATAAGTGACCGGGGAGCTATTGGACCGCTTGCTCTGCACTGATGTAAGGAGCTTACGAGCCGTGGGCCTAATCCGGATCCTTCAAGGATACCCAGGATGCTCATAGACACGTCGGATTTTAAAAAAAATCGTAAATATTTCATAGCTCGGATAATGGTAATGGAATAGATCCGCCTCCGGTTACGTGAATACAACATCCGCTGTACCTAGAGAGTCGTTGAAATATTAGTCCTTGCATTTACATTAATTAAAACGACGACTGAATATCAGGAGAGCTGTTATACTACGATGAATATATCATGAGCTTGGCGGTGGAAAAAAGACAATAGAAATATCCATTTACAAATTTAGGCCGAGATTCGGCGTGTAAAATTTTTATTTTTTAGTTAATGGGGTATGCGCTTTTACGTAGGAGTGCAATTTTAGGCGCTCGCCCGGCGCATCCACCACTCCACTTCACCATTTAAAAAAATTGCCAGTCTCGGAAACGGTAGAAACTTCTACTTTTTCACAGAACTTGTAAATGTACAGATCGTGAACCAACAGAATAACCTACAAAGAATAACTTTGCAAAGAAATTAAATCGCTTTAGTTTTTAGTCACTTTTTGCCACCTCCGAAACTTCCTCACGTCTTGCCCTCTCTTTTGGTCTTAAGCCTCAGACTCACTCAGTCAGACCTCTTGACTACTCAAGACGAGTTATGGTTTTTTGCTAAATACGGTCTAAATGAAGCTTGAGAATGAAGAGGTTGTAAGGTTTGACAACACTGCTTCCGCATACCACTGGAGCACGTGTTGTCTCCCATTATTACAATCATTACAATGCCGAAGTCCATTTCCCTTCAATTTTTTGAAGTAGGTGCCTTCTCAGATGGTGGTTATCCACATTCTACCTGCTTACGCATTCAAATTCAGCCGGAATTATAGTAAAAATTCCGTCTCGTGTCATGCAGCGTTTAATTTTATGGTGTATGTTAACAATTATGCTTACGAAATAATTATGGAACGTGCCTCGGTTTTATTTATTTCAGGACATAAAGTTTAAAAATTATAAATTATTATTGTCTCATTTCCACAAGATGTCTTGCCACATATTTTGTCAATTTCTTTCCCTAGAGTCGCATCGTTCAACTTCAAGAAGTCGACGGAATGCTTCCATACAGTTTAAACTAAATAATTCAAAGGCAAAGAGAAACTAACAATTTCATCAAGCACCGTAGAGACTGAGGTGCAGCATCGTAAATAAACCATGAACCGCCTAACTCCAAGCGTCATCTTTGTAGCCTCATCCAACTTTGTATCTTTTTAACTTTACAAAAGATGATGGCAGCAGCAGCTTCCCCGAGCGTATATTACGAGCAGTCCATCCGGATTAGAGAATTTTACTGTCAGTTACAGAGACGATGTGTTGACGACGATGCATGTTACGACAATATGTTACGATACTAAATATTCAAGTAATTCACGGCCCATATAGCTGCATCTGACTGATGGTCTGCATAATTCATCCCGGCTAACACATCACGACTGTTATTTAAACACAATCTTCTCAATAGTGGGATTTGCGTTCGAATAAAAGGTCGCCTTTTACATAATTCACACGTTATGTTCGAGGGGCTGTAAAGCGGGAAACATCCTGTCTTGGAAATATGGGGGCAAAACATCGCGGTGCAGCGGTTTACGATCAGACCATCTGTGCTGAAAGATAACGACCTCTGGATGCACTTACAGTTTTCTTCGTCAAATAATTTTACTATAACCTGTCCTGTGTTTGCATTATTAATTTAGAGCGATCTGATAAGACCCGCTGGTAAGATCGACGACGCTGTTTTTTTTATCTGGCACCGAGAATGCAATTCCGCTCGTGGCTACTCTGTTCCGGTCTTCTAGGTCACTCATTTGCATGTGAGCTTTTTATCACAGCCATTTTCATTAAAGCCTTATACTTGGAATTAAAAAGTTTTCAAGTTAATTTCTTGTTAGTATTTGGTTAATAAATATTCGTTTTTCTTATCTGTTTATTATAGAAAATTTGATTTTAATCTTGAAGTTAAAAAATTCTATGTTATATAGATAAGTGAAGTGCATTGCTTGTCGTTAAAGTGTTCAGCTAGTGATATCTTATGCATTTAAAATTTAACAAAGGTGATGATGGAATAAGCTAAAATACATTTCTATTTGGTTGGAGGAGGAAGAGAGGAGATGCAGGGTGTGTGGGGAAGCGAGAGAGACAATAGAGAAAGAGTATATTGAATGAAAGAGGAAAGGGAATAAAATGGATGAAGGAAGTAGAAAGGGCGAGAAGTAGCAGATAGAAAACAGAAACAGAAGATAGAAGGAAGAGAAAAAATTCAGTCATATAAGTTATTTACATTTATTGTACCTACAAAGTTTAGCCGTAAAGGTAGTAAAAAAGTGAGTCATAGTTATTCGTCTAAGAATTAGCAGATGACTTAAGTTTTACTGATAATAATAATAAAGTTATCCAGTCGATTATATATTTTCATTTTTCTTTCACACTAAACTTTGGCTTTCTCCGTCTTGTTAGAGAAAATTTGTATTGTTAAATGTTAGATTAACTTTAGCCTCATTCTTCTGAGTAACATTGTTGATCCAATCTCTATACGCTTCCACTCTAGAAAAAATCATTGGAAACTCTCCATCGCACGTCTCAAACCCAATAAGTACACCCACAGCACGTCCCGTTGCCCTATTTACCAGCGGGGCTCCAGAATCACCAAAACATAAACTTTTTCCATTTCCAGCACTGGTACATATCTGGATTTTCCCATCTAGAGTATTGTTCTTAACGGAATGTATTTCTTTACATTTTTCTATTTCCACCGTCTTCATTTCCAAATAGTTCAATTCTCGGGTTGAATCTCCACCCCAAATCATGGCACCCCAACCTGGTGCTAGTACTTTTACTTCATCTTTATCATTAATTTCTCCCAATTTAATTGGTTGAATAGAATCGTTGAAGGTCAGTGGATTGGTTAATTCAACGAGTCCTACTTCCCCTTTAATCAAATCTCGAATATGCTGACCTGGCGCAGCTTGTTGCCTATAATCTGGATGGATGTAAATATTTTTGACTCTAATATCGGATGCATTATTAGGAATAGTTGTTCCTACCCTGGCCGTTAGGGTTGATGGACTAAAATTTTAAACATTAGTCGAATAAATAACAACAGTTACTTACTGTCTTCCATGTAGACAATGGGCAGCCGTCAAAATCCACATTTCTGAAATAATGCTGGCAGTGCACAAAGGAGAAGTGTAGCGCCTAAGGCTTGCCATGTAAGGAAATTGATTTTCCGATGCAACCAATCCACCATTTATAGCATTTGCAACTGAAAAGAAGAAAAGCCTAAAATTTACGTAAGTGATATATTTAATTTACCAGAAGCTGCTAGTGAAGAAAGGATAACGAACTGAATCACTGACATGCTGACTATCGAAAAGAAATTAGTAGAATCTCAATTTATAGTTTTTTAATTTATTCCGACGCGAGGACGGTAAATAGCAATTAAATTATCGCAACAGCGAAGTGGGAATTTCCTGATTCACCACTGTTCCCCACTGATCAAACTGCTTTACTAAGAAATGTGGAATAATTTATTAATTGGTTCATTCATAACACGACTGTGCTATCATATTATATCAACGGTCAAGAGGTCAAATAATGCAAAGATAAAAATTCGGAAATGTTTATTTCATCGTTCTTGAAAGTTTTAGAATTTTGTACCTAACATTAAATCGAGTACCCAACATTTAAATCGATAAAAGTATTTTAAATCACTTATAGAAAGATTTAAATCTAAAAAAAGACCATCGAGTTACCGACATCTGCAAATGGTATTTTCAATGCAAAACCTACATAAGGAGTTCCTGAAACATTATTTACTACGATTTAGAAGTAAAATTTCATAAGAAAACTTTTGTTGCTCTTGCAAAATTTCAAAATAATCCATCGATTTCGCGCAATCAACAAAAATGTGTACTATTGCATCATGCGCGTCTTGTATATTCTAAAGTCCCGTCGCATATTAACGAAAGTGGGGGTTGGGTGTCTCAGGCCTTTTTTCTGTTGGTTTGTAAACAGGATTTCAGTTCTGTCAAAATTCCTGTCATGGACAATAATTAACAACAAAGACCCCTTTCAACCTCCATTGTTCCTGTTTATTGACACTGACAGTGAGTGACGGGATATTTGACGGATGTGAAATCCCGCTTACAAACCATCAGAAAAAAAGCCTGAGACACACAACCCCCGCTTTCGTTAATATGCGACGGGACTTTAGATCACAAAGTTGCCTATTCAAACCTAACTCCCCACAGTTGGTCTAACTGTCACTTTTTCTTGAAAAAAATGTCCAAGCTTAATTTTCGTTCCAAACATCCCTTATGACTCTCTCTACAATAGAATGTAGTTTATAAAATCTTTTTACGATTGCTTTGAAAGTAAAACGCAAAGGACCTCGCACCTTCAACGTAGGATCCTGGCTATCTACGGATTTTTTAAAAATTTCAATATGTCATTCTTCCGTTAAAAACAAGCAACTCTCTAATGGGGCAAAACTTTGCAAGACTTCAGGATCGACAGTTATGGCTCCTTGAAAGTGTACGAGAAAGGTATTGTTTCCACATTTTATTGGCGGAAATCTAGTTGTGCTTAACCGTCTCTATAGATACGACTATTATGCTTCCGACAGTAAAACATCATTTTTGGAAATTGACAGACAAAAAACATCATTTTTGGCAATGGACAATAGTTATTTGTATATCTAGGTCGCGAAATGGTTGTTTAGCGGACTGAGAGAAAAATTTTTGCCGAGGCGAAGCCGAGGCAAAAAATCTCGAATACGCTAAACACATTTCGCGACCGAGGTGTACACAACATTTTTTGGGCAACCGAAATGTCTGCAGATCAAGAAAATAATAATTTAAACACTGATTTTTGTGTAGAAAATCATTCGCGTAATATCATGCTTCAAAATACTTAGGAGGTTACGGCACATAACTAAGGTAACGGCAAAACAAACAAAAGGCAAATTTAAAAAAATTAAAATGTCTCATGAAAGCGATATTTCCCGTACACCTCCTGAACTAGAAGAAGCTGTTTCCTGTGCAATTGCTGATTTAATTCCTCAAAAATGTAAGCGACAGTACGAAAGAGCTTATGAAGAATTTTGTGAATAACGCAAGAGTAACAACGTTAAAAAGTTATCTGAAAATGTTATGCTGGCATTCATGATGGAAAGATCCAAAATTACAAAGTCGTCAACCTTGTGGAGCCGATACTCAATGCTAAAATGTATGCTGAACATCAAAGAAGGTGTTAACATCACAAAGTTCGCAAAATTAGTGCCTTTTTTAAAGAAGTCGATAGGTTATAGGGCGAAGAAGTCCAAAGTTCTAACAAGAGAACAAATTGACTTATTTTTACGAACGAGAGACGAAAATTACTTGTTATGGAAGGTAAATATTTGCTATTGATTATCATTAGTCTTGATTACATGACTTTCCATTGTTTTAGATTGTTTTGATTATGGGAATATCAGGGGCTCTGCGCCGAAATGAATTAACAAATTTGGTAATTGACGACATTCAAAAGGCAGGTTCAGCATTAATTGTGCGAGTTCCGGATACAAAGACAGACATGGATCGCACTTTTATCGTCAGTAGGTAATCGAGAATTTATCCAACTTTACCGCAAGTATGCAGCACTTCGTCCACCGAAAAATCGACGACTCGGGGTAAGTCGTCGATTTTTCCTCAGATATGAAAAGGGCAAATGCTGCAGACAAGTTGTTGGAATTCATAAAATTTGGCAAATACCTTGTTTAATGGCGAAATACCTCAAATTGCCAAACAGTGAAGCATATACAGGTCACTGTTTTAGAAGGAGTTCAACCACGCTTCTTGCTAATACCGGTGCGGATATAAGTGTTCTAAAACGGCACGGTGGCTGGAAGTCATCAACGGTGGCAGAAGGATATGTGGAGGATTCTATCGAAAACAAGTTGAAGATTTCAAATAAAATTTTGGGTTGGGAACCCTCAACTTCAAAAGGAGAAATTTCCGAGGATGGTCGCAGTCGCATTTCTAATTGCTCCTCCACTTCAACTACTTCAAGTAACAACCTGGATAAAGTCACATCTTCTTTAGGATTAAGTATTAGTGGTAACAAAAATTGCACGATTAATGTCCATGTTATTCCAAATTAATAATAGGATTAGTTAAAAGTACTATGTAATTTTTACGTTATGTTATGTTAGAGTTGTGTTTTATTTATAATAAATTTATGAAATAATATAATTGTCATTTCGCGACCGCTGCTAATAGCAACGGCCGTAAAAGTAATTTCGCGACCGCTGCTAAGAGCGACGGCCGCGAAATTTAAGTTCGCGGCCCAAATAGTGTCCGTATTTCTGTCTTTTTGACACGGTTGCCCAAAAACATAATTTTTGCAAATTGTCACTAATTTCCAACAATGATATGACAATTTTCAAAAATCACGTTTTACTGTTGAAAGCACCACATGCCTATCTATACAGAACGGTTAAGTAGTTAAAAGTAGATTTCCGCCAATAAAATGTGCAAACAAAAAGAAATACCTTTTTGGTACACTTTCAAAAAGCCATCGGGGCCGATCCTGATGTCCTGCAAAGTTTTGCCCCATTAGAGAGTTGTTGCTTCTTTTTAACATAGGAATGGCACATTAACATCTTTAAAAAATCCGTAGAGAGCCAGGGTCCTTTGTTGAAGGTGCGAGGTTCTTATTGCGCTTTATTTTCAAAGCAATCGTAAATAGATTTTAAGAACTACATTTTATTGTAGAGAGAATCATAAGGGATCGTTTGTAAAGAAAATTAAGCTTTGACATTTTTTTCAAGAAAAAGTGGCAGTTAGACTAACCGTGTCCCAGGAGGCGATATCGGACACATGTTCATAGGAACTTTTTGACTTATTTTTATGTAAGAAACCCATAAGAAACCCACGGCAGGTGAGTTTGACTATACATGTTGGCTATACAGGGTGGGTAATTTTTCGATGCTCACCATTGGGATCTCCTAAACGGTAAAAGATACAGGGTCGGTTAAATTACAGAAAAGTAGCGCTATTTGTTGATGATTAAGAATCTAAAGAAAATTCCCCGATATTTTGATTCGTTCCCGAGTTATCACAAAAAATATGAAAATTGCCTATTTAAAGAAAAATTAATATCTTCCTAACGATTGATGTTGTTTAAATGAAACTTGGAACTTTTATATTTTTGACAGCTGTCAATTGAATAGGATCGACAGAAATTTTCTAATTTATACGGCCGTCATATTGAATTTTGACACCATCAAATGCACAAAAAAAATGGCTTTTCAGAAATGTACTCAACATGAATTTTTTTGACGGATGTCAGAATTTGAAAATTGGTAGGAATAATTTGCAAAATTAGCCTAAAGTTAGATGAAAAAATGCAGCAGAGAAGCGGCTGGAACCTCCCCATCGCGTGGATCTTTGTATTCTGTGTAGATAGTAGTCAATTCGACAGAATTTTTTTTATGTTTATTGTCTGTGACTAATTTCGCAATTTTCTGACAAATACCGACATCACCTCGGACATCACCCATCACATTTGACAATATGTTCCTTTTAAGGTTAACAGTTTGCCACCCTTTTGACAATAACTGATACTTTATGTCATCCACTGTCAGCCTGCTCCCTTTTAATGAAAAATATTTTTTTCTCTATTTTCCACTGAAATGACAGAAACTGTGAATACATTTTTAGAACGAGAATTTGATCGTCTTTCTAATGGCGACATAAAAAGGGAGACCTTTGTATTTAAAATTTAAAGTTGATATGCCTAAATGGCACTTCCCGTGGACCAATTGCTTCCAAAAGCCTTTCAGGTCTTCAACGGGTCACCCAATCTCCATGTACCAAATTTCAGCCAAATCGATTCGCTAATTTGGGCTATAATGTATTTTTAGTGTTATTATGAAATTTCGATTTTTTGACCCAAAGAGCACTAAATGCGAACGAATTTTGTCTTACTTAAAACCAGAATTTGAAGACCTTTCTGATGGTGACAATAAATCTTTCAAAAACTTGTTTTGGATGGTTAAATGAGTGAATAATTTTAAAGTTACAAATTGGTGTGCCAAAACGGCAGTTTCCGTGGGCCGATTGAATCCAAAATTTGTTCAGCTCTTCGACGTGCAATACAATCCCCGTGTGCATAATTTCAGCCAAATCGTTTCAGGGGCTTGGGCTGTACCGCGATTTTAAAGTCGGATAAAAATAATTTTTTTTTTAATTTTTGATCAAAAGGGCACTAAGAATGAATACATTTTTAGAAGCAGAATTTGAAGGCCTTTTCTATCGTGAGGTGAAAAATGGGGGTTTGCATTTAAAATTTAAAAGTTGATGTGCCAAAATGGCATTTCTAGTTGCACGATTGGCTCCAAAAGCTTTTCAGATCTAAGTTGGGTTATCACATGCACACGTACCAAATTTCAGCTAAATTTGTCTAGTAGTTTTGGCTGTGGCGTGTTTACAAACGTACGAACGTACGTATACGTACGTACGAACGTACGAACATACACACAGACACATTTTTAAAATCGCTTTTTTGGGTTCCTGAGACCTCAAAACGTGAAGATCTGGTGTTATCTCAAATTCGAAAATTTTAGTGATTGCAGTAACCTCCCTTTTTTTTTAAATGGTGAAGTGGAGTGGGGAGGTTAAAACATTTGCAAAAAAGTACGCAGACTTCTTCAATCTCTTATAGCATGTGAAAACAATTGAATTCAACAGTAATAAAATACGTCTTGCGGTCGTGTGACTCGGGCTTTCACATATTTTTTGAAAAACGTCCATGTTGGTTACATTGATGTTAACGTAACGTCCGCCATTGTGGTGATGAAATGATAAAGGATAATGAGGTTATCGGACTTTGTAAAAGAAAGTTTCAATTACAGCTTAATATAAGTCGAAACGTTAAGCTGTAATTGAAACTTTCTTTTACAAAGTCCGATAACCTCATTATCCTTTATCATTTCATCGTTGGTTACATTTTTGAGAAGCTAATTTTTCTGTGTATCCGGCGGTTTTAAAAGTTGACTGTCTTTATTCAAAATCTAGAAGGCCTAGAAAATTTCTGTCAATGCCATTCAATTGACAGCTGTCAAAAATGTAAAAGTTCCAAGTTTCATTTAAATAACATCAATTGTTAGGAAGATATTAATTTTTCTTTAAATTGCCAATTTTCAGATTTTGTGCGATAACTCAGGAACGAATCACAATATCGGGAAATTCTCTTCAGATTTTTAATCGCCAAGAAATAGCCCAACTTTGCTGTAATTTAACCGACCCTGTATCTTTTACCGTTTAGGAGATCCCAATGGTGAGCATCGAAAAATTACCCACCCTGTAAGTATATGTATATCTATAAATACTGACTTGTTTGAATAGGTTTACCAATAGTAATGGGCTTCAGCGACTGGTCTCCTTGTTTTGGTATTGGCACTATTATCCCTGTCTTCCATTCCTCTGGCATTGCTTCTTCCCTCCAAATATTCAATAGCAATTCATATATCTTTTCGTACAACGCCTCTCCGCCAAATCTTATTAATTCTTAACATATGCCATCGCTACCTGCTGCTTTTCTATTCTTTAACTGTTTTATACTTTTTACCACTTCTTCGTATCTCAGCCCTTCGTACTCTTCTTCACCTTCTGTTGCCCACGTTATTTCCGTTTGTTGATTCCCTATATCTGATGGTTCTGCGTATAATTCTGTAACGTGCGACTTCCAGTCATCTTCCTGAATAATTGCCATTGTCTTCGTTTTTCTTTTCCCCATTTTTAGGTAATTGTACAGTGGTCTTGTATTATTATTATTATGTTTGTTTTCTGCTTCAATGTCATCCATAATTCTATCCAGTCCTTGCTTCTTTTTTTTCTTGCACAGGTTTCTTGCTTCTTTTCTTCTTTCCTTGTACCTATCCATGTCTTCTTCTTTTTCTGTTTTTAGCCATCTCACTCTTGCGGAGTTCTTACTTTCTACTGCTTGCTCACATTCACTATCAAACCATTCCCGTAAACCCTACTTCTGTCTCTGCGGCTTTGATTATTCCTTCCTTTATTTTCTTCCAATTTTCTTCGATACCATGACCTTCAAACTGCATTCCTTTGCCTATTTCTTGTCTATATTTTTCTTGTGCATCTTCTTCTTCCAATTTCGCTAAATTCCACTTTCTATTTGTCTTTCTCTTTAATTTTCTTTGTGGTCTAATCTTGCACTTGGCTATTATTAGAAAATGGTCTGAATCAATATGTGCTCCTCTGAAAATTCGTACATCATTTATAGACCGTCTATGTTCCTTTTCTACTAAGATATGGTCCCAGGCATCATCCATGCAATTTTGTGTGTGTATTTATGTTGGAACTTCGTACTACTTATCTCCATGTTTAGTGACGCCGCCAGATTGCATAACCTTTCCCCGTTGTTGTTTGTTTTGTTATGAATTGTGTGTACGCCTGCTACTTCCCTGAAACACTCTTCCTTTCCTATTTGTGCGTTGAAATCCCCAAGCATAATCTTTACGTCTTGTTTTGGTATCATATCTCCTGCCTCTTCCAATTTTTCATAAAACTGTTGCTCACTATTTCATCTTCATTTTCAGTGGGTGCGTAGACATTTATTATTGATATCTTTCTTGGCTTACAATCTAGCCTTATATATCATATATATAATATATCATAATATTCTTTCATCAATTGGTTTAAAATCAATTACCTGTTGTCTTAGTTTTCCCCGAACTATGAATGCTGTGCCTCCGTAACCCCTTTTTTCCTTTCCTGCATACAACATTGTATAATCGTGTCTATCTATTCTTCCTCCGCTTCTTGCATTTTCCCTGCTTCCAGTATATTCTATTCTTATCCTCATTTTTTCTATTCTTTCTCTTTTCTTTGTTTTCTTTTTCGCTATCTTTCTATTCCGGCGATTCCTATTCATTGCCGTCGTCCCCTGTTTTATCCGTCCTCCTACCTCTTCATGTAAAAACTACCGAGGAATAACGTTATTGAATGTGGCATATAAAGTAATGACTAGAATAATAACAGAGACTAACACAACATACCGAAAAAATTATAGGAAATTTCCAATATGGATTTAGAAAGGAAAAGTCAGCAATAGACGCCATACACGTACTAAGGCAAATAATGGAAAAAACGTACGGACATAATATTGACACGCACATTTTGTTTGTTGACTTTAAACAAGCCTTTGATACTTTGAGAAGAAGGAAGATGTTGGAAGACCTAAGAAATAGCGAAATACCCGAAAAATTGATTAGAATAATAGAGATGACAATGAGAGACTCACAAGCAATTGTTAATATAGGAAAGGAAATGACAGAAAAAATTCATGTAAAGAAAGGCGTAAGGCAAGGCGACGCTCTGTCAGCGGTATTATTTATAACTTCATTAGATCGCATTATTAAAAAGGTAACAAATGGAGGGACAATAAATAAAAATGCAATTCAAATAATAGCGTATGCAGACGACGTAACAATTGTAGCACGAGACAAAAGGGATCTAGGAAAAATTTTTCAAGAAATTGAGTCGGAAGCAAAACAAAGGGGTTTAGAAATAAATAAAGAGAAGACAAAATATATGCATTGCAGCAGAAACAAAAAAACACAATTAGCAGGAATGGAGAGTAATGGATATCTTTTTGAAGAAGTTGAGACGTTTAAGTACCTCGGAGTGTTTATTAGTAGAACAAACGAAAGGATAGAGTGCAAGCAGAGACTACAAGCCGGAAATAGAGCCTTCCATTGAAACAGAAAATTGCACAACCACGAAGATGAAGATCTATAAAACAACTATAAGGCCCGTCGTAATGTACGCAGCAGAAACGATATGTTTGACAAAAAAAGAAGAGGAACAGCTAAAAATTTTTGAGAGAAGGATAGTTAGAAGTATTGTAGGACCGAAGGTTGAAAATGGGAATGAGATAAGGAGCTGGATGAACCATGAAATAGAAAAATGGATGAAGAACGATAGCATATGTGAGAGCAATAAAAGCACAGCGTATAAGATGGTACGGGCACATAGGAAGGAGAGACAAAGAAAACCCCGTAAGAGTGATGACAGATTGGACCCCCGCAGAGCCCAGAGCGCGAGGAAGACCGAAAATAGGATGTAAAGAACAAGTTGAAAATGATATAATAAGAGCGATGAAAATAGAAAACTGGAGAGGGAAAATAGAAGACAGAAAAGTTTGGAGGAGAACAGTGGAAATAGCTAAAACGCACCAAAAGTTATAGAGGGAAGAGGCACAAGCAGAAAATATGGACTGATCCGCCATGTGATAATAGGATTTAAAGAGTGTAAAAACACTGTAAACTTTTTCGGGAGTGTAAAGCTTTATAATAATGGGCTTCAAATTGTTGTATTAATTTTTTATGTAAAACATGAATTGGTGATTTCTTTTTCAACAAAATTTATTAAATTTTTCATTTAGTTCACAATGCCAATGAGTTTTGTTGGAAATTACATCCTCAATTCATTTTTATATAAAAAACTGGCACTATAAAAAGATACTAATAAATGCTAACAATAGTGGGTATTTGAATGTGCCGCCAAATTTAATTGTAATTCTTAAACTAGATGGCGCTGTAGAGCAACAAGCTTCATTAAAGTGACACATACTTCTATAAAGGGGCTATTCTATGACCTAGCATATTTGATTTGACAGGTGTCAAATTTGACGTCTCATTAACATTAACGAACCGAACCGTTAAAATATTTCTGTTTGTTAAAATTTAAAGAAAATCAAGTCCAAACTAAGCCCCCATGAATAACGAAATGATGTCCAGTTTCGAACACGAAGGAGAATTGAATAAAGAAGAATTGTATAAAATGGTTGCTCAAACCCTCGAATTAAATGGAACCCTCCCAAAAATAAGAGTACTACATTTATTTTCTGTTTGGAAAACAAAGCTAACAGTTGAAATTTCAGGCTCTACTTAAAAGTAATATGTCCCTAAGCCTCGACGAGAACGCTCAGGTAAGGAATTTTCGCGTCAGATGAAATTTTAGGCTTGTTTTTAGTTAAGCAAGTTGCACACCAACCACGCACTTAGGTCACACTTGGACCGCCCCAAAAGTCAGCTCATGTTTTCTCTAGTCCGGGAATTCCTCGAATTCTTTTCTTTAGACTTTACAATTTCTGTTTTCGAAACCGAATCTAACCTCGGCCTTGGGTACAAGTATGAAGGCAAGCAAAAACTTTGCGAAATGTTAGGTTTCTCCGATAGTGAATTTCGGGGCCCCCTTTTGCTACATTTGCTCGAAGCTGCTCAAAAGAAATCACTGAAGATCAATCTGGCGAATGGCACGAGGGAGGATTCGGTTCTGGAATCCTCAATTGAAGAGGTTAATGGCCAAAAGAGTGTGGTGAACATCGACAGCGAAGATACATCAAGTGATACCAGCTCGGAAACGAACAATTCCTTACATTTGGATTTCGACTTCAGGATTGATTACGAGGATGATTTCATATCCAGGTCAAACTGAGAAGACCAACAGTAGCAGCTCGCCAGAAACTCAAGTTGCAACTCATTTTGCCATTTCACGTGTCATACTCAATTTCCTATTTATTGCACGAGCTGAAAATGCTGTTAATTTAGGGGTGATTTTTTTTGATACTTAATTGAGTGCCTCAAAGTAATGTGATTATAGTTTAGGTGATTTTTTTTGTACTTAATTGAGTGCCTTAAAGTAATGTGATTATAATTTAGGTGATTGTTTTTGTACTTAATTGAGTGCCTTAAAGTAATGTGATTAAAAAGTTATTCTCGAGAATTTATTTAACAAATGGAGCTGTAAAAAACAGTCCTGGCTCCTAGTATTCCTGTTAGGAATAATTTGCAAAATTAGCCTAAAGTTAGAAGAAAAACATTTGCAAAAAAGTACGCAGACTTCTTCAATCTCTTATAACATGTGAAAACAATTGAATTCAACAGTAACAAAATACGTCACATATTTTTTGAAAAACGTCCATGTTGGTTACATTTTTGAGAAGCTAATTTTTCTGTGTATCCGGTGGTGTTAAAATTCAGTATGGCGCTCATAAGAAAAAGAAAAGTCGACTGTCTTTATTCAAAATCTAGTGACCAAATTAAAAACAGAGGCGGCCTCTGGTGGGCATTCGGTAGTAAGGACAGCCATCTTGGAAGTGGCGTTTATTTTGGCGCGAATGAGGGTTTACATGTTATTCTTACGGGAGATGGCGGATTCTTATTTTGAAATTTCGCTGTTAATGGTTGATTTATAAAGAGCAGTTCGTGTTTGATGATATTAGCTTTGTTATTAGTTTACTTTTTTTAACTGGCTGCTATGGTTTGGGCTTTTTGTTATTTATTCAAATTAATATCGGGTATCACTTATGCAACCAGTAGCCAGAGCTGGGCCAAGTACCGAAAAAAAGTACTTAAGTATCAAGTACTAAGTACTTGATATTTTGAATATACATCAAGTACCAGTTCTGGATAGAAGTACTTGAAAATTGCAGTCTAGTACTTTACTAGTGCGCACACATTAAGTACCCAGTACCAGTACCAATACTTAAAAGTACTGAGTAAAATAAGGGACTGAGTATTTAATGAAGTACTTAAGTACTTGACATAGTACTTAAGTAAAATAAGAGACTGAGTATTTAATAAGGTATTTAAGTACTTTCAGGACTTAAGTACTTGACATAGTACTCAAGTATCTACTTGTTATTGAGTATACTCTTATAGACAGCGGGCTGGCGACAATTTCGGTAGGTACATCAAATTTGTAAAAAAAAATGGGGCCCTGAATATCATTTGCTCCCGTCTGCCTGTCAATTTTTCATGTAAATAAGATGGCACATGTTACAAAAAAACATTTGACTGACGTCCAGACCGCTGCGTTTTCGGTGAGGGTGATTGTAAACATGTCATGTGCCATCTTATTTACATGAAAAAGTGACAGGATTGCAGTCTGCACCCCGTGCCCGTAATAATTTCGAGTTCTGATAACGACACCACGCAAAAAGTACTCCATTTCAATAAGATTTATGGTATTGTTTTTCGAATTTCAGGCTTCTAAGAAATGAACAAAGTGAAGTCGTTCTTGGATAGGCCCCAACCTAATAAATATTCTAAAAACCCCCCATTTTTCAGTAAAAGATTCAGTACCGAACTCGATACTTATAAGTACTCGATACCGCATGGTTTAAAATATCAAGTACAAATACTTCGCTCGAAAAAATTATTCAAGTACCACAGTATATCAAGTACTTTTAAGAAGTACTTGAAATACCCAGTACCAGTACCGAATTTTCAAAGTACTAAGTACCGGTACTTTAAGTACCAAAAGTAATCAGTACTGTACTTCAAGTACATTTCGATACTGAGTAGCGCAGCTCTGCCAGTAGCACAATTTTATTTAGGTGTGTTTAGTGTAGAGCCACAATGGCGAACGTCGATTATTCTCACAAATATATAGTCATCGCATCTCTAAATAAGGCCGCCTCGCGTATGTTCAGCATTTATTCTCAAATGTCATAAAAGAAAGGAACCTGTAAAAGATTAACCTCCCATAATTCCGTTGCACTTTTTAATATGATTAATTGTTAGGAAGATATTAATTTTTCTTTAAATTGCCAATTTTCAGATTTTGTGTGATAACCAGGGTTGGCAGAAGTTAAAACCCACTTGGGTTTTTGACACAAAAACCCAGACCTCAAAACACAAAAGCCCACCCACACAAAAACCCACAGACAAAAACCCAATTTTTTTAATGAAAATCACAATTAGCCTGGGGTAGTAAAATGAAGAGAGAGGAATGCTCCATACAATGCACAAAAATACTATCATTTACCGTCTCAATAATTAATTTCTCTTCGTTTTCTTTCACTAGAGACTTACAGAGTGAATAATATGATTACAAAAATTATAATAGATCCCCTTAAGTACTTATTTTATTCTTAATTGATTCTAAATAGGCAGTAAATAGGGTTAGGTTAGGTGTTGGGTGTGTCAAACATGTCATTACAGATTTAAAAAGTGTCAAAACTGTCAAAATTACAACAAATACTCAAAAACCCATGAGGCTGACACAAAAACCCGGATTTTTGCCAACCCTGGCAGGGTTGGCAGAAGTTAAAACCCAGACCTCAAAACACAAAAACCCACCCACACAAAAACCCAACTTTTTTAAATCAAAATCACAATCAGCGTCAGTAAAATCAAGAGAGAAACACTTTGTACAATGCACAATAGTAAAGAGTGATCAAAAACTTTTCCGATCTATTTAGTCCCGTGAGACGTAGGGCGTAAACTGCTGAAATTATATGATAACGTCACTTTCAGATTTCGCTTTGTATAATAATTTCTGCATTCTACGTCCTACCACCGTCTCTCACGGCAAGGCAAATACGTTATATTAACAAGGCAAAGAATGCGGCAAGGGATACAGATCGGAAAAGTTTTTAGTGCCGTAGCAGAATGCGGAGGTACTCTTGTCTTAGCTTATTCGCTCGCTCGCTCGCTCGCTCGCTCGCTCTATCGCTCGCTCGCTCGATCGCTCCTCAGTCTGTCCGTCGGATAACTTGAGAACGGATTGAGATATCGAGCTGAAACTTGGTAGGCAGCTTCGTCTCCCGAAAAGTAAGGCGGGGATTGCTTTTGGGCCATATCGGACCAAGGGGGTGGGAGCTAGGGGTGAAAAACCGAAAAACTACTAACTGCAATAACTCGAGAACTAGTGGAGATATCTTGCTGAAAATTAGTATGCACGTTCGACCTTCAAGTCTGTTGAAAGTGAGGGGGTGCCAATTTCGGGGGATGAAATTTAGGGGATGAAAACCACAAAAAATATGATAACTCCGCAAGGGTTGCACGCAGCTGTCGGAAACTCAACGTACACACATATATCGGTGAAATCTTGTGGGGGATGCGTTTTTTCGTAAAATCGAACAAATGGGGTGGAAATTAGGGGTAGCAACTCGAAATTCCGCTTAATAAGTACTAGTCGAAATTGGCGTCATTCGATAGCTTTCCATTAATTATTCAAAAAAGGTGTCATTCATATTTTGCGAAAAACCACCCTTATAGGCGCTACGACCCCTAACATGCAGAAACACAAAAATACGAGAACTCAAAAACTACTCAACGTATCAAGGCAGAATTTGGTTTGTGAATTTCCAGTGACATTATAAGTGGATGGACAAATTTTCTAAAATATCTAACAAAGGGGATGAAATTTAAGGGTTGAAACTTGAAATTTCTTCAAGTAAATGGTAGCCCAAAATTACGGGGTTCGATAGATTTCGGTCAACTATTGAAAAAAGGTCTTATGAGTTTTCAATCTAAAACTAACCCCTGGGCCATTAACCACCCCTAACTCTTTGCAAGTCGATAATTATATTTTATTTATTTTTTCTGAAACCCTATTGGTTTATTTATGAACAACTGAAGTCAGTAAATACGCAAGGAGTCATGTCACACCGGAAAAATAAACTCACCCCTGTAAATCATAAAGGGGTGAAATCATGAGGTGTTGAAAACATGAATCTACAAATTACCTTAATTTTTAAACGAATTGGGTTAGGGTGGTGAAATTGAAAACACAACTTCCTTTAGGGCATGTGGGGGTGGTGAAATAGGGGGTTGGAGTTTAGGGGTTGAAACGTCCATAAAGCCCTGTAATTTGACACAGAGAAGCAATATCTTCTGCGAAACTGTGACATCTTACACACTGCATCTTCGAGAAGGGAAGATCGAATTTTAGGAGAAAATTATCGAAGGGGATGAAAGTTAGGGGTGGAAACTCGAATTTTCAATGAAGAATGTATAGTTGAAAATATTACCATTCGATAGCTTTCTATTGATGGTACAAAAAAGGTCTTATTCATCATTCGCGAAAAACGACCCTTAAAGGCGGTACAACCCCCTAACATGCCGAAACAAAAAAATGCGAGAACTCAAAAACTGCTCAACGTATCAGGGCTAAATTTGATGTGGTAATTTACAGCGCCACTGTAGGCGGATGGGCAAATTTTCATTAATATCTAACAAGGGGGATGAAATTTAAGGGTTGAAACTGGAAATTTTTTCATGTAAGTGGTGGAATAAAATTATGGGGTTCAATTGATTTCGGTCAACCATTGCAAAAAGTCTTATGAGTCTTCATCCTAAAACCAACCCCTACGCTACTAACAACCCCTAAGCCCTAGCAAGCGGAGTAAATATATTTCATTTATTTTTTTTTTGCTTTCTTCTAATTTGTTATTAATTTAAAGTGATTTTCATTAATTTTTGACCCATCCACAATTTTTCAACCCCTTTCATGATATGTGAACCCTCAAAGAGCAAAATTTACCCAGACCGCTTCTTTTTCGGGTGATTTCCGCTGGTTAATTTTGTAAAATTCGCGCAGTTTTGCCTTATGAATTGTTCTTGCCTTTTTCACTTTTTCGACCCCTTCGCAATGTTTCAACCCCCAAAAGTGAAATTTGCATAATTGGCTTATTTTCGTGTTATTTTCTGTAATTCTACTTAATTACGATTAATTCTCATCCCTTTTAACTTTTCATCCCCCTTTACAATTTTTCAACCCCCTAAGTGTTTATTTTGCAAAATTCACATAATTTAGTTTTCCTTCGGTAATAAATTGAACTCAATTGGATTATGTTTATCTTTTTCACTTTTCCAACCCCCTTCGCAACATTTCAACCCCCAAAATCTAAATTTGCATAATTGGTTTACTTTCGTGTTATTTTCTGTAATTCTGCTTAATTACGATTAATTCTCATCCACTTTGACGTTTCATCCCCCTTTACAATTTTTCAACCCCCTAGGTGTTAGTTTTGCCAAATTCGGATATTTTCGTTTTTCTTCTGTAATAAATTGAACCCATTTGGATGATGATTAAATTTTTCACTTTTTTCATCCCCCTTCGCAATGTTTCAAGTCTTCAAATGCTAAATTTACATAATTGGGTTAATTTGGTGTTATTTTCCGTAATTTTACTTAGCCACGGTTAATCCTGATACCTTTTGATTTTTCATCCACCTTTACGATTTTTCAACCCCCTAAGTGCTAATTTTGCAAAATTCGCATAATTTCGTTTTTCGACGGTTATAAAATTGAACGCATTTGGGATTCAGTTTACCTTTTACAATTTTTCAGTTTCCTTCGCAATAGGTAGGTATAAGTGCTTATTTCAACCCCCACAAAAGTTTTAATTGCATAATTTGATTATTTTAGTGTTTTATTTCGTAATTCTACTTAATCCACACTTCATTTTCATTCCTCTTGACTTTTCATCACCTTTTTTCATTACCTTGGACTTCTCATTCCCTTTTTCAACCCCCTTTAGTGCTAATTCTACATACCTACTTCGCAAATATGATGTTTTTTTGTTAACTCTCTACTGTTTAATTATGTACGGCCAATTTTCATAATTTCGTCTTTTTAACACCACTGTGCGTCTGCGGAGGCACTACTACTAGGTGCAGATTTATAAAATCTGCACCCGACTCCACCAGTAAATTCAGCTCGCCCCTACATACACATTAACAAGGTAAACATCTACAGGGACACACATCGCATTGATATACATCTTTCGTTGGCTTTTGTTCACAGGTTTAACTATATCATTTACCGTCGCAACAATTAATTTCTCCTAGTCTTCTTCAAGTAAAGACCTTTACTGAACGAATAATGATTACAAAAATTATAATAGAGCCCCTTAAATACTTACTTTATTCTTAATTAATTCTAAATCGCCATAGTAAATATTGTTAGGTTAGGTGTTAGATGTGCTGTGTGTGTGTCAAACATGTCATTACCGATTAAAAAAGTGTCAAAACTGTCAAAATTACAACAAAAACCCACACAAAAACACAAAAGCCCATACACAAAAACCCATGAGGCTGACACAAAAACCCGGGTTTTTGCCAACCCTGATTCGAATACTCTAAATACTAAATTCTTGTACTTCATCTACTTCGAATACTAAATAACTCAGACAAAAAGTATATCTTAAATATCGAATACCAAATACTCCTTTAAAAAAGTATTCGAATACTTTGACCGAATACTTTAATGGAAAATTTGAATTAAAATAAAAGCAATGTTGATGAAACTATTTACAATAATTGCTAAACTTATTTGCCTTCAGATAGACACCACACATTATTAGGGTAGACTGAGGGAATGGCGCTGTGCAAAAACGGTTCGCTCTCATAAAATGATTGAGGTAACAAAATGAAGCCCAGACTGTTCTTAACCGAATGACGACACATTAGAAATCAAAAAACATAAACGAACGAAGAAAAAAATTATTTAAAAAAGGATTATACGGCGGCCTCTATTACCCTAGCTGTTGGGGTAATAGCGGCCATGTGTATTTTGTCCCTTTAATTTTAACTGTACGCTGAATATTACGATTCGATTACGATGTAACCAGAACTTCTATTGCCAAAAATTCAATTAAAGCTTAGCCTTATAATTTGTACGGGCTTTGGGTGCCCGAATTCTTTATCTGTATCACAGGACTCGATTCCGTCATATATGCTGTATATTTACTGTTTAGGCCGGTTTTGCCCCATTTCAACTGTCCGACGTTACCCCAATTTGTGTTCAATTTTTTATGCTAGACAAACGTAAGATTATGTTAATTTTTGTCATATCATCGAACGAGCAAGAAATGTAGTAGTATACAGGCTGGTCCAACACTAGTGTCCAGCGGCAAAACGACCTTTTCCTTTGAAGCTAGAGGTTTGAATTTTTTACAGGGTGTATGGGTACTAAAAACCCTCCAGATGGCCTTCATTTTTTTTTGATTGGACCAAAAATGTGACGTCACGAGATTTCAAATTGAGCTATTTTCATGGAATAAATAATTTTTGTCCATAGGTTGATTATTTTGGGCCTTAAGATTATGTTGACCAGATTTTTAATTATTTTGAACGTCAGGTTAGCAAACTGCAGAAGGCAAAATAATCGTCATTTTATTTCATAAGGAGGCCGTGAAACAATATCGAAACGATGCGCCGTGTGTCCAACTTGAGTTCATCGGAGATTTAGAACTGTCAGTTGCTTGTCATGTTTTGACACGGGTGATTGAACTCCAGAATTATTAATTGATTGATTTATTGAAATAATCTGATATTTTTACAAAAAACTTATGCGAAAGTCATGAATATTCACGGCGAAGTGTTTGAACGCGCAGGCGCAATCGCAATGCGTGTTTACATCTCGACAGCTGATGCCGGCAGTCCGACACGATTAATAACCTTTCTAGCAGTTTATTTCCTTGCAAACTCGTACTATTTAATTATCTGTGAATTGGGTAAGTTTTTCACTTTCATTGTATCTGTAAAAACAACCCTGTTTAATTGAAGGTGATGTTGAAGATTTGGACTCGGATTTAAACGACAAGATTATGGCATCTACTACAAATAATTGTTGATGATTATCACGTTCTGATCCAAGACTGTTTACATTTTACAAGGGAAAAGTGTGGATATTGTGCACCAGTGTCGGTTTGAGGAACTCGTGTAGTGACTGCGATGATTAGTGTCAAGATTGCAGTGAAACCTTACTACGTTTAACTAAATAAACTACATTGTTGAATTAGTAATGTGAAATAAATTACTAGCTAGGAATTTGGGGCATTTTGTTCCAAGTGAATATTCAGACCATTTCATAAAGATACGTGTGTACCTTACTTAAAATAAATAAGTTTAGTGGTGCTTTATTCATAATTTAATCCAACAGAAATTGTTACTGTTTTGCTGATTGTTTTACAAAGACAATACGTATGATTTTGAAACCTGTCCCAGATTCATTATCGCATTGCATTTCACCAAAGTTCGGGCACTTCGACAGCCAGGGTTTCGGTTTCTCGTTCTCATTACTAACACTGACGAATAATTCTGCTAGTCTTGCCTTCGTTATTCCTTTATCTTGTAATTGTAGTAAACAACTGCTTCTTGTAGATTGTGATGATCCTGTCGTCCAAATCTTCACACCTTAAATTAACCAGTATTGCTTATAATAATACAAAGAAAATTGAAAAACTTACTCTATTCACTGATAATTAAATGAGGTAAACCTCTGGAGAGCGTTTGCAAGAAAATAGACTGCTAAAAGGTTCATTAATCTTCACATCTTCCAGGCATCAACTGCCGAGAGTCGAGGATGTAAACAACACGCTTTGCGTCTGCGCGCGTGTTTAAAACTTCGCGGGGCAGACTCGATGATTTTCACATAATTTTTTTGTAAAAATATTAGATTATTCGAATAAATCAATCAATTAATAATTCTGGGGCTCAATGGCCGCTGTCAAAACATGACAAGCAACTGACAGTTCTAAATCTCCGATGAACTCGAGTTGGACACACGGCGCATCGTTTCGATATTGTTTCACGGCCTCCTTATGAAATAAAATGACGATTATTTTGCCTGCTGCAGTTTGCTAACCTGACGTTCAAAAAAATTAAAAATCTGGTCAACATAATCTTAAGGCCGAAAATAGTCAACCTATGGACAAAAATTATTTATTCCATGAAAATAGCTCAATTTGAAATCTCGTGACGTCACATTTTTGGTCCAATGAAAAAAATGTTAACGCCATCTGAAGGGTTTTTAGTACCCATACACCCTGTAAAAAATTCAAAACTCTAGCCTCAAAGTAAAAGGTCGTTTTGCCGCTGGACACTAGTGTTGGACCAGCCTGTAGTAGTGTAGTAGTGGTTAAATTTATTCTAAGAAGAAATTAAAGTTTTTGACGCCTTTATAAATCGCAGCACTCTCTTATATAAGAAGAACATGTAAAACACCAAGTTTTCGACTGTCATCAAGAAGTTTCTTGACAGTTGTAGGTAGAGAGCTGCTTTTACATAAGAGCACTCCTTCATACTGCCGCTAGATGGTGTGACTGTTCGAAAGGTTTAAAAATCGCGCACTTATTCAGGATTAGGTGTCCCAGTGGCCGTCATTCCCCCAGTCTACCCTAATAATTCGAATTTTCAATTTCACTTGACTTTACTACTAGAATATCACAATATTTTCGAATACTTTTTTCGATTATTTACTCTAGTATTCGGATTCTTCGAATACTAACTACCTGCCGAAATAAAATATTCGAATACTAACTATACTTTCCAGAAAAAAGTATTTATAGATAAGTATTTAACTACTAAATACTCCGAATACTACCCAGAGCCCAACTTTTCTGTAATTTAACCGACCCTGTATTTTTTACCAATTAGCAGATCCCAATGATTGAGCATTGAAAAATTACCCACCCTGTATATATCTATAAATACTGGAGTTGTTATTGAATAGGTTTACCAATAGTAATGGGCTTCAAATTGTTGTATTAATTTTTTATGTAAAACATGAATTGGTGATTTCTTTTTCAACAAAATTTATTAGATTTTTCATTTAGTTCACAATGTCAATGAGTTTTGTTGGAAATTACATCCTCAATTCATTTTTATACAGGGTGTAAACGAAACTCGTCGCCAAATTTCACCAGTAGATTCTTCTATGAAAAATATGAAGAAAGTTCCTATGAACAATTGTCAAAAAACGCCTCCTAAGGGAGCTAGGGCCCCTTAAAGGGGTCACTTTGAAAGTGGTGTTTTCTCAATATCTGCAAAACGGTTATAGTTAGTACCGCGAAATTGGGTATTTTTAGCAAGTTTTTGATGCTGAATTTATTGCTGTGGAGAAAATTTTAAGATTTTGATCATAATAGCGTCCCGTACAGGAGGGGCTTAAGACTAAATTTGGGCAAATATTTTTCTAAGTCGTTTTTTCTGTCATTTTTTCTCAAATTGGACACCAGAATCTGAAAATATGAAGTTTTCTATACGTAAAAATGGTGCTCTTTGTGATATCGATAGGATGCACCATTTAAAAAAAATTGGCTCTTCATTGGTTGAGGGCTCAAAGATTTGTGATAGAAGTCATGAAAACACCGTAAACAAGTTCATGGGAGGGTTCTTTACTTTATCCTAGAAAGAAAAGTTCTTATGGACCTAGGTCGAAAAATGATTCCTAAGGGGGGCTATGGTGTTTCAAATGCGGGCCTTGGAAAGCATGTTGTTTGAAGGACTCTAGCTCCCTTAGGAAGCATTTTTCGACCCATGTCCATAAAAACTTTTCTTTCTAGAATGAAGTAAGGAACCCTCCCATGGACCTGTTTACGGTATTTTGATGTCTTCCATCACAAATCTTGAAGCCCTGAACCAATGAAGAGGCATTTTTTTCGAAAATAGTGCATCCTATCGCTATCACACAAGAGTACCATTTTTACGTAAAAAACTTCGTATTTTCAGATTCTGGTGTCAAATTTGAGAAAAAACGCCTTAGAAAAATGTTTGAGCAAATTTAGTCCTAAGCCCCCCTCCGTACGGGACACAGCAATAAATTCTGCATCAAAGACTTACTAAAGATACCAAATTTCACGTTACTATCTTTAACTGTTTTGAAGATATTGAGAAAACACCACTTTCAAAGTGGCCCCTTTAAGGAGCCCTAGCTCCCTTATGAGGCATTTTTCGACATATGTTCATAGGAACTTTTTTCATATTTTCCATAGAAGAATCTACTGGTGAAATTTGGCGACGAGTTTCGTCTACACACTGTATAAAAAAAAATGCAGCAGAGAAGCGGCTGGAATCTCCCCATCGCGTGGATCTTTGTATTCTGTGTAGATAGTAGTCAATTCAACAGATTTTTTTTTATCCTTATCGTCTGTGACTAATTTCGAAATTTTCTGACAAATACCAACATCACCTCGGACATCATCCTTCACATTTGACAATATGTTATCCTTTTAAGGTTAATCTTTTGCCACCTTTTTGACAATAACTGCCACTTTATGTCATCCACTGTCAGCCCGCTCCCTTTTAATGAGAAAGATTTTTTTCTCTTTTTCCACTGAAATGGCAGAAACTGTGAATACATTTTTAGAACCAGAATATGATCGTCTTTCTAATGGCGACATAAAAAAGGAGGCCTTATTGTATTTAAAATTTTAAGTTGATATACTTAAATAACACTTATTCCTTTGGACGAATTGCTTCCAAAAGCCCTTCAGGTCTTCAACGGGTCACCCAATCTTTATGTACCAAATTTCAGCCAAATCGATTGAGTAATTTGGGCTGCTATAATGTATTTTTAGTGTTATTATAAAATTTCGATTTTTTGAACCAAACAGCACTAAATGCGAACTAATTTTGTCTTATTTAAAACCAGAATTTGAAGACCTTTCTGATGGTGACAGTAAATCTTTCAAAAACTTGTTTTTAATGGTCAAATGAGAGAACAATTTTAAATTTGGAAATTGGTGGGCCAAAACGGCACTTTGCGTGGGCCGATTGAATCCAAAATTTTCCCAACTCTTCGACGTGTAATACAATCCCCATGTGCAAAATTTCAGACAAATCGGTTGAGGGGCTTGGGCTGTACCGCGATTTTAAAGTCCGATAAAAATCTTTTTTTTTTTAATTTTTGGTCAAAAGGGCACTAAGAATGAATACATTTTTAGACGCAGAATTTGAAGGTCTTTCTTATGGTGACGTAAAAAATGGGGGTTTGCATTTAAAATTTAAAAGTTGATGTGCCAAAATGGCACTTCTGGTTGCACGATTGGCTCCAAAAGCTTTTCAGATCTAAGTTAGGTTGAGATGAATATGTACCAAATTGATGCTCAAGTAGTTTGGGCTGTAGAGCGTTTACAAACGCACGTACGTACGTGCATACATACAGACAGATTTTAAAAACTATTTTTCTGGGTTCCTGAGACCTCTAAACGTACAGATTCGGTCTTATCTCGATTTCGAAAATTTTAGTGATTGCAGGATTGCAGTAACCTCCTATTTTTTTTTTAATTTTGATGGGGTTGGGCAGGTTAAAGCTGGCACTATAAAAAGATACTAATAAATGCTAATAATAGTGGGTATTTGAATGTGCCGCCAAATTTACTTGTAATCCTTAAGCTAGATGGCGCTAGCGAGGAACAAGCTTCATACAACTGACACATCCTTCTATAAAGGGGTTATTCTATGACCTAGCATATTTGATTTGACAGGTGACAGGTGTCAAATTTGACGTTTCATTAACATATTAACGAACCAAACCGTTAAAACATTTCTGTTTGTTCAAATTTAAAGAAAATCAAGTCCAAACTAAGCTCCCATGAATAACGAAATGATGTGCAGTTTCGAAGACAAAGAAGAATTGTATAAAATGGTTACTCAAACCCTCGAATTAAATGGAACTCTCCCAAAAATAAGAGTATGGTCTGTCCGGGATCCACACGACCGAGATTCACATTGTTGACAACAATGAATCGCCATGGATATCGGGTGAATCTCGGTCGTGTGGATCCCGGACAGACTATAGTACATTTATTTTCTGTTCGGAAAACAAAGCTAACAGTTGAAATTTCAGGCTCAACTTACAAGTAATCTGTTCCTAAGCGTCGCCAAGGACGCTGAGGTATGGAATTTTGAGTGCGATGAAATTTTAGGCTTGTTTTTAGTTCATCAAGTTGCTCTCCAACAACACACTTAGGTCATACTTGGACCACCCTAAAAGTCAGCTCATGTTTTCTCTAGTCCGGGAATTCCTCGAGTTCTTTTCTTTAGACTCTACAATTCCTGTTTTGGAAATCGAATCTAACCTCGGCCTTGGGTACAAGTATGAAGGCAGGCAAAAACTTTGCGAAACGTTAGGTGTATCCGATAGTGAATTTCGGGCCCCCCTTTTGCTACATTTGCTCGAAGCTGCTCAAAAGAAATCACCGAAGATCAATCTGGCGAATGGCACGAGAGAGGATTCGATTCTGAAATCCTCAATCGACAGCAAAGATAAATCAAGTGATACCAACTCGAAAACGAACAATTCCCTAGATTTGGATTTCGACATCAGCATTGATTACGAGGAGGATTTCAAATCCGGGATTAAGGAGGACCTATCAAATGGTCAAACTGAGAAGACACACAGTCGCAGCTCGCTGGAAAGTACCAGAAACTCAAGTAGCGACTGATTTTGCCATTTCACGTGTCATACTCAATTTCCTATTTATTGCAGGAGCTGAAAATGCTGTTAATTTAGGGGTGATTTTTTTTGTACTTAATTAAGTGCCTTAAAGTAATGTGATTATAATTTAGGTGATTTTTTTTGTACTTAATTGAGTGCCTTAAAGTAATGTGATTATAATTTAGGTGATTTTTTTTCATACTTAATTGAGTGCCTTAAAGTAATGTGATTATAATTTAGGTGATTTTTTTTCATACTTAATTGAGTGCCTTAAAGTAATGTGATTATAATTTAGGTGATTTTTTTTGTACTCAATTGAGTGCCTTAAAGTAATGTGATTATAATTTAGGTGATTTTTTTTGTACTTAATTAAGTGCCTTAAAGTAATGTGATTATAATTTAGGTGATTTTTTTTCATACTTAATTGAGTGCCTTAAAGTAATGTGATTATAATTTAGGTGATTTTTTTTGTACTTAATTAAGTGCCTTAAAGTAATGTGATTATAATTTAGGTGATTTTTTTTGTACTTAAAATTGAGTGCCTTAAAGAAATGTGATTAAAAAATTATTCTCGAGAATTTATTTAATAAATGGAGCTGTAAAAAATAATTACAGTCCTGGCTCCTAGTTCTAACAATTATACGGAAGCGCTGAGAGATCAGTCGGTAGTCTTTTCTTTTCGATTTTTGAATTCTTGACTTTTATCTCAAGGATTTCGATTTTGCGCATGCGTGACTCATGAAATCATCGCATTGAATATTTAGTTTACTTTTAGTGCCGTAGCAGAATGCGGAGGTACTCTTGTCTTAGCTTATTCGCTCGCTCGCTCGCTCGCTCGCTCGCTCGATCGCTCCTCAGTCTGTCCGTCGGATAACTTGAGAACGGATTGAGATATCGAGCTGAAACTTGGTAGGCAGCTTCGTCTCCCGAAAAGTAAGGCGGGGATTGCTTTTGGGCCATATCGGACCAAGGGGGTGGGAGCTAGGGGTGAAAAACCGAAAAACTACTAATTGCAATAACTCGAGAACTAGTGGAGATATCTTGCTGAAAATTAGTATGCACGTTCGACCTTCAAGTCTGTTGAAAGTGAGGGGGTGCCAATTTCGGGGGATGAAATTTAGGGGATGAAAACCACAAAAAATATGATAACTCCGCAAGGGTTGCACGCAGCTGTCGGAAACTCAACGTACACACATATATCGGTGAAATCTTGTGGGGGATGCGTTTTTTCGTAAAATCGAACAAATGGGGTGGAAGTTAGGGGTAGCAACTCGAAATTCCGCTTAATAAGTACTAGTCGAAATTGGCGTCATTCGATAGCTTTCCATTAATTATTCAAAAAAGGTGTCATTCATATTTTGCGAAGAACCGCCCTTATAGGCGCTACAACCCCTAACACGCAGAAACACAAAAATACGAGAACTCAAAAACTACTCAACGTATCAAGGCAGAATTTGGTTTGTGAATTTCCAGTGACATTATAGGTGGATGGACAAATTTTCAAAAATATCTAACAAAGGGGATGAAATTTAAGGGTTGAAACTTGAAATTTCTTCAAGTAAATGGTAGCCTAAAATTACGGGGTTCGATAGATTTCGGTCAACTATTGAAAAAAGGTCTTATGAGTTTTCAATCTAAAACCCACCCCTGGGCCATTAACCACCCCTAACTCTTTGCAAGTCGATAATTATATTTTATTTATTTTTTCTGAAACTCTATTGGTTTATTTATGAACAACTGAAGTCAGTAAATACGCAAGGAGTTATGTCACACCGGATAAATAAACTCACCCCTGTAAATCATAAAGGGGTGAAATCATGAGGTGTTGAAAACATGAATCTACAAATTACCTTAATTTTTAAACGAATTGGGTTAGGGAGGTGAAATTGAAAACATAACTTCCTTTAGGGCATGTGGGGGTGGTGAAATAGGGGGTTGGAGTTTAGGGGTTGAAACGTCCATAAAGCCCTGTAATTTGACACAGAGAAGCAATATCTTCTGCGAAACTGTGACATCTTACACACTGCATCTTCGAGAAGGGAAGATCGAATTTTAGGAGAAAATTATCGAAAGGGATGAAAGTTAGGGGTGGAAACTCGAATTTTCAATGAAGAATGTATAGTTGAAAATATTACCATTCGATAGCTTTCTATTGATGGTACAAAAAAGGTCTTATTCATCATTAGCGAAAAACGACCCTTAAAGGCGGTACAACCCCCTAACATGCCGAAACAAAAAAATGCGAAAACTCAAAAACTGCTCAACGTATCAGGGCTAAATTTGATGTGGTAATTTACAGCGCCACTGTAGGCGGATGGGCAAATTTTCATTAATATCTAACAAGGGGGATGAAATTTAAGGGTTGAAACTGAAAATTTTTTCATGTAAGTGGTGGAATAAAATTATGGGGTTCAATAGATTTCGGTCAACCATTGAAAAAAGTCTTATGAGTCTTCATCCTAAAACCAACCCCTACGCTACTAACAACCCCTAAGCCCTAGCAAGCGGAGTAATATATTTCATTTATTTTTTTTTTTGCTTTCTTCTAATTTGTTATTAATTTAAAGTGATTTTCATTAATTTTTGACCCATCCACAATTTTTCAACCCCTTTCATGATATGTGAACCCTCAAAGAGCAAAATTTACCCAGACCGCTTCTTTTTCGGGTGATTTCCGCTGGTTAATTTTGTAAAATTCGCGCAGTTTTGCCTTATGAATTGTTCTTGCCTTTTTCACTTTTTCGACCCCTTCGCAATGTTTCAACCCCCAAAAGTCAAATTTGCATAATTGGCTTATTTTCGTGTTATTTTCTGTAATTCTACTTAATTACGATTAATTCTCATCCCTTTTAACTTTTCATCCCCCTTTACAATTTTTCAACCCCCTAAGTGTTTATTTTGCAAAATTCACATAATTTAGTTTTCCTTCGGTAATAAATTGAACTCAATTGGATTACGTTTATCTTTTTCACTTTTCCAACCCCCTTCGCAACATTTCAACTCCCAAAATCTAAATTTGCATAATTGGTTTACTTTCGTGTTATTTTCTGTAATTCTGCTTAATTACGATTAATTCTCATCCACTTTGACGTTTCATCCCCCTTTACAATTTTTCAACCCCCTAGGTGTTAGTTTTGCCAAATTCGGATATTTTCGTTTTTCTTCTGTAATAAATTGAACCCATTTGGATGATGATTAAATTTTTCACTTTTTTCATCCCCCTTCGCAATGTTCCAAGTCTTCAAATGCTAAATTTACATAATTGGGTTAATTTGGTGTTATTTTCCGTAATTTTACTTAGCCACGGTTAATCCTGATACCTTTTGATTTTTCATCCACCTTTACGATTTTTCAACCCCCTAAGTGCTAATTTTGCAAAATTCGCATAATTTCGTTTTTCGACGGTTATAAAATTGAACGCATTTGGGATTCAGTTTACCTTTTACAATTTTTCAGTTTCCTTCGCAATAGGTAGGTATAAGTGCTTATTTCAACCCCCACAAAAGTTTTAATTGCATAATTTTGTTATTTTAGTGTTTTATTTCGTAATTCTACTTAATCCACACTTCATTTTCATTCCTCTTGACTTTTCATCACCTTTTTTCATTACCTTGGACTTCTCATTCCCTTTTTCAACCCCCTTAGTGCTAATTCTACATACCTACTTCGCAAATATGATGTTTTTTTGTTAACTCTCTACTGTTTAATTATGTACGGCCAATTTTCATAATTTCGTCTTTTTAACACCACTGTGCGTCTGCGGAGGCACTACTACTAGGTGCAGATTTATAAAATCTGCACCCGACTCCACCAGTAAATTCAGCTCGCCCCTACATACACATTAACAAGGTAAACATCTACAGGGACACACATCGCATTGATATACATCTTTCGTTGGCTTTTTATTGTGCTTTGTACCAATAAGTTGTCTTGACTTGAAAATGTGTATCAATACGATGTGCATCCCTGTAAATGTTAATTCACCGTGAACGATTTGTACATTGAGGGGCAAGAATGCATATTTAATCCGCACCTAGTATAGCACTACCGAAGCATATTTTAAAGGAATCGTGCGGGGGTGTCAGTTTCAGATGATTAAATTTTTTGCGTTGAATTAATACCTATCTTCCGGTTGTAGAAAGGTCAAGGGTTAAATTCCTCCAAGTTTCTTTTTTGAACCATTGATGGAAAGTTATCGAATGGTTTCAAGCAATACTTAGTTGAAATTTCGAGTTTCAACCCCTATTTCCACTTCATCTGTCCAATCTTGCAGATATTATCGAAATATGATGTGTGTGTGTGTGTCAGGTTTCAGACCTCCCACGCGCAACATACTTGGGAAGTTTTTATATTTTTGTGATTTTCAACGCCAAAATTTCATCCCCCAAAATTAACATCCAGTCACTTTTAACAGATAGTTTTGTATGTCAAAAGCGCATAGCAAGTTTCAGTAGAGTATCTCCACTACTTCTCGAGTTATTGAAATTAATAATTTTTTCTGTTTTTCACCCATAAGCTCGCCTATTACTCCTATACCCCCTTGGTCCGATATGGCACAAGTATGACACAAATGCAGTTTTTGGAGCTCTATATGTATAGAAAAAAAGAGAGAACACCAGTTTTAGGGCTTTTTGGTGGTAGAGTGCAGTAAAACTCGAAGTAACGTAAAACAAAATAAAAATATATTTAATAATCGTACGTGTGTTGCTGTACAAGTCTACAATAGTGGAACTGCTTAAAATCATAAAATCTATCCTTATAAATAGTGAGAGTGGCGAGATGCGCAAACGTCTCTATTGTTCGTGTCATGACTCACCCTTGGCAGGTAGTTGGTTTTACCCTGTAAGCAGCGGATGTTTGTCTGCCAAGAATGAGTCATGCCTTTGGAATTTACATATTGTCACGTACAAATAATAAAGGCGACCGCCACAGTTCCAATATTGACTGAAATATTTGGGTGGTTCCAGTTAAAATGAGACACACTGTATTTACATGCCCCGGGATTATTCAGAGAATATCTATAGGAGATTCCTGCTATCTGGGATTAGGCCATTAGCATTTCTGCAAATGAACCGGCCGGCACTTAGTTTTTTATTAGTTAATTTATTACTGATTTGGTAGTTCCGTCTTAAATAAATTTCTGCGAATGTACTATAATCTTGGGCATGAGAAGTTTTTCACTATGCAGCTAAGGGAGAAAACCGAGTTTGTTGTGCGAAAAAATGCAAACATACGCCCATTTTGAAAAGTAATGCAAATTAATCGAAAAATGCATAAAATATGCTAAAAATGCAGTTCACATATTATCCAAACCTTAATTATTTTAGTTTTCTAAAATTGTTGACAAGCCCATTGAATTTGAGCATAGATTTGATTGAAATAAAACCACCAACACTGATTGTATAAAATATTTATGGGCAAAAAATGCAAAGGTATATAATATAACTACGACACTTAACAAGAATGCACCTACAAAATACATAAATATAGTTGTACTTTTATAATAAATAGAAATTAACTTTTGGCACTAAACCTAAGCCATCAACTGCTCCTGCTTATAAACTGCATGATAAGCATTCCGAATGAGCGCATAAGGAAAACAGGACTCCAACAAATCCATCGTGAGAAA
Source organism: Pycnomerus fuliginosus (assembly GCA_963924575.1). Lineage (NCBI taxonomy): Eukaryota > Metazoa > Arthropoda > Insecta > Coleoptera > Zopheridae > Pycnomerus > Pycnomerus fuliginosus. The sequence continues at coordinate 18,111,340 of OZ004624.1, read as the reverse complement.
AGGCGATTCCTGCACGATTTGATCCAGCAATAAATAAACACTTTCCCTGTTTTTCGTAGCCTCCTTATCCGCCTCTTGTCCCAGTCTCAACAAACTGGAGGAGGCTAGTGCCAAAAACTCCTTCATCCTATCTTCCATATCGCCCTGATTGCAAATCGTGAACAAAGCTCCGAAGATATGATTGACAGCCAAGGCCATGCAATGAATGTTGTTGGTGTGCCCCTCTAGCGAAGCTCTGTAAAACGATTGCTCCATTTTGGCCAACTTCGGAATCGAAACAGCAACGAAAACCATCAACAGACAGACATTCAAATGTTCGTCGACTTCACTGTCGGTTTTTTGCAGCTTCAAAGCGTTAACTAGGCTCGGATCGACTTTGCAAGGCAAGCCTGCAGCTGACGTCATCTCGCTAACAACCTGCATTGGATCACCGCTCGGCAAATGATGACGAAAGTCAAGTATTGAGCTTAATAAAAACGGAATGCGTTGCTCTAAGACGTCGGTGAGACAGCTTTGAGAGAGTTGTCTGAAAGCGAGTATCACACCGACGATTGTAACTCTTTGCAACACATTTTCAACGTTACTTAATTTTTTGAATTGCTCTTTCATGACTTCTGGTTTATCGAAGTTTGTTCTCAGAGCCAACAAAACTTCTTTATTCCCTTCCGCTAGTTTTTTAAGTTCAATCACTTGACTTGCGATATGCCACATTAACGTTTCGCTCAACTGTTTCATGCCGTATGGACCAATCAGCTCGGCTAAAGCTCGAAGCTCGTTAACGTCGGAGTACTCCTCAGGATTGAAAGGGATGGATCCTTCAGCTGTTACACTAACGAACGATCTTTGGTTCATTGAGAAAATTATGTTACCTGCACTGACGCGTCTTAGCAACACCTCGGAATACCATTGGGTGTATATAGCGGCGATTGTTTTATCCCCATGGCTGTCGTTCTGCTGTGTTTGTTGCAACAAACAATTGTTGAAAACTCGTGTTATATCGATGTGAACATAGTTTTCAACTGTTTGAAGCACGTTCATGTACGCACGCACACTTACTAAAAGCTCGGATGGCTTTGCAATTTCATTTGTGTCGGCGTTGTACATAACCATGCCAACTAGAGCTCGTGCAAATCGAGTCTCCAAATGTTGATGCAAATACTCTCTTGGCGCGAAAGTATACTCCCAAACGTTTATGTTTGAAAAATAATTGATCGCATAGCATAGCTCAGTCAAAGCCATGTGTAGCTTGTCCATAGTAGTTAAGTTTTCACGTGTTTTTCTGTAACTTTCCTTCCCAGGTTTCTCTATTTCCACTGTGTTCTTTTTATTCTTCTCTTTCTTCTTCCTGTTGATTTGCTGCGAAATCAAATGTGCGCAGTTTTTAGGCAACAACCTGTCGCTCATTTTACATTGCGCATCGCAGATAGCCGTGATGATGTTCTTAGCCTCCTTTGCCATTTCATCCAAGAACATATTGACAACTGACAAGCTGCGCTCACGAATATGATGGCGTTCCTCAGGGCACAACTCGTGGGTACAGTGCTGAAAGTGGCTACAAATCGAAGGGAACGCCACTATATAGCGATTCTGCGCGGGAAACTCCAAACACATATGAAACTGATCTTCAAAGATCCTACTGTAAAAACAGAAGATCGACAAATCCGACGTTTCGACCAACATTTCATCAAGGTTATCCACCATTTTCGTGTGAAACTGCACCATGTCCAAAAACTGGGGGAGATCTTTATTATCGACGATTCTCAGCGGTGACTTGACAGTCGACATAAAAGCTTGCAACCTAAACCAATCGAGTCTGAAAGCGAAAAAGTTGAACGTTTCATTTTCCTCGACTTGCTTGACCGACAGTCCTGCGATAGTGTTGCAAAGCGAGGAGAGGATCAGGCATTCGTCTTCGGGACAATTCGGCAAGCTTTGCATCATTTGTTTCAAGGCTATCGCGTCGAAGTGGGATAAATATTGCACGTAGTATCTTTGCATGACTTGGCTATACTTGCGGACTAAGACGCGGAGGTCTTCCATGTGGAAGAGCAGTTCAGGTAAATGCCTGTCGACTAAATCCTCGGTTGATTTTCCTTTGTTTTTTTGTTGGGGGGGATTGTCGTTGTGACGTAACAGCCAGAGGACTTCGTCACGTGCGTAGCATAGCCCCATGAAAATCATCAGTGCTTTAGGTCCAAGTAGGCCAGGTTGATCCATGAAAATTAACCCGAGTTCTTTTAAAGCTGTGCGGAGGAATTTCCTACGCTCTCTATGTTTATACCCTGATTTTTGCACCGCTTGAGTGTAGCATTCCTTAACCTCCGAGACTCTTTTGCTATACCCTTTTACGGTATCAAAAAATCCTGTTATATACTGGTGGGTGTAAATAACTTCATCCCGGAATAAGGGGATAACCCACGAGGATTCCAGAGCATTAACCCATAATTTATTCAAATGGTCTTGTTGCAAACTCGTGTGAAGCAACAATAAACTAAAGACAACCCATTTTTCCATAGTATCCAACGACAGGAATTCGCAAGACATTCTATCGCATTGCACGGGCTTCAATAGTAATGCTGGGTTTCCGACCAAACTTAACCTTAGTTCACTCCTCCATTTATCAGCACTAACATTTCGAGTCATATAAATCGGCATTACAGACCCAATAGAACTCATTAAAAGCCTCGAATGAGGCACAAACTCCTCGCAAAGTTTCTTAAAAGGAATCTCGTAATCCATTATCATACTCCCAAGTCGTGGAAAGCTCGAATCAGGTGACCCATGAACCATTTCGTAAGCCGCATTAAACAGCCCCAAGACAGCTTTACGATCCTCAACTCGAGACAAAAGCACCATCAACGAAACATACGTGGTTGCCAGATCCAAATAGTGCTTCGTCAACTCAAAATTGAGGGAAATGTCGAGATCCACTTGAAAAGCATCCATGCTCGTTAGCAACTCGCAGACGTGATCCTTAAAATCGAGAAGATCAACAAAAGTGTAGTAATATAAACTCAAAGATTTTATTATTTCATTCCTGAGTCCGTGAATGGCCGTCAAGTTTTTTGAGTCGATGCTGGGGAATCTTCTGACGATGCTTTTGATGGAGGATTCGAGGTTTTTGTCAGAGAGGAATCCGGGTTTGGATTTGGCGTCTCCGCATGCTTTTTTGATGTTGTAGATGCGTGTGAGCATTCCAATGCCTCGATCGTTGAGGATTATTAGCTTTTCGGCGATTTTTCGCTCGTTTTTCGTTAATTGACGAGCCATTGGTGTAAGCTGTGGAAATTAATTTTTGAGTAAAATAGAGGTTGAATTATGAAAAAGACTTACGTTAGTGGTTGTAGATGGTTAATTTCACGAAATTTGTGCGTAAATTTAACCGATTTTGGCTAAAAACATTATCGAGTTGAGGTTAGGTAATTGTCAACAGAAACGTCAAAAACAAGGCGGTGACAGAGCGGCTAGGGAAAACACGTATTTGTGTTGTGGTGCGATTGGTTTCATTGAGGTAGGAAGAAAAGATAGTCAAGTTTTAAATGTTGAAACACCCACAAAAACCCCCTTGAAGAAAATTTCCTTCATTTCCATTGCGAATAATGGAGACGCAAGAGTTCACCATTTTGTAAAAAAAAATCCACATTGTGCTAATAATTGTTTCTAGGGACTAATGGGAAGATTCATTTTACTGCTGCAAATTAAAGTTATTATAGGCGATATTCTTAACTTTTGAACAGAACTTTACTATACAATAACTCTAGAACTAGTGGAGGTATCTTGCTGAAACTCGGTATGATGGTGAGGAATGGTAATTTCGGGGGATGCATAGGTGATGAAAACCACAAAAAATATGATAATAACTCCGCAACGGTTGCGCGCAGCTATTTGGAACCCAAAGTAATAAGTCTTATACACACGTTTTGATGAGATGTTGCAAACATCAGTCAAAATCAAATGATTAACATAACAATAACTTAAATTAGGGTAACAATTTTCGATAAATAAAGTAGGTAGTACCTCTATTATACACAAATTAAAACAAATCATTTAATAAGTACGTCTACTTTTCTCGAAAACGGATCGTTGTACGGTCGTGTTACAACAATAAGAGAGACTTTTTTATGTAATTTTAGTCAGACAACCATATTCCGGTGAGGAAATGTCAAAAAAATGACGCATATATTCCAAGGGTCCGTTTGGGTAGGTATGGTATAGGTACAGTCGGGGACTTTGAAAATGCCCACCCCACTAGAACTATTCTCTTGGTCGACTGTATCCCTGCAACGTGCTTAATGTTTACCGACTTGTCAGACAAACATCAATTGAAATGCAACGTCACAGTTTACCAAGTCCCCAAAGTCCCCGACTGTACCTAAGAAATCATTAAAAATGTGCTAGCTTTTAATGGATAAATGTTTAATAAAATCAGTTAAATTTAAGAAAATATTCAACTTTTAAAAATGTTGCTCAAGATAAAAAGATAAAAATACATAAATATGGCTTCTTATATACCTAAATAGAGAACACACAGCTAAGAGATAGAGTCAAAGTTGTTACATATTGCCAAATTTAAGAAAAGAACTGCTTAGCTCCATGCACAAACAAAAAATATAGGAAAAAAAATGCACTTTTGTGAAACATTATTAACAAAAATTTAAATTTTAGAGAATATAAATGGCTACCTAATTTATATATTGTAAATAGTCAGTCTGACCAATAGTCTCATAAAGTAAAAATGTGTTTCGCCAACTTTTGCACTAGTACTTTGACAATAATCGTGTTAACCACAAAAGGCATGATACCATTATAATACCTATACTGAAATTTGGACATAACTATCATCAGTGTCAATTTCAAGTGAGGAATAGAAACAACATTGTTGTATAACATAGAGTTTACTGTTTCTATTACAATTTCAATTTCTCTCGGAAACTGTAAATTGAGAATTTCCTCCAAGTTGATGATATACATAAAAAAGCTCAAGTCCTCTTTGTTCTTCAGTTGTAACAAACCCCCGCCAGTAATTAAACTGGCTGAAAAGGGAGGTATACAGTCGGGTGCAAAATTGGGTGGGACGTATAACTTTTTATTTACTTAATTTAGGTAAAGTATGGAGGCAAATTACCTTTCTGAGACAATGTTCCAATAGGCAGGGTAGTCTATCAGCCTCAGACATTGTTTTTGACCAGCAAGTTGGCCTCTTCATTCTTTAAACTTAATTTATTAAAAGTTATACGTCCCACCCAAGTTTGCAACCGACTGTACATACTAGATTTTCAATCCTTAATAACAAAAATTGTCACTTCAACATTCGCAATGATAAGATCCATTTTGAACTGTTTCAATATCCTGTCCGGCCTTTCCCTGCTTTTACTTAAAAGGCTTCAATTGGCTTCAATGTCAAATAGCTTGTCATACTTGTCATAGACCAACAATTTCACATAATGTATCCATCTTTCTCTGTTACGAAGATGTCGTATTATTCCGTCTTCGTTGCGCTCTAAGGAAATGAGCGTAGGTGGCGATACAGTCGCATGTCGCAAAACGTGATGTCAATTGTCAACTGGCAATATTGTGTCATTTTCAGAGATGTCAGATGATGTAATTTTAACTTCTACGCGTGTTCTACGCTTCAGCGCAGCAAGTTAATAAAATTTAATTGCCAAAAACATTAAATCTTTACGTTTTAGGGTCCGGGAAACCGAAAAAGTGGGTTTTGAAAAATGCCAAGTCGGTGTGTCTGTCTGTCGATCACGCTGCAGCTCAAACTACTGTGAATGTAACGAGATGAAATTTGGCACACATATTCAGTGGGAAAGTTGTAAGTGCTGATTAGATTTTGGGCCACATCGATCGGTTCACGGAAAGTGCCTTTTTGGTACATCAACTTTAAAAATTTAAATGCAAACCCCATTTTTCGCGTTACTATATGGGATGCTCTTCGAATTCTGCTTTTAAAAATGTATCACACTTGTGCCCTTTTGGCAAAAAAAACCTATCCATTACTTTATATTTTTATTACCGGATTGGATAGCTGATTTTTTTCAAGCCGAAAACCTTAGTGCCATTTTTTCGAAAAATGTCGTTTTAGTGGCAAACAGGCTCTTTATTTGAATTTATTTTACAAAAAAACATATTCTTACTATCAGGTTAGATAGCCTGTTGTATTGCCGGATCAAAAATTTCAGTGCAATTTTTTCAAAAAATTCCATTTTAGGGGCAAAAAGGCCCCTTTTTGAATTTTTCTTAGCAAGGAGGCATATTATTATTATCGAATTCGATACCTGTTGCATTGGCGGATCGAAAACCTTATTGCCATTTTTTCGAAAAATGTCAATGTTCTTATTGAGAACAAATATGGATTTACAAAAGGCAAAAACACAAAATTCTACAACAAAATTCTTGAAAACTTACATGAGAAACGCACGGCTTTAGACGTTTTCTTTGACTTAGGTAAGTCGCGCGTTTGACGGTTGCGGTCTGCAAACATCATCTTTCAAACCTTGGTATACAAATCACTATTAACTTATATTACAGTATATTGAAAGAAATAAAACCCTGAATATTGAATAAATCTAACAATAGTAAATCTACTGGAGCCAATCGTTCGTCGTTTAATTTGTTGGTTCCTTTTTCCCTTTCATGGTAATATCTTCTCGAGTATCTTTTTTTGCCTTCTTGATGCGATAATGCTGGTATATCATTTTTATGCAACGTGGATCAACTTTCTTGGGCAAATTTGGGTACAATTCGCTTTCAAACTGTATTTCTCTATTAATATAGAAACCAACGCGGCCAACGCGCTCTTTTTTCTTGTCATTTTTTCTGTCATTCGAATTAAGTTTCTCATAGACGCTGTCGTTCTTATTCTTCGTATTTGTTGCACCCACAAACAGCAAAGTCTGAGGCAGGCGAATCCAGTCCGAAACATACGTCGGCATTTTCACAAAAAAGTTATCAATGAACCTCAAAAAGATTATAACATTCCGAATAGAATTAATTTCAGAATCCTTCTCGATTCTCTCAATATCAGTGACCGCCACACCAGTCCAGAAGTTCACAACCATCAAGGACATGATTGTAGCAAAAAGAATGAACAATAAGTAACTATTAAGTCCAACAATTTCCAGTTTAGCATCTTCAGTTTTCAAATCACTAGTTGACATCATCATGTAAACCTCAAAAATGGAAGTGGCGAAATTCTTGAACGATGAATCTTCTCCTACGTTTTCAACCAAAACATGAAAACCCGCACCAAAAGCAAAAATCAGCAAGGAAAGGAACAGCGAGAGCATCAGGAATTTTTTTAAAACCCTTTGGAGCATAATCGACCACTTTGATAGATCTGGGTGGTATCCAGACATTAACAGGATAGATATTGACATTAGTACGAATATAAAGGGTCGGAAGCTGTTGTGGTAAGGCCAAGGAATGATTATAAGGATGGTGCAAATACCTAAAATAATTTCTACTATGTTATGAAACGATTTTTTAGAATACGAAAACATAAAACAAACAACAATTTTCACAAGATTTAAAACCATGAAAAGGGAACAAAAAGATTTACCGATCCACGAGAGATGATTGTAGTTATAGAAGCATATTGATAGTAGCATGTAGATAAGAAATTGGGCCAACAGTAATGAGTAGAAATAAAACTTACTCTTCTGCCATTTGAGGCTAAGAAATGTGTATAAAAGTGGGTGTTGTAGAAGCAGTCCTTGCAACTTCTCACTTTTACCAATTTCATGTACAACTTGTAGCTCACTTTCCTTTTCAATTAAACTGTAGAAATGAAGGGACACTTTATAGTCGTTACTGGCAAGGAAATTGTTTTCCTCGTATTTTATGCAATTATCAAAATGTTCATTGAAATCTTCTTTTTCCATCAACTCCAGGCAAGAAATACCAGCTGCATTCTTGGCACACACAAAAGATCCTCGTCCCAACAAGCTTTGAATTGCGCCCTTGATGTCGAACATCAAAGCGCAATGAAGAGGAGTGTTTTTCGTTATTTTTGATTGGAATTCAGGCTTTAATCGCTTGCACTTAAGTAAGGCTTGGAGTATCTTAACTGTCATGGCGAAATTCTTAGACTTTTTCGTCAATGCTTGCTCAATGAGTTTGCTATAAATTTCTTCTGTGATATCAGCTTTCTGCAATAATGCCTTAAATATTTCTAGATTTTCATAATCTACTGCGAGTTCTAATGGAAATAGCTTGTTCCACTTTGTAGCTTCGTTTGGATTAGCACCTTTTTCCAGCAGCAATTTTGCAGTGTCTAAGAACTTATCATTTTTTTTACAGACCAGCTGCATGAGGGTATTTTCACAGTCCTTGCGATTGATAAAGTCATCCTTTAAATTCTTTATCTTCTTTAGTTCCTGTAGATTATTTCTGGCCACCAACAATTGTATGTTTGCAGATGGATCAATGATAGAATTAAAATCTTGAATGACAAATTCTTCTTTTCTTAAAGTTTCAATAGTACATTTATCAACGTAAGCCCTGCAGTTCAGAAACAGTTGTACAAGTTCTTTTAGAATATTTTCGTTATCGTCCTTCTTTAAGATGTAATCAATTGGTGTTCTTCCTTTAAAATCACATCTATTAACATCTGCCCCACCCTCGTCGATCAGTATACGAATGCATTCCATAAAGCTATCAGAATTATAATTTACATACTTGAGAACAAACATCAATACACTATCCTCATAGCGAGTCTGGTTGACGGTTACTTCCTGTTTGATAAGTGTGCGAAGTTCGTCAAGATGGAAGGAAGATGCAGCAAAAAAAATTAAATCGTTCTTATCCCCATTATTCTTAAGTTCGTCATACAATTTTGAGTGCAGTTTTGCTAAGATTTTCTCTTTCATCTCCTTTCTGTAGTCTTTATTGTTTTCAAATGTTTCCTTATCCAAAATTTCGAAGTCATCAATCCCTTCCTTATAGTTCTTTGGTAACTTTACAATGGCCTCGTATTTCTTTTGGTTAGTAAATACCCCAGTCACATCTCGAATGGTTTTAAATGCTGAATTGATTGTTTCTAAAAAAAGTTTTATTATATGGTCAATGCGTAGGTATTTGATTTATCACCTTCTTCATCTCGTTGTTCGTATGTTTTTTCATTTTTTTCAATGTCGATCTCGTACTGGTCCATTTTTGACACACCTACTAGTATTTAGACGATGTATTTCTGTTATAAAGTTTTTAGTTATCTCCTTTTATAAGTAGTTCACTTTCAATACTATCGCATAATTTTTAATCTTTTGACAGTGATATAAGTAATTAATGAAAATAGAATTTCGAATATGCCGTGCAAAAATAAAATGGAGAATTTTTAGAAAGTACACAAGCTTATAAAATTTTGTAATGGAAAAGCCCAACTGACCAAATTGTACTAAAATGTAATAGTTTTCTCTTTCACTCACTAGAAACCCATTATAACAGCTTCTAATGTGTTTTCCCATTACAAAAACAGATTTAAAGTAGATGGCGCTATATGAAGAAGGTAGCCAGATTAAGTGACTTTTGTAATTTAATCTTTAATAAAACCCACTACATAGGTAATTGAAAGGTTTATTATTTTCGATAAGACTGCAAAATCTTATCTGAAATCAATTAAATTGCAATATTTCTCCACGTCCTTTATTGGAATAGAATTTATTAACCACTTTACGTATTGCCCAATTGCCGCAATTGCAAAATAATTATAAATTTAAGTATTTATCTATAGTGTCGCAGAATTATAAGGCGAGGCTTTTAGCAAAACATTCTCAGATGAAAATATGCGGAAAATAATTATGCAATTATGGTCCGAAAATGCATACTTACTTATGTATTTAAAAGTTGTATGAAAAGTGGAAAAAATTGAGACCCTGAACATTCACGAATTCAAAAATGTAGCCATAATATCATATGACAAAAAACTATTTTAATGAATGAATGAATTACACATAGACATAATAGTGCTTACATCTTCTTTGACGTCAGAAATTTTCTCGCTCTGAACTATTGGAAATAATTTTATTCGAAAACCTTGCGTAAAACCCCTATTGGGAATGGGATCGAAATCATAACCAATTATTATCAAATCACCCGTCGCACAGTAGTCTGGGCGATTTTGACTTTTGTCATAATTTAATCTATCAATAATAAACCCACTATCCCGTGCGGTTGGGTGCCCATCGGGCGCGTCCCCGGGTGGTGGATAGGGGAATGGCCAGTCCGCTGGTTAGTTACGGCCAGACGTGCAGACCTGGGGCTTAAAACCCTCACGTGTCTGTACCAAAGCCGCTACCGCGAACCAACCCCTCTGACACCGGGCGCCCTCTCAGAGTAATAGCCTTACCCTCATGCGCCGGGCTCCATGAGGGCGGACCGAACTCCCGGGGTTAACTGGGAATTTCAGACCAGATTTAGGAGGGTACCGGAGGCCTCAATGCAGCAAATGGGGTCGGAAGACACTCATAGCTGCTCTGAGACTTAGGGACCTAGCAGCCTGAACAGAGGGACTGGAAGACTGATACTTCTGTTATCTGTACGGAGGGACAAAAAAAAAATAAAAAATTACCTCACGGTTGCGATAGGGATAGGCTGATAACTGGACCTATCAGATTTTTGTGACTAGGGACTAATTGTGACTGATGGGACTGAAAAAGACACCGCAGTTGCACAGGTACCGTGACACTGGCAGACCCTCAGGGAATGAGGGCGGACCGAATTCCCGGGGTTAACTGGGAATTTCAGACCAGATTTAAGAGGATACTGGAGGCCTCAATGCGGCAAATGGGGTCGAAGGACACCCATAGCTGCTCTGAGACTTCGGGACCTAGCAGTCTGAACAGAGGGACTGGAAGACTGATACTTCTGTTGTCTGTATGGAGGGAAAAAAAAAATAAAAAATACCTCGCGGTTGCGATAGGGACAGGTTGACAACTGGACCTATCAGACTTTTGTGGCTAGGGACTAATTGTGACTGATGGGACTGAAAAAGACACCGCAGTTGCACAGGTACCGTGACACTGGCAGACCCTCAGGGACTGTGGCACCAACAACCAGTTGTGACTGATGGGGCTGTCCACCAGGAACCATCGGCCACACGGGGGGAAGATGTCTGCAGTCTGTACGGAAGGGTAGTTATAATAGTGCTGCGCAGGACGCTAGGGACTAGTTGTGACTGATGGGACTGAAAAGGATACCACAGCTGCACAGGTACCGTGACACTGGCGGACCCTCAGGGACTGTGGCACCAACAACCAGTTGTGGCTGATGGGGCTGTCCACCAAGAACCGTCGGCCACACTGGGGGAAGATGTCTGCAGTTTGTAACATAGAGGGACATAAATTGATACCTCAACTGAACCTTTTAAGGGTACACTTTAAGCTGCCTTCGACACCAAGAAACCAGTTGTATCCGGCAGGGCTGAAAAAGACCTGCCGGTTATAGTGGGTTCGCGGGACGAAGCTTCAACAAACTCCCTAAAGAGCAGAAGTACCCGCCGTGGTATAGCAAAGCGGGGTGGTTTTTCTAGCACCCGATTAACACTATTCAGTTTCTACAGCAGAAGTACTGGGTCTTTGCAGAACCGGGGTTCCTGATGTAGGAAATGGATAACTGTCACAGTGCGGGCATAATGGACCATAAGGTCTGAATGCAGCGGACCCGTCAGGGAAACGCACCGCAGAACGAAATACGAACCCACTATACATAATTAAGATTTATTTTCGATAAGATTTTGAAAAATCTTATCTGAAATCAGTAAGTTTCAATATTTCTCAACGTCGTTTATTAGAATATGTATACGAAGGCGTAGAGGGGCCACAACTAAGTTTTTAAAATAACACATCTATTAGCAGCTGATTTTCACGAATAGGTACTGTAACATATGCCAGTTAAAGCCAATCCTGGGTAAATCCACATTAAATTGTTTGTATAAAATTTGTCATTGGGGCGCGAGAATATTAACTGTAAGTTAGAACTAGTTATTGCCAAAACTCATAAACCGTGCACATCTTTCGTCACGGTCATTGTATGTCCGGGACCTGGTAGAAACCTTTGCTTGAATTGCCCTTTTCCAAGAACACCCCCGCTGTAAACTTTATGACCGAATTCCTTCGCATACAATTTTTAGAAAGTTGTTCCCACAGTTAGTCCGATATATACGTAGCCAAAAAGGGGTCCAGCTTGCATTAATTAGGGCAAAAGATTTTTTTCTTTAGGAATGATTGGTATCTAAGGGGGAGTGTGAAACTAAGTTTTCGACCTCGAAAGCCGGTGGGAGAACTTTTGGTAGGCGAAAAACCTCGAAATTTTCGTACTTCTTTCAGTTTTTTGCTCGTAACTCTTAAACGACGCCTCCTACAGAAAATTTTGTACTTTCCGAAATTAAGGTAAATAAAATTTGCTACAAAATGCACTGGTAAGCGTCGTCCTCAACCTCTATAGGTGGCGCGTTGGAGCACGAAGTTCTCGAACAGTTCCGGCAGATTGTTGTGCAGTGCAAACCAGATTTTCGGCAGGTGCATGCAGCGGTGCACCCTTTTTTGCAACTACAGAACACCAGTTGTAGCAATGACTCCGGTGCTGCTTCTTTTTTCATCGGAATGGGAGAGAGGCCGAGGTTGTCTCGTTTCCACCCCCATTGAAGTGGATCTAAGTCGTTCCCCAGCCAGCACTGAACTTGCAGGAATGTTCTAAAGCAGTGGTTGTCGGCTGCATCGAGGGTAGGTGGCAATCGTGACAAGTTAAACTTAGCCTTTGTTGACATTTTCACGAACAGGTAGTATCTCATCTCATTTATAGATTGAATTGAGGCTGCACAGGTGCCGTACAACACCATGAAAATCTTTTCTCCAGCTTTGCTGATCTGTGCTTTTGAAGCTGATGGCTGATAAAATACAGAAGCGGCTTCCTTCAAGGTAGTGTCTTTTTCAATGAGGGCACATAGTTTCGTTTTTCCATGCCCAAAAGGAGACGACGTTGTGTCACAACCAGAGAAAGCGTGAGCAAATAGAATGTAGTCAGCATTATATCGATACGATGAGGTCGAGAAGTATGTATCATCTTTGCCACTCCTTTTGGTTCCTTTTCGTAGCCCATCGTCACTGAACAAAGATAAGGGGTAAGGAGCCAGTTCAAACGTGAAATAATTTTGGAGATCTTCGTCAGACTGTTTTGCGATGCAGATTCTTTGAAACAATGTTGTTGGGTCCACAGCAGTCAGTATTTCGGAGCCCACTTTCAATGTGCTTGTTATATGAGCAAGCGTAATTACTTTATCTTTTCGTTTCAAATGCAGGCTGTCGAACTTCACACCATTAATTTTTACCATGCAATTCTTGCCTATTTCTTGTGCTGACTGGCAATTCACCTGTTCTCCACCTATAACTCCACTGCTTATGGACATTATTGCATCAGTCATTGCAAATGGAGGGTGCTGAACAAACCACGCCTTCAATTTGTTAGAGTCCGCATTATCTCGAGCCACTCTGCAGGGTCTCGCATCAACGTGTTGCTCAGTTGAAACTGCAGTCACATGGCAATAGGTTTCCATGACATCACAAACGTACTGCATATGGATGTTCCCTTGTGTCCACTTAGCAAGAACACTATCACTGAAACCTCGTCCACTAGAAAGACCACCTTTAACTTTGCTGGACCTCATCAACGTCTGTTCTATGGTCATATCAGACCAAATACCACTCCAAAACTTTTCACTTCGCTTGATGGTAAAGTATCCTCGTCTGGTGAAAAGGTCAAATTCAATAAGGTCCATCTTTTCTTCTAGAGTCATCATATCTTGTACATAAATTTGGGCACTTTTTGCGTATGGTAAGTGACCTGCTGCGTGGAAAAACGGTAGCATTTTTTGAGTAGTGATCAGGTGTTGATTCCAGTCACCCATTCTCTCTGCTTCGATAAACTGCTTCATCAGAGTCACCATTTTGAAGTATTGTCATGTGATCCCGAATGGAATTTACCATATACCGGGTGTAATTTAAAATTAGTAGGTAGTCAAAAGCTGTCAGGAATAAACAATTCCTCGCTAACTAAAGTTTAAATGTCGCGATAGTTCGTGGGTCAATATGACATATATGTGTAGGAACACATATATATACATGTACAGAGCCTATGTGTATATCTTATTTATATACTACAGGTATGTAATTTATCATAAAAATATATAACGGGTACCATAAATGCTCACAGACAGGCCAAAATCCGTAAAACTTACAGTTGAATGTGTTTTGAAAAATTTCAGTGAAATTCAAAGCTCTGTAAAATACGGACCGCAGCGAGTAAAATTAACTTTTACCAGTGCATTTTGTGGCAAATTTTATTTACTTTAATTTCGGAAAGTACAAAATTTTCTGTAGGAGGCGTCGTTTAAGAGTTACGAGCAAAAAACTGAAAGAAGTACGAAAATTTCGAGGTTTTTCGCCTACCAAAAGTTCTCCCACCGGCTTTCGAGGTCGAAAACTTAGTTTCACACTCCCCCTTAGATACCAAACATTCCTAAAAAAAAAAATCTTTTGCCCTAATTAATGCAAGCTGGAATGTATCTATATATTGGGCTAAGTAGAGATTTCCGAGAAATGGATTTAATAACGTAAATGTCTTATTCATTACAATTTGATTCAGTAAATGCATGAACCCCAAAGGTAGAGTAGCCAAGATACACTAATTTTGCATGACGTGAATCAAACATTACTCCTGCTAAAATTGTCTCGACAACCCGTTAAACACCGTATGAACTATGAACCTCATGTGTGTAGGCATAACCGACGCATATGTAACCAATCAGATCTTTTCGGCGTAAACGCTGTAATTTAAATTAAAGTTCACTGCAAGAATAGAACTGGTGTCGCCATCTAGGCTAGACGACCGAAACCTCAAGCCAGATTCCTGTTTAATACCCTATTGTTCATATGTAGGACCTACCTATCAAATTAGATTGCTTTTAAAATTGCATGATTGTCGTATGCATTAAATAACCCCCACTACCCTGCACATGCTCGAAAAGCTTCAAAGACCCCCACCGGACTGCTTGGACTTTTGTTAGGTAATTCATTAGATTTGCATAAAATAACTAAATTGTTTCATTGATAGGATATGTGAATCTGTGATTAGCTTTTAAGAGCAGGATTGTATCGTAAGGCTGGTCGAATCGCGTAGCTTCTCAATTAATTATAAAT
The DNA here is from genome assembly GCA_963924575.1 of Pycnomerus fuliginosus. Taxonomy (NCBI): domain Eukaryota; kingdom Metazoa; phylum Arthropoda; class Insecta; order Coleoptera; family Zopheridae; genus Pycnomerus; species Pycnomerus fuliginosus. The sequence continues at coordinate 18,096,143 of OZ004624.1, read as the reverse complement.
TGTTATAAAATGTGGAGATGAACTTGGAAGGGATGCCGACTGGATATAGTAGAGGGGGTGGTTTTAGGTTCGCCGGATCCAAGAGGACGCGATAAAAGGGCTTGCTCTCAGACTTCTGACTAAGAGACTCGTATTTTCCAAAGCTCTCGAATTTGCGATATTTTCCAAATATTTTAAAATAGTTATTTGTTGTTTGGGCTTTGTGTAGTTAAAGTTCGTGCTTGTGTAGTATTGAAGTTAGTGTAATCACGTCGTATGGGGATAGTGTTTAGTGGTTATTGGTGATTGGTAGAACACCTCCCGGTCTGCAGGGTGGAACTAGATCTGGTATTACGCAACTAGATTTGTAGTTCCGTTAGTGCGTTTGATTGAAGGTTTCCCGATCTCTAATTAGCTTTCATAGACTAGAACCCTTTTTCATCCGCTAAATATTAATTAATTTAACCCCTTTTGCAGAGTAGACTTTAGCTTGCTTGCATTTCGGTAGTGGAATAGTTAGGGTTTGGTAAAGCGCATCCAGTTCTTCCCTTTTATTAGCATAGAAAGAGGTAAAGGAAATTTGGGGATATCCATAAGGGGACGCGCTCTCTCAGCTCTGCAATTTGTTTGCAATTTGTTCCCGCTGGATTGTCGACAATAATTCACAGTTGCGGGTAAAAACGCTACAGTTTTGCCAACACGTGATTGTTGCTCACTTGGAGGGTGTCCTGTTGACATCTTCCACCTGTGATTTGGCCTGGTGTACCAACGATTGCTAGTGGTATAGGTTCCCCGTATTCCGCTAGACACTCCAAACAGGGGGCTGGGACTGGACAGTGTCTATACCACGTACACTGAAGACGAAAAAAGAAGCAGCAAGAAACTAAATTTGGGCTTTCACGAGAAATCACAGGATCCACATCCCTCGAACCGTTAAAACCATTATTCAGTGTCATTCAGTTCAATTTGGGGTCATTTTCACTCTAAACTTTGTTAAAACACAAAATTTCCTCTATCGTACCGTAGAATTTACTTAGTGCATGAAATTTGCTTGATTTCAGGAAATCTACTACGCCACGAGTATTATTATTATTGACGCCACGCCACTGAACTCATAGATTAGGGAATTATGTCGTTATAATTATACCTATAGATACGCGACTCTCACTATAGTCTGTCCGGGATTCACCCTATTTCCATGGCGAATCATTGTTGTCAACAATGAATCGCCATGGAAATCGGGCGAATCTCGGTCGTGTGGATCCCGGACAGACATTAGTTCTGTGAAATCTCATCACAGTATATCGATGATGTTGGTGTTCCCTTCAGTAGGGACAGCTCGTGTCGGCACCTTTGATCTCGTGGAAATATTCTAAAACTGTCATGGCTGCCATGGGTGTTCGTACAGCTACTCTCCGATAGCTGGCGCTGGGCGATTTGAAAATTAGCGCGCAACTTCTTTTTCTTTTTAACCGCCATAATCGTTAAGTTATAAAGGCGAAAACGTAACAAAATAGCATTTTATAAACGGTACTTGTTACCCTTATAACAATTCCAGGTTTTTTTACCAACGTTTTATTAACAAAATACTTCTTTGAGATATTGAAACATTTTCAAAGTGATGAGGTTAACAATTACAAATAAACCATACAATGTGAGAAGCATGCTACACCATGCTCCAAAGGATTCTCCAATTGAGGGTCGGCAACAATCAGTTCTCCAGATGGTGGAACTGCAAATTGCGGGAAGTTTTTCATGTGGTGGGAGATTTAGTGTGGTAAGACTATTGTCCACCAACCGCTTTGCACTTTCCAGTACCTGAACAACTTAGTGACATAAAAAAATCAAAAAAGCAGCCTTGCCGTCCTTACCCCATAATTTTTTCCGCAAAATATAGTTGGCATGCTTTATACCTGGATGTATTCAGAGCCGATAGAGGTGTAACATTTAGAAGGTATTCATATGCGGACAATTTTACCCTTTGCTTGCATCTAAAACTTAATTTATGAATTTGTTAGAGAAATCCACAATCATGTCCTAAACTCACCTCTTCTCAAAGACATACCTCGTCAAAGACGTAGGTACCTAGTTTTACATCCTCGTACTGGAACTGGAGACACTGCACTTATAACATTGCGGGCTTTTTTCAGCACAGCCATTCGGACTTATTACGGTGTCGGTGATTTTCAAAGATTGAGATTATTGAGAAGAAGCGACAGCAATGCACATTGTTGTAACAATTATATCCATAGCAATTTTCCAATTATTAGAAAATTTCCAATGATTGAGTTTGTCAGACGCAGACGACTAATGACGAGTGAAGACATGAGCGAGCGCCATCTAGGAGTACAATAGCCAACGAACACCCATGGAGCCTCAAGGCCAACGAAAACAGTTTGCGTTGACAACCGAGCTGTCCCTACTGAAGGGAACACCAACATCATCGATATACTGTGATCTCATTTTAGTTTTCACACACGTCGCTGGAGGCACTATAGTCAGCCGTTGCCCGGGTTTTCAAATAGTTTGAAATTGCCGTGGAATACTCTCAAAAAATCTAATAAAAATACGTTCTAAAAATATAACTAAAGTTTATTGTCACAATGTCACACGTAGGTATTTGGTAATTGACGGCGGATCAACGTCCATATTTTGTTCATATAAGGCTCCTGCTTTCAGATGGCTTGGACCGGCGGGAAAGTCCATACCATCATGAACCACTTCTGTAAGAAAAATAACATTTATTATCTACTTAATCACACAAACGGCCTGCTGTCTCAATAAAGCTACGGTTTGTCATTTAAGTAGTAACAAACCTGGAAAATTTAAAGCTGGGATGCTTCCTACTTTTAAATTTGTTCGATTGTGATGTGCCTCGAATTTGTTTTCTTCCGAGAAATGCTGATCACAAACACGATAAGACTTTCGAATGATTTTGTAATCTTTCTGAAAAAGATCCTGACGGCCGATTATTACACCATGCTTCAACGCCGAAACACACCCACGACGATGAACAAAAGGAAAACTCCACCAAACTAGAGAACCAAATCGCAGCAAAACGAAGAAAACACGTTTACACGAAGATAATGACGATGGCACAAAAGACGTTAACAACAAAGAAAATAATCGCTCAATTTCAAATTGTTACTGAACTTGCGTCATTTTTAGCTGTCGTAATAGGTCGTTTAAGGCACTGGTGGGGGTTTATTGCGCTTGGCCCCGTATGATACGCATGCGTTGATCTTGTGTCATTTCTAGTGCATTTATACGTCATTTGTCACTACTGTCAACAGAATCTGGGACCTTTCACGTTTACCACGTGCTATTTTAACCTACAATGATGAAAAATGACACATAACTGACAGTAGACATTCAAGTAAATTCCGTCGGCGGTCAAAAAATGACTGCGCATACCGCCATACATGGCGGCATGACGTCACGCTTAAAGGACCTATTACGTCAAGAGTTGTCCTTGCTCGAAACTTGTCTTGCACCCCTCCTAACACTTGCCTGTGTTGCGGGCTGCTTCCCAATTTAGAAACCCGGATTTTTGCAAGTCCGGTAATATTATTTAATTTTGGGGATTAATTGTTTTTTTCAGCATTCGGTAACGGCACCCTTCATTTTATAAAACTAGCTCAGAGTTCATTCATAATTTAGAAACCCATTGATTTAGGTTGGGGATTATAATTATTGTATTTTTTCTTTACCGTGTAAATTATTTCCCTCGAGCTCCTTGAGCGAGAGGTGTTTATTTTATTGTATTATTTTTGCGGCCAGACTTTGTTTCAGTGTGAATAAATTGTTATTTGGAAGATCCGTTTTATTTCCTGTATCCACGGCCTCGTAAAACGAACCACAACCACAACGTAATTAAATTTAGGGGTCCTTTTGCAAGATTGGAGGGATTTCACAACGGTCCCCCTTTCAGTAGAGTCAGAAAGTTACAGTACCTACTTGTAAAATTGCGGAAGGTATTTCAATGAAGTAGGTATAGCACTGGGAAACGAAACTTTCGTCTTACGCATAGATTGAAAAATTCGAGCGTTGCTTTAATGCGAATTTTGAGTGCAATATGAATATCTGCAAAAATAGTTTGAAAAATTACTTCTCGGAGAGCCTTTACTGGCAGCAATTCGTAATAATTACTTTAGTTGTGAGGAAAGACGAAAGTTTCATTTCCTTTTAGTATACCTACTGAGTAAGAGATCAACGGGAAAATTATTTACTTACATTATTGAAAGAAATAAAACAGTGTGAATATTGAATAATTTTAACAATAATAGGTATACATAGGTACAGTATGCGTCATATTTTTTGCTCTATCATTTATTAGGTGTTACTCAAATCCATAGCTACCAGAGATCAAAATCATTGTTATATCGTTCAAAGTAATTGTCATGACCGAATCTGTTCGGTAAAGTTTTCAGTTGCGTAACATATGATCGAACAAAACATCTGACCCATACTATACTTACGTTAAATCTACAGGAGTCAATCGTTGGTCGTTTGATTTGTTGGTTCCCTTTTCCCTTTTGGCAGAAGCTTGGTTCTTGTCATCTGACAAGAAAATGTCAAGTCTCTTTAATAACTCTTTTATGGTAACATCTTCTTTTGTCTTCTTGGTGCGATAATAATGTTGATACATCATTTTTATGCAACGTGGATCAACCTTCTTGGGCAAATTTGGGTACGATCCGCTTTCAAACTGTATTTCTCTATTAATATAAAAATTAACGTAATAAAAACGGTTTTTTTTCTCGACATTTTTTCCATCAGTCGAATTAACTTTCACGTAGGCGTAATCGCCGTTCTTGTTATTCTTATTTTCTGCTTTCACAAACAGCAAAGTCTGAGGTAGACGAATCAGGCCCGAAACATACGTCGTCATTTTTATAAAAAACTTATCAATGAACCTCAAAAAGATTATAACATTCCGAATAGAATTAATTTCAGAATCCTTCTCGATTCTCTCAATATCAGTGACCGCCACACCAGTCCAGAAGTTCACAACCATCAAGGACATGATTGTAGCAAAAAGAATGAACAATAAGTAACTATTAAGTCCAACAATTTCCAGTTTAGCATCTTCAGTTTTCAAATCACTAGTTGACATCATCATGTAAACCTCAAAAATTGATGTCGCAAAATTCTTGAACGATGAATCTCCTCCTACGTTTTCAACCAAAACATGAAAACCTGCACCAAAGGCAAAAATCAGCAAGGAAAGGAACAGAGATAGCATTACGAATTTTTTTAAAACCGTTTGGAGCATAATCGACCACTTTGACAGCTTGGGGTGGTATCCAGAAATTAACAGGATAGATATTGACATTAGTACGAATATAAAGGGGCGGAAGCTGTTATGGTAAGGCCAAGGAATGATTATCAGAATGGTGCAAATACCCAAAAGGATTTCTACAATTTTTTAGAATGCGAAAACATAAAACAAACAACAACTTTCACAAGATTTAAAACCATGAGAAGGGAACAAAAAGATTTACCGATCCACGACAGATGATTGTAGTAATAGAAGCATATTGACAGTAGCATGTAGACAAGACATTGGGCAAACAGTAATGAATAGAAATAAACCTTACTCTTCTGCCATTTGAGGCTAAGAAATGTGTATAAAAGTGGGTGTTGTAGAAGTAGTCCTTGCAACTTCTCACTTTTACCAATTTCATGTACAACTTGTAGCTCACTTTCCTTTTCAATTAAAGTGTGGAAGTTTAGGGTCACTTTGTAATCACTACTGGTGAGGAAATTTTTGCCTTCATATTTCATGCAGTTATCAAAATGTTCATTGAAATATTCTCTTGCCATCAACTCCAGACAAGAAGTACCAGCTGCATTTCTGGCACACACAGAAGATCCACGTCCCAGCAAGGTTTGAATAGCGCCCTTGAAATCAAACATCAAAGCGCAATGAAGAGGAGTGTTTTTTGTTTTTTCTGATTCGAATCTAGGGTCTAATCGTTTGCATTTAACTAACGCTTGGAGCACATTGACTGTCATTTCGAATTTTTTAGACTTTGTCGCCAGTCCTTGCTCGATGAGTTTGCTGTAGGCTTTTTTTGTTATATCAGTATCTTCATTTTGCAGTAACACTTTAATTATTTGTAGATTTTTATGATTTACTGCGAGTTCTAATGGACTTAATTTGTTCCACTCTGTAACTTGGTTTGGATCAGCACCTTTTTCCAACAGAAACTTTACAGTGTCCAAGAACTTATCATTTTTTCTACAGGCCAGCTGCATAAGGGTATTTTCACAGTCCTTGCGATTGATAAAGCCTTTTAAATCCTTTATCTTCTTTAGTTCTTGCAGATTGTTTCTGACTACCAGCAAATGTATCTGTGTATAGATATCAATAACGGTAGAATCTTGAATGGTATATTCTTCTGCTTGTAAGTAAGCTTTAACAGGTTCATCAATATAAGGGTTATGCTCTAGAAACAATTGTACAAGTTTGTTCACAATATCTGTATTATGTTCCTCCCTTTTATAGCAGCCTACCAGGTAATCAATTGGTGTTCTTCCTTTTAAATCGCCTCTATTAATATCTGCCCCACCTTCGATCAATATTTGCATGCATTCCATGAATCTTGCGGAATTATAATTTCCATATTTCAGAACAAACATCAACACACTATCCTCATAGCGTGTCTGATTGACGGTTACTTTCTCGTTGATAAGAGCTTGAAGTTTGTCAAGTTGGAAGGAAGATGCAGCAAAAAAAATCAAATCGTTTTTGCTCTTGTCCTCATTCTTAACTAGTTCATTGTAGAATTTTAAGTGCAGTTTCAACAAGACTTCCTCTTTGATGCCCTTTCTGAAGTCTTTATTTTTTTCAAAATTTGACTTATCCAAACTTTTGAAGTAGTTAAAGTCATCAGTCCCTAAGCAATTCTTTAGTAATTTTTCAATGATATCGAATCTCTTTTGATTAGCGAATGTCGAAGTCACATTACGGATGGTTCTAAATGCTGGAATGATATTTTCTAAAAAAAAAACAGTTTTATTATGGTCAACACGCGTTTGTTTTATCACCTTCATCTCGTGGTTCCGTTTCGTTTGTTTTTTCAATGTCGATCTCTTCGCACTTGTCCATTCTTGGATAATGATTGTATGTAGTAGGTATTTCGGTTATATATACTTAGATTAATTGGTTATCCGTTTTTTTGTTGGCTTTAAATGCTATCGCATATTTTTAATCTCTTGACTGTGCTTACGTAATAATTAGGGCTAGGCAAATATGCCGTAAAGAAACAGCATGTAAGTATACATTATATGCCGTAAAAATTGGCATTCTTATGGAGGCAAATATGCCGCAAAGCCGTCAAATAGGCGGCCAAACCGTCAAATACGCAGTAAACCGTCAAATATATTCTTAATTTAATTCACAGACTCCTAAATATGTTCTTTTTCACAAACGACACAAAAAACTCCCTCCCAATTTCCTATACCTAAGTTTGCTAACTAATTTTTCCAATAATAGTACTAAATTTTCACCTGCATTCGGTGATAAATATCTACAGAGTTGTGCACATCGCATTGATAAACATATTCTGGGTATTTATTTCAAAGCACAATGCGAGGCACTTAGGTATAGATTGTTGAAATCTGCATCCGAAATTAAAAGAGTAGACCCTTAGGTATGTGCACATCTACATTAATGAAACACTACAGGGACACACATCGCATTAATAAAGATCTTCTGCTGACTTTTTAATAGAAACGTAGTTACTGACTTTTTTGTGAATTTCTTCACAAGGTACACGACACTCCCCTACGTATCAAATCGAGAAAATTTAAAGTACACGTAAGTACATTTTATGAAACCAAACCAAATCTATCTGTTTCATGTTAACATAAAAAAATACGGGAAAACCATTTATTTACTCAAACAGGAAAACACAATTTAATAATTTATTTGCTGCCTATTGTAATTGAAAGATTGCATTATAAGTACTGATTTTTTATATCAGCAATATCTTATCAGAAATCAAGTTGCAACATTTCTCAGTCATTTATTAGGTTTGTTTTTGCAGTGGTTACAAACCGATTGTAAACAGACTGTGCCTGCCTGCGCAATTGTGTATTTTATATTACTAATACACAATTGCGCAGGCGCAGTCAGTTTGCAATAGGTTTGTAACCACTTCAAAAACAAACCTATTATTGGCGTATTTTCTCAACGCTAACAGCATTAATTAAAAAATCCAACGGAAGATGTACATCAATGCAATGGCCAATGGCCGGTATGAAACGCTAACAAAGCTTTTGCTTCTAGTTATAGCCTTTTCTCGTGCACGAAAAACTTCCATTTGCATCCTTTATTAATGCAAGTATGAATATCTTTTAACACTTTATTCATACCAGCTAATTGTGGAATCAATAAACTGTTACAAGATGCTCATACTTGCATTAATAAAGGATGCAAATAGAAGTTTTTCGTGCACGAGAAAAGGATATAACTATAAGCAAAAGCTTTGTTACCGTTTATTCATACCAGCCAATGTGTATCCTTGGCCTGTATGAATAAACGGTAACAAAACTTTTGATTATAGTTCTGTCTTTTTCCCGTGCACGAAAAACTTATATTTGCATCCTTTGTTAATGTGAGTATGAGCATCTAGTAACACTTTATTCATACCAGCCCTTGTGTGTGTATATCACCATGGACGTTTATCCTGTGGTCATCCGGATTTATTGTGGTATTGGGTGCAGATTTGTTGCAAATAAGCAATTTTTATCAATGGATGGATTTGTAATGTTTTCGGTTGGAAACCTACCAATTTTCTTCCATTAGTAACCAGTGAAAGCGGCTCGTTTCAGACATGGATTGATCTGGGAAATTCCAGAACATCAACGCAGTTTCTAACGGATTGTAATGGAAAGCCTGGGATTAGACATTACTTCACAGTTTTCGTTTCTGTATCATGAGTTGATCTTCTCCCATAAAATAAGCGGGCCTTCTGATAGAAATAAGTTAATCTGAAAAATGTATGACTTTATTTTTGTATTTTACATATCTGACAATAACACATTAATTTTTCACATATTATAAAAAGTCAATCAATGACTTTAGTACATGTATTAAGCGACATGCACGACAGTTATTGGTCATCGAGGTTGGATTATACCTACTAGCATGAAGTTGTGATCGATCACACCAACTTACAAAAACAAAATAATGACGAGATGCTATAGGTAAAATCCACTACCCTAAAAAAATGATGTGAAGAATATACTCTTTATGATACAGACTTCATATAAAAACAATCATTATTCTTATATTTACATATATATTTTTTTACAATATTTCAGCAAATATAAACGATTTTTACAATCAAGGAGAAAAACAGCAAAAATCAGTAGGACTATCAAATGTTGATTGCAACGCGGCCTACTGCATGATTTTTATCACATTTTCCTGAAATTCAACAATACAAATTTTGAGTCAATACAAAAATAGCGTTTTGACAAATGTAACGCATCCAGTTTCTCGGTTATATTAACTTTGGCTCTTTAATACAAAATGGAATGTTTCTAACAATCCAAACAAATGGCAAGAAAAATGGATGCTACCCCGGGGGGGCCAAAATTGACAATGACAATGCCCCCCGTTTCGACCAACTTTGGTGTAAAATGGCAAAAAACTGTCAAAAATCAACAATACACAAAATAAAGCAGGTAAAATGAGGCTTTGAAAAACAAGTTTTCCAAAACCCCCTTTATCTGATTAACTTTGGATCATAATATGGTATAAATAATTCATTGGCGTTGTTGAGATAAAGCCCCCAACAGTAGTTACAACAATAAAATCAATAGTGGAGATAATACCTAAAAATTAATCGATGGGAAAAATACGAAATCAGCCTTTGATCGGAAATCTCATCAAAACGTTAAAAACTAGGCGACTAAAATCAAGTATGCACCCGTTTTTCACAAACGTTGAAAAAATATCACACGCACTTTGAGAAGGAGTTTCGTGATTCGCGCTTTAAATAATTGTCCAATCACAGAGCACGTTGGCCAAAGGGGGAGGTTAATGCGAGCCAATGGGATCCTTGCGATTGGCCGCAGGTCCCTCGAAATGGATGTTGGCCATTGGTGTGCCGGGGTAATCGGGCGGCGGAGACACCCGAGAAGCTCCGGCCTGACCGTTGTGTCAGACTTTGTGACGCATCTCGTACGAGTTGCGGTCGTACGCGCCTGCGTACGCGTCCGGGTGGTTTTGGCGGTTGTGATTGGCGGGGGGCGCTGTTGCTAGGGGAACACGTTCTGTTATTTTCAGAAAAAGGGAGGTTAGTATTAGTATTGGTGTTTAATATCGGTTTTGGAACTATCAGCTGTACAGATTTATGATACATAACGTTTTCTAGTATAATTGCGTTGTATTATTGACCCAGGAGCAGTGTGAGTCAGGCTTTTCTCTTTTGTTTTGTTACACAGACTTCAATGTACGTCAAAATTCCTGTCAGTGTCAAAAAGCAGAAGCAATTCCGGTTTCCAATTAAAATATATGGTATGCAAAAGCAATGCAAAAGTATGTCATTTTCAACAATGACGTCACGAAGTACAGAAAGACCTACAAAATTAGAAACATCATATTCAATCTCTGTTGTTTGAAATTTTGAAGTAAATCGAAGCTCGAAGAAAGAAAAAAGCTTGATTCACACTGCCCCTGTGTTCGTTAGAATGTGATATCACGATATCAGATTCCGATTTTAATGAAAAATGTATAGTTTTCTAACAGTTGCTGATGCTATTCAAATGAAATTTGTGAGTTTTCATATTTTGGACAGTCTTCAGCCTGAGAGAAATTTTCTAGGCCTTCTAGATTTTTCGCAACGACAGCCTTTTTTTTTTTTAAATTAGCTTTTCGAAAATGTAACCAACATGGACTTCTTTCAGATTGTCAAAATTTGAAAGAATCGTTTGTAAAATCTGCCTAAACTTCAATCTAAAACAATTCATAAGTCTAGTTAGGTGCAAAACTCAATAGGGGTCGTTGCTTGCAAATTTTTGCAGATTTCTGCAATATTACATCTCACTGGCAACTATTTTCATCCTATAACCATATACATTATAACACACCTCGTCCAAAAAGCGACAGACTTCAACTCGTCGCAACTGACGGTCTGCCACTCCTCATGACTTGACACCTGTCATTCGGATTCTGCTCTAAACGCGGCGTGCTGACATAATATTTTCGCGCTGTCACATTAATCCCGCTCTCTCTCTCTCTTACTATCTTGATAACCAATCAACACGGTCCCACTGACCTTATCCTCTTTCGGAGTAACCCTTCCTCTCGAATTACTCCCAAAACATTTAAACAACTCGCCTTGATCCCCTCGACCAAGACGTCCACCTTGAGCGCCACTTAGTCTATTTTTATTCCCAGACTAAGAGAGGGAAATACAAATGAGAGAGATACTGTGTAACTTGTGAGAGAACGACATTTTCTGTGACAACACTACTTTGCTTGCTTCAGCTTAGCTCAGGATTGCTGGTAGAGGGAGTGAGTAAGGAACATGCTCTTTCCAATAATTTAGATTGATCGCGCTGTACTAGCTTTAACTCATTACGCTCGCTGCTTTGCGGTACTTACAAATGTTTTTTTTTCCGGCACTGCACAAAAATAGACGCCTATCAACAACAATAATTTATTTACAAACAAAAAGGCGGCTATAAAACAAAAGAACAAAAGTATATCTAGGGATTTTCATTTTCCACCGTTGGCGGTCCTTCTTACACCGCTGTCATTCAAACTCAGCCAATCATCAAACGCCAAACTTGACGTTCTAGCCCAACATGGCCATGCGTAGTTGTACTTGGTGACGTAAAAACACAATTAGTTGCATCCTCTTGAATAGGTCTTGATTATGCCTTCTTCAGAATCAAATAATTGAATGTAGCGCGGTATTTACCTTTACGGTATGTCCTTATAAAAGGAGAAGAGTGCTAGACGGAATGGGATGTCCGAGAGACCGTTGTTTAGTGAGAGCTCCCGACACCTTCACTGCATGAGAAACTCTAACGATGGTTTTTGGTGTGGGATCTTTTATCTCCTCTTCAGCTCCGGAGTATTCGTGAAAGCTTCCGTGGGCGCCCTCTATTATTAACAACAATTAAACTGGTAGCAACAATTGCCACTCCGGCGTGACGTCTAAAAGTGAGGTTATGTGGAATTTTTGTTTTCTTTAACACTTTTTCTCTCTTATAGGCTTTGTCGGTCGTGTGTTTTCATATAATCATAACCTGAGAGCTTCTACTAAGTGTCCCCCCACATCTGAGAGGAATCGTAGGTGTAATTTGGATATTTTGAATGAAAATTAAAATGTCATGGCTACTTAGATGTTTACGATCGGTGGCTTCGGATAATTCATAATTTGCAACTGCGATGATGGGGCTTGAGTGCCGTTTCTGGTCTTCTGGAATGTTTTGTTGACTCGGTGTGCTATGGGAATGTTCCTCGTTAAAGGAAAATCAGGAGGTGGAAATAAGAAATTAATTGTTATGGGATGAGCAAGTAAGTAACGGTTCACCAATTTATAAGGCATAGTCCTTACATTATTATTTATAACAAATTGGTGGACTGGTTCGTTACAACATATACACGCAGGTTCCTTGACAGATCGTGTGAGCTTATGTTATATGGTAATAGGATGAAAATAGTTGCCAGTGAGATGTAATATTGCAGAAATCTGCAAAAATTTGCAAGCAACGACCCCTGCTGAGTTGTGCACCTAACTAGACTTATCTCATCACGTGACTGACATAAACTGACTTGGAATTACACCCTCAGGATACATTTTTCTCAAAAAGTTCGTGTTAGTTACATTTTTGAAAAGCTGATTTTTTTTGTGTGTGCAATAATGGTGTTAAAATCCAATATGGGAGACGGCGGTCATAAAAAGAAGAAAAAGACAGTCGTCGCTCAAAATCTAGGCAAAAATCGAAGCGTACTCTAACTACTCAAGTTTTTTTTAATCTCACAGTTCACTCCTACTTCAATCGAGATTGACATTACCGAAAGAAATTGGTAACAATCGTGTCGTGATTATTCTGAAAGTAAGAAAATTTGTTTTCTAATCAATACTTATTATTGTTACACACTTACGTTTAAGAATAATAACAACAATTACAGACTTTCGGTAATGTACCAAGCACCATACAAATTCGTACCATCCTAACAAGCTGATAGTTCATGATCGTGCAATTACAATAATTATTATTAGTAAATCGAAAACACAAACCTTTAGGGTAATGCCCCCTCCCCTCACCATATCCCGCCCTCGGCCCTTGACTAGCTGTGGGCCGACTAGGCCTATCCCCTCTACTCCTCCCTGGAGCTGCCCCTGCGTGAGGAGGAGATCTCGGAGATGCCCCAGGATGATATCGCTGCGAAATTATTAATTAACTCGTTTTTTTTGCTTTTTTTTAGTGATGTAAAATAGCGGTTATTTATATTTTGTGATATATAATATCTAAGGTTCAAAAACTAAATTTAGCTGAAAAACGTTTACTTGTATTTGTTACATTACACTGATAATTTTGACACCAAACACACATGTTATTCACCAATAAACATTTTTGTACTTTTTTTATCTACCTTGCAGTTTTTCTGCACCTGAAATTTCTTGCATTTTTCGGCGAAACGGAACAAAATCACTTTGTGCCATGAAAATCTAACAGAATTTCGAATCTAACATGTTTGTAACACTAATCTAAACCAGAAAAACACCAAAAACTACAGCAATCAACTGATTTAACCTCACTTTTGATACATATCAGCTAAAAACGTTTTTAACATAGCAGATATTTATGTTATTTTCGATGTATATCATTTTGATAAATAACCAACCCCACATCACTACTTTTTTTTGCTTAAAAAGGAACCTACCATTCTTCGGAGGGTGTTCATGGGCCTCCGGAGCGTATCGCTGATTCTCCTCGCGGGCCTCTTTTTGGGATTGGAAGATGGGGTATGTACCGCACAACATTTTATGAACAAACCCATGAAAATCAGGAAGGCTATGCCCATCAGCAACACGGCCCACCAGTACTCTGTAATCCATTGAGCTACACTGAGAAGAGTCTCTCGATTGAGGAGAAGGTTCATCAGTCTGACTAGAGGACCGTCGGCGTCTACCGCCCTACACTTGAGGAATACGTCGCAATAGCCCTACAAAACAAATTGTACAGTGAAAAAATTGTGTTCAAAATCAAGTCGTCGACGAAACGATTAGATGATTCGTGCAAAAAAATTGATTTGATTGGATAGAAGATTTAAAATGAGTCTCATTGATTGTTTTTAAAGGTAATTTGAAGATGATCAGCATTAAAAGTTAAGGAAAGTTACGGTTCAAAGCTTAACTTTTGTACAAACTTTGAAACAGTGGAACATACCCGCATTAACTTTTTATTTGTTGAGAGTAACTTAAATTTGCAATCTTGGACATAACACCTACGTAGCTATGTATATCCATATGAATTAAATACATGAACTATGAATATAATAATTGGAGCAGGCTGTATACGGTTCGAATTTAATGCAGATATCAGTCAGTCTGAACTACTCTATAATATGCGTTAAAGTATCGAGTCGTGCATTGAAGCATCAAGCTGAGCATGTCAATGTCAAGCTCTGTATAATGCACCGACGCTTGTTTCAAGTTATTGCATATATCAGAATCTGCAAACAACCTGTTTGACAGATCTAACTCAGTTCAGAAATGGGTCACCCTGGGCAAAGCCTGACGAAATTGGAAATTTAAAAACGGATATTCTTATAGTGTTATATTACAACAAGCTTTTATTTGATTTTTCTGGTCGCAAAGAACGTTAGCTTTAAATGAAGTTCTAATGGAAATTTCCACATAACCTCAAGATTTTCGTGGAAATTTCCTTTTTGCGTGCCATACCTGGAAGTTATCGCATGGCGATCCCGGCCTCAAGCTGATCCCACCCAACGGAAGTCCTACTTTATCGGCGAACTCACTCGTACTCCTGCAGATATCGGTGCCATTTTGACAGGCCAACTCGCACAGATGCCTCTTATCAATTTTGGGATTGTCCTGAGACGTCAAAGAGCAAGCCTGCAAGTTCCACTCCAAACATATAGAACCCGAACATTCCCCATCGATGCACAGCTGAGTGCCATTGTTACATCTCGTCTTATCTGGTCTGTGCTGGGGCGAGGGGCACTCAGCCGACAAACCGTTACACTTTGAAGACATCGAGCAATCTTGTTCCGCCCTGCACACTTCATGCTGGTAGGAGGCGATGAATTTGCACGTCTCGCCGCTGCAGCACGGTCCCTGACTCGGACTGTACATAATAATAATGTGTTACTTGCCTTGAATCGTCAGGATACACACACAAAATAAACAATACTTTAATGTTTTATGCATACAACAAACATTTATACACATACACGTATGTACATTAATGTATTGTATGTATAAGCTAACGTGTTAATGGCGAGTTCCGTATAATGCGCCGAAGCATCGAGATTAGCATGCTAACGTGAACAATTTAACGTAAACTTGATTGGTTCATTTGACTGGTGTTTCAATGTCGATTTAGGCTAACGATAGATACATTTATACACATACATGTATGTACATTAATGTATTGTATATATCCAGCACAGTTACTTTCGACCTGAAAACATTTAAACTTTGTAACACTTATTCAACACCTTTTCGGAAATGAGATACAAGTTCACACAATGCAAATTACGTTCAACACATTAATGTACACAAAAGAAGTTTATTTCAATACTAACCTGCACTGCGTGCCTCGTCGCCTCTGACATCCCTTGGCACTCCCGTTTAAATTTTTATCCTCGGGACTCACTAATCTCGGATAACAGCATTTGTCCTGACACTCATTGTCGTCATATCCACAATCGCACTCCTCCCCCGCCTCCACGATCTTATTACCACAGAAAGCGCCCGCAGATGACGTAAAGCAATTCCTTTTTTTGGTATCCTCGATCGCGTCCAACACATTGGAGATGTTGCCAACGCTGCAGCTGGAAAATTTGCTGTTGTTCGGTCTGTCGCCACTGGTTGCCGAGGCGAACATTATGAAATTGCCGTTGACTCCACCTGGACGACATTCCGGCGGGTAATCGTGCTGGAACGGACCCAAGAATCAGTGGGGTAAATAAACGGGGCTTATTCCATGCGTTGAGGTAATAAGGCACCGTATAATGCGCCGCGGCATCAAGCAGAAAATGTCAATATCGAGTTCTGTAAAATGCACCGAAGTTTCGAGCTGACTGTCTATTTGAAATTCTGCATCTAAAGCATCGAGCCGTGCAACAGAAGCACTGAACCTTCCAGCTGGTGTATTTGAATATTTTTTACTTTGACGTTTGCTGGGATTGAAGGTAACAGTTTTATGAAACTAGTGTTTCAGCAATTGTCCGATAATACTGAGAAATCTTAGAAATGTGTTTGTTGACTGTAGTATGCAATAAAAATGTGTTTTGCAATTTTATACATTCATATTTCCCTTGCAGTGTGCAGAAATAATGATTTTAGAATGAGTTTACAAACACTGTGGCATTTCTTTGAAAAACAAGGTTCCGCTTTTACCAAATTGTGAATAATAAAACCGACAAAATATCAACAGTGAACGCACAGAAGAAAGCATTATACGTGCCATTTTGTGCTGAAAAAGAATAAAACAGCACCGGCTAAAGGCGAGTTCTGTATAATGCACCGAAACATCGTGTTAAGCATACTAACGTAAAATTCTGTATAATGCAACGAAACAATTTAACGTAAACTTGATTAGTTCAGTTGAATTTTGATCAGTTGGTGGCCTCTCTGACTGGTCTATTAATACAAAATTCAAGTGCAAAATATATGATCCATGGGAAGCGTTAAAATTTTTCGCACAGCCATAAATTTTTTTGACTACGATCTTATTTTTATTGTCCAGATTTTCGGTTAGGAAAAGTTGCGTCACTTTATGCATAATACACAGAACCATGCTAACGTAAAGTTCTGTATAATGCGCTGAAGCATTGAAATAAAGGGGTAGTCTGATACGGCTGTTGTGGAACTTTTTAGTCTGATTTTTTTTGTAGTTAAAGTTTCATCGAGTTGATTTTATAACCAAACATGAATTATTAGTTTTTATTTAAAACAGTTAAAATAAAGAATAGTTCGAAAATGTCAAGAAATTTCCTAAAACAAAATTTTACCATTTCCTGTAAAAATGCTGTCAAAACCTTACAATTATATTTCATTTCCCAAAAAAAGTTAGCAAAATCGGCAACTCTTATATTGGCTTCTTACAATTAGGAAAAAGTTGAAATGTCCATTATACTTTCGACCCACTTGCCGAACATAATTATTTCTTTGATTGACAGTCGGTGCTTATGGCTTTCCAGGACAAAAAAAGGAGAATGAAAGGGAAGCGACCTTGCCTCGGATAATCTACTGTTTCACCTAAAAGCATCACCATGTAATTTGGCAAAAATTGAACTAAAACAACGATTAAAGCATAAGGCAATTCAGTAGAGAAATTATATAAGTAAACTTTAATAATTAACAATAACTAATTAGCAAATTTTTCGAAATTTTAACATTACGAGTAATCTCACTTTAAAAAAATCGCTGGAAATGCGTCTTAATCTTGTGTTGCAGCCTCCTGCACACATGTTAATTATAAGATTGTCTAAACATATATTATAAGCCGAAATAAGT
Source organism: Pycnomerus fuliginosus (assembly GCA_963924575.1). Classification (NCBI taxonomy): domain Eukaryota; kingdom Metazoa; phylum Arthropoda; class Insecta; order Coleoptera; family Zopheridae; genus Pycnomerus; species Pycnomerus fuliginosus. The sequence continues at coordinate 18,078,423 of OZ004624.1, read as the reverse complement.
TCCTTTCTCAATTTTTACATCGAAGGTTTTTGAAGGTACCCACAAAGCAACTCATACAAACATTCCAAACGAACAAAATTTGCAACTAAATTGTGTGTTACCTACCGTAAAGTCTAATGAGGATAGTTCGGTATAGCTAAGCTTTGACCTATACTGTATAATGCACGAAAGCATAGGATTAAGTTGTTAGTGAACTGATGCATAGGGTTAAGCATGTTAACATAAAGTTCTGTATAATGCACCGAAACATCGAGTTTAAGAATATTAACGTAAAGTATTAATGGAATGTTCTGCATAACACACCAAAAACTAAAGTTCTGTATAATACACCGAAGCATCGAGTTAAGAATGCTAACCTAAAGCTTAAACACGAGCAAGTTAACGTAAAGTGTTCATGCCCCGAGCTGAGCATATTAACGCAAAGTTCTGTACAATACACCGAAGCAAGAAGCGTGACAAGTCTAATGTCCGTGAACTATACAGGAATAAGCGTTCGGGCATGTCAATGTCAAATTCTGTATAATGCACCGCACGTTTCGAAAAACCTTTATTCGGCGACTTTCAACAATTTTGACACATCATACCATTTTCTAAGCTTTGAACTATACTGTATAATGCACTGAAGCATAGGATTAAGTTGTTAATGAACTGATGCATAAGGTTAAGCATGTTAACATAAAGTTCTGTATAATGCACCGAAACATCGAGTTTAAGAATATTAACGTAAAGTATTAATGGTAGGTTCTGCATAACATACCAAATACTAATGTTCTGTATAATACACCGAAGCATCGAGTTAAGGATGCTAACTTAAAGCTTAAACACGAGCAAGTTAATGTAAAGTGTTAATGCATCGGGCTAAGCATACTAACTAACGCTAAGTTCTGTACAACACCCCGAAGCAAGAAGCGTGACAAGTCTAATGTCCGTGAAGTATACAGGAATAAGCGTTCGGGCATGTCAATGTCAAATTCCGTATAATGCACCGCATGTTTCAAAAAACCTTTACCTATTCGGCGATTTTCAATAATTTTGACACTTCAACGTTCTGAAATCATAAAATTTTCTAAGCTTTGAACTATACTGTATAATGCACGAAAGCATAGGATTAAGTTGTTAATGAACTGATGCATAAGGTTTAGCATGTTAACATAAAGTTCTGTATAATGCACCGAAACATCGAGTTGAAGAATATTAACGTAAAGTATTAATGGTAAGTTCGGTGTAAAGTACCAAAGACTAAAGTTCTGTATAATACACCGAAGCATCGAGTTAAGAATGCTAACCTAAAGCTTAAACACGAGCAAGTTAACGTAAAATGTTACTGCACCGAGCTGAGCATACTAACTAACGCAAAGTTCTGTACAACACACCGAAGCAAGAAGCGTGACAAGTCTAATCTCCGTGAACTATTCAGGAATAAGCATTCGGGCATGTCAATGTCAAATTCTGTATAATGCACCGCACGTTTCGAGAAACCTTTATTCGGCGATTTTCAATAATTTTGACACTTCGACGTTCTGAAATCATAAAATTTTCTAAGCTTTGAACTATACTGTATAATGCACGAAAGCATAGGATTAAGATGTTAATGAACTGATGCATAAGGTTAAGCATGTTAACATAAAGTTCTGCATAATGCACGGAAACATCGAGTTTAAGAATATTAACGTAAAGTATTAATGGTAAGTTCTGTGTAAAGTACCAAAGACTAAAGTTCTGTATAATACACCGAAGCATCGAGTTAAGAATGCTAACCTAAAGCTTAGACACGAGCAAGTTAACGTAAAATGTTACTGCACCGAGCTGAGCATACTAACTAACGCAAAGTTCTGTACAACACACCGAAGCAAGAAGCGTGACAAGTCTAATCTCCGTGAACTATACAGGAATAAGCATTCGGGCATGTCAATGTCAAATTCTGTATAATGCACCGCACGTTTCGAGAAACCTTTATTCGGCGATTTTCAATAATTTTGACACTTCGACGTTCTGAAATCATAAAATTTTCTAAGCTTTGAACTATACTGTATAATGCACGAAAGCATAGGATTAAGATGTTAATGAACTGATGCATAAGGTTAAGCATGTTAACATAAAGTTCTGCATAATGCACGGAAACATCGAGTTTAAGAATATTAACGTAAAGTATTAATGGTAAGTTCTGTGTAAAGTACCAAAGACTAAAGTTCTGTATAATACACCGAAGCATCGAGTTAAGAATGCTAACCTAAAGCTTAGACACGAGCAAGTTAACGTAAAATGTTACTGCACCGAGCTGAGCATACTAACTAACGCAAAGTTCTGTACAACACACCGAAGCAAGAAGCGTGACAAGTCTAATCTCCGTGAACTATACAGGAATAAGCATTCGGGCATGTCAATGTCAAATTCCGTATAATGCACCGCACGTTTCGAGAAACCTTTATTCGGCGATTTTCAATAATTTTGACACTTCGACGTTCTGAAATCATAAAATTTTCTAAGCTTTGAACTATACTGTATAATGCACGAAAGCATAGGATTAAGATGTTAATGAACTGATGCATAAGGTTAAGCATGTTAACATAAAGTTCTACATAATGCACGGAAACATCGAGTTTAAGAATATTAACGTAAAGTATTAATGGTAAGTTCTGTGTAAAGTACCAAAGACTAAAGTTCTGTATAATACACCGAAGCATCGAGTTAAGAATGCTAACCTAAAGCTTAGACACGAGCAAGTTAACGTAAAATGTTACTGCACCGAGCTGAGCATACTAACTAACGCAAAGTTCTGTACAACACACCGAAGCAAGAAGCGTGACAAGTCTAATCTCCGTGAACTATACAGGAATAAGCATTCGGGCATGTCAATGTCAAATTCCGTATAATGCACCGCACGTTTCGAGAAACCTTTATTCGGCGATTTTCAATAATTTTGACACTTCGACGTTCTGAAATCATAAAATTTTCTAAGCTTTGAACTATACTGTATAATGCACGAAAGCATAGGATTAAGATGTTAATGAACTGATGCATAAGGTTAAGCATGTTAACATAAAGTTCTACATAATGCACGGAAACATCGAGTTTAAGAATATTAACGTAAAGTATTAATGGTAAGTTCTGTGTAAAGTACCAAAGACTAAAGTTCTGTATAATACACCGAAGCATCGAGTTAAGAATGCTAACCTAAAGCTTAGACACGAGCAAGTTAACGTAAAATGTTACTGCACCGAGCTGAGCATACTAACTAACGCAAAGTTCTGTACAACACACCGAAGCAAGAAGCGTGACAAGTCTAATCTCCGTGAACTATACAGGAATAAGCATTCGGGCATGTCAATGTCAAATTCCGTATAATGCACCGCACGTTTCAAAAAACCCTTATTCGGTGATTTTCAATAATTTTGACACTTCAACGTACTGAGACCATAAAATTTTCTAAGCTTTGAACTATACTGTATAATGCACGAAAGCATAGGATTAAGTTGTTAATGAACGGATGCATAAGGTTAAGCATGTTAACATAAAGTTCTGTATAATGCACCGAAACATCGAGTTTAAGAATATTAACGTAAAGTATTAGTGGGATGTTCCGCAAAACGTACCAAAGACTAAAGTTCTGTAAAATACACCGAAGCATCGAGTTAAGAATGCTAACCTAAAGCTTTAACACGAGCAAGTTAACGTAAAGTATTAATGCCCCGAGCTGAGCATACTAACTAACGCAAAGTTCTGTACAATACACCGAAGCAAGAAGCGTGACAAGTCTAATCTCCGTAAACTATACAGGAATAAGCATTCGGGCATGTCATTGTCAATTTCTGTATAATGCACCGCACTTCAACGTTCTGAAACCATAAAATTTTCTAAGCTTTGAACTATACTGTATAATGCAGGAAAGCATAGGATTAAGTTGTTAATGAACTGATGCGTAAGGTTTAGCATGTTAACATAAAGTTCTGTAATAATGGTAGGTTCTGCAAAACGTACCAAAGACTAAAGTTCTGTAAAATACATCGAAGCATCGAGTTAAGAATGCTAACCTAAAGCTTTAACACAAGCAAGTTAACGTAAAGTGTTAATTCATCGAGCTAAGCATACAACACACCGAAGCAAGAAGCGTGACAAGTCTAATCTCCGTGAACTATACAGGAATAAGCGTTCGGGCATGTCAATGTCAAATTCCGTATAATGCACCGCATGTTTCAAAAAACCTTTATAAAATTTTCTAAGCTTTGAACTATACTGTATAATGCACGAAAGCATAGGATTAAGTTGGTAATGAACTGATGCATTGGGTTAAGCATGTTAACATAAAGTTCTGAATAATGCACCGAAACTAACGTAAAGTATTGATCGCAAGTTCTGCGTAAAGTACCAAAGACTAAAGTTCTAAGCATACTAACTAACGCAAAGTTTTGTAGAACACACGAAGCAAGAAGCGTGACAAGTCCGTGAACTATACAGGAATAAGCGTTCGGGCATGTCAATGTCAAATTCCGTATAATGCACCGCATGTTTCAAGAAACCTGTATTCGGCGATTTTTAAACCTTCCACGTTCTGGAATCATAAAATTTTTGTCTAACACTTACAGGTGAGCCAAAATTGTGCCCAATCTCGTGCGCCAACGTCAGCTGAGACACCTTCGGCGGTACCCTACTGTTGTAGTTCACAAAAGTGATGATACCGGTGTTCAAGGAGCGCTTCGTCGATTGGTACATCCCACCGACAGTCTCCGTATAAGTCTTGTACTTCTCGCAGATGCCACCAGAGGCGCCCGAAGCGCTGGCAACCCACGCCAAACCAAGGGTACCACCAGTAAAATCCCTGTAGGTGAACACGTAAGCCAGGCAGAAGTCCTCGTGGTTACCCAACGAGTGGATATTCAAGAAATTGCTGACATCTATGTTCTCCAAGCAGAACTGATTGATTTCGCCGCATCTGTGGTGCGTGCATTTGCACGATGTGTCGTCATCGATCTGAGGAAGTTCATTTTAGTAAATAAAAATAATTTCAGTGGTTTTTCCTTGCCAATATCTTGTGGAATAATCATTTTATCCACGGGTGTTGCAGAATGGACTCATTGTACAATGGGTAAGAGATTTTTTCGCTTTAAAACCCGTGGATAAAGCATAGTATTCTATTTAGGTTGCAAAAAAAGTTGAAGAGCATAAAAAACATACCTTAATTCTCTGTACTTCGAATTTAATATTCCTGTGTTCACTGCGACCGTCGAATTTCGTATCGCGGTAGATGTAGTTGACGGCAGTGACGTGGTGGGCGATCAACGAAAGAATCTCCTCGCGCGTCTTTTCGTTGACTTCCGTCTCTTTCCTCGGATCCGCGTGCTGTGCATCAAATCGCAAATTAATAATAAAACGGGATTTATGCAGAGTTAATTAGTGTTCGAAAATGTAAATCGCTAGAGCGGAAAATCGCATATCCCATTTATTTGATTACCCTAAATTATATATTGTTTATCGACACACAGGTATACGGATGCAAATTATTTGATGAATATGCATATGTGAAAAATGCTAAAGGCTCCAATTATAATTTAGACGACGACATTAACGATTACATTAATATTTGTTCTGTTCTAATATGCAAATTGCATCTCCGAGCCGAGTATGGAAATCTCCGACTGGCAAAAACAAATATCCGAATAAAATACGGATTGAAAATATAGAAAATTTCTGATGTAATTTCAGCGGCAGTTGTTTTCGTTTTGTGCAGTTGGCGATCTGAAATATATTTTAGAGAAAACAGTAATTTTCATTGGGCGGCGGCGTTAGACGTCAGAAAAACTGGAGGTATTTGCTTCTGTTGGCATCTTCTCTCTCTCTCTCTCTCTCGCTGGCTGTCTGCCTCCCTCACCTCCAGCTTTGATTTAACCTCACTCTGTGCTTATTTACTGCGTCTGCTTATTATTATATTATATATTTACTTCAACACTGGACTGGAATTTAGCAAAACATTAAAATTCTCAAAACTAGTTAGTCATGGCTTTTATTCCAAATCCAACAGGGATGATTTTTTTTTGAATCTCTGGAAGAACATAAAAACCGTGCTACATCTTGTGTGACTAGCGAGTTGAATAATGCACCGCAACGTAGCAATGAGCATGTCAACATCACGTTCTGTATAATGCACCGACGCGAAAAAATTGACGAACTTGTCAGTTTGCGTAAAATTCCATGCAAATCTCTTAATTTTTTCTAACCTTGACCTCGCCATTACGTAAATTCAGATACAACGACATGACTCATGGCCAAAAAACTTTGTTAGTAAATACGTCGGCGCAGGAAACGGAACAAATCAAATATCAAATTCTCTAAACCGACCTTCGCTCCATTTCCAAACACATTAACCCAGTCACTTAGGAAGGAAACTGGAGATTTTCCGCATCAAACCCGATCACCTTACCTCTGGAAAGCCCTCCCTGATGTGCCTCCAGATCAGCGGATCCGTTTGTATGTAAAGCGAGCACGTGTTCTTATTTTCGTCCCTTCTGGTGGCCCTCTTGTGCCTTTCGTTGGCCTCCTTCGTATATTTATTGGCGAAATCTTCGTAATTATTCTTGAATTGAACTTTCTCCAACCTTTCCGTGGTCGGAGAAGAAGGAGGAGGGTCGTCATCCAGGGCTGAATTTTGTATCCTATCCATCCACTGAATAACTTCATCATTATAGCCGCAACCTGCCGAATGGCCTATAAAGAATGAAAATTCTGTATCAACCGCAGCCGTCTTAACATTTACGACGACATAAACCTCCTCCAATAACAAAAATTGATACAGATGAAAATATTAAATTACATTGTCTCCGTGCAACAAAGACGGCGTAATTAAATCTCCGCAGAACGGTGTGCAGCAGAGGAGTCAATTTTAATGCAGGCAGGTATGTAATAGTAAAACGAGAGTGTCGTGCTAATGGGAAAGCTCTCTGCCGTATTTATATGTAGAGCAATATGTAAATTCCGTTCGCGATCTTTTACAATATTGAAGTTTGCAAAGTAATTCAATTAAAAATAAAAATTGAATAAGTACGGAACTAACGAAATATGAACACAAAAGTTTCGTGAATTCGTAATTTGGGAGCAAACAAAAGCCAAAGAAAAGATAATGGGTTTCCGAATAAAAGCTAAAAATATTTTAATGCGATCAAGAATGAAAATAAATTATATCTGCCGTTGCCTGAATTAGCTACTAAAAGGGTGGGTAATTAGTCTGGAAGAACATAAAAACCGTGCTACAACATCTTGTATGGCTAGTGAGTTGAATAATGCACCGAAACGTGGCGATGAGCATGTCAATGTCGAGTTCTGTATAATGCACCGACACGAAAATAAATAGACGAACTTGTATTTATATACTAACAAATATTTGATGTAAATGCGCGAAAACCCTAATAAGATTTTGCTATTACTGCAAACTTAATGTAACAAGGGCCATAGCTGGAACTTGAGTAAATTGAGAAAATGAAATTGGACAAACAAAGAAATTAAAAGCCTAATTCCCGAGATAAACAGAGCAATAAAAAACAAGTTTGGGCGATATTAATTACAAAATAACAATGACTAAACCATTGTTCAACTTTCAGCAAATGGACGAGAAAAATTTAATAATTCAAACACAAACAACCCATTCCCCCAAGATATATTTCGCATCTGGAGTTTGCATAGACATAATACTGAATGATGATACTAAAAGCTGAAATATAATAATATATTTCTATTTACTCATTCCCATTACATTAACAAGATGTTAAAATTTTATACAGATTTTAACGTGATTACAATAAAAATATGATGTAGGTATTCGTGAATAACTCCCTTGCATCGCGGATGCACTATTTTCACAATCATTATCAATTCGCACTCCTTGCTCCAGTTAGCAATCTACAACCGCAACAATCGAGAAAGTCACCCAAAAAACTTCATCAAACATCTGCGATTCACAGATAAAATCCTTATCGCCAGCGACAGCCTTATAAATTTTTTATTCGCCGTCCTAATATTAAGCAACCGGGTTGAATGAAATCCCACTGAACCGATGCAATATCCACAAAGGATGTGCTAATCTATTTCGACGGCGATAATTTTAATCGAGGGAGCAGAAGCGATTTTTAATCATAATGGAAGTTGAAATTAGTATATTAAAAAACACGTTTCATGAGGCCAATTATTATCGCACGAGGAAGTTTGGACGAAAAGCCCGAGTTTTACAAAATCCGAGTGCGATAAGAGCCTCAGAAACCCATTTTTTTTATACAATTTTTTCTATTTCGGATACCCAACTTTTCAAGAAAAATTCAAAGGCAGGCTTCGCCGTTAATTCGATTGTTTGACACAATAGTTGTCTACGATGTAAACAATAATTAAAAGTACCTAGCCTAAGCATGTGCATGCATTCGAAGTTAAATCATAGGCTTATAAGAACTTATAAGTCTAGGAGTATATCCTAGAGCCCCAGCCTTATAAATTTCACTTTTGAAGCAAGAGAACCATCGCATAAGTTGTAATTTATATGACGTTTGAAGAAAAAATAATTTACCATCTCCTACATGCTCGTAGGGGTCCTCTACGTGATCCTCCTGGTAAATCACCGAATGGAACGTCCTGTTTGGGTGTTGTGTGTTGTGGGGGAAATAGTGACGTGCCTTTTCCACGAAGTACGAACCTTTGGGTGAGACGATCTTGCCCTCGAACACTCCGTCGATCAAGGAGCCGAACACGGAACTTCCGGGATCGCCTGGAAATCATTTTTAGCTTTGTTATTATTTCATTACCTCCAGAAAACTGTGTTACAAGCTGGTGGGTGTTAAAAATAATTCGAGGAAACTCGATAAAGACGGGAACTTGAGACAAAGCGTAATCACGTTAAACAATAACTGAGATAAATGTTGTGACTGGCGGATGTTTTTCTTTGTACCTACAGGAAATATCACGCGAAAATTTTCATTAGTAATACGACGAGTAGTCTCACAGAAGTAGATTTTTTTAGGCTAAAAGGCAAGTAGTGCATCCATGAGGACTCAACAAGGCAAGTACTGAGTAAGTACTGTCAAGTTGACGTTGTAGTATTATCACTGTAATCAGGATTTGATTGGTTACTGGTCTTGTTACTGGTATACTAAATGCTGCTTTGGATTGGTTCAATACGTAATGAATAAAATAATCATTGTATTTCCACAAATTTTTTTGAAAATTTGCAAAAATTACAAGCTTACAAGTTCGCACAAGTGTTGGACAAGTAACAATACCAATACGATAAGTTTCTTCCAGATTCTCAAGTTTTCCGGGTGTCCATTTGCATATACAAGGTGTCCCAGAAATCATGTGAGAGTCGCTAATTTTATTCGTGGGCGGACTTCAGTTGCTTCTCGTCCTATATTTGAAACCTATTGAGCCCTCACAATTTTCTAAACAGAAAATCAATCTTAAATTAGGACGAAAAGTCTGCCATTACCGGCTCCCGCTCCTACGTGAGTTATGTGACACTCTGTATATAGTTAAAGCAGAAGATGAATCCATGACGTCTTTTTGCACGTAAGTTCCAGTGGCTACCTTAGATGTCAACCGAATCATGCATCGCCTTATGATGGAAACAAATTTCCTTCATCTTGGGGCCAAAATGATATACATGTTCGACCACTAAATCAGTTTGCATCCCTCTATTTATTTCATAACTAAGAGAGGACAGGTTCATTTAAGTCATTTAGGCATATTATAGTTGAAGGTAAAGAATTCAAAAATCTCAAATTTTTACCGAATTCTTCGTTGTTGTTTCTGAAAAACTAGGGGGTGGTGTGGTCGCGATCTAACTGTCGATTAAGTTTGACACATGCTTTGAAGCGAAAAAAATCCAAGATGAAGAATTCGTAGAGAGAAGGGCCCATTTCCATTAAAAAAAAACTAAGTTATAGTAATTTTCGGCTAAACCGGAACTAGGTACACAAAAATCTAATCAATTTTTGAATTATTTACCTTCAAGGGCGCCGAGATCTAGAGTTGAATAAACCTTTTCTCTTTTAAACCGATTTAAATACCTGAATCTTTCGAGCCACCATTCAAAAACTTCGGACCGGTTTCGGGTTACTTGACCCTCATCAGCGAAGTGCATTTGAATGGTGGCTCGAGAGATTCAGCTCCAAAGACTTTATTACAAGTCGGCGATGTTTTGAGAAGTGATAGAGAGTTTTAACGCCCTCTACCGGAAGAATGGTCAAATGAGCACAAGAGAAGCGAGGGCACTTTGCAGCGACCGACTCACTTTCAAGCCCGGGACCTTCAAATTGCCAGCTCGGCAAAGGAATTGTATTTAAACCGATTTAAATACCTGAATCTTTCGAGCCACCATTCAAAAACTTCGGACCGGTTTCGGGTTACTTGACCCTCATCAGCGAAGTGCATTTGAATGGTGGCTCGAGAGATTCAGCTCCAAAGACTTTATTACAAGTCGGCGATGTTTTGAGAAGTGATAGAGAGTTTTAACGCAATTTGAAGGTCCCGGGCTTGAAAGTGAGTCGGTCGCTGCAAAGTGCCCTCGCTTCTCTTGTGCTCATTTGACCATTCTTCCGGTAGAGGGCGTTAAAACTCTCTATCACTTCTTTTCTCTTTTAGTTATAATCGGAGGTTGTCACTTAAATGAATCACCCTTGAAATATGGTGGGATCAGGAACTCTTCCGATGGAGTAGGCCTTGCCGACCTAGACGTAATTTCTTCATTTTCCACCATTTGTCAAAATCGCAAACAGATGGAAGAAAAAATTTAATTATTGAAGAATAGTTGAAAATTCCATATTTTTAGCTGCGGGACCGGCCCCTGGAGAATTTAAATTAACATTAAGAGAATCAGAATAACAATTTTCTTCAATTTTTTTAGTTGTTGACAGACGTTTCTCTAAAAAATTGGTGTATTTTGGTTTCCCTATTTTTTATAAAATTTTTAACGACAAATTAATTTACAGAAAAAACAGGCTTTAAAAGCACAAAGATTTCTTGGAAAACTTTTGTTCCCACTCTGCCCATATCTCAAGAAACTCAAAGTATATACTCCTCCAACCCTCGATTTTTGAACAACTTATAAAATATCATTCTGTAGATTAAGAAGTACTAGATCTTTCCAGTGGCGTGCCCAGGGGGGAGGCCCTTCAGGTAGTGCCGCCCCAAACGCCTCAAACCTTACTTTTTAATTTTTTTTTTTAAATTTCGTTTTATATGTTCTTTGGGGCGGTTATTCTTGAAAGTATAGGAATTATTCCGTAGGAGACTTAGGCAACCAAGCATACTGAACTGACAAAGATATTGAATGTGGGTCCAATTCAAAATAGAAAGTCTGGTGCAGCATATCGTAAAAAGAAAGAAATTAGGTTAAGGGCAGCAGTAGCAGCTGCACGGATAATGTACCCTTTCAAAAGAAATTTTCTTGTTTATATTTGAAGCACAAGCATTTTGTTACATTTGATTCACTCTTAACGCTGAGAAACGAAAAAGAGTAAATTTCGATACACCCCGGAGAATTTTGAACTGACTAGGGACTAGGGTTAACATATTCAGAAGTCACTGTCATTTATAACCCTGAACTGAGAAGTGTTAGTCCACTGATTTAAAAAATCTTTAGGGTTTCTCCAAAAGGGCATTTTTGAAGACTGTCACGTTCAATTTCGAGCTCCCGAGCTATTCCCCTGTCGAGGGTGGGTATTGCTCGTATCATATTCTCCGCTGCTATTTTGCAGTAAGTTACCCGGTATAAGTCTCGGCCTCCTTCTGTAGGGGTCGTGGGGTGGCAGCGGACGATTGTCGTCTTTTTGGGGGCGGTTTCGGATGGCGAATGTTCCTCAAAGTTTTGGTGCCGATAAATAAGTCACATGGTAAAGAATTACTTACCTGGTGGTTTATTCGGGATCCGTAACCCCGTTTCGGTAATTAAGGCTGGGTTTCACGGCCAATTTGGCAGAATTATCATTAATTTGCGGACTATCAACAACTGTCAGATTTCGAGGTTAAGTTGTTTGTTTACATCTACAAACTAGGGAATCTGGGCTACCAACGTTATTCTGTCTGGGGGAATTTTAGTTCCGGAGGTTTCCGTCAAGCTGTCAGCCATTTTCTAAAGTCTTTCCTGTCCAGGCAATCGACGCGTTAAGAGGTCATAGACGGCGTCCTGGTATTTGTGTAAATTCCCTCGGAAGATTGCAGGATTCCGCCCTAAGGTTGGTGAAGTGCCCTTGATCGGCGTCCCAACATGCCGCTTATCGGGTTTTTGGCGACCTCGAAGCAGAATTTCTTCGTCGGTTGTTTGACAGTTCACCCTCTAGCACGAGGGATCTAGGGTAGGGCTTGGGTGCCCTCAGCATTGTTTTTGGGTAGGGCTTGAGTGCCCTCAGTACTTTTTGGGTAGGGCTTGAGTGCCCTCAGTACTTTTTGGGTAGGGCTTAAGTGCCTTAGCAATTTCGGTTGGGTTTGGAGTACCCTCCCTTACGTGTTTCGAGGGGTTGAAGACCACCCTGTGTTGGTGATTTATAGGGTTGGAGATTCTCCCCCCCATCTTCGTGTGATTCCGGTTATACTCTTGTCGATTGTTGAAGCACTCGTTCAGTCCGACCACTGTGGCGAACATTTTCCTTTCCGGGCTGGAGGCATCGAGGGACTGAGGCCGAGTCAGCCATATTTGCTCGAAGCCACCCCCAGGCTAGGGGGCGACGATCTTGGCTCAGCATAGCTGTTCGCTGTAGCCCCTGACTTCCTTCAGCGCTGTATTTGGTGAGTCCGTTCCTGTTAACACCGAAGGGCTTCGCCACATTCGGAACTGACCCTTCGACTTATTGTGAAGTGATTGAACACAATCTGCACCCCCTTCGAGTTATTTGAATCGTGTATTTGGGCTTCACCCCCTTTAATTTATTTTATTCAGTGCGAATTTGTCTTTCCTGCGACAATATTTAAATTTTGCCATTTAATTGTGAATTCATAATCTTAATTGTTATTAATTTGGCCTTCAGCCATTTAGTACCAAAAATATCCGTTCGTGGCGGTACTTTACGTGTGGCCGTTTATGGCCTCCGCTTAATTCGACCCTTCACTAACTTGCGCGAACATTTGCGTCATTTTGCGGATTAGTGGGTACCTGCGACCGTCCAATTTGCGCTCGAAATTTACCGGTCAATTAAGTTGGAGCTCCGTGAAGGCTCTGTTTCGTCCGGATTGCGGTACGTTTCTGCTGTCATTATTTTAGTTATCACTATTATAACTTGTAAACGAATTATTGTATCAAACTGATATATATAAATGTACATAGTTTTATTGTTTGTGTGTTATTGCTAAAGCTAGCCACTCCCTTCAGTTTATAGGAGATTTATATTGTGATTTCTGGCTTTCGACGTCGTCGCATCAGGGTAAATAAAGCCAGTGGCGTCCTTAAGTACCAACTTCAATTAGTAGCCTGCCTATTCGCTACCTACCTCCCGCACGGGAGAAGATCCACCGCCCTGGGATCGGGCTTGCGATTTATTTTCAGACCTCCTTTTTTAGAGTATGCACTTGTCAGCTGTGGGCCCTCTTGACCAGTGGGCCTACCCTACTCCCTGCGAGAACTGACTGTGACAAGACCTTTCCTATGATGGGGATGTAAAAAATAGGGGTTGTTGTTAAACTTTCAAGGCACTACTAAATATCACCTCTCTTTCCAAATATTAAAAAAATCGGTTCCGTAATTTCGGCGGAATCCTATTTATCTACATACGACGACGTAAAGATCTGCCCTTATCTCGATTTCCGATTTTGGACCAATTGCAGTAAACAGTAACCTCCCTTATTTTAATTTGAAGGTTAAAAAATGGACCTATCTGGAACTGGCTACAAACCCTACAGCCCCCCCTTATATACATTTTGACGTAACAACTTGCCTTGTTGAAAACTTTACTTACATTATGTAAAAACTTGAAAAGAAAAACGGCGAATATTTTAACCTCCCCACAAACAATTTTTTCTAATAGGTCCTGTAAGCGTGACGTAATGACGCCATGTATGGCCGTATGCGCAGTCATTTTTTGACCGCCGACAGGATTTACTTGAATGTCTACTGTCAGTTATGTGTCATTTATCATCATTGTAGGTTAAAATAGCACGTGGTGAACGTGAAAGGTTCCAGATTCTGTTGACAGTACTGACAGATGACGTATAAATGCACTACAAGATCAACGCATGCGTATCATACAGGGCCAAGCGCAATAAACCCCCACCAGTGCCTTACCTAACGTGTTTTAAGGCTAATAAATCAAGAAATTTTGACTTTTATCACTAGAATGGGCAAGACAATTCAAAAGAAACTTGTAAAAGGTCGTGTTAATATGGTTAGTATTTAAAAAATCATGTATTTTATAGTCTAAAAATCTCGGCCTCGATTTTTAAACTGGCTATAAAAATGACAATCACTCCAAAATTCGAAATTGAGATAACACCAGATCTTCACGTTTCGAGGTTTCAGGATTCCGAAATAGTTACTGATGATATAAGCGTTAAAAGTAGTATTTTATTTTGTGAGAAGGGAAGTTTGGGACGCGACGCGTAGCGGAGTGGTCCATCCCTTCGAATAAAATAAAACCACTTTTAACACGCATATACACTATTTTTTCTACAAACACGATTAAAAGCAGAAATTTTCAAATTATTAATTGAAAACGTCCACGAAATTCAAATTTTGTTTTCAAAAATATACTTATTCAAACTTAGTAACAAAAGATCGTGAAATTTTAAGCTTGGCGGAGTAAAACTTAGGTATAGGAAATGGTAAAATTTACTTGATTTTGGTGATAGGATTTGGGGTCATTCACCAAATGGGGAGGTTCCAGTCGCTTCCGTAGCTGCCCAATTTTTTCTGTCAGCAACCGTACGTAAAATAAATCCCACCAATTTCTGATCTAGGGCGAAAACATACGATACGACCGTTTAATGCATGGAGGCCCATTAAAATGACATATCGAAAGTACCCCAAATCTCCGGGATTTCCAGGACAAGACTGAAATCTCCACTTGATTACGGCCCCTGCAAAGCTCACTTAACCAATATCGGTGAAAGGTGAAATTTGTAAAACGTCCGCAAGTTCGCTTCTCCCTTAATTATTTACCAATGACGGATGAAGAAACCGGCATTCCCACAGGAATACTCGGGGAGGAAAAAACCATTCCCGAATTACTACTACCAGTAATAAATCGCCTAATTCCGGATTGTTCGAAATATCACACCGAAAACACATTAATCAACAGATAGAAGAAAATCAACCGATAGCAATCAATCATACGAGCGTTGTATAAAGTTGGTTCGGCATTTAAACGTCTGCTAATGTTCAAAGTTGGGCCAAGAAGTTTGCGCCGACTGTTATACACAATTGACGGAAAATGTATTTTGCGATTTGAACAGCAATTTGCCAAGTTATTCACTCGGTCTCTCTTTTATTAAAATACGTCAAAGCACGCGCGCAATTATGTTTACACAGAAGGGCATTACTGTGAAATACGTTATCCCGGGGGGATATTATGCGGAGGTGATCGCAATATGGAAATGGAACACCGGCAACATGCACAAAGTCAAAACAAAACTATAAAGCTGATAAAACTTGGAGCTCTTGGAGGTTTTCTTTGATGATAAGTGAACGAGATTATGGGCTCCTTCTTGGAGGCGAATTATTTATAGCGCGGCTCTGTGGGGGTGGAGGCCACTAATTGCAACTTAATAAATCCCTTGATGAGAAACCTGGAAGTATTTTCTTTAGAGGAGCGAACTACATTTTTAATGCAATTCGGTACTCTTAACATACTCAGAAAGACAAAGCACGTACGTTATGGAATGTAAATATTTTGGTTCCACGTGCAAAGTGAAACCCAATTTCTAAAACAATACGTTTGCAGTGGATTTCACCCCCACAATTCGCCCCCGGTCATTCCACCCCCGGCCACAACAAATGAAACCCAATTTCTAAAACAATATGTTTGCAGTGATTATAGGACATTTCGCCCTAGGTCATTTCGCCCCCGAGGACTTTTCGCCCTCGGTCATTCCGCCCCCGAGGGCTTTTCACCACCGGACATTTCGCCTCCGGTCACAACAAATGAAACCCAATTATTAAAACAATACGTTTGTAGTAGTTATAGGACAATTCGCCCCCGGTCATTTCGCCCCCGAGGACTTTTCGCCCCAGGTCATTCCACCCCCAGCCACAACAAATGAAACCCAATTTCTAAAACAACACGTTTGCAGTGGTTATAGGACATTTCGCCCCCCACAATTCGCCCCCGAGGACTTTTCACCACCGGACATTTCGCCCCCGGCCACAATAAATGAAACCCAATTTCTAAAACAATACGTTTGCAGTAGTTATAGGACAATTCGCCCCCGGTCATTTCGCCCCCGAGGACTTTTCGCCCCAGGTCATTCCACCCCCAGCCACAACAAATGAAACCCAATTTCTAAAACAACACGTTTGCAGTGGTTATAGGACATTTCGCCCCCCACAATTCGCCCCCGAGGACTTTTCACCACCGGACATTTCGCCCCCGGCCACAATAAATGAAACCCAATTTCTAAAACAATACGTTTGCAGTAGTTATAGGACAATTCGCCCCCGGTCATTTCGCCCCCGAGGACTTTTCGCCCCAGGTCATTCCACCCCCAGCCACAACAAATGAAACCCAATTTCTAAAACAACACGTTTGCAGTGGTTATAGGACATTTCGCCCTACACAATTCGCCCCCGAAGACTTTTCACCACCGGACATTTCGCCCCCGGCCACAATAAATGAAACCCAATTTCTAAAACAATACGTTTGCAGTAGTTATAGGACAATTCGCCCCCGGTCATTTCGCCCCCGAGGACTTTTCGCCCCAGGTCATTCCACCCCCAGCCACAACAAATGAAACCCAATTTCTAAAACAACACGTTTGCAGTGGTTATAGGACATTTCGCCCCCCACAATTCGCCCCCGAGGACTTTTCACCACCGGACATTTCGCCCCCGGCCACAATAAATGAAACCCAATTTCTAAAACAATACGTTTGCAGTAGTTATAGGACAATTCGCCCCCGGTCATTTCGCCCCCGAGGACTTTTCGCCCCAGGTCATTCCACCCCCAGCCACAACAAATGAAACCCAATTTCTAAAACAACACGTTTGCAGTGGTTATAGGACATTTCGCCCCCCACAATTCGCCCCCGAGGACTTTTCACCACCGGACATTTCGCCCCCGGCCACAATAAATGAAACCCAATTTCTAAAACAATACGTTTGCAGTAGTTATAGGACAATTCGCCCCCTGTCACTTCGCACCCGAGGACTTTTCACCTCCGGCCACAACATATCCGCGACATTAGGTCCCCACAGAATAGATCATTATCATGCGTACGCTAATCAATATGACATATCTTTTGAACAATTTATAAATCATTGTCACATGTTAATGAAAAAGGTAACCAGCGACATGAGTTTCAGTTCCAAAGCCTACTGAGAATAAGTTTTTTTTTCGATCGCTTGATGATATGTACCTACACTAAAATAAACTAGAGATACGTAAATTACATACAGGGAATTGCTTGAGTTAATTTAAGTCTTATAAAGGTGTCCATTATGTACTTAACGGCAATTAGGGTGAAGGCTATTAAATAAATACCAGGTGTTCCAACATACCGAGACCACAGGCAAATAACATGAAGAGTCTAATTAATTTTTTTTTCCTGCTGCCGAAAATTTACTCCAAAATTTTTATCGAGTGTGGAGGGTAGTTTGGACTAGTCTGTACCTCTTAAGATTTTTTCTGTTCATCAGCTCTTCTTAGGTACTTAACAATGATGTTTTGAAAATTGATTGATTGATGCTGAAGAAATCAGGATTCTTTCGAATTTTATGGATAATTATCGAACAAACGTCAACACGAAACAAAAAAACAAAAAAGTTTATTCGACATTGATTTAAGGATGTATTGGAAGTAAGCAAAAACGGTACCAAGTTAATGAAAATTTCACAGAATACTCTTGTTATTCTAAAGAATTCTTTTTAATTTTGGATTGATTCACTAGCGATCTTATGTACCACAATTTCGATTATAATACACTATTTTATAGCATAGATTATATTCCTAAGTAGTAATGAGTGTTTTATAGCATAGATTATAGATACAGTAATTCCGGGGAAATACTGTAAACGACAAAGTAAACTAGATAACAAACACAATTTTGGTTTATCTACCATGTTACTTTAACATATTCTGAAATTGTACATACATACGGTATGCGGGGTAGTTGGACCATACCATATGGGTGAGACGAAAGAGATGAACGGGGTCAAAATACAATATTAGGCGTACTAGGTATGTAACACACAGCAGGGAACATATATTTTTAAAAATCTCAAAATTAGTCAAATTCTGTAGAGAGACAATAGTTATTTGTTTAACAAGGCAAACAAATTGCAGATTTACTGCCGCGGCTGAAGTTTCATAGCCGGACATAATTTTTTCGCCGATTGTCATTAAAAATGCACTCTTTTAAGTTCTCTGAACTTGTACAGTAACGGAACACTACTAAACATAAACACAGAATGACACTTAAACCTCATTCACGACCACTTTACGTACGTGACATAACAAAGTTTAACAATCGTCAACATTTACTAGAAAAGTCAGAAGCTGTCATGAACAATTGTTGTCTATTGTTAAAGTTAGATGTGCATATTGTCTAAATAATGAACATTTTCATAAATTTTCTAATGCAAAGTTTTTTGACTTTGTTAACTTTGTATTTTCGCTGAAACGTTGATTTTTTAAACCATATTTTATGGTCTTTTAAGCTAAAACAACAATTTGGTTCTTCCTTTCTCTAATGGACGTCAATAAACAGGACATATCAAACGGGAAGCATTCTTAATTGAAAATTTTGAGAACCTTTGAAAATCCGATATATTTTTAGTCACTTTTGCAAGTTTATGTGCAAGTTTATCGCAAATTAATTCGATTCTAACTCCGAGTGATGTCGCCTTCACACAGATTTTATTGTATTGTGGGTTGCAGGGTTGATGACGACTTTGCGTGATGAAAAGATAGGTTATGTATCGACCATTCTAGATTCAGTAAGTGGCGCTACTCGCCGCTAGGGCTTTGCGTCAACAGCCGAGCGCTTAATAAAGTAGGTAACTGTTAAATATTTTTGCACACAATAATATGATATTAAGAGATTTATTGTGTTTATTTGAGAAAAAAAACCTAACCTAAGAATAAATTGTTGAAATAGTTTTATTGCTTAGTCCGGTGATAGAAGAAAGGTCATAGGCCAACAGTTCTAAATACTACTTTAATGTGTTAAAAAAGTGAATTGAAGAGAAAACCCTCGAGAAAACTATAGGAAAAAAAAATGGTTAAAAGTTAACGCATATCAGGACACCAAAGGCTTGTTCTACGCTTGTTGGATCGAAGCCATTACTTACCTTCGCGTTAAAGCAATTTAGGGACAACAGATCCCGTGCGGTGCGTGACAAATTTTTATGAAATTTCTCGCATGAACTACCCGAACTCATCATCCAATCCAACCGTGAATTTACCTCGAGAAAATCTAATTATATTAGTAGGAGAATTAAACAATACACATACTTAACTGTTAGCTTAATCCTGGAAACATAAATAATAAGGGTGGATAAATAGCGAAACAACTTTGAAAATTAATTATTCAACGGCTGTGATGATGACATTGCAGTAAATTATTATGAAAACAACCTTGTGCAACGAATTGCGACAATAATCATTGCAGTAATATCCTCTCGACCCCATTCCAATCTACAATCCGTCCCGTTAACCACCCCCCAGCTGCCAAAAGACATTTTTTTTTTCAAACAGTGTGCAACCAACCTGAAAGATGTCCGGTGTAGATGTGCGACGCATCCACATCGATCTGTCCTTCAGGTCCGTGAACTTCCATGGAGTCACTGAATACGCTGAGGTCTCGTTTCAGTCTGAGTTGGAAGTCGCGGCCATGTGCCTGGAAGGACAATTGGACGTAATTGTCCCTATGCAAGGACCTCTTGGCTCTTTGGTGGGCTTGATGCACTTCCGCTGTGTTGTAGGTGAGGGGTTCATAATGACGGATGTATTCGTTCAGTCTGTTCGCTGAAAAAGAAATTATTCGCTTAAATATAATACCACTAGTGCATGCTATTTAATCGATAAAATTTTGAAAATTATTACGAAAGCTTGTTGCTGGTGGTAAAATAATGAGAACTAAATTGTCATTTATTATCTGATTTGATAATAAACAGCAATCAACCGGAAGTGTGGACAAATATAAAAAGGACAGAGAACATACCCTTACAATAAGTAAGATAGAAATGACTTGCTTCCATTGTTATTATTTGTCAGTTTGCAGTTGTCATCAACACCAAAGACAAAAATTTGTTGATTTATCGTTTATTAATAATTGTATTTTCATTAATTGGGGAAGCAAAACGAAGTGCCACTAAATGGCCAACATCGATCACCGAGAATAAGACGTGTGGATGGGTTACGTGGTTGTCATAAGTATGTGTTTTGTGGTGCTAATAGAAAAATTAAGGGCGCCTGTACGCCTGATTGCCTGTGTCTTTGACGAAGGAAAACGTGCGTTTTGCAGCCCTTAAAACTAAGTGCGTCCTCCAAGTAGAAATGAAGTTCAGTTCGATGGTAACTTTTGTCTTACTCATTTTGACCCCAAATAAATAACTTCGAAATTTTTAATTATAAACAGGCATGAGTGTTTATTGTTAGTTGGGGCTAAATTTAAGCATCTTGAAGCCCAAAATCACAAAAAATTAACGCGGAAAGGTTAATAAAGGGATCCACTATAAAACCATAACATATCAATGTGGGAAATATACTGCAAAATAAGCACCAAGCAGCTATTTTACAAACAACTGTCAACTTTAGGTAATTTTTCTGGCATCTCACGTCATTTTCGTACAAACTTAAAATGGTGTTCAAGATCAAGTCGTCGACGTAACGATTAAATGACTCTATTAAACGCTCTTAAATAAATTTGATTGGATAGAAGATTTAAAATGCGTCTCATTGATTGATATAAAAGGTAATCTGGAAATAATCATATTTAATAATTTAATTTCCCTTTTTGTGAAAAGGAAAGGACAGCTTTTTGGGTCAGTGGGTGAAACATGAGGCAACAATTATTGCTTTTGTTTGCTTTCGCGAGCGGATGACCGCATCAACAAGTCCAGATGAATCGATTCCGAGGGGCTAATTACATTTTTATAAATTGGATTTGAATCGAGGTTCGATTGAATTAGTTCCCGTCTTTGAAGATGAGACCGTAAACTGGCAAAGCGCACATGAACGGGCGCCCACAAAGGACCAGCTATCATTCAGGACGACTTGAAAAGAATTCTACCGGTCACCTTAACCCTTCCGTGCATGATTTCGTTATAAATCAACGAATGGAACGTTTCCATCTGCTGGTTATGCACAAAATGCCAGGATTTTTCATGTCGTACGGTTTTATTACTTCAAGACCTCAACGATAAATGAAAGGATGCGTTTTTGCTCTTATTTCAATAGGAGAAAGATCTCGTCGAATATCATCCGGCGGTGTCGTAAATATTTTATTTCGTTTGCATCGAGAAATCGGAAACGAAGGAAACTCTAGGTACTTTTAAGCAAAGGTGACGCTCTAAAATTTAATCCATCCGGCTCAGCAAGTACGTTTCCCTTCAAAAATGTGCCTAATGAATATACCGAATTATCTTTTATATGTTTTCATTAATTATCAACGGAAGCGCCAGGAAGATATTTATTAAAGCGATGTGTCACCTTTATTAACGTTGGGGGTTGTACATTTAAAGGTCGCCTGGTTCTATACTACTGTAAGAATTTCGGATGCAGATTTTAACAATCTGCATTCTACAGGGTGTCTCTTTTAAAGTGTCATCCAGCGATATTTAGAGAATCGTTTTGAGTAGCTGAATGAAAATATTTTCAGCTCTTGACGCACTTCCGGTTATACCGGATTGGCCTCTTAATTGTGAGCCTATTGCATGTCCACTTTGCCTACCTAACTGTCATAGTTTTTGACATGTGTCAAAATTTGTGTAAAAAATTGATTTTTAACCGGCAATAGAAAAATTTGTATCTTCCAGACGGTTGAAGATTAAAGAACCAAACTTCGCTGAGCTGTTCAGACAATTCTCTAAATATCGCTGTCTGACACTTTAAAAGAGACACCTTGTATACCTAGTGGTAGTGCCTCGCATGATGTTCCTTAACAAATACACAAAAGATATTTATCAGTGAGATGTGTAACACTGTAGATATTTATCACAGATAACGGTCGATTAGTATCTTCACGTTGTAAGTAAGTCAAAAGGTTCAATGTCATCCAAGCCAATTTTTGGTGTTTTGACGATCAATTACCCGATTCTGGTTAAAGGCTTAAAATCTAACTAAAATACATTCCAGTTTGACTTTTCACCTGTATAAACTGTCATTTTATAAATTTCATTAAGTACTTTTAAGCAATTATACTCGAAGAAACTAGACTCCAGCTCTGCGCTCGTGTTTTTATTAGGTCAGTTTCTTCTCGTTTAATTTCCAAGCAATCAAATCTTCGTAAAAAAACGACAGATTAACCGATAAAATGTCAACCTCTTATGTATTTACCCACGAATAAAACACGCCATTTTTTCTTAAAACTTGGAAAAGATAAAGAAAAAGAATTAAAATTACTTGAAATAAAACTTGACATCTGATTTTCACTGACGTTTGATGATATTAAAAATTTGACGATTTTGAAGTTTGCGGGATGACAAATTATACCCAAAAATGTCATGTTACAATACAATACTGCGTGTACAACGTTGAAAGTTGTGGAAGAAAAAAGATATTGCTATTGAGAATTTATTAAAAGGTAAAAATGGTGAATAGTAGGGGAGAGTGGTGCAAAATGATTCCCCTAACGAGAGAATCGCTGTAAAACTGAATTAACTGGTTCTTTTAATCTGATTTTTTTATGGAAACAAGATACAACCTTTGGTAGCTTACATAATTTTTTTGTGAATTAAATTTCGAAAAGGACGACGATAAAAAAATCTGTACCCCGAGCATGCAAATGGATCATTTTAGACTTGGGGCTGGGGTAAAATGGTCACTGCTCTATAATATGTATTTACCTATTGTAAACTTTATAAAATTTGTCTGTGCCCTTGACTCACCGCTTTAGCACCATCAGTGGAACCAAAAACTCCTTACTTGCTGGTTTAATTGGTAACATTTCTTTGCTGAACGGCTTCTAAGGTGTTATACGAATATCACTCTTATCTGGTAGTTTTTTTCACACAAATGATTAAATTATGTGGCACTTTGATTGGAAAAAGAAACCTATTTATAGTAATTTTAATGCACTATCACTAGAAACACCCCACTACACCGAAACACTTGATTTACACTGCTGACGCGTTTCGAACACAATGTGCTCATTATCAAAGCCGAAGCTAAAACAACCTGCCTGTCTAGAAACTGAA
The DNA here is from genome assembly GCA_963924575.1 of Pycnomerus fuliginosus. Lineage (NCBI taxonomy): Eukaryota > Metazoa > Arthropoda > Insecta > Coleoptera > Zopheridae > Pycnomerus > Pycnomerus fuliginosus. The sequence goes on along the minus strand of OZ004624.1, from coordinate 18,054,896 downwards.
ATATTTATAGGCCCACCCGCGTAGCTCCGCCCCTCGCCTGATCTCGGTAGACCAATCACAGGTCGAGAAATGGTCACGTAAGGGTGAACACGTATAAATACAACAAGTCCCACTTAAAGTAGCGTAAACAAAGATGAATATGCGATCGGGCCTGTATCAGCGTTCATAAGCCTATCTCTAGACTTATGAATTACGATACTCTCCCAAGCGTCGAGCATCTGCATCTTGTTAACGCTACAAACTAACTTAATATTATCACTTATTCTATGGTCATTGTGTAAAGCATGTAGGGCAACACTGGATTTCTCAGTTCTGCCATATTTAAGGTGGGCTAAGTGCTCCTTAAATCTGGTGCTGATAGACCTTCGTGTTTGACCTACATACTTTAGATCATAATTTTGACAATTGATTTCGTATATACCAGATTTTTCGCTATTCCCTACTTTATCTTTCGGGTTGCCTAAAAGGTTTTTCAGTTTGTTTTCTGATCTGAAAACTGTCCTTAAATTTTGATGGGCAAAAAACCTTGTCAAACCTCTTGTCAACTGAGGTTCAAAAGGTAGTGCGACAAATTTTAAGTCCTGTTTTTGTTCTTCGAAGCGAAAAGTCGTGGCGTTTAACACTTGTTGTTTGAATTTTAACTTCCTAATGATGTTGTCTATTATGATAGGTTCGAACCCGTTACATCTCGCTATGTCTTTGATTGTTTTGAGTTCTTTCTGATATCTTTCCTTGTTTAAAGGAAAATTCAAAACAATCAAAGACATAGCGAGATGTAACGGGTTCGAACCTATCATAATAGACAACATCATTAGGAAGTTAAAATTCAAACAACAAGTGTTAAACGCCACGACTTTTCGCTTCGAAGAACAAAAACAGGACTTAAAATTTGTCGCACTACCTTTTGAACCTCAGTTGACAAGAGGTTTGACAAGGTTTTTTGCCCATCAAAATTTAAGGACAGTTTTCAGATCAGAAAACAAACTGAAAAACCTTTTAGGCAACCCGAAAGATAAAGTACGGAATAGCGAAAAATCTGGTATATACGAAATCAATTGTCAAAATTGTGATCTAAAGTATGTAGGTCAAACACGAAGGTCTATCAGCACCAGATTTAAGGAGCACTTAGCCCACCTTAAATATGGCAGAACTGAGAAATCCAGTGTTGCCCTACATGCTTTACACAATGACCATAGAATAAGTGATAATATTAAGTTAGTTTGTAGCGTTAACAAGATGCAGATGCTCGACGCTTGGGAGAGTATCGTAATTCATAAGTCTAGAGATAGGCTTATGAACGCTGATACAGGCCCGATCGCATATTCATCTTTGTTTACGCTACTTTAAGTAGGACTTGTTGTATTTATACGTGTTCACCCTTACGTGACCATTTCTCGACCTGTGATTGGTCTACCGAGATCAGGCGAGGGGCGGAGCTACGCGGGTGGGCCTATAAATATTTCAGTTTCTAGACAGGCAGGTTGTTTTAGCTTCGGCTTTGATAATGAGCACATTGTGTTCGAAACGCGTCAGCAGTGTAAATCAAGTGTTTCGGTGTAGTGGGGTGTTTCTAGTGATAGTGCATTTTTCCACCGAAGTTGTCCAGTGTTTCCATAGTAATTTTAATATTAAAATATAAAGAACGAAAAAAGTTGGGATCATTTTACCCCAAACATTTGGGGATCGTTTAACCCCAAGTGCATGAACAATACATAAGGCTTTATGTTAACAAAACATATAAGGGAAACTTTTGCAAAATGTTCTAACCTGACACTTTGATATCTGCTAAGTTCAGCTCTACATTTGAAATTTTTCTTGGATGTTAAATCAAATATCTAAAGCTGGTTGAAATAGCACCTACCTTAGATCAGACCTGCAAAATTTAAAAAAACGTGAAGACTTCTGTCAAATACAATTGGGCGCATAATCTGTCATAGCTATAGAGTCACCTTATCGACGTAGAGCAACTTTTACAACAATTTTGTGAGATGGCACCATTCATGTTTATTTTAAAGGGGGGAATCATTTCACCTCCTAGGATCATTTTAGAGCACTTTCCCCTACAGCTTAGAAAGATGAAAATGCCCACCCAGGGCTGAACAACTAGCTGGTTGCATGAGTCAAATAACTAAAAACACCGAGCAAAAGCATATTTTCTCTATTCATTGCTGCTCCAAGTTCAGGCGACCATAATTGAATATTCATAGCTCTGGGGAATTTTCATATTTCTAAGATGTACTCTTGTCTTTGATTTGTGTCTCGCTCATGCGCTCGCTCACACTATCCAGTGCTCTTTAACAAAGCCAAACTATTCTATCCTCCCAAAACTAACAAGATACTGGCGAGGGGACAACCACTGCGTTAGTCCGCGGTACACCCTTGGATTTAGTCCGCTTTTAGTCTGTTACTAAACTGTTGCTAACCTGAACTGAAACGGACTAAACTGGACTAAAGCAGGCTAGGCAAGACTAAAGCAGGCTAGACTGGACTAAAACGGACTAGCCTGGGACAACTTGAACAAAATTGAACTAAATAGAACTAAATTGGACTAAATCGAACTAAACTGGACTAAATGGAACTAAACTGCACTAAATCGAACTAAACCGCAACCATCTCGGGAATTTGGACGCGGCAGATAACACATTTTGGGCGCCGCATGAGGCAATTTAGTCCGATTTAGTCCAATTAAGTTCACCTTAGTCCAATTTAGTTCAATATGACCCAGGCTAGTCCGCTTTAGTTCAATTTAAGCCAGTCTATTCCAATTTAGTCCTGCTAGTCCTGCTAGTCCATAAATAGGCCGGCCTAGGCCTAGTCAGTGGTACATTTTTTTGTGAGTGGTTACCGTCTCGTATGCTGGCGGACCTATAAATATTGTTAGTTTTGGCAAGACATAATAGTTTGGCTTTGATAATGAGCACTTTGTGTTCGAAACGCGTCAGCTGTGGTAAATCCAAGTTTTTCTTCTAGTGATAGTCAATTACCAATAATGACACTAATCATAATCAAACGGGGCAACACAGAAACATCATTCGAAAAGAATATTCTTTGTACTTTAATTGCGTAATGGATGTATTTCACTTAATATTCACAATTATGATGACTATCATGTAGTTAAACCAATTTTAACTGCTCTCAGTGGGCGGTCAACGTTCTCCCACACACGGAACGGGTTATCCCTCTTTGCCTCTTTATCGCTGAGGAAATCGAATTTGTATCGAGCAAAAGGAACGTGCCAAAGCTTTACGCAAACGAGCAGGAATTAACCGTGAGAGACCTTCTCACGAGATAAGAATACTTAGCACTTTAATTCACCACGCCTTCTATTGAAGTTGTGATTTACCGTTCTTCTTTCATGCATATTTAACGGATCTACCCCGAAACTGTCCGAGGATTAATCCGGTTTATCTCGGTTCAGACTTCCTACAGGCGAGAGTATTGGTTCGGAAAAGCTTATACGTGTATTACTTCCATGCCATTTCATGCAGAAATTGATCTTTTACGAGCCTGTTGATTAACTGGCAAACTTCAACTAAACCAGAATTCGTTTTAATGGACATTTTCCCTCCTTTGACTTAGTCTTGCCGTTATGACGTTAAACCCTCACGTGAAAAGCAGAGCGGGAGACAACCTATAGGATTTAGGGTCTACAAGCCGGAGGATTTACCGGATTTATGGGGATTTATTGGGATTTACGAGGATTTAGAGATTTATTGAGGTCACGTGCTCTTAAAAATTCCTTTGGCGCATGCGTACTCTTTATGTTTTGTTTGTTGTTTGTTTTGTTCGTTGGGATTTATGAGGATTTATGGGGATTTAAGAGGGTTTATGCAGGTTTACGAGGATTTACGAGGATTTATGGGACTTTTTGTGGATTTAGAAAATTAAATAAGGATTTACGATGATTTACGGGGATTTATTGTCCAACGGGATTTATGGTGTACAAATTTTCATTGGTTGTTTCCCCCTCGTGAAAACCATACGATTAAAATGAGGTACTGTTTTTTTCCTGTGTTAATCGGTCAATGAAGACGTTTCTGAATCGATTTGTCACGAAATTCTACAATTTCTGTAATGGTAAAAAGTCCATTTCGTGAGCGAATCTGTTCAATAGGTCTTACGGTTGAAATATTTACTGCGACGCCTTGACCTCATATATCCTGCTTATGCACCAACGTGTAAATCTGCAACGATAATATGTAACACGGTTTCTGTTGTTCCTGCGATTTAAGGGGGGCTCTACGTATGTAGAACTCGGTGTGTGCAAAGCTGCACCGAATAAGAGGGAATCGTGTTGTGAATTATTGGATGACAAATCAGGATGCTGTTTCCGGGTAGTTCAGGTCGCTATATAAAATAAGGAAATGGATGCGCTTCTTAGTGCAGACTGCAGTGGCTTTAGCAAGTCTAGCATTGTATATTACAGCGGCAGTTGTAATAAATAAGGCTTTCGGCTTTTAATGAAATATTGCAAAAACCTTAAAAGAAGGATAAGGACCACTCTAAGAAAATTGTGACAGCCAAAAAGACAAACTTAAATTCTTACTTAACTTTTCTTTTATGTGAGATGGCCAAAAAGTTTAAAACAGAAATTGGCGCACAACGTGAGGCCACACATAATTGGCGCCCAACGTGGGGCTACACATAATTTGCGCCCAACGTGGGAATATACACAATTGGCGCCCAACATGGGGCTACACATAATTGGCGCCCAACGTGGGGCTACACATAATTTGCGCCCAACGTGGGAATATACACAATTGGCGCCCAACATGGGGCTACACATAAATGGCGCCCAACGTGGGGCTACACATAATTAACGCCCAACGTGGGGCAAACATAATTTGCGCCCAACGTGGGGATATACACAATTGGCCCCCAACGTGGTGCTACACACAATTGGCGCACAATGTGGGGCTACACGTAATTGGCGCACAATGTGGGGCTACACGTAATTGGCGCCCAACGTGGTGCTACACACAATTGGCGCCCAACGTGGGGCTACACATAATTGGCGCCCAACGTGGGGCTATACAAAGTTGCTTACGACCCCTTCGCGTTAATTTAAACTTTACTTCTATTATTGCAAGCACCTTGATCAAATACTTGGAAGAGCTTAGCCTGCCTGAAAGTTTCCTTTATTTTTCTGATTAAGCGGAGTGAAAATTAGGTTATGACCCAGCTTCTGGGGAGTTTGTCGGCTTGTTTCACGCTTATTTGATATGTAAACATCCTCAGTTAGAGTGCTTCAATATCATTGCCTGATGAAACCGCCGATTCTTCAGCCACAGGTTCAAAAATAAACGGAAGTCAATCGATGAGCGACACGAGGATCCTGACGTCACACCTCTCATATCGAATTACTACGACACAATATGTTTGTGTTTCTATTAAATCGCTCAACAGTTGCCTACGTACCTGGAATTCGCTAATTATTACTATTATAACAGAAACTCAGTGCGCTCCTTGCGATTTTAATTAAAACTTTAATCCCCGTTTTGTTCAACGGGAATCCTGGGAATTCAACGAAAAAATACGCACCTTGCAAAAATCACTCAACAATGTTAATTAAATGCATTTAATTAAAATGTCTGTGAAGTGGCTTAGATGATGGGTTTCGGACTAATTGGGCTGAAGGTGTTTTGATTGAAGGGCCCCCAAGTTATGTTTGTGTTTACGCTCGGCTCGCTGTAATTAATTTAATGATCGATTGCTGCTCTTGTTCAATATTTAAAACAATAATAATTATTTTATGATGTACTTTCCTTGCTACATTGATGCTAATGAATGTAAATGCAAGTATGACAGATGCTTCGTGGCCTGAAATTAATGGAATTCTATGTCGTGACATGAACCATATGTGTCCAAAGCAAACAACGGAAAGTACAAGCGCTGCTCATTTGTCATTAAAATTTCACGAGTATTTTTTTCTTTAATCCCGATCCAAGTGTCTTATTTGGGTATATTCGGGGGATTTTTTGTAGCTCCCTTTCGTGGTAATTAAAGATGTATGGCCTGGCAATCAATGATCGCGAAAGTAAAACCTTAAATTCAAGGGAGCGATCAATTTTTTATTTCTTCGTCTGAAATGTAAACTTTTCCTTTTATTTCATTCATAGATAGTAAATCCCGGAGTTATTCTTCGGAAAAAATCCTCCTCGAATTGGTCAGTGGTCAATCCCTTGTTTCAATAAATATGGAAATTTTCACCGAAACAGGGTAAGAGCCTTGTTCGACGTAGTTGCAGGTGAGATACAGTCGCAGGATACTGAATGCGAAAGTAGGATACGCGTTTTCATATGGGATTTCATCTACACTGCGACTGGGTATAGATGTATTATAGCACTGGTAATATAAAATGATACGTCTACTCGTATACATAAAGCATACGAAGTTGCTTTTATCCCATCAATACAAATTACAACTAATGAATGGCTATTAATATACATTGCCATCAACATGTAAATAAGAACTGTAAATATAAAAAAATTACCAATCTCGGACGTTAACAGTATTCCTACAAATTACAGGGAAAAAATTAAATTACCTTAGATAGACCTGAATAGCAGTTGAAAAATAACACAGTTGAGAACATTTTTTTTTAAATTTACCTTACATAGACCTGAAGGGAAGTTGAAGAAAAATTATTAGTAATACACTGCATTCCAAAGTTAGGGCGCGCCACGACCCACTCCACACAACCACCCGAGTCTTTCCTTGAACGCCTGTGAAAGAGCCACTTCATTCAACTAGCTACATCAATTAACAGATCGATGTTATTTTGTTACAAAATTATTATCAGCGATTTATTCTTTCACTGGAACTTCAAAAAAAAAAAAAGAAAGGGATAGCAGAGAATCTGCTGAACCTATATCTGTGGATTTGTGTGTGGTAGACAAATTAACACCGAAAGTGTATAAGATTGTCTTTGGTGATGGATTTATCGTGGATTTAGCACTTTAGGGACCTGGTGTGACACTAATGGGAGGACTTACAATGCAGGTGTTGCAAAATGGGTTCATCAATGTTGGATTTGCTCTTGGGTGACAGAGTATACCTCGGAGTATAGATATTGTGTGGAATGAATTAAACGGGACGATATGCTTAAGCTTGCGTTAATAAAGGATAGACATACAAGTTCTTCGAGCATAAGAAAAAGATAAAACTATAATCACTCTATAAGCAAAAGCTTGGTTACCGTTTATTCATACCAGCCAATCTACAATCCCTTCAACGGTATTTGTAGGTGTTGTTCCTTTCTGTCACCTAAAATTTCTTGTAAGGAACTGTATTCACCTAGAAGTTAGTGTCAGTTTAGGCTTCAGACAAGTTCCCATTCCATTTTAGATCTTAATCAAATGCAATTTGAGGCTAATTAAATAATAAGCAGCGAGATAATATTAGTTATTTACGTCATTAGTTATAAAAAGTAATGTATTGTGTGAGGAGCCGTAATATTTGCCAAAACGAGCGAGTTTTGCAAAATTATGTGAGTCAAAGAACTAGGGCTTTTCATGACGTGTTACGTATAACGTTTTACCTAATTGGGTAAAATCCAACTTTTCAAAACGCAATTAGGTAACCAGTTTTCACAGTCCATTCTGCTGCTGTTTGAGTCTCTGCCATAAAGGCAGTGTTTTAGACAATCCTGCTTAAAAGATAAAATAGAGCCAATCAAGTCTTTTCACCTGAAACCTAGTCTTCAAAATCTCGTGAAATTTAAGGTTATAGAAGGAATCTGAATCCGCTTGAAAATATACAGGGTGTCTCAGAACGCTCGCACTACCTTTTCATGGACCAATCAGCATTAAATTCTGAATCGATTAGTGTTTTTTTAAATTTTCCAGGGTCGAATAGTTCTTCAGCTAAGAGATTTAAGAGAACCAATCAGATTTCAGCTCTGAATTCCTTCATGAGGTAATTTAATGTTATAGGCAGTATTTCCTAGGTAACAAGATACTATCGATGAAAATTTATGTTGTTGTATCTTGTTACCTAGGAAATAGTGCGAAGCAATTCAGAGCTGAAATCTGATTGGTCCTCTTAAATCTCTTATAACTGGAGAATTGGACCCTGGAAAATTTTTAAAACACTAATCGACTCAGAATTTTTATTATGCCCGGAGTAATAATTATTGTAGATCACACGTGTCCTCGTTCCTTACTAAATCGTACCCAACTAAGCGATTGGTGAAACTTTTTTCTGGGAAAATTGAATTTTTTATGTAAGAATTGACAAAAATCTTGCTTAAAAGCTAGATTTACATAAAATTATCAAAAATATGTAATTTAGAGGGTTCAGAATGTGAAAAGACCGATTCGGTAGCAAAATAATGGGAAAATGAAAAATCAAGGTGGCCATGCCCAGAGTAAAAATTATCGTAGACCCTATGTGTGACCCCTCTTTCCTCATTAAATCGCACCCAGCTAAGCAATTGATGAAGGTTTTGTCAAGATCCATCCATTACCGACTGAGAAAATTGAATTTTTCATGTAAAAATTGACGAAAACCTTGCTTAAAAGCTATATTTACTTCAAATTATCAAAAAATTTTAATTTGGAGGGTTCAGAATGAGAAAAAACTGACTCGGCGCAAAACTATGAAAAAATCAAAAAGACAAGGTGGCCATGTTGAGTAAAAAATATCGTGGACCCCCTGTGTTACGCCTCTTTTCTTACTAAATCGCTTCCAACTAAGCGACTGGTGAATGTTTTGTCAAGATACATCCCTTACCGACCGAGAAAATTGAATTTTTCATGTAAAATTTGACGAAAGCTTTTGCTTAAAAGCCACTCAAAATTATCAAAAATGTGCAATTTAGAGAGTTCAGAATGAGAAAAGACTGAGTGTCGGTCCCAAAATTAAAAAGCAAAAAGTCAAGGTGGCCATGCCCGGAGTAAGCCACACGTAGACCCTACGTGTGACCTCTCTTTCCTTATTAAATCGTACCCAACTAAGTAATTGGTGAAGGTTTTGTCAAGATCCATCCATTACCGACTGAGAAAATTGAATTTTTCATGTAAAAATTGACGAAAACCCTGCTTAAAAGCTATATTTACTTCAAATTATCAAAAATTTTTAATTTGGAGGGTTCAGAAAAAACTGACCGCGCAAAACTATGAAAAAATCAAAAAAACAAGGTGGCCATGTTGAGTAAAAAATATCGTGGATCCCCTGTGTTACGCCTCTTTTCTTACTAAATCGCGACTGGTGAAGGTCCATCCATTACCGACCCAGAAATTAGAATTTTTTCTGTAAAAATTTACGAACACTTTGCTTAAAAGCTAAATTTACTCAAAATTATCAAAAACATGTAATTTAGAGGGTTCAAAATGAGAAAAAACTGAGTCGGTTCCAAAATTATGGAAAAATCATAGTAGACCCCACGTGTTAACCTTCTTTCCTTACTAAATCACGTCCAACTAAGTGATCGGTGAAGGTTTTGTCAAGATCCATCCATTACCGACTGAGAAAATTGAATTTTTTCTGTGAAAATTGACGAAAATCTGGCTTAAAAGCTAAATTTGCTTTAAATTATCGAAGCTATGTAGGATTCAGAATGAGAAAAAACTGATTCGGTTACAAAATTATGGGAAAATCAAAAATCAAGGTGGCCATGCTCGGAGTAAAAATTATCGTAGACCCCACTTGTGGCCCCTCTTTCCTTACTAAATCGCACCTAACTAAACGATTGGTGAAGATTTTGTCAATATCCATCTATTACCCGCTGAAAAAATTGAATTTTTTCTGTAAAAATTGACGAAAATCTTGCTTAAAAGCTAAATTTACTTGAAATTATCGAAAATATGCTATTTAGAGGATTCAGAGTGAGAAAAAACCGATTGGGTTGCAAAAGTATGGAAAAATCAATAATCAAGTTGGCCATGCCCTTAGCAAAAATTATCCTGGACTCCACGTGTTACCCCTCTTTCCTTACAAAATCGCACCCAACTAAGCGATTATTACTAAATTAGAAGGTGGTGCGAGCGTTCTGAGACACCCTGTACATTGAAACTTCCAATTACAAAATCAATGAGATGATAAGATACAACGTCCTTGTTTCGACTTCTCTTTGGGAACGTCTAAGGATGCATAAAAACGACCATACCCTTTATACAGGGTTTACCTCGGGGTTTACTACATGGTAAGAGTTACGGAATTTGTTAAATAAGAAAAAGTTTTTTATTTATTAAGAATCTGAAGAGAATTCCTCGATATCTTGATTCGTTCCTGAGTTATTCCGAGAAATTCGAAAATAGCGATTTGAAATAAGAATTAATATCTCCCTAACGATTGACACTATTTAAATGGAACTTGCTACTTTTATATTTTTGACAACGGTCAATCGAAAAAAAAATTCGAGACCTTCTAGATTTTGAGCAATGACGATCAAATTTTGATTTTTTTCATGTTAAAGTTTGAGTCACAGGACTTCAAAATCAATTTTATTGAATTTTCAATGCAATCGTTTTAAACGTCAAAAGTTGGTGTACGTACCATATTTGTTTCGAAAAGTTTTATACAAATTTTTAGAACTTTGACGATTTTTCAAAAAAAAAGATATTGATTACGTTTTTGAAAAGCTAATTTTTTGTCAAAATTCAATATGGCGGCCATAAGAGAATCAGATTTTTCGGAATAACTCAGGAACGAATTAAGATGTCGCGGAGCTCTCTTCAGATCCTCAATCACAAAGAAATAGCGCAACTTTTCTCTAATTTAACTGACTCCGCATCCGCATCTCTTACTGTTTAGGAGATGGTGAGCAGTGAAAAAGGAACCACCCTAAGTATTTTAGGAAACGCAATTTATTGAATTCAAAATGTTAAAAAATATACTGGCGACTAATTGATCCTTATAATAAATTAACGACTGTCCCTCCCCTGACTATATACGAACTTGAAACCCATCAAGAACCCTCATCACACATTTAGGGCAAATATGAATTTTTAAGAGCCCCCAATAACCCATCCAGCACTCGATTTATGTGTAATTAAGCTCGACATGTTGAGATCCGCCTGAACAACAATAATTTATTACTAGTTGATTGATTATACGTGTTGGTCATCCAACAATTTCGAATTTATAGCCCAGATATAATGTTTAAAGACACACCAGATTGATTTTCCGTTATATGAATATTAATGTCCGAGTTTTAGCAAATCTTGGAGGAGTAAATGAAACGAAAGCGAAACGCAATTATAGTGAGTGGCTTCCGTCGTTTGGGGTTAGTTCGTACAATAACCCTCGCCATCAGTGACGAGAATGCCGGAACTTAATATCACAAGCCTCCGCAACATCCCATTTTCTGTGGTTTTTACAACTAGTTTAATTATTCCGGAATTAAATTGTAATCTGAGTTTAATGCTGTTTTGGGAATTTTTTTCATAACGCGTCCTTTAAATAAAAGATTTCGTATAATAAAGCAACATGGAAGAAATCCAGAACGCAAATTCAGCGAATTCGAAAACAAGCTCGTTCATCCTATGGAAATTGCGGCTGATTCTCCACAGCGTCAGCCCTTTAAATCTCTAATATCCACCATTCATCTTCTTAACACTTCGTTTAAATGCAAAGGATTTGCAAGTTCCAAAAATCGACGACTGCTTTATTAAAACGTAATGTAAATGAAGACTTCTGGCTGGCAGGGTGAAGCGTGACAGGAAATATATATATTTTTTAGATAATAAGCACACGCACACTGATTTATAGGATCGTTTTCTTCGTGCAATCGTACAAGGCTGAACGGAAAAAATTATTTTAATTGTGTTGCCACGTAACTGCGGTGGAAAGTGAGCGTTGGTCACCACTAGACCGTTTCGTCCCTGGAAAAATAAACTGGCGGAAATTAAGAAAAACTTACTCGAGGCTGATATCACAATTGCTGTCGGGTTAGTAAAGCAGGTGACTTAATGGAATTTGCAAGCTTGGGAAAACTTTTAATGAGGACGAACTTCGTTACGGAAGCGAGCTTTTATTATTTTTTTACTTAATTAATAGGTTTTAAATTTCCTCCCGAGAAACACTCGAGGCGATATTGTATTGTTATGAGACTTGGCAGGATGCCCATAGAACAGACTTATACCGGGTGTATCATTTTCCGCGCCGTATAGGAGATTAACATGGGAAAACGAATTTTATTTTTTCCTTGCTCCAGGAACAGATTTAAATCAATGGTAGCTTATCCAGTGGATAGACCCGGCTGGCCGGTATCCTGAAAAAAAAGATTACCTGCTAGTGCCCTTTGGTTACTTAGCAGGAATTTTTGAAAAATTGAATTTTAAAACGACGCGCGCATTACTTCGTGTACTTTCGGTGTCCTTCGAAGCTTTACGTAAATTGTCAGCCAGGGCCGAATCTGCGATTTTTGACCTAATTGTCGACATTAAGAAAGCCGTGGCTTGAAATTATTGTTTTAAATCTGGAGCAAATCGTTCTTTTTTGCCTTCTTGCTGACGCAGAATTAGTGTACTTACCAGCGGCGACAAGCAGCAGCCGACAAGGGTTCGGTCAGACTTGGTTGACGACCTAACCTCAAAATTTTACTTGGTCAGGTAAATTACTTTGAATTGCAATTATGAGGTAAGCTCTTACTCGGTGTTAGCGTTTAATTAATCAATTATTCTACTTTAGGTGGCAATATTGTTAGTGGTAGTTCGAACAAGGATCAGAAGGCATTCTCGGGTTTGGCAATGACCTCCCATCGTAAACTGTCTTTATCTTTTACGTTACCTATTTGTGTTAAAAGGTTTTGTAAGTGAAGACACAAGTAGGAGTTACATGTTTTCGTGGAGAGAACATTTTGTATTCCCTTAATTAGTTGTAGATAGTTAGAAGATGTTTTGGTAATGTTTAAGAACCCTGTTTGGAAAAGCAGCTATGCTGACAACATCGGTACTGGTAATTAAATTGGAACTTGAGACATCATGTTGTATTTACCTAATAAAATGCTTTTTGAACTTATTTCCAAATTTTTCAGTTCAAAAGAAACAAATTTTGTCCATTATTGGCTAAATTGTTATTGAATATTAATCACTAGCAGAGTGGCACTAAAGAATAGATTGTTAAAACTGAGTAATGGAAGAAGCCAAGAACGCGTTTAAAATTCTTTATTAATAATAGTTTTTTAAAACATCGACAGCTGGCACAATTCCATTTTTGTATCTTTACATCAATCCTGACTAAATTGTAGCAATATCACAAACCACCACTACTTTTAATAACACTCCGTCATGCAGTGCATAAAGAATTAAATAACAATTAGTAACTTTCCAGTATAATTCTTCTTGCTCAATTTTTCAATGGGAATGAGTAAACGGATGAATTTTTTCCCTGGTCCAGGGCAGTAAGATGGCATGGCATCCTGAAATAAATGTGATCACTGTTTATTTATTATGAGGGAGGTACCTATCCCTATCACAAAAAATATCCATTGTACCTACCTAATCAATTTAACTTGTTGACAATCCACAATATCACAGTAAGGCTCATCCGAAGCGTTATTGGTAAATGGGTTGTTGGCCTGGGACAAGGGTTTTCTCTGGAATAAGCCGTTGTTATCCAACCAAAAGCTGTGTCAAAAGTCTTGTTGTCACCTGTCAATCCTGTCAATCTAATTTCCTTTCAGTCGACATATGTTTTTTCGCGCTAACGTTACCAGTCAGCCTGGTCGCCTACTTGGTCATGTTTTTGTCTTTTGTTTGTAGCATACATAAGAAAGAACGCGACAACATTAGTGTTCACGTTACCTGGTCAACGTGGTCTGCGCAGTGACGCGTTGACGTTAGGCGCTTTCCTTTTACACATTTACCTGAGGAGCCTCAGTTAATCTCAGCAATTTGATTGGTTCATTTGTAATTGACCAATCAAATAGCTGAGTTTTCTCAGACAAATGTGTAAACGGAAAGCAGCTATTGTTGACACTGTGTAAGTACTACAACGCCAATTTACCCACCCAGCAGCACTACTTAACTGAACGCACCCCGCACGGTGTCAACAACCAGGCTGACTGGTAACCTTAGCGCGAAAAAACATACGTCGACAAAATGGAAATTAGATTGACAGGTGACAACAAGACTTTTGACACAGCTTTTGGTTGGATTGTTGTGTTGTGATTATGAAATTAACATCGACGAAACAACAACGGCTTATTCCAGAGAAAACCCTTGTCCCAGGCCAACAACCCATTTACCAATAACCCTTCGGATGAGCGGATAAGTTAAATTGATTAGGTAGGTACAATGGATATTTTTTGTGATAGGGATAGGTACCTCCCTCATAATAAATAAACAGTGATCACATTTATTTCAGGATGCCATGCCATCTTACTGCCCTGGACCAGGGGAAAAATTCATCCGTTTACTCATTCCCATTGAAAAATTGAGCAAGAAGAATTATACTGGAAAGTTACTAATTGTTATTTAATTCTTTATGCACTGCATGGCGGAGTGTTATTAAAAGTAGTGGTGGTTTGTGATATTGCTACAATTTAGTCAGGATTGATGTAAAGATACAAAAATGGAATTGTGCCAGCTGTCGATGTTTTAAAAAACTATTACTAATAAAGAATTTTAAACGCGTTCTTGGCTTCTTCCATTACTCAGTTTTAACAATCTATTCTTTAGTGCCACTCTGCTAGTGATTAATATTCAATAACAATTTAGCCAATAATAGACAAAATTTGATTCTTTTGAACTGAAAAATTTGGAAATAAGTTCAAAAAGCATTTTATTAGGTAAATACAACATGATGTATCAAGTTCCAATTTAATTACCAGTACCGATGTTGTCAGCAGCTGCTTTTCCAAACAGGGTTCTTAAACATTACCAAACAACTTCTAACTATCTACAACTAATTAAGGGAATACAAAATGTTCTCTCCACGAATACATGTAACTCCTACTTGTGTCTTCACTTACAAAACCTTTTAACACAAATAGGTAACGTAAAAGATAAAGACAGTTTACGATGGGAGGTCATTGCCAAACCCGAGAATGCCTTCTGATTCTTGTTCGAACTACCACTAACAATATTGCCACCTAAAGTAGAATAATTGATTAATTAAACGCTAACACCGAGTAAGAGCTTACCTCATAATTGCAATCCAAAGTAATTTACTTGACCAAGTAAATTTTTGAGGTTAGGTCGTCAACCAAGTCTGACCGAACCCTTGTCGGCTGCCGCTTGTCGCCGCTGGTAGGTACATTAATTCTGCGTCAGCAAGAAGGTAAAATAGAACGATTTGCTCCAGATTTAAAACAATAATTTCAAGCCACGGCTTTCTTAATGTCAACAATTAGGTCAAAAATCGCAGATTCGGCCCTGGCTGACAATTTACGTAAAGCTTCGAAGGACACCGAAAGTACACGAAGTAATGCGCGCGTCGTTTTAAAATCCAATTTTTCAAAAATTCCTGCTAAGTAACCAAAGGGCACTAGCAGGCAATCTTTTTTTTCAGGATACCGGCCAGCCGGGTCTATCCACTGGATAAGCTAGCATTGATTTAAATCTGTTCCTGGAGCAAGGAAAAAATAAAATTCGTTTTCCCATGTTAATCTCCTATACGGCGCGGAAAATGATACACCCGGTACTTGAGGCGCTTTAACAAGTTCAAAGGGGGCTGGCCGTAGGAGGTTTTGGTCTTGCGATATTAGGCAAACTGCAGATAACTAATTTGAAGCCCTCTTTCAGTTATATAAATCTTTAAGGATTTGTTTATGAGTAACTTACACGAAGGGACCAAAATTAATCCATCCGGGTCAGCAGCTCGTTTTCCTGCTTAAGATATGGGAAAATATTTTTTTCCATTTCTTACGTACAACACTACAAAAATACATCGACGTTCAAGCGATGAACTCATGTAAAATGCAAGTGGCATTGATGAAACTTTTTACCTAAATTAAAGTTAGGGTCTTTTAAAATTCCACAGGCGCCCCACTGCATTCTCCTGCATCGTATTTACAATTCCCTTCTCCCATTACGGCAAGAGGCAAATACAGTTATCCCACTACTGATCTTGAGCTCTAAATTCCGAAATTTAAAAATTTCTATAATAACGAATTAATTCCAGTCCTTATACTCAGCACTTAAATTTGGCGGAATCACACCATTCGGAGTTACATTAAAAAGTCATTAGAGCTTGATTGTTTTCGTTTTTAATTATCTCCGCTTCACCGGGAGTAATTTGATCGTTTGTTGGCATTTTCTGTTGACAATGCAAAAATTCACGTGCCCGATATTTTACTTGAATGAGCCGTAAATAAAGCGTTAACGCACGCCAGAAGGATTTCTAATTTAAAATGTATATCATTGGGGGAGATGTGTTTGTGTTGAAAGGCACAATGATGATAACGCTCTGAATTGCATCTAGAGAACTTCAAAGGGGGAATCGTTAAAGTCGCATAATCGTAAACTGAAATCGGACTGAGAATAATGGTGGAAACGTTAAACCTATGCTAATGATAAAACTTGATAAATTTTAAACCGAAGCTAAACAAGAACGAAGTAATGAAGGCAATGAATGTATGGAATGTGAGATAAAAAGGAATTGAGGTGAATTATAAGATGTAGTTATGCGAACAAACACCTCCTTGGAGACTGACGCGCATGGATACAAACAGCTAAACAAAAGTCCTTTGGGGAATAGCGGGGTTATCCTGATGGCAACTGCAAGCATACAACCCGACAGTTACGGTGATACGGGTTAGCCCACACAAAAATAATTATCCTTGTAACGACATTCCTTATTTATCACAGAATTAATTTGGTTAAGGTTGCCGACAATCCCATGTAACTTTAACCAAAAGACGATTTTGTTAAAACCTCCTCGACGGACGCCTCAAAAACGCAACGCTACTAGGTGCACTAATGTTGGTAATTGGATTATCTGCTAGATTAAGGCGAGAATATTTAATGTAATTAGGAAGGAACGTTTTTACCACTTGTAACTGGGATCGATAACAACGAAGCGTTGTTTGTTAAATGACGCCTGATAGTGGTTTCTAACAAATTTAAATTTTCGTTCCTCTATATCGATAGCAAATTAATTTTAGATATCCCATAGTCAAAACGTTCACCGTGCAAGGGTACAATTAGCTCTCTGAAGTTAATGGATGACCTGGAGCTGGAAAACCTCGCTTTTAACGCATCCTGCTGGTATCGGATTTAAAAAAAAATTACAAGGGATTCCGCTAACTTCTCGCTCACCATTTCCTGTTTCATCCTGCAGCAGGAAATATTTACAGCTCTTGGCGGTTATAAGACGCTGTAAGAACCGAATTTGAAGGGATCATAGGGTATTAAATTATTATTACTATTATTCAATTCTTTTTCCGTCTTGGTGTCCATTGTAACTAGAACATCTAGTTTTGTTTATTCGAATTCGTCTTCAAGTTCTTTTTGGGCATTCCATTTTTATATTTTCTTTCTTGTTTTTTTAATTTTTCATTTTTACTTTTACTGGGGCCTTTTATTTTCCTTTGTTTTTTCTGTCTTTTGCTTCGCTATATTGTATCTTTGTCCTTTTCTTTGCGTTTGTTGTTTCCTGAACAAGTTTCTCATTTTGCTTGAGCCATTTTCACCATTGCTCGTTGATGCATAGTTTCTGGTATAATATTTTCGTGTCTTATCCTTTTTTTCTTTCACTCCTAGCTATGTCTCTTATGTCTTTCTGTATCTTTGGATTCTTCTTTCATCTTAGTTTATTTTTGTTTGTTATTATTAACTGTTTCTCTTCCCACGTCCTGACGTTCGCAATCACCCTCTCTCAACCCTCTTTCAACCTTCCCTCAACCCTCTCTCAACCCTCCTTCAACCCTCTTTCAACCCTTTCCCCACCCTCTCTCAACCCTCCCTTAACCCTATTCCTGTTCCCCCTTAGTGCTCCTTTAATATATTGCACACCTTCTACTTTTACATTCACGTTCAGTTCTTGTTGCAGAAATCGTTCAACTACTTACTTTTCCTCCCCTTCTGTGAAGTTTAACCCCTTAATGATTATGTTATTTCTCCTCTGATGTTTGTCCATCTGTTCTATCATCTTTTCCATTGTGTCCATTTTCCCTTGTAATTCTGTTTTTTCTTTTTACCATATTTTTCTATTTTGTTCATTTTAGTTTTCTTATCTCCTGGTTCTCTTTAAATTCCTGCTTTGTTGCCTCTCTATTTCTATTAATTTCGTGTGAGCCTTTTCCTTTTTGAACCCGCTCAAATTCCTTGTCTTGTTTAGTTGGTGTCCTCGCCGTTTTTTTGTTTATTTGGGTTATTTCTCTGATGTGATTCTCCTTCTTCAGTACAAGTTTCTTCCCTTTCCTTTTAATAAATTCCCTTATTACACTAAACGCCCTTTCCCTGTTCAGCTGTTTTTGGTTCATTTGCTTCACAAGACGATCACCGACTCCTATTTGTAGTAGTTTTCGCTCCTCCGTCTTTCGATGCCGCCATTTTTGCAGCAATTTTTAAGGCTAGTTATGTATTGAGATACATTTCACACTCATGGAGAGAGATTAAAGTGACATTTATACTAGAAATGGGGAAAATGCCGCCAGAGGAAGCTAAGCTCTTTCGGCCCATTAGCATCCTCCTTCTCAAAACGATGGAGAAAATTGTGGATATATCCGCATCAGAAGTGAACTTAATTAAAAAGCGTCACTTCACCAAAAGCAATTTTATTATCAAAATTCACAATAGATGCGTTTTATCACTTGGTGAAATTTCTAGTGGTAGAGGTAGCTGTTGGTTCATTTATAGACATAGCTACAAGCCTTATAAGAAGAACAGCCGCAGAAAGAGGCATTGAACCATCCATATTTAGAATCATAGAATCAATTCTTGAAAGCAGAATAATAACGGCTTCTCTGGGAGGGGAGCAAATTTCGATGGCAGCAGTAAAAGGTTGCCCTCAAGGAATGGTACTATCACCTTTACTGTGAACCGTCGTTATAGATGACCTACGAGTGCGTAAAGTACGCAGATGACTTGGCCATCTCAAACAGAGGTAAACATAAAGTGATTTCAAGTCTAATGCAAAAGTACCCTGAACATAATAAATAGGTTGTGTGTAGAGAAAGAACTGAGTGGCAAATTTAAAAAAACACCATATGCACCATTTACAAAGCGAAGGAAGCTGAATTTAAAACCTTCCCGGCTGAAAGAGGTGAAGTTTCTTGGTGTGGACCTTAAGTAAAGCTTAATAATTGGAAAACGCCTGCTTCTTAATCGAAAATGGTCTGTTGGTTGAAACGCTAAAAATAGGGTAATGGGAAGGGAGATAGGCAGCACATGTTCCGCCATTTGCTTGAAGCTTGCGCAGTGAGCCTTTCCGGTAAAGAATTGACGGTCAGAATGTCATTTCTGTGGTCACTTCCTTCTTCTTTGACCCAATTTCTTTGATTTCCTTTAATAAAGAGGAATATTGTAGAAAAATTGGATCCCCGGGTTCGATTTCCGGCCAGTAACCAATTTTTCTGCAATATTCCCATCACTCCTCTTTAAACAAATTAGCTGGAGGTGATTGGTTAACTTCCGTGACTCACACGTTTCATTTTATTTAATGTAGGGCTAAAGGAAGATAATCCACCTTTATCGACAGGGTTTCTGATGGTATTCTTCAGGAAATTAGCCCATTAACGGTATTTAAGGTAAATTTGAGGTTAGACCGGACAGCATGCTACATAATAATTAAATTTTAAGGTCGTTAGCTCGTCAGCTAAATCCTGGCTGGTGCATACTTCCATTTCAAGGTTTAAAGATGACTACACCATTGTTACATTTCTGGAGTCGTCCTCTAGTTCAACTGACTCCGAACCTGTTACATGGTCACGGTCATAAAACCCATCGTCACTTACGCATCCCTTGCGTGGACGAAACCAACAGAAAGCACAACGCAAAAAGCTGCAGAAGCTGAAGCGATTAACTGCGGCTTATGCTATGAAATATAACCTCAAGTGCAGAGAGAGCCCTGCAGGCTTCTTTGAGGCTGCACCTAAGTGCAGAGAGAAGCCCTACAGGCTTCCTTGAGGCTGCACCCTAAGAAAGCTAAACCAGGTGACCGTACAGGTAATTCAAAATGCTGGACGTGCTAGCTCCAGACATGCTAGATAAACCTTCGGGCATAATGCCCAGATCGACAGTCCGTTCGAGGTCTACATTGAAGGCCGATACACGGCTGAACGTCAAGTGACACAAATGCAGACTTGGTTTGGGGTACAGATGCATCAAAAACACAGAACAGAGGACAGGCATAGACATTATATGATCCACAACCAAGATACAGGGCGTCAATAGTTTTAACAATCACGTGAGCAGACACCTATGCATCCAGGAGAATCTGAGAAGAAACTTTGAGAGGTCAGAAAGTCTATATTTTGTTGTATGATAGTCAGGCTGCCCTTAAAGCACTCGATGTAAAATGCAGGCAGTCATGGAAAAATATAATGTAATGTTAAGACGATTACCTTGCTAGAACAGGTGCAAGAGCTTTCGCAGTGTGTGACCTGAGAACACATCAAATCGCAGAAATCCGAAAGTAGGAAACGGAAAACAAAAAGTCTCAGGCATAATTCGCCAGGACAAATACAGGCGAAGAAGTTTCTAGTCTAATTAAGCTTAAAAAAAACTCATTCTCTTGACTGGACATTGCCCAGTGCGGCATCACTTCAAAAACATGACGGATGAAGCGGAAGACGAAACCGCAGTCGAGACACTTGATGTGCAATTGTCAGTCAAATTCTTAACTTCGTAAGAAAGAAAGACTTCTTGGAAATTAAACTAATTGTAGGGTTAGAACAAAGGATCAAAATTTGTCGCGGTTCTGAAAGGCGTATACATGTAGCCATTCGACCCTCCAGTAAACTAAGTACTTGGCATATTGAAAAACAAACAACGGAATCCTACGAAAGCTTCCACTTTGAACAAAAATTAGCAATTTCACTTTCTACTGAACATCAAAACTGCACCGTTACTCCATCAGCATCAGAATATAAGATTGTCTTGCAGCATGTAGTGGAGTAACTAAATTTAGTAGCAGCAGAATAAAAACCTGTAGGACTTAATGGTCACTGCCTCCTCTTACAAGTACTAAAATGCACCACAACCATTAATAATATCGCAACTGCCCATAAAGTTTACGGTCTCCATACTGCCTTTTCCAAATAATGATCTAATAAAATTTATTGACAAATCTACGGTTAACGACAGCGCCAGCGTGCAGTCGTTGCTTTAGAGTTTCGACTGATATCAATTACCGTTCAACTTACAAATTGTTTTTATATCCAGCTGTGCCTCACGAAAACGATTTGAAACCAAAAAAAACCTCCCTGCGACAAGCTGGTATAGTGTATAGTCTGCATAATTATTATTGTGTTGGGTGCATTAACAGTATCGATCGCTGGTGCATAAAATTAATGTCTGCAGGCTGGTAATCTCGTTATGTGCAGCATCAATCGGTTGAATAATCCCTGAATTTATATTGAACTCGGCAAATGAAAAACTCCCGTTTTTAAATCGTGTACTTCATAAATCGTGGGGAATTGCGGGAACATGTGAAAGCGAAAGCAGAGCCTCAATGGTATTGTGCTGTATTTTATATGCCGCCGAGACGATTTAATGGCTTGTGTGTGTCCCGCTGGATATCTAATGGAAACTTTGGAAGTTTTCTTGGATATTCGATTTGACAGAGGACCGAAGAAACTCGAGCGAGAATTACCTCCTGGAAGGTTATTGCCGGGTCGTTATGAAATCCCTGCTAGTCCCGAGGGAGATGACGACGTTAATTTTATGTAATTGTTTAATCGACTTCATTATTTGGCGCCAGTGTTTAATGGTAGGTGGCGCAGGAACTCCCGTACTCATCCTACTGCAAGGCAGTGGTTAGAAGAAATTGTAAATTGTAAATTTGTAACTGCATTGTAACTGTAAAATACTTTCCTTGGGTAATTGTATTTAAAATTTACAATCACTTTCACCAATAATCACTTTTCCAAAATTTTCAGCTTTTTTTTAAACTCCAAGATTTCAAGAGCAATTTTTAACTTCTACGCTCCGAGGAGCAGTTACTAGAATCATTGAAAAATTCGTAGCCAACAATTCTTCTATTTATGATTTTGTTATATCTTCGACCGTTTACAGAGCGTTCACGTTTTAAATTGTTAAAGCGGGGTTTTTTCGCGGACTTGCACGCAACTGAAACGTTTCAAATAGGGTCAGTGGTTGACTTTTATTCTATTTTTATTAAAATTTAACATTGTGGTTAAAATCCAGCTAGTAAATTCGAGTAAATTCCATGCTACTTTAAACTTTAAAATACAAACGTGACAAAACACTGTTCTCGTCTTGTGTAGTCAAGAGGTCTGACTGAGTGAGTCTGAGGCTCAAGGCCAAAAGAGAGGGCAAGACGTGAGGAAGTTTCGAACGTATACAGTCGTGGTACCTTTAGCGATAACCTGATCATATGGTTGGTTCACGATCTGTACGTTTTATTTTGCATTTTGCATTTCTATATTTACAAATTCTGGGCTAAAGTAGAAATTTCTCCGAGATTGACAATTCTTAGTCTTGCTTGCAACTGGACGTCCTGTATATGTTTTTCTTACTGGGCCATGTTATAGGATTTAGGATAACACAATCTACTTGGTAGAGTCAATCTATATCCAGCTACAAACCTGTGAGCCATTTTCGCGTGAGTGGATATTCTACTACAAATGTTTCCTCTTCAACGCCTTCGGTTAGCATGCATCAAGTGATAGTTGTTATAACAAAGTTTTCAACTAGCCCAGGAGGATAAACTGATAAAGTGATAAACTGAGCAGCCATGTGACGTGTGTCTTACATAATATTCTCTTACGTGGTTGTAATTTCATAAATATTTTATATCTGCTTTGAGTTTCAGCAGCGAAATAAACTTCCTGCAGTTTAGTGCTTGTACTGATTACCCCTTTGTTCATAAAGGCATTATGAGCTCGCTAAGCCTAGATTCCGTTTCAACAGCTCGGCAATGGTTATATTTCAAAGAAAATTTTCGGGTCTACGGATATCATGGCTTTGCGGCCCTGGTGGATTATTAGATTACAAAACGGGCGGACCCCAGTCATAAGTGGTCGTTGGGTGCAAGATGACCACTATGTCGTAATCCTTATTAGTTATTACAAAAAATATAAACTTCACCTTGAATAAGGTGAGGGAGATCCGCCTGCCTGGAGAACTTACCTGAAAAAAAGATAAATGCAATTAGAGACGAAAATAAAGATAAACCCTACTACTGTTACGTTCCGCCGTAAAGCTAATAATAAAAATTGTACGGATGGCGCCTTTCAAGTCGTTTATTTCTAATCGTATATCTTGTGGATCTAAAATAAGAGGAAAGTCGAAATGGGGCTTTGCGTTACTGATGATATATAAAATGTGATCAAAAACTCTTCCGATCAAGTAGTCCTTGCCATGTGATACGTAGGGCGTAGCCTGTGGAAATTATCTGTTAACGTAACTGTCAGTTTTCATTTTATACTTGTATGCATACCTGAAACACCCTGTATATTTTTTAAAAACCACTTTTTTGTGATTCTGGGACCTTGAAACGTAAAGATCTGGTGTTATCTCAATTTGGAATTTTGCAGTGATTGCAGTAACCTCCCATTTTTATATGGTTGTAGGGAGGTGAATTAATTAAAGAGTATCGATCCATCATCTCGAATTGGGCTCAGATTTCAGCAGGAAAATTTTAAGTTCAAATGAAACAAGAGATGAAACTCAAAAAATTGCGAGTTTCATTTGAACTTCAATTTTCCTGGTGGAAGATTAATTACTCTCCGAAGACATAGAGCAGATCCGGATCTTTGTCCGCTCAGACTAGACGTGCCTAGACACAAAACGTAAACAACTCGCGATATTAATTACAGAAGTTTGGAATGAAGAGGTTTCCCCTCGGCGACCACTTGGCTGCGGTTGTAACAGCTCGTCCTAAAAATATGTTTGAACATTGCACATAGATCGATGATTACATGTGCGGCTTCAGTCCATACGGAATTCGTTATCCATTACAAGCATCCTGCTTCGAGGCAGCAAATTATTAAGAGATAAAGTGAGATTAAATTTGTGAAGCATATGTAACACTGACCATTGTTTTATCAAACTTCACAAACTAAATTATGAACAAGACGCCATCAAACACGTTATAAACTTACGATCCAATTTGAAACTTTGTTTCTATATCGCCGGGGCTTGGCTATTAGTTATGAGCTTTGAAAGACGTGTTTGCCTGCATTTATGGGGATATACGGCAACACTGAATCCTGAATCATTGACGAGATTTGCATTCTGCCAAATTATAAAACTGAAATTCCCACTGGGAGCAACTTTGCAACAAAATATAATCAAAAAAGATAGATTTTAGAAGCACTGCATTCGCCTCGTCCTACGGACTCACGAATAAATTTTTGTCGGGGTGTTTAGATTTGTTACAGAATACATCCCAGCCCTCGAACGAATGTAAATGCCTCTGGAAAACGCTCTGGTGCATAACATAAACATGTCGAGTAAAATCGACCGCCATATTCTGATCGCGTACAGGAAAAGAAAACATATTGAGAGGGAAAACTGCTGAACGCAACTGTGTGTGATCCAACACGTGTGCTCCCTTGATTTCGTCCAGGTAGGCAGAAACCGAAACAAAGATAAAATTCAAACGTGTCCAAAAACAATCTGCGTTTGACCGCTCAAAAGAGAAACAAAGGGCAGAGCATTCACCCTCCGTGTACATTCATCCTTTATTTTTGGAAACCTGAAAACGTAATAATAATTAACAAAGCCGGGAGTTATTCCACATTGTACTTTGTAGCTTTGTGAAGAGGTAAAGACTTGCTGGCTCTGCAAATTATTATTCGCTTTTAATAAATTGCTGCAAGCCTTCCATCATACCAATTTAAAACAGCTCTTCCATGCAGTCGTCTAGTTTCAATATTGACTGCCAAATGGTTTTGACGTCTGCGTCCCACGGAGGCGTAATTAACAGAAATCATTGAGATGGAAAACCTTCCTGGGCCATTGGAACGCGATTCCTTTAAATTACATTCCTTACACGAAGAAGTCAATAAATATAAGATAAAACAGTAAACTTGGAATCACTTTCGCCTCTTTATCGATTGCCAGTGTGCTTGCTCCGTTAAAATACTTTTCTCGTCGTCTTCTTCCCCTTCACTAAAACAACCTTCGTTTGCCGTTTTATTGCGCGGTTATTATTTATTGTTTGAAGGGAAAAACGTCAAGATACCCTACTAAGGGTGTCATAAAAACAGCGCCATTAGTGCTTCAATTCCTGGACAGTATGTTCACGGGAGAATTAGGGCGAATTGATGACCAAAAAAGTAAACAACATTTGGGGCTTTCAATCCAAACGGAAGGAAATCCGGATCAAATTAATAAATTGGACCAAAAATTCAACCAAAAAACTAATCAGTACTCACAAAAAACGTTTTAACCCTCAGTTTTACCGAGATGGCCGGTCAGCGTATTTCCTAAATACAGGGTGATCCAATGAAAAAGAGCCACCCCAAATATTTCGTAAACCAAATAAAATATTCAAAAGTTGCATTGAAAGACGAGCTGGTTCTGGGTCTAGAAATCCTGCAAGTTTCGGCTGTAACTTTTGAACGAATGAATGGATTCAAACCCTTTCATTTGATCAGTATCACAAAGGGCCCTAATGTAATTTAAAATTTGACCATAGAGGGCGCTAGAGTTGAACAAATCTCAAAAATTGTTACAGCGTTAGATTGGCAATGAAACTAGCTTTCAAATGATGTATCACAATGGGGGTTGTCATTTAAAATTTTGAAGTGGAGGTAGGTGGGGGTTAGGGGGTGAGTTTTGAAATTTCGCCAAGCATGGATTTAAGTGTTCCCCTCCAAATAAAAATAGACCTGTCCGAGCGAATTTTCATATTTTATTTGGTTTATGAAATATTTGGGGTGGCTCCTTTTCATTGGAACACCCTATATACATCACCACAGCACATGCCACAACCACAACACGTCTGATTGGTCAGTTCAAGATATACTCGCACACAGCACTTCTTATAAAATATACTGCATTACAGCGCCTTTAGGAATGTAAAGAAAAAACTACAAACGGAACTTAAAAAATCATACAATTTTACGATTGCCCTCGCGATTGCCAATTCAATGAAACTCGTTGGAACTTTCATATATTTTTTTGACAAAAACTTGCTCAAAATCTATAGAACCTAGAAAATGTATGTAATATGTCCAAGGTATTCGACTGACATATGTCAAAATACCTATAAAAGTTGAATTAAAATTACATGAATCGTAAAAAAACGAGTTATTTGGGAATTTTTTACAAAATCTAATCGCCTTCAAAAAGCCTAACTTTTTTCTGACCACCAAAAATTAACAAAAATTAAAACTGCACACCTTATTATTCACCTACATAAAGTTTTATTAAATATACTCGACCTTCTTTGCTAACAATAAATATCGTAAAGACGTGAGGTATAGAGACGTCTTGCTGTAAATATGTATCACGCTAATAAAAACACCCTGTATCACATCACAATATTGAAATATTTTCAGGGAGTAACCGCAGAGGGTGCAATCGATATATTCCCACTCAGCTGTGCAGTCATCCTATACTCGTGGAGGTAAAGGATAATACGAAAGATAATAGAGAACCAACGGCTCTGCATGTCGCAGATTTAGTGGAATTTATATTCTGTTCCTGGATCCTGGATGATGTCTGCATAAATCTCACCATCTTTTCAAAAAAAAATAAATGCTCGAGGAAGTTATGACGCGAGTTGTATCTGCAGCCAGGAAACCGTACTTTGCTTTTCTTGCTTATTTTAAGTAAAGTTCTTGGAATCTTGTTGCGACATGCCACTAACTTCATGGGAAAATCAAGTGAAGTTTAGAGGGATGTTTTTTGACAAGTTTGGATTGAACTTGACGAATTTCTAAATTCAGTAACCTGCTCAAGACGTAAAAAAATGCAAATGCTTCTAGCAATAAGTACTGTAACGAACCAGTCCACCAATTTTATAATAATGGTACAAGGACTATGCCTTGTAAATTGGTGAACCGTTACTTGCTCCCTAAAAATTCATTTTTTATTTCCACCTCCTGATTTTTACTGTATCGAGGAACATTCCAATAGCACACCGAGTCAACAGAACTTGCAAGAAGATCAGAAACATCCCTCAAGCCCCATCAGTGCAGTTGCAGGTCATGAATTATCCGAAGTCAACGATCGTAAACATCTAAGTAGCCATGACATTTTAATTTTCATTCAAAATATCCAAATTACACCTACGATTCCTCTCAGATGTGGGGGGACACTTAGTAGAAGCTCTCAGGTTATGATTATATGAAAACACACGACCGACAAAGCCTATAAGAGAGAAAAAGTGTTAAAGAAAACGAAAATTCCACATAACCTCACTTTTAGACGTCACGCCGGAGTGGCAATTGTTGCTACCAGTTTAATTGTTGTTAATAATAGAGGGCGCCCACGGAAGCTTTCACGAATACTCCGGAGCGGAAGAGGAGATAAAAGATCCCACACCAAAAACCATCGTGAGAGTTTCTCATGCAGTGAAGGTGTGGGGAGCTCTCACTACGAACAGTCTTTCGGACATCCCATTCCGTCTAGCACTGTTATCCTTTTATAAGGACATACCGTAAAGGTAAATACCGCGCTACATTCAATTATTTGATTCTGAACAGGGCAAAACCAAGACCTCTTCAATAGGATGCAAATGATTTTAAGTCAACAGGTACAATTACGCATGACCATGATGGGCTAAAACGACAAGTGACAGGCCGGGGTTGAATGACAGCGGTGTAAGAAGTAACGCCAACGGTGGAAAATAGAAATCCCTAGATGTATTTTTGTTCTTTTGTTTTATAGCCGCCTTTTGTTTGTAAATAAATTATTTTTGTTGATAGGCGTCTATTATTGTGCAGTGCCGAAAAAGAATTTGTAAGTACCGCAAAGCAGCGAGCGTAATGAGTTAAAGCTAGTACAGCGAGATCAATTTAAATTATTGGAAAGAGCCTGTTCCTTACTCACTCCCTCTACCAGCAAACCTGAGCTAAGCTGAACCAGGCAAAGTAGTGTTGTCGCAGAAAGTGTCGTTCTCTCACAAGTTAAGAAGCATCTCTCTCATTTGTATTTCCCTCTCTTAGTCCGGGAATAAAAATAGACTAAGTGGCGCTCAAGGTGGACGTCTTGGTCGAGGGGATCAAGGCGAGTTGTTTAAATGTTTCGAGAGTAATTCGAGAGGAAGGGTTACTCCGAAAGAGGGTAAGGTCAGTGGGACCGTGGTAATTAATAATAGAGAGTATAAGAGAGAGAGAGAGCGGGATTTATGTGACAGCGCGAAATTATTATGTTAGCACGCCACGTTTAGAGCAGAATCCGAATGACAGGTGTCGAGTCATGAGGAGTGGCGGACCGTCAGTTGCGACGAGTTGAAGTCTGTCGCTTTTGGACGAGGTGTGTTACAGTACCTACTACAATACTTTGCGTAATACCTACAAATAATGCTATACTAAAATAATTGGACTTGTCGGAATATAGGCAATTCAGAGCTATAATTAATTAAAGCGTCAGGAATTGATTAGGTTATGGGTCCAGTTTAAGATTCAGACCGGGAAGTCTGTAAAATTTCACTTTTTCCGAAAAAATCAGACGCCAAGAGATAGCCCAGTAAATGAAGACCTGAATTTGGCAAATAGAAACAAAAATTAGTGCAGTTCTGTAAATTGGACGAAGTTGTAGCGCTTGAACAATTCTATTTAACATACTAAAAGTCCCCTAGGATGGGGTGTGAGCTCGAGCCACTGACATTAAAATTTAATCGCTAAATCGGCGGCTAAAGCAGTCTATTGGTCCAACGATCTCATCCCCCTGAATTTGGGAAGTTATTCTCAATTAAGAAAGTCTCCAATATTTCGAGCATCATAAAGAGAAAAAGTTCCCCTTTTCAATGACACCAAACTGTGCCTCTTCGCCATGATGGTGGCTCGAGCTCACACCCCATCCTTGGGGACTTTTAGTATGTTCAATAGAAGGGTTTAAGCTACAACTTCGGCCAATTTACAGAACTGCAGTAATTTTTCTTCTTTCTTTAATTGACTGGGCTAAGAGGAAATCGCATCTTCTTTCTTGCTAATTCCACGCTGGGCAATCTACTGACAAAATAAGAGCTGTGAATTCTGAAGCTCAATCGGTTCTGGTTCACATAAGGTTCACATTCAGTTCGTTTTTTTAATCATGGCCACTGTCATCGCGCTCTGTTGACCCGAATGAACTAGTGCCATTGGTTAACAACTGATCATTTCCTCTTTGTCGATTATTTCTTCCATTACCATATTTCGCAATATTCCAAGCAGGTCAATGTAAAACGACCAAACATTGAGCTTCCTTTGAAAGAAACAGATCAAGATAGGTTTGCATCACTCTGGTAAAACCAGAAGATTTCAAATTCCCCCAAGTTGTAAAAAAAGTCGTTGTTTAATTCTGTGAAATGCAAAATAATTAACTTCCTTATCTCTTGCCACTGATAAAGATGCCCTTGCTTGTGTTTGGTGAAAAATTTTATATAGCATCGTTCAGAATTATGTATTTCCTGACTGAACTAATTTTAACCCAAATCCATTATAAACTAATAATCGATTCATATCGAGTTCGATTCAAGGCATTAAAGCGCAACGTCTACGGATTATGGTATGACTTGCTTGCAAATAAAGCGATTACTTAATTATCTCTCAGTCACGTTCCGGGGTAAGCCGACGCTATCACGAAACTATAGCAACAAGACAGGCGATAAAAAACTATACATATATGATTGATTCTAGTTAAAACAAAGTTCTTGAAATTACACTTTGACTCACAGCTTTATCGACTGTTCCTAGAACGCTTGATGCCTTCAAGGAAGACCAATTTATGTGCGGAAGTTTGATTCGATATTAACCGTGACCTCTTCCAACAACTGGTAATCAGTTATCAGTGGCGTGTGCTTCGAAGTAAATTACTGCACTACAAAGAAAAATGCTCGAAGCTGGTATTCAAAAAACTCCTGGCACGTATGCTCGGACCGACGACAGCGCAAATTTGAAAAACAGGGAAACTTCGTTAATTAGAGGATCTCCTCTCTACGTAAAATAATTATATACTTGACACGTGCTTTAAATCCGAACAGACAGTTTAAAACTGCCCCAAAAATTTCAAGGGCTTTGTTGGAAGCAGCGACACACAATTTTATTTTTATTTTTTTTAATCATTGGTCCTACCTTTTAAGGTGTCGGACATGTGTTACAAAAATACATATATTTCATGTGGTTGTTCCCTTATTTTCATTTTCTATTGTCTTCTATCTTGAGCTGTTTTGTCTAACCTCGTTCCATCGTAAGCCTCTTTCTTCTGGCTTCATAAATTCGTCTCGTTATCCTGTATCTTCCATTCTGCCTCTCTTCTATTATTCTCTCGATTGATTTATCTCCAATTGGCTTATGACTGCCGTCTTCCTCATCCTGTCTCTTCTTGTAACTCCTTCTATTTTTCTCAGGAATCTCATTTCGGTGATGGTCTATGATTCACTGCCATAAATCAATGACAGTCTTACCACTTTCTTGCATACTTCTGTTTCTATCTTCTTCGGAACTTCTATTTTTCCAAGAAATGATGATCTCAGTGCATTTATATTCGTCCTGTTTTCCCTATTCTTTCATCTATTTCGCCATCAATCATTCCATTTACTCTTCATTGTGTCGTCTATAATTATGGAAAACAGAAGAGGGCTCAAGACACATCCCTGTTTTAGGCCTATTCTTGTTTCTTCATTTAACGTTCACACCTCATTCTTATTGTTTTTGTGTAAGGCCTTAATAATTTCTATCATACCTCTTTCTACTCCTCTTTCTTCTAAACTTTTCCAGACATCCTCTCGCCTTACACGGTCGAAATCCTTTTTCAGGTCAATAAAGCAAATATGTAGATCTCTTCCTTTTCTTATCATTTTCTCTCCTAACTGTCTTACTATAAATATTAAATCTTGGGTGCTCCTTCCTTTTCTGAATCCATATTGTGTGTCTTCTAGTGTCACTTCTAGTTTTTCCTTAGTCTTTTCTCTAGTATTCTTGTTAGTATTTTCCCTGGTATGCTGGTTAAAGTTTTACCTCTACAGTTTGCACACTCTTTCATGATCCTTTCTTATACAATGGCAATATTATTCCTGTTTTCCAATGTTTCGGTACTTCTGTTTTCCTTATGGCGTCGTTTAAAATGACGGAGCTTTTCTATTGCTGAATCCCCCATGAATTTTATCATTTCTATCTCTTCTTCTTTGGATTTCTTCTTCTGTGTCTTCGATTTCATTCCAGTCTGTGAGTTCTTTGAAATTTTGTTTCCATCTTTCCATTATGCACTTCTCTTGCGTTAGTATATTTCCTGTCTTATCTTTTACATTCTTCAATCTTGGAGTTTTCCCTTGTCTCAATTGTTTTAGTGCACCAAAGAACAGTTTTTGATTATCCGAATGGTTATTTCATTTTGTTTCCAAATTCTTCCCACGACTGTTACTTAGGGGTTCTTATCATCTGTTTTACTTCAGTTCTCGCTGTTTTATACTCATTGTAGTGTTCTTCTCTTTTTGTTTGCCAATATTTCTTCCATTTATTCTTCTTTTCTTGAACTTTATTTTGTATGTCTGATGACCACCATCTGCTTTTCTTTGTATATATATTCGTAATTTGTGTTATACTCCGCAAGTCTCTTTTGCTGCTCTTACTGTACTATAAAGAAAAAACCAGGGAAACTTTGTTAATTAGAGGATCTCCTCTCTACGTGAAATAATTATATACTCGACACGTGCTTTAAATCCAGACAGTTTAAAACTGCCCCAAAAATTTCAAGGGCTTTGTCGGAAACAGCGACATACTAATCCCCAAAAAAATAACTTGGCAGATCAATCTTGGAACGTTAGATGCAGGTCAGAGGAATTGCAAGAACTATTCAACGAACCGTTAGCTTTTACTGCCTCTGCAACCAAGAGGATAATAGCTGCACATTCTCAAATTTCTCGTAAATGCACTTCGGAATTGTTCTCGTTTTCGACAATAATATGGAAAAGGTTTCTCAGTCTGATTGTGATTAATTTTCGTCGTTAGCATACAATGACCAATATTTCACCGACCGAATCACAATGGAATGGATCTATTCACGTCGGCTTATGGAAGTGTATCAATCGAACGAAATGGAAATATGCACCTGGAACGGAAACTACGTTTTCTTCGTTTCAAATACCCATCTGACAAGTTACTTTCATTGTTGGATCGTTCCACATAATGTGGGCATTAAGGCAATTTTTTGAACTGGATCGCGTGTAGAAATCGATTTTGCATTTTGGTTTCTAGCAATTATTATGAAGTAGTGCAAGTGCTTTCCTACAGCCTGCATCTTCAGTGAAACGCCTGAAAGGTCGGCCATCGAATATAATTTCCGCAAAAGTGGAGATTTATATACAGGGTGTAATCGAAACCTTTAGCCAAACTTTACCAGTAGATTATTCTATGAAAAAAGTTCCTATGAACCTATGTCGAAAAATGCTTCCTAAGGGAGCTATGGCCCCTTAATAGGGCCACTTTGAAAGTGGTGTTTCTTCAAAATCTTAAAAACGGTTAAAAACAGTACCGTTAAAATACCGTCTTCTGCTCGAACATTTTTGAAAGTCGTTTTTTCTCAAATCTGACGCTAGATTCTGAAAAATTTAAGTTTCTTACGTAAAAATGCTATTCTTGCTTCCTATAGTCATAAAAATGCTTAGTTTTGAAGATGCAGGGTGTGCAAGTATTTAAATATTCAAAAATTTAAATTTTCTTCTCTTTATATTTTCATGCAAGCTCTACATAATTAAGATTTTCAACGTATTGATCATTCTGATATATTTAAAAT
The DNA here is from genome assembly GCA_963924575.1 of Pycnomerus fuliginosus. NCBI lineage: Eukaryota > Metazoa > Arthropoda > Insecta > Coleoptera > Zopheridae > Pycnomerus > Pycnomerus fuliginosus. The sequence goes on along the minus strand of OZ004624.1, from coordinate 18,021,936 downwards.
GTGTATTTATTAAAACGTAGTAGTCAAAGTGTCAAAGGTTTATCTTCTCCAATTTACGTACACCGATTGATGTTTTCCCTCGTGTTTTCCTGTTTTCTCAAAAACGGCTCTATTTAACCTTAATTAAAATCAGCTGTCAAGTTTTTCCGATTTGGAAGCTATAGTAGATAGGTTTTCAAGTGATATAATTTTGACGTAAGAATTTCTGTTTGACAATAATAAAATCAATAATTTGTTCCAAGAATTCCAATTTTGTCTGGAAAAATTTACTAAATCAACTCGAGTTTGCTCCAATTTTGCTCGTGACATTGTCATTCACAAAATTGTGAGGCAACAAACTCTCGTACAAAAATTATACAGGGTGATTCAGGGAGACCGTTCCTTAGAAACTTTTGGGGATCCACTTGTAGTAGAATTTTGAAATTTGGTACTAGACTACAATCGCTCACGTACACCAAAAATAAAATATTACCGGAAGTGGCCGCCATATTTGTTATTTTAAATGGAAAGCCCTCGTTTTAATTTTAGATTGGGATTCGTCTCTTAATTTTGAGTTTATCGCACTCACTTTTTGCCTACCCAACTGTCACCGTTTTTGACATATCGTTCGTTTAGAATTACACTGTCGTATGTTCACTTTATGTCGTTGCGAGATAATGAAGGTTTGTAATTTGTGGGAACGCTATTTCTAAACTGTTACATGCAATAATTTAAAATAATAAATAATAATTAAAAACTTTAGTAAACCGGTAATAAATATTTTAGATTTTAGGTGCTGTAGTACCAAATTTCAAAATTCGTTTTTATATTTCACCTGTATATAATACACAATTTTAAGCATACAGAGCGTTACAGAGCACTCTTTATGTGGGAGAAACGTATACCAAGTTCCATCAAAATATCTCTCCTACCTATAACCTTGGAAACTAAGCACTTTAAGACATTATATGTTCATAGGAATGTTTTTCGTCTTAACATAATGTGAAGAATCACCCCCTGAAGTGTACTTAGGCAACATCCTGTAGATTTATCCACCCTTAACCTGCGACTGTTGGTCCAATCACAGGTCACGGAAAAGTTCCACGCGAATGAACACACACATGCATACAAATATCACAAGTACCTATACTATAAAAACGCGAACAAAGGTGGAAATCGAGTTGGAAATGGAATCGGGACAACATTGCCATTCATGAGCTCTAGATTTATAAATGACAATACTCTCCATTGCGTCCAACGTCCACACTTTATTCAGATTACAAACTAACTTAATATTATCACTCACATATTCTATGGTCATTGTCTAAAGCATGTTGGTATATGGAAATCAGAAAGGCGAGCTAAGTGCTCCGTAAATCGGGTACTGATAGACCTACGTGTTTGCCCAACACATTTAACGTCACAAAGTTTTGATAATAGATTTCGTATATGCCAGGCTTTTCGGTATTCCCTACCTTATCTCAATTTGTTTAGAGTAAACTCAGAGGGCGATGAGGCAAAAAGTGAAATTCTCGCCATTTTATATTGTTCACCTTGTTAACAATGACGGGAGTCTGCCGAATGTACCAGATTCTTTCCTATAAACGTCAAATTCCAACTTTATATTTTGTTTATTATTTTTTAAGTACGTGCTTGGCAAATATGGATGGACACTTTTATGTCGTCTCTTTTCTTTACACTCTTCTCATCATTACTCATCTGATCACCAGACCAAGGATGAACGATAAACTTGCTATTTCGTTTTACAGTCAGCGGTTAGTGTTTCTCTCTTTGCCTAGAACTACCACTATGGATCTAAAATTACTTTCAGTGCTGAAGGATGCTATAAGAGAACTACTTACTACAGTCTAAACCTCTTTACAGGTATTACATTGAGATATAAAACATATTGGCCGACGTTTCCCTGTTTCCCACGTTTACGATACATCACAATTTACCAGTTATTTGTAACTCCATGCCCCAATAAGAAAACGAAAATGGCAAACAGAGAAGAACACGACATCCATTACAGGCGACATATACATTCGGCGGAATTTCAATGCAAATTTATTAGAGCAGACATTGAAAACTCGCCCACACGATAAACGAAACAAAATATTGACACAACATTCGTTTTCATTTTATTAAAAAACAGACAGGAAGAAAAATTGAAAACGACCAGGTATAATTATGTGAAAAACGGAATTTTAAAAATCAATACGCGGTTATCCGTCCGTTTGGATTACAGCGTTTTTCCTCTCGGGAATTTGCATTTGAAAGTATTCTTTGTTTCATAAATTCATTTCTCGGTCCGGATCGATCGCGGGGACACCTGGTGCGACATCTAAAAGAGATGTGCTTCCGGTTTGATAATTGCACGGGACAAATACAGGCAACGGGTTTCACCTGGTACATTTGCATTTCGTATTTTTAATTTCCATTGCTCGGGACATGCAACAGTAACTCAGTGCTGCTGATAAACTTTTACAAGGGAAATAACTCATTTATCATTCTTCAGTCCTTGATACGTGTTCTGGTTGTTATTGATTGCCGCCTCCATTTGAAGATTGCCAATTGTTAACCTTGATCAAGTCATTTTTTGTTAAAACTAATTTCACGCCGCGGTTGGTTTATTTACAGGTGAAAACATACCGAAATTGAATTTACAAATTCAGTTTGATCTAACGCCTTCAGCTGTTTTCGCAATACTCAATACCATCAGTTACATAATTTTCCATCGAAATCGAAAGCCAGAACAGAAAATCCATCCCATCTTATTAAAATATATTTGGTTGACATGCTGTAAGTAGCAATAGCTTGATGAAAAGTCACCAAGATCGCTACAAAACAACAAAGAATACCCCTGAAAACTATACACCAAAATCACTAAGTAGTTAACCCCTTGGAGAAAAGCAGTTTAAGATTTGGAAAATTAAATATTGGCAACTAACACTGACAATGAAGTCGGCAGTGAAAGTTGAAAGGCACGTCGAGACTTTACTGATACCCACAGATTTACATCTCACTACTAATAGTCTCCACGTACTTTCATGGCCGACGTGATGTAAACGCTACTGTGGTCTTCCCCCAAGGCAGCCTAAACACAAGATATTCACTTCTCAAAGATTGTTAAGAGGTTAACCACAAGGTAAATTAGTGTACACTAAACTGAAAATTACTAAAAATCACCAACCGCCATAAAATAGCAAAAAATACCTAACTCCCCAGAAAACACTGTACAGCGAAATCGCCAGGTGGTTAACTCCTCGGAGAAAAGTGGTGATTTGGAGGAAAAAATGTTTTTCTTGATTGGTAACAGTGACTCCACTTTTAGTTAAGTTGGCAATTAAGTTGAAAGCGAGGGGTTGGCCACCCACGAAAAATGTGTAGGGACATCAATTTCCAAAGTTTCCCATTAATTTCCACAATATTTCTCATGAATGTACACCAATTTCCAGGTGGTCAACCCCTCGCCTACTTAATACATGTTTTGAAATATGGGATGTTTAAGTACGAAAGTTTTTCGTTTTTTGTTTATTATTTTTATTTTGAGAAATTTCAAGGCTTTTCGGAGGAATTTTGTGGTATTTTCGAGGAGTTTTGACATTTTATGGCAAGTAAGAGGAATATTTTGGCAATAAAAAATATTTCTGTGGCATTTTTGTAAAGGAAAAATTTTTTGTCCCTCAAATCGAACCGTGGCTAACCCCTCGCAAAAAAAGCAAAAAATACCAAATTCCCCAGAAAACACTGTACAGCGAAATCGCCAGGTGGTTAACTCCTCGGAGAACAGTGATGATTTGGGGGAAAAAATGTTGTTCTTGATTGGTAACAGTGACTCCACTTTTAGTTAAGTTGGCAATTAAGTTGAAAGCGAGGGGTCAACCACCTACTAAAAATGTGTAGGGACATCAATTTCCAAATACTTTCCGCAGTGTCCAAAGTTTCCCATTATTTCCACAATATTTCTCATGAATGTACACCAATTTTCAGATGAACAACCCCTCGCCTACTTAATAAATGTTTTGAAATAAGGGATATTTAAGTACGAAAGTTTTTCGTTTTTGTTTATTATTTTTATTTTGAGGAATTTCAAGGCTTTTCGGAGAGATTTTGTGGTATTTTCGAGGAATTTTTGAGAAACTTTGAGGAATTTTGGCATTTTATGGCAATTAAGAGGAATTTTTTGGAAATAAAGGCATTTTTGTAAAAGAGGATTTTTTTGTCCCTCAAATCGGACCGTGGCTAACCCCTCGCATTTTGACCAAAAGCATCCTAGAGAGATCCAGCTTAAGATTGTTAAGAGGTTAACCACAAGGTAAATTAGTGTACACTAGGCTTAAATTGTAAGAGAAGAAATTGAAAATTACTAAAAATCACGAACCGCCATAAAATAGCAAAAAATACCTAACTCCCCAGAAAACACTGTACAGCGAAATCGCCAGGTGGTTAACTCCTCGGAGAAAAGTGGTGATTTGGAGGAAAAAATGTTTTTCTTGATTGGTAACAGTGACTCCACTTTTAGTTAAGTTGGCAATTAAGTTGAAAGCGAGGGGTTGGCCACCCACGAAAAATGTGTAGGGACATCAATTTCCAAATACTTTCCGCAATTTCCAAAGTTTCCCATTAATTTCTACAATATTTCTCATGAATGTACACCAATTTCCAGGTGGTCAAACCCTCGCCTACTTAATAAATGTTTTGAAATATGGGATATTTAAGAACGAAAGTTTTTCGTTTTTTGTTTATTATTTTTATTTTGAGGAATTTCAAGGCTTTTCGGAGGAATTTTGTGGTATTTTCAAGGAATTTTGACATTTTATGGCAATTAAGAGGAATATTTTGGCAATAAAAGGCATTTCTGTGGCATTTTTGTAAAGGAGAAATTTTTTGTCCATCAAATCGAACCGTGGCTAACCCCTCGCAAAAAAAAAGCAAAAAATACCAAATTTCCCAGAAAACACTGTACAGCGAAATCGCCAGGTGGTTAACTCCTCGGAGAACAGTGGTGATTTGGGGGAAAAAATGTTGTTCTTGATTGGTAACAGTGACTCCACTTTTAGTTAAGTTGGCAATTAAGTTGAAAGCGAGGGGTCAACCACCTACTAAAAATGTGTAGGGACATCAATTTCCAAATACTTTCCGCAGTGTCCAAAGTTTCCCATTATTTCCACAATATTTCTCATGAATGTACACCAATTTTCAGATGAACAACCCCTCGCCTACTTAATAAATGTTTTGAAATAAGGGATATTTAAGTACGAAAGTTTTTCGTTTTTGTTTATTATTTTTATTTTGAGGAATTTCAAGGCTTTTCGGAGAGATTTTGTGGTATTTTCGAGGAATTTTTGAGAAACTTTGAGGAATTTTGGCATTTTATGGCAATTAAGAGGAATTTTTTGGAAATAAAGGCATTTTTGTAAAAGAGGATTTTTTTGTCCCTCAAATCGGACCGTGGCTAACCCCTCGCATTTTGACCAAAAGCATCCTAGAGAGATCCAGCTTAAGATTGTTAAGAGGTTAACCACAAGGTAAATTAGTGTACACTAGGCTTAAATTGTAAGAGAAGAAATTGAAAATTACTAAAAATCACGAACCGCCATAAAATAGCAAAAAATACCTAACTCCCCAGAAAACACTGTACAGCGAAATCGCCAGGTGGTTAACTCCTCGGAGAAAAGTGGTGATTTGGAGGAAAAAATGTTTTTCTTGATTGGTAACAGTGACTCCACTTTTAGTTAAGTTGGCAATTAAGCTGAAAGCGAGGGGTTGGCCACCCACGAAAAATGTGTAGGGACATCAATTTCCAAATACTTTCCGCAATTTCCAAAGTTTTCCATTAATTTCTACAATATTTCTCATGAATGTACACCAATTTCCAGGTGGTCAAACCCTCGCCTACTTAATAAATGTTTTGAAATATGGGATATTTAAGAACGAAAGTTTTTCGTTTTTTGTTTATTATTTTTATTTTGAGGAATTTTCGGAGGAATTTTGTGGTATTTTCGAGGAATTTTGACATTTTATGGCAATTAAGAGGAATATTTTGGAAATAAAAGGCATTTCTGTGGCATTTTTGTAAAGGAGAAATTTCTTGTCCCTCAAATCGGACCGTGGCTAACCCCTCGCATTTTGACCAAAAGCATCCTAGAGAGATCCAGCTTAAGATTGTTAAGAGGTTAACCACAAGGTAAATTAGTGTACACTAGGCTTAAATTCGCTTAAATTGTAAGAGAAGAAATTGAAAATTAGTAAAAATCACCAACCGCCATAAAATAGCAAATTCCTCAGAAAACACTACAGGGAGGAAATCCCCAGGAGGTTAACTCCTCGAGAAAAATGGTGATTTGGAGGAAAAAATGCGAAAAAATGTATTTCTTGATTGGTAACAGTGACTCCACTTTTAGTTAAGCTGGCAATTAAGTTGAAAGCGAGGGGTTAACCACCTACTAAAAATGTGTAGGGACATCAATTTCCAAATACTTTCCGCAGTTTCCCATTATTTCCACAACATTTCTCATGAATGTACACCAATTTTCAGATGAACAACCCCTCGCCTACTTAATAAATGTTTTGAAATAAGGGGTGTTTAAGAACGAAAGTTCTTCGTTTTTTGTTTTTTATTTTGAGAAATTTCAAGGCTTTTCGGACGAATTTTGTCGTATTTTCGAGGAATTGAATGGAATTTCCGAGGAGTTTTTTGGCATTTTTGAGAAACTTCGAGGAATTTTGGCATTTTATGGCGCAATTAAGAGGAATTTTTTGGAAATAAAAGGCATTTTTGTAAAGGAGGAATTTTTTGTCCTTCAAATCGAATCGCATTTTGACCAAAAGCATCCTAGAGATGTCCAGCTTAACGTGTTTGCTTATGCTTACTTATTTAATTTTAATTAATGGTGCAAGTTCATTCTTGCAAAACATAATTCCAGCTACGGTTGTTTTGTTGCAGCCGTTTAGACACTTCCCGTGCAATGAGAATGACGGGAATTCCCTATCAGCACCGATAACGCCAACTCTGTAATACATTGTCGACGCAAACACACAGACGTGTTGTGGAAATGATCGAACCGCAACCGATGTCAATGTCTCCATAATATAAAAATAGCTTCAATAATGTTCCAATGAATTATAAATTAACGTCCACTTGGATTGTTGTTTTCCACAATAAGTACGATCGCTTTATTTATACTTATACCCGACTATTAAAATAACGTGAACTGTATAGTTTGGACAAGTTTCCTAAAGAGATGAGATAAAATTTAAAATTTTTTAGCAAAAGTTTCTTGAAGCAATTTTATGATGAAAATTTGGAGAGACTTGTTCTGATTAGAGCATCTAATGTTTTGAACATAAGTCGACAAATTTCTTCAACCATAAAATTGCTTCAAGAAACTTCGAGGTAAAAACTGGTCGCGTTATATTTGGCAAGATTATTTGCAGAACCATCATCATAAGGTACCATTTTCATTTCACATACTGAAATTTTGAAAATTGGATGCTCAACGCATAATTGCAGTTTGTTTGATTCAACTTAAGTGTGGTTTTTGTGAAACGACAAAATATCATAGCTTCTTTTTTGAGCAATTTAATAGATTAAGGGATATGAGAGATTAGAAATTATTACTTCCAAAATGATAGTAAATCACATAACACGCCTGTTGTTAGGTAGGTAGGTTTCGAGGTATCTAAAAAAGCAATAAAAATAATAAAACACACTTTTTTAGCTGCAAAATACCCATCATACTGAAAACTTTTGTAAAATGATTTTAAATGACATTTCACAAACGTCATTGTGACAGCGATTAAACGCGAGTATGATTTAATCGCTTATAATACCACAAGTGCATGCTAGTTAACCGGTTAAATTTTGAAAATGATTACGCAAGCTTGTTGCCGGTTGTAAAATAATGAGAACTAAGTTGTCATTTATCATCTAATTAATGAAAACTTCAGTAATTATTTCTAAAATTTAACCGATTGCAATAGCGGATGCACGAGTGGCATTCGGTAGATTATTTCGTAAATTAAACTTGGGTCTGGCCGAGAGAGTGAAGTATCTGGGAGTAATCCTGGATCCGAAGCTTTCTTGGACAGACCATGTAGAGTCACAAACAAAGAAGGCCTGCGCGTCCTTATGGATGTGTAGGCGTTTCGCCGGCTCCACTTGGGGACTAAAACCGCAAGTGGCGTACTGGTTATACACAACCGTCGTGAGGCCTCTGGTCACGTATGGCGCCCTGGTCTGGTGGCGCTCCACGGAACGCGCTAGTACCAGGAGTGCCCTCGGGCGAGTGCAAAGGCTGGGATGCCCAATGGTGACCGGTGCTATAAGAACAACTCCCTCAGCAGCCTTGGAGGCGATCCTGGCCCTGGAGCCGCTGCACCTCAGAGTGCAGCATTCGGCCCGGGCCTCAGCCTTCAGGTTGCAGGGGATAGGAGAATGGCGAGCGGGAAGTGAGGGACATCGAAGTGCACTCGCTCTACCGGGCGCGGATGAGGCTGTCTTGCAAATGCGCAAAGACAGGATAGAGCGTCGGTTGCGCTTTAATGACCCATATACAACCAGGATCCCCTCTAGGGAAGACTGGGGCGAGAAGGGAGAAAAATTGCTCACACCGCGTGGCTTAGTCTGGTACACAGACGGGGCCAAAAACGATCTGAGCACCGGCGCAGGATTCACTGGGGGGATGCCAGAGGGACGAGTGAGCGTACCTCTTGGCAAGTACCCCAGTGTAATCCAGGCGGAAATATACGCAATTCTGGTGTGCGCTGAGGAGAACCTACGTAGGGGCTACTCTGGCAAGTACATCTACATCTGCAGCGACAGTCGGGCGGCGCTCGGGGCTCTGAACTCCGTGGAGGTGAGATCCGGCCTCGTTAACGACTGTCGAGACGCATTAACGAAGTTGGCTGGAAATAACAATTCGGTCAACCTGGTTTGGGTTCCTGGGCACTCAGGAATCGCTGGCAATGAGGTAGCTGACGAACTGGCAAGGGAGGCATCGAACATGCCATACCCGGGACCACAACCAGCACTCGCTGTGACGGAGAGTGCGTTGCGGAAGGAGCTAGGAAACTGGCTCAACAAGCAATTTCACTCACACTGGGAAAATGCACCGGGGATGAGGCAAGCGAGGGCCTTCATTTCTCGGCCCTCCTCGCCAACAGCCCAACGGTGGTTTCTCCAGTTAAGCCGAGAGCGGCTAAGGAAAGTCGTGGGCGTCCTGACTGGGCACTGCGCACTCAAACGACACCTTCATCTAATGGGACGTTCTGAGGAAAGCACTTGTAGAGTGTGCGGAGAAGAGGAAGAAACGCCTCTTCATTTGCTAACCGAATGTGGCCCGCTCGGTCACAAAAGGCTTAGGGAACTGGGGGCTGCATACCCAGCCCCTGCGGAAATATACTCACTCTCTGCAGCGGATGTACTGGCCTTCATGGAAGGGACGGGGCTTCTGTAGAGAAGAGGTTGCAGTGCGGGCATAATGGATCTTAAGGTCTGAATGCAGCGGACCCGTAAGGGAACGCACCGCAGAATCGAAATACGAAAATACGAAAACTCTATTTTGACAAAAGCAAGATCTTTTAAACCGGGGTTGCCTATACTCAAAAGTCCAATAAGAAGTTGTAAACGAGCCTTATAGTTCATTGACGTTTGAGGTTAGGGAATATCCAAACAAAATGTCATTTTTAGATTATATCCAGAAGAAATCAGCGTCCTTTTTGTCCAAAAACACCTGAAAATGGTTTGTGGAAGGAAGACATTACGTGCGTGTAGGACATGTGTCTGGTGGTCATATTTTTGGACATCAATTTCTCATAATTTTACGTGGTGATGTAAAACAGTGAAAAAATCACGTTCAAGATCAAGTCGTCGACGAAACGATTAAATGACTCGTGCAAACTGCGATAAAATGCATCAACCGCTCTTAAATGAATTTGATTTGGCAGAAGATTTAAAATAAGTCTCCCTGACTGCTTTAAAAGGTAATTTGGAAATAATCGCTGATAAATGAAACAGTAAGGTTCTGATTGGTCAATTTGAATTATTATAATTTTGCTATTGGTTACAATTGTAGCTATAATAGGTGATGGAAATAATCGAGGGAATAATAACATCGAGGATATGAGGGCCAGGCAACAACGGATGCATTGTTCCGAAATCAATCAAACAGATTTTTCTTTATCTCTACGACAGGAAACTTGAATCAACTGAAAACAAAACAAAAAGAGAAACAAGAAACCATCAAATGTTAACGAGTAAAACGAAACAGCGCATAAGAACAACACTCGGGAGGATGTCGATTACTAGACTCTAGAAAATGACCATAAAAAATGTGATTATGTGAACATTTGAACAAGGCTTCGATGCTGGACCAGATGGAAAGCATTGCCTATTATAAGTCTACAGATATAGGACGAATGGTGATTGATGCTGGTCCTATTATATTGCCTTCTCAATCTCAAGTTTACTCACGTTATTGGGTTTGCGATATTTATACGTGTTCATTCGGATAGGTTAAGCTGGAGGGTGAATCAGACCCCTAATATATTAATTACCGTGATTATTTTTTACATTAAGAATTGATCCAATCCAAACCTAGATTTTGTTGTGATTATTTTATACATTAAGTATTGAACCAATCCAAAGCAGCATTTAGTATACCAGTAACCAATCAAATCCTGATTACAATGGTAATACTACAACGTCAACTTGACACTACTTACTCAATACTTTAATTTATAAAATAATCTGCAAAATACGATTCGTATACAGTTTCTTGGTTGCCTTGTTGAGTCCTCATGGATGCACTACTTGTCAAATGGTAGATTTTTTCGGCCAAAGAGGACTCGGCGAAACTTTGGCTTTGATAATGGGCACTTGAGGTTCGAAACGCGTAAGCTTGTGTTTCCAGTGATAGTGTTCACCATTGTTTTTCCGTATGACGCAGCATTCTTTATTGAATTTGTAAAAAATGTTCAGCTAACTTGATGCACCAGAATCTATGGACACTCAGCAATCAACTTCTTTGAAGGTCACACAAGCTGCATCGAGGATGCACCACACAATCGTCATCGACTGAATGGCAGTCAGTCCTGATTAACCATTATGGGAATTAATCCAGGAAAAGCTTCCGGTTCTTCGGAATAGCTTCCACCGGTTTAACGTAATTGCATTTGGAGTCGATTTGAATAAGAGAGGACAATGCGTATATCGTTTCAAATGTGGGACAATACAATTATCAGTGCGTACACTGATTCACCAAGGACCAAAGAGAGAAATTTCTGCACTTGACGTGTCCGAGATGTACGGCATTTTTTGGTTTTGTTTTGTGGGAGAAAGTAGCAGATGTCCGACGTGAAACTGCCTTTTGAAAAGCAAGAAAATAATTAAACATTAAACCCGTCTGTTTTTAATTCTGCAGGCATGGCAAATGAAAAGAATTGTCTAGACGCTAGACGTCATATTTCAGTCTTTACGGTCAAAGGGTTCTGCGGAGGTCGATGTGAGTTTTCACTTGGTTTTTACTCTCTGTTGGAAACAACTCCGTTGTTATTATTTGCAAGTTTCGAACTCATCCAATTTGTTGATTCTCTCCGTGCATAAAAAATCCAATGAAAATTGAATCAATACCCGTTCGGCGCCCCCATAAAATTCGTTTCACAAAGGAAAAAAATTACCTAAAAACTGTCCGTTATAAAGCCAAAACCAACTCATTTGTATATTTTGTGTTATTGCAGGAAGTCACGAATTGATCATAACTCAGATGTGCTCAATAATTCAACGCGGACATGGAAACTGAATTTTCCGAAGTTATTGATTAACAGGCATTATATCCCTGTTCCGACTGCTCGGAAGTTACTAGAACTAAACTGTAAGGAACTGTCTAGTAGTTTCAATATTCTCCGCGTACGTAAAACCAGCAGACTTTCTAACGAACGCGGGGGTTGTTTATGTTTAAGTCAGGCTTTTTTCTGTTGGTTTGTAAACGGATTTTCAGTTCGGTCAAAATTCCTGTGAGTGTCAAAAAGGAAAAAGGATAAATAATGAACAACAATGATCCCTTCCAATCCAATCCACATTGTTACTGTTGCTTGACACCTCGATTGACACTGACAGGAATTTTAACGGAACTGAAAGCTCGTTTACAAAGCAACAGAAAACAAGCCCGATTCACACAACCCCCGCGTTGGTTAGAGGCAAACACACACCGAAATTAAGAAGTATTGGCCTCTGTTGCCAAGTTTCGCGTTTTCGGAAGAACAAAATATTATTAATTAATTGCTCGATTAACTGTCATAAGCCGTCTACGCTTGTTAACCTCTCCACAATTAATTTAAAAATGGGAGGTTACTGCAATTACTTCAAAATTTGAAATTGTGATAACACCAGATATTTTCGTTTCGAGGTCCCAGGATTACGAAAAAGTGGTTTTTGTTAAATGTCTGTGTGTATGTATGTGAGCAAGATTTTCACCAAATTTGACATGAGCGTTAGGTTTGACCCGTAGGTGACCTGATTAGATTTTGGTGGCAACGGCGAATGGCAAATGCATTTTTGGCATATCAACTATGAAATTTAACAGATTAACACCAACTTTTTCTATACGAGCAAATGAAAGGCCTTCAAATTCTGTTTGCAAAAATGATTTCACACTTAGTGCCCTTATAGCATCATAAAATCTAAAAAGTTTCCAAAAATATAGTCAAACCTAGTGCCATTCTAGCCGAGGGGTGATCCGCAGGCCGGAATCAGTGTACATTTTTCGGGAATACACCGGGAATAGATGGGAATACCCGGAATACTCTGGAATAGTTGGGAATAATTGAAAATTTCCCTGCGATATATTAAAATTTATTAATTGGATGCGTGTACTTTAAAATAAATCAAAACAATTGGAGAACAATTTGTAGGAATAGGTAGAATTACCCTGAATACATCAGAATAACGCGGGGTAGCTTCGGAAGCGCCTGCGAATATTAAGGTTAGCAAATCTCGGAATACTTGGGACTCGACTTGGGAATACACCGGAATACATGGGAATACTAGGAATACACCGGAATACTCCGGAATATTGATGGAGAAAATTGGCGATTATCTACATCGGAATACCGGAATAGATTTAAGTCGAGTTTCGGAATAGCTTCGGAATACATCGGAATACTGGGAATACTTGGGTATTCCCGGAATCAGTGTACGTTTTTTAGTCTGCGGATCACCCCTCGATTCTAGCAAAAAAGTTAGAAAGATGAAAAACCGCAGAAAAAGATTGCTGGATTGCAATTTATACAGGAAGTAAGATTGGATTATTTATACCAAGTGAAAAAGTTTCAGCCGCTTCCGTAGCTGCCCATTTTTTGACATTGAAACTTGTATTTTTATCTTTCATGTAATTCAACTTTAAGCTTCTTGTAATACTATTAATTTTTAATTACACAATCTATCCAAAAACCGGACCTAAATCGCCCTTTAAAATGTTTTTGCTTCTTCGAATATAACCATAAATATAAATATAGCCATAAAATGGAATACTGTAATCTGTGGTGTTACACTGTCCAGAAAGGTAGGATCCGAGGTAGGATCGCTACCACATACGTCGTAAATTTTTAAAATTGCTTATTGAAGCGAAATACTTAAAATCTAAAACAAAAACGGTGGATCTCAATCTTTGTTTATTTTTCGAATTATACCAATAATAAGAAAATTTTGACATACCTACCGTAATGGCCTATTTATCAAGTAATCAGCCACTTCACTAATCTCCCAAGCCAAGTTAGGTAATGTTTGAATTACCTAGCTTGATTGACTCAGATAAATAAATGCATTTATACATTTATTTATAAATGTGATCGCATCGAGGATCGCATTAAAAAACCCTATCGCGTATAAAAATATCCAAATTTTATTTTTTTAGAAAAATCTGGGGGGCTGATCACTCAAAAAAATTGTGTACAACTAATTCCAATCGGGAATTAATTCCAATAATTCCAGTTTAATTCCATTAATTCCATTAATTCCATTCTAATTCCACTAATTCCGATTTAGTTCCATTAATTCCAAACAATTCCATATTAATCCCAAATACCCGTGCGGTTGGGTGCCCATCGGGCGCGTCCCCGGGTGGTGGATAGGGGAATGGCCAGTCCGCTGGTTAGTTACGGCCATACGTGCAGACCTGGGGCTTAAAACCCTCACGTGTCTGTACCAAAGCCGCTACCGCGAACCAACCCCTCTGAGACACCGGGCGCCCTCTCAGAGTAATAGCCTTACCCTCATGCGCCGGGCTCCATGAGGGCGGACCGAACTCCCGGGGTTAACTGGGAATTTCAGACCAGATTTAGGAGGGTACCGGAGGCCTCAATGCAGCAAATGGGGTCGGAAGACACTCATAGCTGCTCTGAGACTTAGGGACCTAGCAGCCTGAACAGAGGGACTGGAAGACTGATACTTCTGTTATCTGTAGGGAGGGACAAAAAAAAAATAAAAAATTACCTCACGGTTGCGATAGGGATAGGCTGATAACTGGACCTATCAGATTTTTGTGACTAGGGACTAATTGTGACTGATGGGACTGAAAAAGACACCGCAGTTGCACAGGTACCGTGACACTGGCAGACCCTCAGGGAATGAGGGCGGACAGAATTCCCGGGGTTAACTGGGAATTTCAGACCAGATTTAAGAGGATACTGGAGGCCTCAATGCGGCAAATGGGGTCGAAGGACACCCATAGCTGCTCTGAGACTTCGGGACCTAGCAGTCTGAACAGAGGGACTGGAAGACTGATACTTCTGTTGTCTGTACGGAGGGAAAAAAAAATAAAAAATACCTCGCGGTTGCGATAGGGACAGGTTGACAACTGGACCTATCAGACTTTTGTGGCTAGGGACTAATTGTGACTGATGGGACTGAAAAAGACACCGCAGTTGCACAGGTACCGTGACACTGGCAGACCCTCAGGGACTGTGGCACCAACAACCAGTTGTGACTGATGGGGCTGTCCACCAGGAACCATCGGCCACACGGGGGGAAGATGTCTGCAGTCTGTACGGAAGGGTAGTTATAATAGTGCTGCGCAGGACGCTAGGGACTAGTTGTGACTGATGGGACTGAAAAGGATACCACAGCTGCACAGGTACCGTGACACTGGCAGACCCTCAGGGACTGTGGCACCAACAACCAGTTGTAGCTGATGGGGCTGTCCACCAAGAACCGTCGGCCACACTGGGGGAAGATGTCTGCAGTTTGTAACATAGAGGGACATAAATTGATACCTCAACTGAACCTTTTAAGGGTACACTTTAAGCTGCCTTCGACACCAAGAAACCAGTTGTATCCGGCAGGGCTGAAAAAGACCTGCCGGTTATAGTGGGTTCGCGGGACGAAGCTTCAACAAACTCCCTAAAGAGCAGAAGTACCCGCCGTGGTATAGCAAAGCGGGGTGGCTTTTCTAGCACCCGATTAACACTATTCAGTTTCTACAGCAGAAGTACTGGGTCTTTGCAGAACCGGGGTTAGTGATATAGGAAATGGATAACTGTCACAGTGCGGGCATAATGGACCATAAGGTCTGAATGCAGCGGACCCGTCAGGGAAACGCACCGCAGAACGAAATACGAATAATTCCAACTAATTCCAGCTAATTCCAACTAATTCCTTTAATTCCTGTTAAATGATATACTTATCAATTCCAAATAATTCCACTTAATTTCAACTAATTCCAGATAATTCCAACTAATTCCAGCTAATTCCAACTAATTCCATTAATTCCAATCTAATTCCATTCTAATTCCATTAATTCCATTCTAATTCCATTAATTCCGATTTAGTTCCATTAATTCCAAACAATTCCAGCTAATTCCAACTAATTCCAGCTAATTCCAACTAATTCCTTTAATTCCTTTTAAATGATGTACTCATCAATTCCAAATAATTCCTTATTAATTCCATATCAATTCCAAATAATTCCATAATAATTCCAGTTAATTCCAAATAATTCCAGCTAATTCCAACTAATTCCAGCTAATTCCAACTAATTCCGACTAATTCCAACTAATTCCATTAATTCCTTTTAAATGCCATCAATTCCAGAATAATTCCATAATTCCGGAATTAATTCCAAGCCGGATGTACAACTAATTCCACTAGTGATCAGCCCCCCAGAAAAATCCGTTTCACACAGTTCCCACGTTGGAAGAGACAGACATTTTTCAAAAAACCACTTGTTCGGATTACCCTAAAATGTAAATTTTTGATGTTTTTGCCGATTCGATTTTTCGATCGATCTACATAGGTACAACATTTCACCGCGGTTGGTTCAAAGTTGGATTATGTCTACTAACAGATGTTCGTCCAAACAAAAATACAAAGGTTTGAAGACGCAAATCTTTATTTATTTCGTTTTCGTCTACACCTCCATGCTCCATTTTCCCCCAATTTTTGACGGCCTTCAAACAGATGTAACCATGCACGTAATCGTGTACTTAAATATAGGGAATTAAGATTACATTAACGCAAGTAAAACGTAAAATTCACCAAATCAAAGAAGAAAGACGCTCGAATGGACATAAATGACAAAGAGGCACATAATAAGTAACAAGTAACAATAAAGCTGACATCAGCGCTCTCCATTAGCGCCTATATTAATCTAGGGTACGAACACGTAGAACGCTTGTTGCCGACGCTGGTCAGCCAGCGCTGATAAGCGACTGACAGATCTAGGGGTGCGATCATGTTGAACGCTTGAAAATAAGCGCTTGCCTTGCTTGTACTTATCGGCGCTGGTTATCAGCGCTTATTAACTTTAAGGCCGTTCATGTTGGATACTGGAAATAATCTTTTAACCTCGGCTTTAACCCTACTTTTTAAAACTAGAACCCCCTTCTCAACATGTCCTCTTCCGAAGATGAAATGTTTTTATTAGAAAATGTTGCCTTGAAATTACAACCACCACCCAAAAAGGTTCAGAGAGTTCACTGCATCAATCAAGAACGAAAAGTATTTGGAGAGTACCATCACCTATTTCCCCAGTTGAAGCAACACCCAGACAGATTTTTCAATTACATGATCAGGGAGATCAGGTGGTCAGTATCAACACTCATGTTGTCGCAGTCTACACCCCACCGTGGTCGCCACTCGCCAGCGTACTAATTACTTAAAGCGCCGGAAATAAATGTTTTGTCTATACTTGTTTTTTATCGCGCTTGTTTGTAGGCACCGACAAGCTCGGACAAGCTTTCAACATGATAGGACGCATTTGAATGTACATTACATTTATGCGAGCTTTTTTACGCTTATCAGCGATGGTTCACAAGTACCGGCAACAAGCGTTCAACATGATCGCACCCTAGGGTACGAACACGTAGAACGCTTGTTGCCGACGCTGGTCAGCCAGCGCTGATAAGCGACTGACAGGCGATTGGAAGTATTGCATAGTTTCAAGCCTGTCGGCGATTGCTGCCGGAGCCGACCGGCGAACAAGAATGTTTGAAACATTATTTTCCAGCTTCCAGCTTGCTTACAGCACATGCACATGACTAGTTTTGACAGTTAAGAAAGTGAAGAATGGTTGATTCGGAACAATTAATATCATTGGTCGCTAAAAGGCGGCCAATTTGGGACAAAAGAGTCAAGGAGCATTCAAATAGAATCTACGTGGAAAAATGCTGGAAGGAAATCAGCCTTGAAATGAAAATTTATAACCTATAAATTTGTGGGCTGACAAAATCATGTGTTGTTTCACAATAATTTCTTTATTCATTTATTAACGGACTATTTTCTAATAATTGTAATGGGCTTTCATTAATATGGAAGGCCTCATGAGTAATTACATTTTATTTTTTCTGTGCCAATGAGTTATATATTGTAAACTAATGGATTGTTAGCAAAATATGTGGTGAACAAGTCTCTTACACTCTTTGCTTGATTTGTGGGCCTTCCAAGTTGGTTTCCTTTTGTTGGCTGATGCAGGAACCACAGTTGTGTCTATTAAGTTGTGTTGTACCCCTTCCCTATCAATAATTGTGTTATGCAGAAGACATATGCACTTGATTATGTCTTCCACAATATCCACATCGGTTTCAATACTCTTTGATAGTAAACACCACTTTGCATATAATATTCCAAATGCACATTCGATCGACTTTCTCATTCTAGATAACCTCTGGTTATAATTTTCTTCATCAATACCTAGATTATTCCTTGCATATGGTTTAAGGAGGTAAGACAATAGTGGATATGCTTCATCCCCAACAAAAACAAATGGAGCTTTCACGTTTGTTCCTGGTAGCAATGCTGGTTCAGGGATGTCAAGGTCCTGTTTTTCTAGTAGATCATATAAATCAGATGCTTGGAAGGTTCCACCATCACTCTGTTTTCCATACCCACCAACATCGATGGTTGTGAACCTGTAGTTTGCATCGGCAACACCTTGTAGCACGAGAGAGAAAAACTGCTTGTAATTATAGAACATTGAACCAGTTTTATTTGGGCACTTAATGCGCACATGCTTTCCGTCAATTGCCCCAAGACAATTTGAGAAATTCCAGAGTTGGAAGATATCATGAGCAACTTGTAGGAAATCTTGTTTGGTTGGTACTGGCATATGTACAGGTTGAAGCTTGTTCCAAATAACTGAAATTACCTCTCTCACAATGTTTCCTACAGTCGATGAACCCACTCGAAAGCTGAAGGCTAAGACCTTGAAAGATGATCCCGTGGCCAAATATCTGGAAACATGTAAATTAAAATAAGTTATTTAAAAAAGGGTACTTGGGCAGTATTATGAAAATGGGGAACAAGAATTCTTCTTGTGAACGAACATATTCTATATCTTTTTCCTCTTTTTATAATTACAGAAGATAAACTAAAGAAGAAATGGAAATATTTGCGCGACCAGTTTGCCGCTGAATTATCAAAGATTAAACGCCCTCGGTCAGGAGATGAAGGTGGTGAAACGCAAACCAGCAAGTGGCTGTATTTTAAGTCCTTGTTATTTTTGAGGGATATCATTCAATCTCGACCCAGCTCTGGGAATCTGAGTAGACCTCAAAAGCGTAAAGAGCAAGAAGAGTCTCAACAAAGTACAAATAGTTCTATGGATGGTGGTGATAATGAGAAAACTCAAGATGAAAGAGGCTACGGCGAAGAGGTACAACCACCTAACAATGGTAATGATGAAAACCGACATAATCTTATAGAGGACGATCCAATGTGGATTCCCGAAGCAGAGGGTTAAGCGTCAGAGGACTGGGACTGACGATTACACCACAGAAATGTTGCAAATAGAAAGAAGAAAAGTGGATCTATTGGCTCAAAGAACCGAAAACCGAAAATCAAATGACAGTGAAGACGAAAACTTGCTTTTCTTCAAAAGTTTACTGAAATATATTAGCATTCCGTGACAAAATTCAGAAGATCGTTCAAGAATTTGCATATCCATCTCTGGAATATACCGAGTTGCAGCCGTTGCAGCACACCAGTGACAAGGCTTCTTCGACCTCACTGTCAACAACACAACACGTGCCAGTATCAGATAATGACCCAGCATTTATAGAGTCCTTGAGGTTTTGGGGACAAAATGAGTAACATAACCTATAAATGTAAGATTTGAAATAAAAAATTAGGTACCTTAAACAAATGACCAATCGTTCTTCTGGAAGTATAGGTTGACGGTGCCAGTTACACCAATTCTTTGACAACCCTCCTTCAATCTGATTCAAGATGTAATAAAATGTGTCCAATTCCATCCTCATGTACTTAAAGAACCTTTCACGATCCACTTTCAGCTGCGGAAAAAGATGATGGTACTCTCCAAATTCTGTCCGTCCTCGATTTATTCTATGAACTCCTGCTCTCTTTCTGCTTAAAATTTTAAAATGAATGTTGTCTAACAAAAATTGTTCGTCCTCACTCGAAGCACTCATCTTGCAACGCGAAATGTTTTAAACAAAATCTAGAGGGTAAATGGTGCCGGTTTCCAGCTTTTACCAGCTTTCTACGTGTCCACCCAACACGCGTACAAGCGCAGGCAGCAAGTGCTGACCAGTACAAGCAACAAGCGCGCTGATTTCCAGCGTTCTACGTGTTCGTACCCTACGTGAGAACTATAAGCATAATCGAGGGTATAATGAATGTTTCTTATGGAAAAAACAAAAGTTTGAATTCAATAACAAAATTGTGTGCGGTAAACATCCAGGAAATAAAAAAGGGATAAATCCTAGGTTAAATCGGTTATTGACGATGCACTTCCACATTAATCTAAAAACTTCTTGGAAAACTTCTCATTTAATTTTCGTTTTCACAATCAATTGGTTTTGGCGAGGGTTCTGGGCAGTCAGGATTCTCTCAGGCGCTTCTAATGTAAAACACTTCTCACTCAATAAAATAAAACTTTGTTGATAAATAAAATAAAACTCTGTTGATATAGGTATAGGTATCTTATGTATACGATTGATGATAGTTTAGACTGTTTGGAGTGTTTCGATGGACAATATGCTACCAAACAGTCGAGGAAATAGTTTGATGATGATCAATGATGATGGAATACGAAAGAAATTGCCGGAAAGATTTTCAAAAACTCCCAAAAAACATTTCTGTGAAAGGTTGCCTCGAAAGGTGTCCAGGTTCCTAAGTTTTCCATAAAAACCAGCGAGATCCCAAGAAGGTGACAAAGTTCTTTCTTTTTCTTCCCTCTTTTGGTCCTAAAAGAGAGACAGAGCTATGTATATGAGTATGTATATCGTTCGTGCCATCTCATCTGATGAAGAAGTGTCATTTTACCTTAACTTTAACCTTAGAGAATATCAAACTGTGCAAAAAAATTGTAAATGAAAAAAAATCATATTTAGCGGACTTTTGGAATTGAAGGTTATGTCCTTCATCCTCACTTTGATCCTTCAAAAAGTTATTGACGAGGTTATTGATATACACAAAAGTTATAGTGATAGTCGGATTGTACTTTTGTTTTGACTAGCATCGCATGACAAGAAAAAGAAGCCCACCAGGCAAGAGTTTTTTTCATCACTTGATCTGGATTTGATGGATGAAATAGAGGTTTTCTTTAGGACTATTTCGTGCCGTATTTAGTTTTCACTAATAAAAAATATAGAGAGACCGGAATAAGGCCTGTCAGGCACTTTTTCTGGTAACCTTTACCAGACGTGCTGACCAGTTTTGGGTTTGCGAGCTATACCACTATACATTTCTGAATGTTTCTGACATTTCCGCAGACATTTCCAAAGTGGACAACCTCTCGGCAGTTTACCTATAGGTCACTCGGTCGCACCACAAGAAACCCCAATTAACCTATGAAAATTCTTTGCGATAACTACCCCTAAAGACGTGAAAAATAAGTTCAGAAGTGAACACAAAAGGTCAAATACCTGCCTGCTCACCTAATGATGTTTACTCCGAGGCGAGCTCCGAGGTTTTACTCCAAAGTTTACTGGTCCGCCACGTGACTATGTTAATTAGGTAAATTGTTCATGATTCATAAGAATGACATGGCTCATTTAGCAGATTTTATGTTAAATATTTCGAAAGGTCAACGAAACATACTGGGAAACATACACGGTGATTCTGGTATGCAGTCATTACAGGGGTGATTCTTCGTCGCAAATATGAAGAAAAGTTCCTATAAACAAGAGTCCGAAAATCGCTCCTAAAGGTGCTATGGCCCCCTGAAAGGGGCGTCGAAAATTCGATTTTTATTTAGTCACTCATTAAGTTTTTCATACTATCTGACATTCCGTTCAGTTTTGTAATTTAATAAAAATACATCGATGTGGGGTGGGGTTATCTGCTCAAAGCAGATACCTCGTAATTAATAAAAATAAATTGTCCCTTCTTGATCAGACCGGTCAATACAGATAAATTTTTGATTCGACTTTTCTCGAAAACGGTTAGTGCTATGGAGTAACAATAAGAGGAGCGTTTTTATGTAGTTTTAGTCAGACAACCATATGCCGGTGAAGAAATGTCAAAAACTGGCTCATCAAAAAAATTGGCTGAAAAAATCCACAGACCCCCGTTTCGAACGCCCCTGGTAAAATTCGCTTTTTGCTGATAACATAATCTGACGGAGCTTATTGATATCAGATAGTGTGCAAAAACTAATCGCTTTAACCTAAACGGTTCCTGATTTACTCAATAATAACTAAATAATAAGTTTGGGTGCCCCCTTCCGAGGACCGTAGCCCCCTTAGGAGCGATTTCCTGACATATGTTTATAAGAATTTTTCTTCATATTTTTCGATGTAGAATCACCCCTGAAAATTAATGACTGCATACCTGAATCACCCTCGAGATCACCCTGTATATTATACGAGATATTATAACATTGTTCATAATGGAGCTCGTAATGGAGCCACTGGTTAATAATTAATTAAATAAATCTCGGACCATTCAAAAAACTAATAGACGACGCCATTCAAACAGTTTATAATCGATTTATAAGACAGATATACCGGGTGGTGCATTCAAGACGATCCAGTCTTAATAACATTTGAACGGTATAAGATATCGATTTGCGGTTTTCAGTAAGTTATTTACGAGGTTATTTAGCATTGGGGAGGACATATTTCACGGCAATTTTGACCCCTGTCAAAATCTAAAATGGCAACCTCGACGGCAGCATAATATATCAAATGAAAATTCTTGAAAAATGCTATTTACAAAGCTGTAAAAGGGCCAGAAAATTTCTTAATCCAGTGTCATGTCATGTTACTAACACAACATTTTCGTTTTGTCACGCTACCAACACGACATTTTCGTCTTCCCGTGTTACTAATAAGACATTTTATCTCTCCTTGGTAATTTGGTGTCTCAGCCCTTGTAATTTTTGGTAATTGTTTGTAATTATTGGTAATTTTCAGTAATTTTTAGGAATTTACAGTAATTTGGATCCTTAATATCGAGGGGTTGACAACTGGGTAAAAATCTGTACACCAAAATTTCCATAATTTCTAAAAAATTTCCAGAAAATGTGTAAAATCATGTAAAAATATCCAAAATTTCCAAAATTCCTGAAAAAAATTGTACAAATTTCTCATGCCTGTACACCAAAATTTCCAAGTTGTCAACTCCTCGCAATTATACATGGAGTTAAAAGGCGTAGGTACATAATTTTCCCTTGCGACTCGCCCCTCAGTTTTTTTGACTGCACTATACAATTATACGAGGCGTTGACGACAACTGGGTAAAAATCTGTGCACCAAAATTTCCATAATTTCTAAAAAATTTCCAAAAAACGTGCAAAATCGTAATATCCAAAATTTCCAAAATTCCTGAAAAAAACTGTACAAATTTCTCATGCTTGTACACCAACATTTCCAAGCTGTCAACCCCTCGCTTAATATTTTTTGTAATCGTTAGTAATATTTGGTAATTTCTGGTAAGTTATTAGTAATTTTTAGAATTATGGTAATTGGTATCTTCATTGCTTCAAAATGGATGACTTTGGTAATTTGGTGTCCCAACACTCCCAGCCCTTGTAATTTTATGTAATTTTTGGTAATTGGTTGTAATTATTGGTAACTTTCGTAATTTTCAGCAATTTTTAGGAATTTTCTGGGGCGGATTTCACAGTCGGCAGTGGTGTACAAATTTTCGGCAGTGTTAGCGGGAAATGTTAGGCAGTGGTTGCAAAAATTGAGCAAATTCGACAGTGGTCTATGAATTTTTAGGCTGTCGGTGGACTTCACAGTCGGCAGTGGTGTACAAATTTTTGGGGTGTGAAATGCCCCCCAGAATTTTCAGTAATTTTTATTAATTTACAGTAATTTTTAGTGATTTGGGTAATTGAGTAATATTTATTTGCTACATATAAATAATTTTTACTAGTTTCTTTTGTTAATTTATGGTGGGTAACTCGGTGGGTAATCTGGAACCGAGGGATTGACCACTACGGAAATGTGGTGTACATGTCTGCTGAAATGTCGCGGAAATGTTGGAAATATAAAATGTGATGTACAAATTTTCGATGACTGGTCGGCCCCACGGACGAAACTGAAGATTTTTAATATTTCACTGCCACTTTGACTACTCGCTTTTGGCTCCGCCAAAGCTCGCAAAACTTCGGCTGCGCCTCAGTTTTTACAGTGCCACTTGACTACTCGCTTTTGGCTCCACCAAAACTTCGCCTTCGCAATAAAAAAACTGAGGCGAAGCCGAAGTGTTGCGAGCTTGGCGGAGCCATAAGCGAGTAGTCACTTGAAACTGTAAGAACCTGAGGCGAAGCCGAAGTTTTGCGAGCTTTGGCGGAGCCAAAAGCGAGTAGTCAATTGAACCTCTAATAAACGGAGGCGAAGCCGAAGTCTTGCGAGCTTTAGCGAAGCCAAGGGCGAATAGTCAATTAAACCTGTAAAAAACTTCGGTTTCGTCCGAGGGGTTGACCACTACGGAAATGTGGTGCATATGGCTGCTGAAATGTCGCGGAAATGTTGGAAATATAAAATGTGATGTACAAATTTTCGATGACTGGTCGGCCCCACGGACGAAACTGAAGATTTTTAATATTTCACTGCCACTTTGACTACTCGCTTTTGGCTCCGCCAAAGCTCGCAAAACTTCGGCTGCGCCTCAGTTTTTACAGTGCCACTTGACTACTCGCTTTTGGCTCCACCAAAACTTCGCCTTCGCAATAAAAAAACTGAGGCGAAGCCGAAGTGTTGCGAGCTTGGCGGAGCCATAAGCGAGTAGTCACTTGAAACTGTAAGAACCTGAGGCGAAGCCGAAGTTTTGCGAGCTTTGGCGGAGCCAAAAGCGAGTAGTCAATTGAACCTCTAATAAACGGAGGCGAAGCCGAAGTCTTGCGAGCTTTAGCGAAGCCAAGGGCGAATAGTCAATTAAACCTGTAAAAAACTTCGGTTTCGTCCGAGGGGTTGACCACTACGGAAATGTGGTGCATATGGCTGCTGAAATGTCGCGGAAATGTTGGAAATATGAAATGTGATGTACAAAATTTTCGATGCCTGGTCGACCCCTCGTCTGGAACGACACTTAAGGGAACAAAATTTTAGGTTGAAGTGTCGAGGAAATGCTGCCCACCTACACCCTCGCCAATAGCTAATATTTGCAGTGATTTTTCTTAATAATAGCAGAAGAGTTATTTCCGAAATTAAGATGGCAACCCGAAAACAAATAGTAGGCAAATGCCCGAGAGGCAAACTGGGAGGGTTGATATCTTCAATTTTGGGAAAAAAACCGAGGAAAGAATTGTTCCCCGAGTGCCTTTCGGAAGGAAATTTTAAGAATAAAATATTTGTGACCGTACGTATTAATGATTGACAGGGATTTTAAATCGAAAATTTCCCGGTCATTTGAGGTGACAAGGAGATTTTCAATGAGGTTGGGTTGAAAAATAAATTTTGTAAGTGGTTAATATTTTTGCGAATGAAGTTTTCGAATTAATGCCTAAATTTTTCAGTAATTCTTAGTAATTCGAGATTGATGGTAATTTTTGGGAATTCTTCGAGGACGTAGGTAATAAAATGATCTTCAAATGCCTTGAAAAAGACAATATACTTTCTCGTAACGTCGGCCATTCAGGAATAGTAATTTTATTACCTACGTCCCTAACCTAGAAATCAAACAATTAAAAATATCAATGTTTTTCATGTGACTTCAATTTGTCCTGCGTTAAGGGTGTGTTGTGTTTACTATGTTCCATTAGAATAACATTGGAAGGATCACAACCGATCACCAACCTTCTAGATTGAACAGATTGAAAAATAAAAATGACATGAAAAATTATTTTGACACATTACACTTCCGTTGCACGTCTTCAACAGAATTTATCTGAGGAGCTTCACTTAATCTCAGCAGTTCTATTGATTCATTTAAATTCTTAGGCATCAAATTGATGAGAATAAGTGAGACTCCGAGGGCTTCTTAGTTAAATCATTTGAATTAGAAAATTATGTAGATGGATTCCAATAATGTTGCGATATACAAGATGTTGCATTTGAAAATAAAAAGTTGATGGCACTTCCGGTAAAACCGGAAATGGAAAAAATTTGGTTACTACACCAGAAAATGGCATCAACTACATTCGATGTTCCAAATTTTAAAATCTTACTCCAAAAAATAAGGGAAAAAAGGGGGTGTCCCATGAGTTTTTGACACCCTGTATACCATACACTCAAATCCAAGGAGTCCAATTAATTATTCTCCCAACAACATAAAAATATCAGGAGATAGATATAATAAGAATTTAATTATTAGGTATCATTATCTTTTACATAGGTACGATTCTGTTGCGGTTTTATTTGAAGGTCGTTCGGAGTGAGTCAGAGAGACATGTCAGTGGCCTCTTTGTCTCCTTGAATAGGGTGCTTTGACTAAAGCACACTGCGTTTAAATGTTTTAAAAACAACGGGGAAATTACACCCCTTTCGTTATTACCAAAGAAGTCGTTTTTCCACCCTATTTTCACGTTTACACACGTGGACTACTTGCATAATTATTAATTTCCTCGAGAATTTTCCTAAACGGACTTAATTATTAAAATAAACGATTAAACACTCGAAAAATCAAGTAACAAGTGACACTATGCACGGCCACCTTTCAATCAAAAATCGGAAACAATAAATAATTTATTGCGGCATTAATTGTTTATTTCAGCTGACCACTTGCAACACAACAACCGGGAAGCGAAATTAATTAAAATTAATCGGTTACGAAACTGCTGCGCGTGTAGTTTCGACAACAAAAGGGGGTGAAATGCTGTTTTCGATGGGGGTTGGGTTACTTACCACTTTCGATATGGGGCAGGAAAAGAAGCGAAAGAAACGCGTAAACACATTCACTAAACATTGTCTTTCACAAATTAACCCCACAAACACCACAAAAAACACACCCAACTAAGCCATTTCTGGATGCACCACAGCTGACTGTTCCTGTGTACCAACACACACCACACAACCTTTGTCTAGTCGCCCTGGTACGCATGCGTTTGTTTTCTTGGAAGTTTGATAAATAATGGAAAATCCGCGGGTTTACCGCACGATTACAAATATTGCGTGGGCTATTACTAAAACAGTTTCAAAGTTTCTAATTAACGCGCATCCTTTCTCACAGAAAATCGTAACGAGAATGAACCTGTTTGTAAACTCCTACTCCATAGATTGTTTGGGCTGTCATTTTTGACGTTTGGGTGACAATAGCATGGAGGGCGGCCTCTAGCGGCACGCGCTTGAACTGTAACTACAGCTTCCAGTAATCACAGTCCACATAAATATAGTCATCCAACGTGAATTATTTTTTTTATCCGTACGCCAAGCGGAGAGTAGCGAAACGACTGGGCATTCTATCTTTGTATTAGTTCACAGGAATCGGTAACGGTGGTGGATTAACGGACTGAAGGGGGAGGGGCTTACGAGGCCAGTTCGTGTTCGGTTTGGTCTGAAACTGAAATCCAAGGCTGGCCACGTATATGACTAGTACTCAATTGTTTACTTTTGATTCTTTTGGGGTAGGTACGGATTAACGGATTTGTCTTTTCCTCTGTTAGTCGGCATTTTCAAAAGACTGGACATGCTTTTAAAACATCCCACTTTTAATTAAACAATAGGCAGCTAAGGAAGCGGTTGGAACCTCCCCACTTGTTTTCGAAATAATCCGCCGACAACCCATCATATACAGGGTGAGTCAACAAGGTGACGGCGGTCCATAACTTCTGAACCCTTCCAGATAGGAAATCAATTCAAACGCCATTATGTACAACACCGCCAATTCTACATCCTAAAAATACTTTCAACTATACAGGCTGTCCCAAAACACTTGCAATGCATGGCAACTTCATTTTTTTAAATGGAACACCACCATTTTGATGACATATTCTGGATCACCTATAACATAGCTTTACATCGACATAAGACATTCCATGTTTTAAGGCTCTGTTCTAAAGTAATTAATTCTTTTTGAAAAATTTCGACCATTGCGGGTGCTTCTTAAAAAAAATCCTGAGAACTCAATTTTGTATCTAGAGAGCTGAGATTCGGTACGAACATGAAGGAAGGTCCATTCTATCTATCTAACATGATAACTATCATTATCACTATACAGGGTGTCAAAAATTCTGTGTCAAGTTTGGAAAATTTCAAATATGCAAAACTCCATTTTTTCAAATGGCACCCCCTGCTATTATTGTGCCATGGGGTTGGGATGTTGAATTACTTTATTTTTTATTAAGTATGTTCTATACCTAAAGTCAATACTTCAAAAGATATTCTTTGTCTTAATTATTTTATTGAAGATTATTACGATCTCAATTAAAGAATGCCATGGATTGTATGACAGTTACGATTAACCTTGTTTATTTACATAGTTACCAGACAGTTTGTCACATTTATTGACATACACAACCAGAAAGAATTCATTGACATGGTTTATTGCTTATGGTTGAAATTCATTGTGTATGTCAATAAATGTGACAAACTGTCTGGTAACTATGTAAATAAACAATGTTAATCATAACTGTCATACAGTCCATGGCATGCTTTAATTGAGATCGTAATAATCTTCAATAAAATAAATAAGACAAAGAATATCTTTTGAAGTATTGACTTTAGGTATAGGACATACTTAATAAAAAATAAAGTACTTCAACAGCCGAACCCCATGGCACAATAATAGCAGGGGGTGCCATTTGAAAAAATGGAGTTTTGCATATTTGAAATTTTCCAAACTTGACACAGAATTTTTAACACCCTGTATAGTGATCATGATAGTTATCATGTCAGATAGCTTGAATAGACCTTCCTTTATACTCGTACCGAACCTCAGCTCTCTAGATACAAAATTGAGTTCTCAGGAATTTTTTTAAGAAGCACCCGCAATAGTCGAAATTTTTCAAAAAGAATTAATTACTTGAGAACAGAGCCTTAAACCATCGAATGTCTTATGTCGATGTAAAGCTATGTTATAGGTGATCCAGAATATGGCATCAAAATGGTGGTGTTCCATTTAAAAAAATCAAGTTGCCATGCGTTGCAAGTGTTTTGGGACAGCCTGTATAGTTGAAAGTATTTTTAGGAAGTAGAATTGGCGGTGTTGTACATAATGGCGTTTGAATTGATTCCCTATCTGGAAGGGTTCAGAAGTTATGGACCGCCGTCGTCGCCTTGTTGACTCACCCTGTATAAATATTGTTCCTTAAATTTTTGCCTTTGATGTCTGGCAAAAATTCTCGGACAGGTCAATTTAATTTTTTTAAATCGCGTTTGATGGTGCGGTTATAGATATTTTTTCCTACGCTAACTGAAAATAAAATTTTCGGGCCTCACGATAGGGCTGTGAAAGTACGATTATTTCTCACGGCTAGCTGTGTAAAATCATTTTGCACGGCTAGCTGGAGGATGGGTCAGGCGGGATGCCGGGAATTTTCCCGGTTTACCGCCGGCGCCGGCCTCCTTTGGGTCGATGTTTTAAATTCCGTTTGCATGTAGCATTTTCATATTTCGCTCCAATTTAAAATCTGGAATATAAAAAACAGAAAATCTGGAAAACGATCCAAGTAGTCCGGGAGGCAGTGAACACTTTTGGTATGTCATTTCAGCGAGTTTGGTTTAGCACTTTTATAGTTATTTTCATGCTGGACATTACTAAAGTTTACAATAAATCTTGTGGGACATTGACATCTCGAAAACGGTATCAGATACGAAATTTTATTAAATTGGAAAAAAGTTGTATTTTTCAGTGTAGATTAAAAGTCTGAAAAGAAATCTAAGATATCTAGATTGGTTTCTGAAATTATACTGAAGACTTTAAATTGACAACGTGTTATAACTTGGTTACTAATCGGCAGATCATTATGAAATTTGCTTCAATTACATTACCTTGCATCATGAAGAATAATATGAGGAATGAGGCGACGAAAACTTTTCTAAGCCTTCTAGATTAAAATATGACATTTTTCAGTTTTTTCAGTATATTTCAGGAACCAAACCAGATATCTTCAATTTCTTTCCAGATTCTTAATCTACACTGACAAACACAACTTTTCTCTAATTCAATAAAATTTCGTATCTTTTACGGTATTCGAGTTGGCAATTTTTTAGAGATTAAAATGGCTGCCATTAGCCCCTGTCCCGCAAGATTTACGGCAGACTTCTGTTGATTTTTTTTATTATGCATACAAAAAGAGAGCACCAAAGTACCTAGGGTTTAATTCATGACTTTGCGATTTTCTTCACTATTTTGGAGAACATATAATTAAGGAAAATCCACGATCGCCTCATTTATCCGGGGTCTAATGCAAAAAATACTTACCTATTTATTAAAATGTATCGACTTTTTTGCTCGGTTTCTCGTCGTAATAGCACTTGTTTGTCCAGAAAATATACTTATTATTTATTTTAGTTCCTCATTTCAAAATTCATTCTTGTACGGGTATAGGTACCCGCGATATTCAAAAATATTGATTTTTGACCAAATTCTTGGTTGTTTTTTGAAAGGTTAGGGTGGCCGTGACTTCAGTTCCGAAGAAGTGTCACACATGCTTCGATCTCAAAAGATTATAAATTCCGAATCCGTTGAGAAAAAGGTATGATTCCTTTTAAAAAACTAAATTAGGGTAATTTTCGCGGTTAAATCGGAGGTGCATGAAAAAGTTATTATAACACCATCAAAAACTATTTAAAAAAATTAAATTGAGCTGTCCGAGGATTTTTGTCAGAAATCAATAAAGGAAAAATTTATTTATTTTGTTTTATTTTTCTTTTTCTTATGTCCGCCATATTGGTTACACAAAAAAATTAGATTTTCAGAAATGTAAGCAACATGGACTTTTTTTACAGATCGTCAAAATTTTATAATTGGTATAAATAATTAGTAAAATCAGATGAAAAGAAAGTTGCAAAAAATTCAACGACTTTTTAAATCTTTTGACGTGAAAACAATTAAATTCAAAGGTAATAAAATACGTCATGGCGTCGCGTGACTCAAGCTTTAATGTATTTTTTCAAAGAAGTCCATGTTACATTATACATTTTTGAAAAGCGATTTTTCTTGTGCATCCAGTTGTGTTAAAATGCAATATGGTGGCCATAAGAAAAAGAAAACTTGACAGTCGTCGCTCAAAATTTAGACCTAAAAAATTTCTGTCGATATGTCATTCAATATTCACAATCGACAGCTGTCAAAAATACAAAAGTTCCGAACAGTTCTGTCAAAAATGCAAAAGTTCCAACTTTCATTTAAATAACTTTAGTTGTAAAAAAATTTTTTTTTCTTCAAAATCGCAATTTTCAGTTTTTTCACGAAAACTCAAGAACGAATCAAGATATCTGAAAATTCTCTTCAGATTCTTAATCACCAAGAAATAGCGCAACTTTTCTCTAATTTAACCGATTGCGTATCTTTTACCGTTTAGAAGATGCCGTGTGAGCAGTGAAAAAGGAACTTTCCTGTACAGGGTGCCTCTTTGTTATTTTAAATGAGAAGCCTATATTTTGACTCTAGATTCGGATTGGCCTTTTAATTGTGAAGTAATTGCACCCCCCCTTTACCTATACCTAACTGTCATAATTTTAGATATGTCAAAAGGTGTGCCACTATTTTGGGCCAAATGTCAGGTTAAATGAAATATTATATCTCTTTACGCCGGCAAAGTCATATTAACAAAAAAAAAGGATGAAAATAGGGTACAATGAAGAAGAAAACCCAGAGAGGGTATTGAAGTTTATAGGGTACCTACCTACAATATTTTTGAAAATGTTTGAAATAAATGTATTTGTGCAAATTAAAAAAATTGCACACAGCTAGGATCCCAGCAAGCTTTAAGACAAATTTTTGAAGGTGTAGAAGGAACTATTACTAATTTTTGATCCAAAGCTTGCTGTGATCAATTTTTTAACCTCCCCACTCCACTTCACCATTTAAAAAAAAAGGGAGGTTACTGCAATCACTAAAATTTTCGAATTCGAGATAAGACCGGATCTGTACGTTTTGAGGTCTCAGGAACCCAAAAAAGTGGTTTTTAAAATGTGTCTGTATGTATGTACGTATACGTTCGTTCGTTTGTAAACGCGCCACAGCCCAAACTACTCGACCGATTTGGCTGAAATTTGGTACGTGTGCATGTGATAACCCAACTTAGATCTGAAAAGCTTTTGGAGCCAATCGTGCAACCAGAAATGCCGTTTTGGCACATCAACTTTTAAATTTTAAATGTAAACCCCCATTTTTCACGTCACAATAAGGAAGGCCTTCAGATTCTGCTTCCAAAGATGTATTCACTGTCAGTGCCCTTTTGACCAAAAACTTAAAATATCGAGATTTTTATCGGACTTTAAAATCGCGGTACAGCCCAAGCCCCTGAACCGATTTGGCTAAAATTTTGCACATGGGGATTGTATTACACGTCGAAGAGCTGAACAAATGTTGGATTCAATCGACCCACGGAAAGTGCCGTTCTGGCACACCAATTTCCAAATTTAAAGTTATTCTCTCATTTACCCATCCAAAACAAATTTTTTAAAGATTTATTGTCACCATCAGAAGGGTCTTCAAATTCTGGTTTTAAATAAGATAAAATTTATTCGCATTTATTACCCTTTGGGTAGAAAAATCGAAATTTTGTAATAACACTGAAACCATGTTATAGCCCAAACTACTGGATGGATTTGTCTGAAATTTGGTACATGGAGGTCAGGTGACCCGTTGAAGAGCTGAAAGGGTTTTGGGAGCAAATGGGTGCCATTTAGGCATATTAACTTCAAAATCTTAAACACAAGTCACGGAAATCAAAGACCCACGCGTTGGGGAGGTTCCAGCCGCTTCTCTGCTGCACATTTTTATTCACACAAATACATTTATTTCAAATATTTTCAAAAATATTAAAAATAGGTATAGGCAGCTAGGGAATGCTAATACTAGCCTAAAGAAAATTTAATTTTGCATCTTTTGGATACATAAAATTATGGTACTACTCGTATTTGAAAAAAATTAGTTGTGGACAATCTCGTTACGCCATTTTTACAAATTAATTTCCGCCATATTGTTATGTCAACAAGAACGAGTGAGCCATCGGCCGAAAGCTCAAACCTTGTACTTTCAACC
Source organism: Pycnomerus fuliginosus (assembly GCA_963924575.1). NCBI lineage: Eukaryota > Metazoa > Arthropoda > Insecta > Coleoptera > Zopheridae > Pycnomerus > Pycnomerus fuliginosus. The sequence goes on along the minus strand of OZ004624.1, from coordinate 17,988,899 downwards.
CTCCAAGTTTGATTCCTTAATCTTCAACCGTGTGTAAGATACAAATTTTTCTATTGCCGGACAGAAATCAATTTTTTTACACAAATTTTGACATATGTCAAAAACTATGACAGTTAGGTAGGCCAAGTGGGGATGCAGTAAACTGACAATTAAGAGGTCAATACGAATCTAGAGTCAAAACATAGACTTCCCATTTAAAATAAAAAAGATGGCGGCTACTTCCGGTGTAATGGGAAGTGCGTCAGAGCTGAAAATATTTTCATTCGATGGGCAATAAATTGAAACCACCGTGTGTGAATTTTCATTTAGCTGCTAAAAACGATTCTCTAATATCGCTAACTGACACTTTAAAGGAGACACCCTGTATAGGAATACCGTATTGACATGTACTAAAAGAAAAAACATTTTTTCCCAACCGGTTAAAAAAGTGGGCGCTGCTCACCTCATTTGAGGTACCTAGAAAAGTTCGTTATTTTTCTCTAGGTGGGAGAAGTAAACGAACGAAGTAATTCTGTCCAAATTTCATAGACAAATCGATTGAGTATTTTCGGCGAAATCGTGTGTATACGACGACAACATAAGGCATTTTTTAAAACCTATTTTTTCGCATTCTCCGTACCCGAAAACGTAAAGATCTGCCTTTATCTCGATTATTTATTTTGGACCGATTGCAGTAACCTCCCTCTTTTAGTTTGGAAGGGGGAGGTTAACTTAAGTTTTCAAAGTAAAATCTTGAGTCTCGCTTCAAAGGTTTGAGTGCAATCACATTAAATTACAAGAAATAAAAGTCAATAATTATTATCGCGGCAAAATATCAACTTGTGCTCAGATGTAATACTCCTTCCTTTTTTGTGCTTTTCAAGGACAACGGTGCTTTTGTTAGCGCAAATTTATTACCCATACATTTCTGAATTCAGACATCACAATTCAACCAGCTTCGGAAGGTCTCGGCTCAATGCCGATTACCGACGGATAGTCGGACACAATCCTGAGTGCTGCCGCTCAGTGGTGAATAGATGAAATACTCGACCCGCAAAGAATTGTCGAAGCGACAGAGTTATCCTACGCTCCTAGCGGTATAGATCCGGAACTAATTCACGTTGGATGACTATATTTATGTGGACTGTGGTACTAGTCATCTACGTGGCCAGCCTTGAATTTCAGTTTCAGACCAAACCGAACACGAACTGGCCTCGTAAGCCCCTCCCCCTTCAGTCCGTTAATCCACCACCGTTACCGATTCCTGTAAACTAATACAAAGATAGAATGCCCAGTCGTTTCGCTACTCTCCGCTTGGCGTACGGATAAAAAAAATAATTCACGTTGGATGACTATATTTATGTGGACTGTGATATTACTCAAAGTTACCCAAATCACTAAAAATTACTGTAAATTAATAAAAATTACTGTAAATTAATAAAAATTACTGTAAATTAACAAAAATTACTGAAAATTCCTAAAAATTGCTGAAAATTACGAAAGTTACCAATAATTACAACCAATTACCAAAAATTACATAAAATTACAAGGGCTGGGAGTGTTGGGACACCAAATTACCAAAGTCATTCATTTTGAAACAATGAAGATATCAATTACCATAATTCTAAAAATTACTAATAACTTAACCAGAAATTACCAAATATTACTAACGATTACAAAGAATATTAAGCGAGGGCCTGACAACTTGGAAATTTTGGTGTACAAGCACGAGAAATTTCTACAATTTTTTTCAGGAATTTTGGAAATTTTGTATATTTTTACGATTTTGCACATTTTCTGGAAATTTTTTAGAAATTATGGAAATTTTGGTGTACAGATTTTTACCCAGTTGTCAATGCCTCGTATAATTGTATAGTACAGTCAAAAAAACTGAGGGGCGAGTCGCAAGGGAAAATTATGTACCTACACCGTTTAACTCCATGTATAATTGCGAGGAGTTGACAACTTGGAAATTTTGGTGTACAGAGATGAGAAATTTGTACAATTTTTTTCAGGAATTTTGGAAATTTTGGATATTTTTACATGATTTTACACATTTTTTGGAAATTTTTTAGAAATTATGGAAATTTTGGTGTACAGATTTTTACCCAGTTGTCAACCCCTCGATATTAGGACTCAAATTACTGTAAATTCCTAAAAATTACTGAAAATTACCAATAATTACAAAAAATTACCAAAAATTGCAAGGGCTGAGACACCAAATTACCAAGGTGATTCAGCCCTCGTGGCGAGAAAAAATGTCTTGTTAGTAACACGGGAAGACGAAAATGTCGTGTTGGTAGCGTGACAAAACGAAAATGTTGTGTTAGTAACATGACATGACACTGGATTAAGAAATTTTCTTGCCCTTTTACAGCTTTGCAAATAGCATTTTTCAAGAATTTTCATTTGATATATTATGCCACGAGGTATATGCTGCCATCGAGGCTGCCATCGAAGTTGCCATTTTAGATTTTGACGGGGTGATAAACTGCCCAATTTGAACTAAGTCAAAATTGCCTTGAAACAAGTCCTCCGCAATGCTATAGCTTACTGAAAACCGCAAATCGATATCTTATAACTTATACCGTTCAAATGTTATTAAGACTGGATTGTCTTGAATGCACCACCTGGTATATCTGTCTTATAAATCGATTATAAACTGTTTGAATGACGTCGTCTATTAGTTTTTTCAATGGCCAAATGTTTTGGAACCTCGATCGACACTCCGAGATTTATTTAATTAATTATTAACCAGTGGCTCCATTATGAACAATGTATACTAATACAGGGTGTCCCAGAACTCGCGTATAAGCCGGTAATGGTAGATTCCTGAACACAATCTAAGACGAATTTTCCTTTACAAAAATTGCGAGGCTCCTATAGTTTTCAAATGGGGAGCAATTGACGTCCGCCAATCACAATGTTTCTCTTAATTAAACATTAAGGTAAAAAATATGAAGATGCATATGCTGTTGCTGGGATACAAAAAAATATATTAAAAATAGTTAGCTACGATAAAGATTTGAATTTGTCACTTTGACAAAAATCAGCAGATTATTGCGAAATGCTAATCCTTTATGGAGAGTGCGGCCGAAATGCAGTCTTTGGCTACAATTTGGATCGTCTAAGACTGTTAAAGGTCACACGTTTGGGTTTTCCTATTCGTTTTTCAAACTTTGGACAAGCTTGTAAAAGAATAAGCATGCTCACCATTATTTGAAGTATACCTATTCTTTGTACAGATCATCGATACGCATAAACCATTTAGGTATGCAGCAGTTCCGAAAAGTGTCTCAAAACTCAGTTTATCGTTTCACAGCGTTAGCAGTGCGCATCCAGACCAAGTGCGTTATTTTGTTTCGAAATTGCCTGCGTTGTGTGTGGGATGTGGAAGATTTGGAAATCGCAGCATGTATTCCACAGCAGTGGCGTTCGCATTAATTAGTCTCTATTTCCAATAAACTGCTGAGAGCCTAGTCATTTAAATTTTTTGTCAAAGTGACAGATCTAGATTCTCCTCATATCTATTGTTGAGTTGATTCATTGTTGTGTTTTTAATTTTTTTTGTGCCCCCAGCAACAGCTTATATGCATCTTCATATTTTTTACCTTACCTACTGTTTAGGGAGATTCTGATTGGCGGACTTCAATTGCTCCCCATTTGAAAACTATAGGACCCTCGCAATTTTTGTAGAAGAAAATTCGTCTTAGATTGAGTTCAGGAATCTGCCATTACCGGCTTATACGCGAGTTCTGGGACACCCTGTATACAAGGTGATTCAGGTATGCAGTCATTAATTTTTAGGGGTGATTCTACATCGAAAAACATGAAGAAAAGTTCTAATAAACATATGTCAAGAAATCGCTCCTAAGGGGGCTACCGAGGGGGCTACAGTCCTCGGAATGGGGCACCCAAACTTCGGTTATTATTGAGTAAATCAGGAACCGTTTAGGTTAAAGCGATTAGTTTTTGCACACTATCTGATATCAATAAGCTCCGTCAGATTATGTTATCAGCAAAAAGCGAATTTTACCAGGGGCGTTCGAAACGGGGGTTTGTGGATTTTTTCAGCCAATTTTTTTGATGAGCCAGTTTTTGACATTTCCTCATCGGCATGTGGTTGTCTGACTAAAACTACATAAAAAAGCTCCTCTTATTGTTACTCCATAGGACTAACCGTTTTCGAGAAAAGTCGAATCAAAAATTTATCTGTATTGACCGGTCTGATCAAGAAGGGACGGATTCTAAAAATAAGTAACTAAAGTAATCTGGTGATGCTTAGTAATGTCAGAGAGTATGAAAAACTTAATGAGTGACTAAATAAAAATCGAATTTTCGACGCCCCCTTCGGGGCCATAGCACCTTTAGGAGCGATTTTCGGACTCTTGTTTATAGGAACTTTTCTTCATATTTTCGACGTAGAATAACCCCTGTAATGACTGCATACCAGAATCATCGTGTATGTTTCGTTGAACTTTCGAAATATTTAACATAAAATCTGCTAAATGAGCCATGTCATTCTTATGAATCATGAACAATTTACCTAATTAACATAGTCACGTGGCGGACCCGGAATAGTTGAGTTGAGTCCCAGATTTTCTAGCCCGGTATAATGACCATTGAGTTGCGTCCCGAGGATACGTGAGTTGCGTCCCCGCTCTACCTGGCCCTGCGCCGCATGGGGTAGCCGGTAATAAAAATAAATTGACGTCTTATTTAGGTATTTCAGGAAATGTTATAGGTAGTTTAGCAATAAAAACACCACATATGAAACTTCATTCTTACTTCTGTATTTTAAAATGTTGCCCTACAGCTTTGAAAACTTTCACAAGCGTTTGTTGTCCTTTTTACACTGCTAGAATTTTCGGCCCATATATTTGGAGGGAATCGGGACGATTCTGATATGTAATTATCAACCAAATAATCTGCAAATTCCGTCAACTTTACATCACTGGGTTGAAAAGCTCCAAAATCGATAGCAAAGCAATCGCCAACTTCTCCTGAATTAAGAAATGGCAAGCCAAAGCAATAGCTTAAGTACTTCCCCACATCTGAATTTTTGTCCTTGTAAGATCCTGTTAGGCCAAGAGCTGGTATTTTCCGCCACCTAAATTATTTAAAGTTATTAATGAAAGTTGAAAATAATTGTCATTCTTTACTTACCACGACTGGCCAAGATGAAATCGACAACCATTTAAAATTATATTGGGCCAAGTCTCAATAACGCTTTGGTGTATGGCTTCCTCAAAATCTGCCACTACTCTTGCAATTGCTAGTTCTCTTCCATGCTTACGGACTTCTTCAATCATATAGTTGAAAGCCAGAATGTAGGTAGATTTGCGTTTGTCAGGCAATAGAAAGAAAAAGCCAACGAAAGATGTATATCAATGCGATGTGTGTCCCTGTAGATGTTTACCTTGTTAATGTGTATGTAGGGGCGAGCTGAATTTACTGGTGGAGTCGGGTGCAGATTTTATAAATCTGCACCTAGTAGTAGTGCCTCCGCAGACGCACAGTGGTGTTAAAAAGACGAAATTATGAAAATTGGCCGTACATAATTAAACAGTAGAGAGTTAACAAAAAAACATCATATTTGCGAAGTAGGTATGTAGAATTAGCACTAAGGGGGTTGAAAAAGGGAATGAGAAGTCCATGGTAATGAAAAAAGGTGATGAAAAGTCAAGAGGAATGAAAATGAAGTGTGGATTAAGTAGAATTACGAAATAAAACACTAAAATAACCAAATTATGCAATTAAAACTTTTGTGGGGGTTGAAATAAGCACTTATACCTACCTATTGCGAAGGAAACTGAAAAATTGTAAAAGGTAAACTGAATCCCAATTGCGTTCAATTTTATAACCGTCGAAAAACGAAATTATGCGAATTTTGCAAAATTAGCACTTAGAGGGTTGAAAAATCGTAAAGGTGGATGAAAAATCAAAAGGTATCAGGATTAACCGTGGCTAAGTAAAATTACGGAAAATAACACCAAATTAACCCAATTATGTAAATTTAGCATTTGAAGACTTGAAACATTGCGAAGGGGGATGAAAAAAGTGAAAAATTTAATCATCATCCAAATGGGTTCAATTTATTACAGAAGAAAAACGAAAATATCCGAATTTGGCAAAACTAACACCTAGGGGGTTGAAAAATTGTAAAGGGGGATGAAACGTCAAAGTGGATGAGAATTAATCGTAATTAAGCAGAATTACAGAAAATAACACGAAAGTAAACCAATTATGCAAATTTAGATTTTGGGGGTTGAAATGTTGCGAAGGGGGTTGGAAAAGTGAAAAAGATAAACATAATCCAATTGAGTTCAATTTATTACCGAAGGAAAACTAAATTATGTGAATTTTGCAAAATAAACACTTAGGGGGTTGAAAAATTGTAAAGGGGGTGAAAAGTTAAAAGGGATGAGAATTAATCGTAATTAAGTAGAATTACAGAAAATAACACGAAAATAAGCCAATTATGCAAATTTGACTTTTGGGGGTTGAAACATTGCGAAGGGGTCGAAAAAGTGAAAAAGGCAAGAACAATTCATAAGGCAAAACTGCGCGAATTTTACAAAATTAACCAGCGGAAATCACCCGAAAAAGAAGCGGTCTGGGTAAATTTTGCTCTTTGAGGGTTCACATATCATGAAAGGGGTTGAAAAATTGTGGATGGGTCAAAAATTAATGAAAATCACTTTAAATTAATAACAAATTAGAAGAAAGCAAAAAAAAATAAATGAAATATATTTACTCCGCTTGCTAGGGCTTAGGGGTTGTTAGTAGCGTAGGGGTTGGTTTTAGGATGAAGACTCATAAGCATTTTTTCAATGGTTGACCGAAATCTATTGAACCCCATAATTTTATTCCACCACTTACATGAAAAAATTTCCAGTTTCAACCCTTAAATTTCATCCCCCTTGTTAGATATTAATGAAAATTTGCCCATCCGCCTACAGTGGCGCTGTAAATTACCACATCAAATTTAGCCCTGATACGTTGAGCAGTTTTTGAGTTCTCGCATTTTTTTGTTTCGGCATGTTAGGGGGTTGTACCGCTTTTAAGGGTCGTTTTTCGCGAATGATGAATAAGACCTTTTTTGTACCATCAATAGAAAGCTATCGAATGGTAATATTTTCAACTATACATTCTTCATTGAAAATTCGAGTTTCCACCCCTAACTTTCATCCCCTTCGATAATTTTCTCCTAAAATTCGATCTTCCCTTCTCGAAGATGCAGTGTGTAAGATGTCACAGTTTCGCAGAAGATATTGCTTCTCTGTGTCAAATTACAGGGCTTTATGGACGTTTCAACCCCTAAACTCCAACCCCCTATTTCACCACCCCCACATGCCCTAAAGGAAGTTGTGTTTTCAATTTCACCACCCTAACCCAATTCGTTTAAAAATTAAGGTAATTTGTAGATTAATGTTTTCAACACCTCATGATTTCACCCCTTTATGATTTACAGGGGTGAGTTTATTTTTCCGGTGTGACATAACTCCTTGCGTATTTACTGACTTCAGTTGTTCATAAATAAACCAATAGGGTTTCAGAAAAAATAAATAAAATATAATTATCGACTTGCAAAGAGTTAGGGGTGGTTAATGGCCCAGGGGTTGGTTTTAGATTGAAAACTCATAAGACCTTTTTTCAATAGTTGACCGAAATCTATCGAACCCCGTAATTTTAGGCTACCATTTACTTGAAGAAATTTCAAGTTTCAACCCTTAAATTTCATCCCCTTTGTTAGATATTTTTGAAAATTTGTCCATCCACCTATAATGTCACTGGAAATTCACAAACCAAATTCTGCCTTGATACGTTGAGTAGTTTTTGAGTTCTCGTATTTTTGTGTTTCTGCATGTTAGGGGTTGTAGCGCCTATAAGGGTGGTTTTTCGCAAAATATGAATGACACCTTTTTTGAATAATTAATGGAAAGCTATCGAATGACGCCAATTTCGACTAGTACTTATTAAGCGGAATTTCGAGTTGCTACCCCTAATTTCCACCCCATTTGTTCGATTTTACGAAAAAACGCATCCCCCACAAGATTTCACCGATATATGTGTGTACGTTGAGTTTCCGACAGCTGCGTGCAACCCTTGCGGAGTTATCATATTTTTTGTGGTTTTCATCCCCTAAATTTCATCCCCCGAAATTGGCACCCCCTCACTTTCAACAGACTTGAAGGTCGAACGTGCATACTAATTTTCAGCAAGATATCTTGACTAGTTCTCGAGTTATTGCAATTAGTAGTTTTTCGGTTTTTCACCCCTAGCTCCCACCCCCTTGGTCCGATATGGCCCAAAAGCAATCCCCGCCTTACTTTTCGGGAGACGAAGCTGCCTACCAAGTTTCAGCTCGATATCTCAATACGTTCTCAAGTTATCCGACGGACAGACTGAGGAGCGATCGAGCGAGCGAGCGAGCGAGCGATAGAGCGAGCGAGCGAGCGAATAAGCTAAGACAAGAGTACCTCCGCATTCTGCTACGGCACTAAAAACCAATGGTATGTAATGGTCACCTTTTAACCCATGGATAGAAAACATTTGCAGAAAGAATCTAGGGCTGCACTCGAATGTTCCATCCATATGTATAGGGTGAGTCTAGTTGGACAAATCAGTCCCCTAGCGTTTAAGATATTGAAATTGGAAATTCTATTTTTGGATATGTTGTAGCTGAAATGGTCCCCTACGCATGGGACCCATAAAGAAAGCTCCAGTTTTATTCAAACCGAAATTATTAAATAAAAACGAGGGCCTAAAAATTTTGTTTTCGATATTGTTGAATTTTTTAAGGTTATTTGGTTAGAGAATCATTTTCTCTTTATGTAAACATAATTTTTTGAAGAAAAAAGTTAACAATAGCCGAGAGATAAATTATTTTAACTAATAAGGATTTTTAATTATTTCCTAAGGAAAACCAGGAGTCCCGTGGTTTAAACAACTGAAAGGCAGTCTAGTTTATACTGCAGACTGTACCCGGAATGACAAGCGTCGTTTGGAAATGTCATTTGCCATCGTTTGTGAAAAAATAATGCGAAATTACGAATTTTTGCCCTTTTCTTTACAGATAATTAGGTAATTTTTATTGGTTCATGGATTTTTTGCTAAATTCGCCGAATACAAGTGTCTCGGGTTCTCACCGGATTGATGTTTTTTTACATTGCCATTGGAATCGAATGGTTTGACCAAGAAAAACTATTCCCGTCAGCCAGAAAGGAACAGTGACAAAATTTCAAATAAACATTAAGCCTCTGTCGTCACTTTCTAATAAGAATACAAACTTTAATAGAAAGGTAGGTAGGGGAAGGAGGGTAACAGTGAGACGCTTTTTTTTGAACCCCACTTTTTTTTGTTAGAAAACGCGCTAGGCGTTTGAAACTTTGCATGCGCCTTCGTTGAAGACACTATTTAATAATAATGATACAAAAAAGCAATAATGTTACTGCTGACCTTATTTAAAAAATTAAAACCAGATTGGGGCTCTGTCTCACTGTACCCCCATGCCCTGGGGTAGACTGAGACAGAGTGTCGGGAACAGTGAGACGTGTCGTATAATCTGTTACAAAATGTCTTTAAAAATAAGTGATTTTTATTTTTTATTCATTAGAACCTGCAAAATCAACAAATGTTAACATTTGAGATTTAATTCAAACGCGTAGAATGATTTTTGGGGCCTGGTGGTGCCTATAGATTCATATGTAAAAAAATATTACTAGTACTTCCGCAGGCTCAAAATAATTATAAGACAACTTGTCTTATTCATATTGCAAGTTGTTTGCCAGCCAATCCACATAAATATCAGAATCTGAGCATGTCTCATTGTTCCCCACATTGTCTCGGTGTTCCCCACACAACTTTGTCTCATTGTTACCCAGGGGTCCATAAAACAAAAAATAAATGATCAAAGTCTATCCTACAAAAATAATACTGAAAACTTCATCACCATATTTATCCATAACCTAGGACTGATAGTTGATGCCAGTGTAATATTTATAAAATGCATCATTAAAGAATAGTGGACTTCAGTTTGAAAGTCTTGAAATTTAGTTTACTTATCGAAAACGAGTCACCATTATCTTGAACAAAGACTTTCACAGCTATGCCCGCTAAATCACGTCAAGTACATCGGCTCTAGGTACAGTTTAAAGGGTAGGTTGGTAGCACTCTGTAACTTGTACACAATCCGCGAAATTTGAAAAGTCTCACTGTTCCCCGTGTCTCACTGATACCCTCCTTCCCCTACCTACCTACCTGAAAAAATATCATCTTAACTAAACGTGATTTAGATTAAAATGCAGTGGACTACAAAGGATAGAGATTTACATAAATGTTGCAACATCAAATGTACTGATAAATAAATAAATAACAATGTGGTGACAATATAGTCTCCGTCCAATTTTAACGTTCACTTGAAATAATAGATGATTGTTTAATTCGATTTTACTCAACATCCTCCTGTGCTCTTTTTCTTCATGTTGTGATTTCTGGATGTTCGCAAGCATCATTGATGACCACTGCTCGAAATAACTCGCTAGCCACAATCAAGCCATTTTGCTTCGACATCAAACTTGTTCCTAATCTCGATTCATGTGATGTGACTGCTACATACACCTTCGTTGCATCAATTCATATTTCATCTGTGCACTTCCTTTTGAATTGCATACCTATCCTAGTTTACACCCTCCGTCTTGAATTTTCTTAGTTCCACTTTGCTCAAAGTTGTCTTTTTTTCATTATATCAACAGTCTCAACATTTGCTACATGGAATATGAATAGACCCCTCAACATCCGATGATGATAAGGCGTCCAGCTTACATTAAATAGGGCAAAAGTTTTTTTTTATTATTTTAAAAAGTCAATTTCGCTAACAATTTAGGTAGGCATATGAACGTTTCTGCCGTTTTCTTAAGCAGGATGTTTGAATTGAAAATTGAAGTACCTATTTGGGATTGATTGTATCAAGATATTAAGAATTAAAATTGACGTCTGCTTTCAAGAAAACATTTAGGGACTCAGGTAGTTAATGACCATTTATGGCCTCTACGGATTATCTGACCCGGGACTCAACTCAACCATCTACATTTTTCGGACCCTCATTAAGACAGGTAAACGGGACGCAACTAGTGTATGCCCGACAGCACGCTCGATGTCGCCAAATTTAAATATTTGACTTGACGTCTAGATCTTTCTTTGGTTATCAAATCAAAATTAATTAATTATTTCTTTTTTTTTACTGGTGTAGGAAGAAAAATTTTGTATAACTCACAGCGAGAAAGTGGTTTTACGCGTCTCAGAGAATGGCCATATTTTCCTTCGCCGCGTAAAACATCACTTTCACGCTTTGGATTATAAACTACTGTATTTTAATGGCTAACAAAGCATTGACATTATCATCACTTTATCTTGATAAAGTTTTGTTTTTTTTTTAATAGGTAGTAGAGAATTAAAATTTTTATAATCTTTGATTATACAGAATGGGCCAATAGAGTAAATAATTACTTATGATGTGATGATTATTATGGTTTACTAAATTTTTATTTGTTGTAAGTAGATACCTAACGATAAAGGAACAAAATTTCTAATACGGCCCATTTTGACCTAGAAAATGTCTAACCACCTTGTTCAGGTAGTTCCAGCGGGGTATCATTGTCAGGTTTATGAACCCTCATAATGAGGGATTTGCAATTTGTCTCAAATATTGTTTGGGGCCAGTAGGCCAATAAATAAACAAATTATGCAGACCTTACTGCTAAATTTATTTGCATTTCTTGAAAACTATAAAATTAAAACGAACCTGACTGTTGGAGGGTTGTAAATTAAGATATCTAATCCAATTCTTCCTGTTGACAAGATCGTTGTATATTGACAAGGAATTCCGAGTAACCGTTTGCTCGAAGGTAGGTACCTACCTATATTACCAAAGGTAAATTTTTGCTAACAGTGCAATTGTAGTTTAATTTTAAAATCGATAGTCAGGTAGGTCCTTACTCAATTGATCGAAAAGAAAACATTGCTGCATAGCGTATACATAAGAACTTATAAAAAAAATTCTACAGATACGCCAGTAGGAGTAGGTAATTAGGTACACCAATGTAGACCTAAGAAAGCATAATAAAATGAAAATTGCAATTTTACAGAAAAATGTCCGCCTAACGATTGGCGTTATTTAAATGAAACTTGGAACTTTTATATTTTTGACAGCTGTCAATTGACACCATTAAAATACGCAAAAAAATTGGCCTTTCAAAAATGTGACCAACATGGACGTTTTATGAAAAAATATGTGAAAGCCAGAGTCACACGACCGCAAGACGTATTTTATTTCTGTTGAATTCAATTCTTTTCGAATGCCTTAAGAGATTAAAGAAGTCGTCGTACTTTTTTGCGATTATTTTTCATCTAAGTCGAGGTTGATTTTACAAGTCACTCATACCAATTTTAAAATTCTGACATGTTGGCTACATTTTTGAAAAGCCAATTTTTTTGCGTATTTGATGGTGTCAAAATTCAATATGGCCGCCATAATAAGAAAGAGAAAAGTTGACTACCGTTGCTCAAAATCTAGAAGTCCTAGAAAAATTTTGCCAGTGCCATTCAATTGACACATATCAAAAACATACAAGTTCCAAGTTTCATTTAAATAACATAAGTCGTTAGGAAGATATTAATTTTTCTGTGAAATTGCAATTTTCAGATTTTTCGAGATAACTCAGAAACGAATCAAGATATAGAGGAATTCTCTTCAGATTCTTAATCGACAAGAAATAGTGCAACTTTTCTCTAATTTAATCGACCCCGTATTTTTTATAGTTTAGGAGATCCCAATTCCAATAGTGTGCATTGAAATAGGTCCCACCCTGTAGGTATATTTGTAAATCGCATAATGAAAAATTGAAATGAAAAAAAAAATTAAAAGCTGACTATCGTAATTTTGACGTATATCTTCTCTCATCATATAGAGTTTATTAAATTACGTCATAAATTCGTCTACAGGGTGTCCTGTTTCAGAGTGCACTAATTTCAGCCACAGATTCCTTGAAGAAAATAAAAGACCCGTATTTTTTTGTTTCGCTAGATGGGCCCCCGTTTCTTCACTAGGGCTCCTCAAAAGTGAGCCCCATAAATCGAAAATTAATTCCCACGTTTCAACCCTTCAACCGATTTTGCTGAAATTTTCCAAGAGACCATTACGAACGATGAAGATTTTAATAATGTAGTTGATCATGTCGTGGTGCCCAACATTTTCGGCCTAATCTCTTTGTTAACGTAACTAAATTTCCTATTTAATTACATAGTATACGATGGTCCATTTAATTTAGAAACAACTCTACCTCTTGCACTTTTTCTGTAAAATGCACTATTTCCGATTTATGGGGCTTACCTTTGAGGAGCCCTAGTGACGAAACGGGGGCCCATCTAGCGAAACAAAAAATACGGGTCTTTTATTTTCATGCAAGGAATCTGTGGCTGAAATTATTACACTCTGAAACGGGACACTCTGTATATGACAGTCTTCTTAGCGCATTCTTGTAAACATTTTTTTTCTGTTCAAGTATGCAAAGAAAATTCACTTCCATCATAAAAATTCCGAAAAAAAAAAATTATTTGATAAAGCAGTTCAACAATTTTTCTTATTAATAAACGTAGTTAGCCAAGGAAAAAATTGAATTATTGTGTTGACTAATGTCGTACTCATTCCAAGAAAAAACTTTTTTTCTCAATTACAGTTCATTTAACTTTTCTATTGATAATAAGTAATAATGTTCTTCTTATATGAAGGAGATAATCGGCAAAATGGGTATTATTGTTATTAACGCATAAGGTCTAAATAAGTTATTATTTTTTGGAGAAACTATGGTGCGTACAATAAGTGACATTAGTGAAACACAATAATTTATTTCTTTTTCCATAACTAATTACGGTTATTGACAACAAAATTGAAAATTGTTTTATATTTATTTTTTTCTCGGAATTTTCGCAATGTTTTACATATTTGATTGTAGAAAAGAAATGGTTCAAAAATCCGCTAAAAATTTACTAGATGTCATTTGAAAAGCTGAAAAATTTTTGGATTTGAACTTTAAAATTTTAAATGTATAGGTAAAGCACGGAAATCACAGATCTATGCGATGGGTAGGCTCCAGCCGCTTCTCTGTTGCCCATTTTAACCTCCCCACTCCACTTCACCATTTAAAAAAAAAGGGAGGTTACTGCAATCACTAAAATTTTCGAATTCGAGATAAGACCGGATCTATACGTTTTGGGGTCTCAGGAGCCCAAAAAAGTGGTTTTTAAAATGTGTCTGTGTGTATGTGCGTACGTACGTACGTACGTTTGTAAACACGCCACAGCCAAAACTACTAGACCGATTTGGCTGAAATTTGGTACGTGTGCATGTGATAACCCAACTTAGATCTGAAAAGCTTTTGGAGCCAATCGTTCAACTAGAAATGCCATTTTGGCACATCAACTTTTAAATTTCAAATGCAAACCCCCATTTTTCACCTCACGATAGAAAAGGCCTTCAAATTCTGCTTCTAAAAATGTATTCATTCTTAGTGCCCTTTTGATCAAAAATTTAAAAAAAAAAGATTTTTATCCGACTATAAAATCGCGGTACAGCCCAAGTCCCTGAACCGATTTGGCTCAAATTTTGCACACGGGGATTGTATTACACGTCGAAGAGCTGAACAAATTTTGGATTCAATCGGCCCACGGAAACTGCCGTTTTGGCACACCAATTTGTAACTTTAAAATTATTCACTCATTTAACCATCCAAAACAAGTTTTTGAAAGATTTATTCTCACCATCAGAAAAGGTCTTCAAATTCTGGTTTTAAGTAAGACAAAATTAGTTCGCATTTAGTGCTCTTCATAATAACACTAAAAATACATTATAGCCCAAATTAGCGAATCGATTTGGCTGAAATTTGGTACATGGAGATTGGGTGACCCGTTGAAGACCTGAAAGGCTTTTGGAAGCAATTGGTCCACGGGAAGTGCCATTTAGGCATATCAACTTTAAATTTTAAATACAAAGGTCTCCCTTTTTATGTCGCCATTAGAAAGACGATCAAATTCTCGTTCTAAAAATGTATTCACAGTTTCTGCCATTTCAGTGGAAAGGAGAAAATAGTTATTTATGTATCAAGTACCGAAAATACAAGTTTTCAGTACGAGCGTGGATTATTGCAAACCAAGGCGAAGCCGCGGTTTGCAACCACGAGAGTATACTGAAAACGTATTTCGGTACGCGTTGCATACAACGTTTTTTTCTAAATCACAATTTACAACCTTTTTATAGAGATTGGTTGAATAAGATTGAGCATTGTTAATAAATACCAAAAAAAAAACAAATGAAATGTCTATTGTTTATTGGATCGACAACTGAAAAGTCAAGTAAACAACCGCCTAACAACCGTACAAATTTTCACGTCTTTCGTCCTAATTATTTCTCATGGCAAATACAATGGATGAAGAAGATGATTTAAGTAGACCGTGTACCTCACCGACGATTGCAGAAGCCGCTAATATCGCAACTTAAAATTTGTTGCCCAGTAAATCCCGAGAAAAAGACGAGTACGAGTATCGTCGATTCAAGGAATGGTGTGCAACGGAAAATGCCAATAAAGTATCAGAGAACATCCTTTTAGCATATTTTGCTAATCTGGCTAAAGTGTACAAGAGTTCAACTGTGTGGTCCAAATACTCAATGGTAAAAGCAGTCATTCTAATCAAAGAAAATATCGACATTAGCCGTTTTTCGAAGCTTATTGCGTTTTTAAAACGTAATTCTGATGGATATAAAGCCAAAAAATCAAAGGTATTTACTAAGGAGGAGGTTGATAAATTTATGGTAGAGGCATCGGATGAAGACTTTGCTAATAAAGGTAATTATTTTTAAATCAAATTTTGTCCGAATAATAATAATTGTCTTTATCAGGTTGTTGCTATAATGGGTGTTTCGGGGGCTTGCCGTCGACAGGAATTAACCTCGATGAGTGTGGACGACATACAGGACCTAGGATCTACGATCTTAGTTAAAGTACCATTTACGAAGAACAAGATTGAAAGAGTTTTTACCATCACAACACCAGAAAACTCACCTTACAATACTGTGGAAATTTTTCGAAAATACTCATCTCTCCGACCTTCCCATACTGATCACCGCCGTTTCTTTGTTTTCTACCAGAAATTTAAATGCACGACTCAACCAGTATGGGCGTCCACACGATTGGCAAAATTCCCACAAAAATTGCAGCCTATCTCAAGTTAACAAATTGCGAATTGTACACCGGTCACTGCTTTAGAAGATGTTCTGC
This sequence comes from Pycnomerus fuliginosus, assembly GCA_963924575.1. NCBI lineage: Eukaryota > Metazoa > Arthropoda > Insecta > Coleoptera > Zopheridae > Pycnomerus > Pycnomerus fuliginosus. The sequence goes on along the minus strand of OZ004624.1, from coordinate 17,972,586 downwards.
ATCTTTTTGGCGGATTCTGGAGCCAATCTGTCAACCATTAAGAGACATGGGGGATGGAAGAGTTCAAGTGTAGCAGAAAGTTATATTGAAGACTCCATTGAAAATAAAAAACGAATCGGCGATCAATTTTTTTCGCGACATGTAACGAAGCAACCTAAGGGGGCAGCTGCTGCTGTTGGCACATCTACCAGTAATGTAACAGTGACTTCGAATGAACCAACCAGAGAATTAATCAGTCTAGACCAACCCGGATTCACTGTGAATACTAATAATTGCAGTAACTGTAAGATTAATTTGAAGTTGATCTTCAAAAAATAAAATAAAGTTCTATGTTAAAATAAATAATTGTTAAATAGTATGAAGTGGCTTAAAGCTCATTTTTCAAGTTTCGACTTTACGGTACTAGTACCAAAAAGCAACTACTTTATGGTACTAGTACCAAAAAGTTTGACTTTCTGTTGTTCTCCTAGTTACCAAAAATTGTTAATTATGATGTGATTTAGAAAAAAAATATTTTTCGTGATACTTAACTGTTATTGTTCTATATTCGTACTGTGTGGTCGATCGATATGACCCTTATATCGGCCTAGGCCGATATAATGAAACAGCCTTATTTTATCAAAAATTTAATCACAAATTAAAGTTTTGCCACAAACACCAACAGTGAAGAATAATATAAAGATTATTTTGCATGAGAACAACTACAAATATTAAAATAACAATTAGTGTTTCGTGAAATAACAATTTTTTTCATTTCATTGTTGCTTGTATCACTACCGGAAAAAATATCCGACGTTGGTTCATTGTTATCAGCACTGCAGATGTTCTGAGCATTAGGAGATTGGTTAGACACCTTGATTTCCTCTCCACAATTGTTGAAGTTTCGTGAGGGTGGTGGATTATCTGCCCGAATGAAAAGTTGCTTCGATATCTTGACCTTCTTGCTAATTGATTCCTCGACGTACTGTTCAGCAACTGCAGAAGATTTCCAACCGCCAAATTTTTTTAAAGTAAGCAGATCGCCTCCATGTTCTGCCAACATTGTAGCCGAGGATCTCCTAAAGCAATGACCCGTGTAATTTTCTGGATTCTCCAATTTTAAAAACTCAGCTATCTTCTTCGGAACTCCTCCAATTTTGTGAACGCCTACAAGCTGCCTTGTGCATCTACCTTTCCTGTTATCTACAAAAACACGATGACTTGGTACACCGGCTGGCCGAAGTGCTGCATATTTTCTGTATAAATTACAGCTTTTGAAGGGAGTGTCATCTTCGCTGATGATGAATTTTCTGCAAGACTTGTTTTTTGTGTCCTCCAGGGTAACGATTATGAATTTTCCAGTATCTTCAACATTATTTAGTTGCAATTTGCAGATTTCCTCGCGTCGACAGGCACCAAAAATTCCGAACGCCAAAATAACCTTCTCTAGTAAAAAGTAGTCATCGGATGCTTCTAAAAAAAATCTTGTTATTTCCTCAGTTGTCAGTATTTTCGCCTTTTTTGGTTTGTAATATTCAGATTTCTGCTTCAGAAACGTGAAAACTTTTCCATATCTGTAAAATGCGTAAATTTTAGTTAGAAATGTAAGTAATAGGTACTAACCCAGAAATGTCAACATTTTCATGTAACTTGAGGGATGTCTTCAGCATGGAGATTTTTGTCCATAAGGTGTTCGGCGCAAAATTTTTGCTCAATCCTGACAAGTAGCAAAGCAAAATATCCTCATTGACCCCATCAACGCCTCTGCTTTTACGCCATGCTGTGAATTCTTGATATTCCTTTTCGTACCTGCTACTAGTCTTCGAAGGCAGTAAGTCCCGACTTGCAGCAGCCGCTTCTTTGAGAATATCTTCGGGAATTTCAAAATCTGTCATCGTTTTCTGGTTTTAATTTCAGTTTTAATGTTTGTAAACAACCATTGGCAACCGTTACTACGCTCCCAAATCAGGCTGGGCACAGGTTACTTCAGCTTCATTTCCAAATTTTTTCATTTTAACCTCCCCAACTCCAACAAAATTTAAAAAAAATGGGAGGTTACTGCAATCACTAAAATTTTCGAATTCGAGATAGCACCAGATCTTCACGTTTTGAGGTATCAGGAACCCAAAAAAGCGGTTTTCAAAATGTGTCTGTGTGTGTGTACGTACGTACGTACGTACGTTTGTAAACACGCCACAGCCAAAACTACTAAACCGATTTGTCTGAAATTTGGTGCGTAGGCATCTCATAACCCAACTTAGATCTGAAAAGCTTTTGGAGCCAATCGTGCAACTAGAAATGCCATTTTGGCACATCAACTTTTAAATTTTAAATGCAAACCCCCATTTTTCACGTCACGATAGGAAAGGCCTTCAAATTCTGCTTCTAAAAATGCATTCATTCTTAGTGCCCTTTTGACCAAAAATTTAAAAAAAAATGATTTTTATCGGACTTTTAAATCGCGGTACAGCCCAAGCCCCTGAACCGATTTGGCTGAAATTTTGCACATGGGCATTGTATTGCACGTCGAAGAGCTGAACAAATTTTGGATTCAATCGGCCCACGGAAAGTGCCGTTTTGGCACACCAATTTCCAACTTTAAAATTATTCACTCATTTAACCATCCAAAACAAGTTTTTGAAAGATTTATTGTCACAATCAGAAAGGTCTTCAAATTCTGGTTTTAAATAAGACAAAATTCGTTCGCATTTAGTGCTCTTTGGGTCAAAAAATCGAAATTTTGTAGTACCACTAAAAATACATTATAGCCCAGATTAAGGAATCGATTTGGCTGAAATTTGCTACATGGAGATTGGGTGACCCGTTGAAGACCAGAAAGGCTTTTGGAAGCAATTGGTCCACGGGAAGTGCCATTTAAGCATATCAACTTTAAATTTTAAAGCAAGGCCTCCTTTTTTATGTCGCCATTAGAAAGACGATCAAATTCTGGTTCTAAAAATATATTCACAGTTTCTACCATTTCAGTGGAAAATAGAGAAAAAATTCTTTCTCATTGAAAGGGAGCGGGCTGACAGTGGATGACAAATTCTGTTGAATTGACTACTATCTACACAGAATACAAAGATCCACGCGATGGGGAGGTTCCAGCCGCTTCTCTGCTGCATTTTTTCTATAGGTACCGTTTTGTGCCTATGTATCACGAAAACTGTAGAACAATATACGGCCGATATTAAGCATGATAACTGACTCGGATAATTTGATAGCCTCGGCTATGCCTCGGCCACAAATTTTATCCTCGTCCGTTACAAGCTTAATATCGGCCTAATACCGTTATATACTATTTCATTAAAAGGGAGCATGCTGACAGTGGATGACATAAAGTATCAGTTATTGTCAAAAGGGTGGCAAACTGTTAACCTTAAAAGGAACATATTGTCAAATGTGATGGGTGATGTCGGTATTTGTCAGAAAATTGCGAAATTAGTCACAGACGATAAGCATAAAGATTTTTTTGTTGAATTGACTACTGTCTACACAGAATACAAAGATCCACGCGATGGGGAGGTTCCAGCCGCTTCTCTGCTGCATTTTTTTTTATTACTTTTATTACCAAGAAGACATTGTTGTACAATGTACAGTACATGTAGCATAGGGTAAACGATAACCCCACCCACCTCGCTACCTCTTCTCACCCCATTTTCTCCCTCCCCTCTGCGATCAAATTTGCCATGTATTTTGCCAAATTAAATCTTTGACTAAATTCACTTCACTTCTCTCTGAGATTTTGATGCGAGTGTTACTTACGTTTCACGATTTTTCAAATTACCTCAGCAGCTGTAGTTTTAATTCCTACATTCGAATAAGTACACATATAGTCATTAATATTTGGTAAATATACCTAATTATTTTATTATTCTATAACTTTTTAAAGAGTGTATTGTTTAAATATTAGTGTTGTTCTTCAAAGATACCTAATTAATTTGGTAAGTACCCGCTTTTTGTTTTGTTAATACCTAATCGTTCTGGATGATTGCTTGAACGACGGAAAAAAATACGGATTAAACTGTTTTTTCCTCGGTTTTTTCAGTCCCTTACTGTTACTTAAAAAACAGAAAATTCACACAGACCGGTTAAAAATCTCCATTCCTAAGCAGTGAGGTTGTCAGAACCATAATTAAAAAACATATTCTTGTCCATGAGCCTCAAATTTTTTGATATTTTCTTTTTAATTTTTAGGCACTAAAAAATCATTTTTGTCAATTTATATGTAAGTATATAAAAAGAGCATATTTCTTAGTCCTAGATCCTGTGCCTGTGCGTATTGTTTAACAGTTCTTAAAGATATTAAAAATCAGTTTTTCAATAGGACCTATTTACAATTTAAACTGTAATGCACACCGTGGGTGAACATTTTTTTACACCTTTTCCAGTAGTAGTTCAGAAAGCGTCAATTGAATTTCAGAAAGCGTCAGTTGAATTTCAGAATTGTCACTTGAATTTCAGAATCCGTCAATTGTAGTTCAGATTAATCAATTCAAATTCAGAATGCGTCAGTTGTATTTCAGAATAGTCAAATGAATTTCAGAATACGTCAATTGAATTTCAGAAAGCATCAAATGAAATTGTAATTGACGTATTCTGAAATTCATTTGACTATTCTGAAATACAATTGACACTCTCTGAATTTGAATTGACTAATCTGAACTACAATTGACGGAATCTGAAATTCAAGTGACAATTCTGAAATTCAATTGACGCTTTCTGAACTACTACTGGAAAAGGTGTAGAAAGGTGATTTTAAAAAATTATTTTTTGCCATTATTAAGCAATCGAAGTTTCCGCTGATCAAATAGTTTTACTTAAGTCTATTAATATAGAACAATAAATAAATCCAAAATTCTGTTAACCTACGAAAACAAAAAACGCGGGCCACCATGACTCTCCTAAATCATGTCTTTTTTTCATGTTTAGCATTAATTTATTTCTTTTTCCGTTGATCACAGATCGCATCAGTAAAACCTTTTTTTCAACTAACTTCTCTTAACTAAGCCGATATTTTCAGCTCCAGATAAGTTTATTTATCTGCCGGGTAATACATTTTGTAATTTATAGCAATTAACCGATAGATCGTCTGATCTGAACTCTGGAGGTGAAAATACTGGGCCCTACATACAGAAATAATAATAAGTAGTCTTTTTTGCACTTCCAACATTAATTCCCCGGAAACTAAATTTATTCAATAATCCCAGGGGATCAAACGTAAAATTATTAAATTTTACAATAGTTAGGGACTATTTATACACAGGGTGAGTCTAAAAAACACCGCATCCTTTATGCCACAAAATTTTTTATTTAAAATCGCAATTTTAAAATTTTTCGTGATAACTCGGAAACAAATCAAGATATTGGAGAATTTTTTGCAGATTCTTAATCACCAAGAAATTACGCAACTTTTCTCTAATTTAACCGACTCTGTATCTTTTACCGTTTAGGAGATCCCAATGGTGAGCATCGAAAAATTAACCACCCTGTATACATACCGAGTGTAAATGAAACCAAGCGTACCCCCTTTTTTCTCTATTTATGAATTGATTTAAAAGAAATTTGGTGGGCCTAGAATAAGTGATAATAAATCTTCTATCATTTGTGCAAATTAAATAATTTTTATCACTTTCTGTCTTTTAAAGATAGTGAAATTTATTGGTATCTTTACTAAACTCCATTCATTTTCTATTGAAGATCTAAAATTTTTTTGGAACTGTATACAACCCTAAATTTGTAAGGGCCTGTACTTTTGACAATTTGATAGAAATTTAGCGGGAAAGCAAAAACATTGCATAACCTAAATCTTTCTAGGGTATATTTTTATTGCCAGAAGCAGTGTCACAGATAAAAGTACATGAGGTTTTTTCGTGAATATTTTTCTTTGCACTTTATACTCAAAACTGCAAGCACACAAAGGCCATTTTGTGCCAATTCAGAGCAATTGCAAAATTTTGACATTTGTCGTGTTTTCTGACGTATTGCATTGAAATCGCTTCTATCAACTCGCACCTGTTAGTCAAATTCCTGGCAAAATTTACTCATACTAACATGAAATTCAAATTTTGTCGTTCTGTCACTTCAATAGATGAATGGAGAGTAAGTCTTTGATGCTGAATTTACTACTGTGGATAAAATTTTAAAATTTTGATCATAAAGCGTCTCGTACAGGAGGGGTTAGGACTAAATTTACTCAAACATTTTTGTAAGTGACTTTTTCTCAAATTTGATTCCAGAATCTGAAAAATTGAGGTTTTTTAAGTAAAAATGGTACTCTTGTTTGGCTATTCATTGGTTCAGGGCTCCAAAATTTGTGACAGAAGACTTCAAAATATCATAAACAACTTCATGGGAACGGTTCCTTGCTTCATTCTAGAAAGGAAAGTTCTTATGGACCTGGATCGAAAAATGTTTCCTAGGGAAGCTAGAGTCCTTCAAACAACATGCTTTCCAGACCCCATTTGAAATTATGTATTTGTGACGTAGCACGTAGCGCATTACGTTGCGTTCGATGCCGTCTCACGGCTCTCTAGACATCATTGTCCATTACGTGTAAAAATGCTTTAAAATCGAATCTGGGTTCGGGTAGAGGGACAGTGAAAATTGGTTTATTACAGGATGTTCCAAGAAAAGGACTGAATGGTGGGAAAATACGGTTCTAAAAAACTAAATCAAGGTTGTCACTGCAACTTGTTTAGCAAAAGAGGGGAGTTTAAATTAGGCAATTCTATAAAATTATTTACAACATTTTCCTTGTTCGCGACAGCTTTTTTAATTTCGAACGCTTCTAATAAATTTAATTTCTTGCTTTTGGGGGCACTATGTAATAATTTAATGTTGCTGGTATCCAGGAAATGATTTTAACCTCCCCAAACCCATCACAATTTTAAAAAAATGGGAGGTTACTGCAATCACTAAAATTTTCGAATTTGAGATAGCACCAGATCTCCACGTTTTGAGGTCTCAGGAACCCAGAAAAGTGGTTTTTAAAATGTGTCTGTGTGTATGTTCGTACGTACGTACGTACGTACGTTTGTAAACACGCCACAGCCAAAACTACTGGGCCGATTTGGCTGCAATTTGGTACGTAGGCATCTCATAACCCAACTTAGATCTGAAAAGCTTTTGGAGCCAATCGTGCAACCGGAAATGAAAATTGAAAAATGAAACTTTCGCGGTCTACTAATTGGTGCTGTTGTTTTTTCTCGGGACTTTGCATACGTTTGGTGAAACTTGCGCGGTCTACTAATTGGCGCTGTTGTTTTTCTCGGGACTTTGCATACATTTGGTGAAACTTTCGCGGTCTACTAATTGGTGCTGTTGTTTTTTCTCGGGACTTTGCATACGTTTGGTGAAACTTGCGCGGTCTACTAATTGGCGCTGTTGTTTTTTCTCGGGACTTTGCATACGTTTGGTGAAACTTTCGCGGTCTACTAATTGGTGCTGTTGTTTTTTCTCGGGACTTTGCATACGTTTGGTGAAACTTGCGCGGTCTACTAATTGGCGCTGTTGTTTTTTCTCGGGACTTTGCATACGTTTGGTGAAACTTTCGCGGTCTACTAATTGGCGCTGTTGTTTTTTCTCGGGACTTTGCATACGTTTGATGAAACTTTCGCGGTCTACTAATTGGTGCTGTTGTTTTTTCTCGGGACTTTGCATACGTTTGGTGAAACTTGCGCGGTCTACTAATTGGCGCTGTTGTTTTTTCTCGGGACTTTGCATACGTTTGGTGAAACTTTCGCGGTCTACTAATTGGCGCTGTTGTTTTTTCTCGGGACTTTGCATACGTTTGGTGAAACTTTCGCGGTCTATTAATTGGCGCTGTTGTTTTTTGTCGGGACTGTGCATACGTTTGGTGAAACTTTCGCGGTCTACTAATTGGCGCTGTTGTTTTTTTCTCGGGACTTTGCATACGTTTGGTGAAACCTTCGCGGTCTACTAATTGGCGCTGTTGTTTTTTGTCGGGACTTTGCATACGTTTGGTGAAACCTTCGCGGTCTACTAATTGGCGCTGTTGTTTTTTCTCGGGACTTTGCATACGTTTGGTGAAACTTTCGCGGTCTATTAATTGGCGCTGTTGTTTTTTGTCGGGACTGTGCATACGTTTGGTGAAACTTTCGCGGTCTACTAATTGGTGCTGTTGTTTTTTCTCGGGACTTTGCATACGTTTGGTGAAACTTTCGCGGTCTATTAATTGGCGCTGTTGTTTTTTGTCGGGACTGTGCATACGTTTGGTGAAACTTTCGCGGTCTACTAATTGGCGCTGTTGTTTTTTTCTCGGGACTTTGCATACGTTTGGTGAAACCTTCGCGGTCTACTAATTGGCGCTGTTGTTTTTTGTCGGGACTTTGCATACGTTTGGTGAAACCTTCGCGGTCTACTAATTGGCGCTGTTGTTTTTTCTCGGGACTTTGCATACGTTTGGTGAAACTTTCGCGGTCTATTAATTGGCGCTGTTGTTTTTTGTCGGGACTGTGCATACGTTTGGTGAAACTTTCGCGGTCTACTAATTGGTGCTGTTGTTTTTTCTCGGGACTTTGCATACGTTTGGTGAAACTTGCGCGGTCTACTAATTGGCGCTGTTGTTTTTTCTCGGGACTTTGCATACGTTTGGTGAAACCTTCGCGGTCTACTAATTGGCGCTGTTGTTTTTTGTCGGGACTTTGCATACGTTTGGTGAAACCTTCGCGGTCTACTAATTGGCGCTGTTGTTTTTTCTCGGGACTTTGCATACGTTTGGTGAAACTTTCGCGGTCTATTAATTGGCGCTGTTGTTTTTTGTCGGGACTGTGCATACGTTTGGTGAAACTTTCGCGGTCTACTAATTGGCGCTGTTGTTTTTTGTCGGGACTTTGCATACGTTTGGTGAAACCTTCGCGGTCTACTAATTGGCGCTGTTGTTTTTTCTCGGGACTTTGCATACGTTTGGTGAAACTTTCGCGGTCTATTAATTGGCGCTGTTGTTTTTTGTCGGGACTGTGCATACGTTTGGTGAAACTTTCGCGGTCTACTAATTGGTGCTGTTGTTTTTTCTCGGGACTTTGCATACGTTTGGTGAAACTTGCGCGGTCTACTAATTGGCGCTGTTGTTTTTTCTCGGGACTTTGCATACGTTTGGTGAAACCTTCGCGGTCTACTAATTGGCGCTGTTGTTTTTTGTCGGGACTTTGCATACGTTTGGTGAAACCTTCGCGGTCTACTAATTGGCGCTGTTGTTTTTTCTCGGGACTTTGCATACGTTTGGTGAAACTTTCGCGGTCTACTAATTGGCGCTGTTGTTTTTTCTCGGGACTTTGCATACGTTTGGTGAAACTTTCGCGGTCTATTAATTGGCGCTGTTGTTTTTTGTCGGGACTGTGCATACGTTTGGTGAAACTTTCGCGGTCTACTAATTGGTGCTGTTGTTTTTTCTCGGGACTTTGCATACGTTTGGTGAAACTTGCGCGGTCTACTAATTGGCGCTGTTGTTTTTTCTCGGGACTTTGCATACGTTTGGTGAAACTTTCGCGGTCTACTAATTGGCGCTGTTGTTTTTTGTCGGGACTTTGCATACGTTTGGTGAAACCTTCGCGGTCTACTAATTGGCGCTGTTGTTTTTTCTCGGGACTTTGCATACGTTTGGTGAAACTTTCGCGGTCTACTAATTGGCGCTGTTGTTTTTTGTCGGGACTTTGCATACGTTTGGTGAAACCTTCGCGGTCTACTAATTGGCGCTGTTGTTTTTTCTCGGGACTTTGCATGCGTTTGGTGAAACCTTCGCGGTCTACTAATTGGCGCTGTTGTTTTTTGTCGGGACTGTGCATACGTTTGGTGAAACTTTCGCGGTCTACTAATTGGTGCTGTTGTTTTTTCTCGGGACTTTGCATACGTTTGGTGAAACTTGCGCGGTCTACTAATTGGCGCTGTTGTTTTTTCTCGGGACTTTGCATACGTTTGGTGAAACTTTCGCGGTCTACTAATTGGCGCTGTTGTTTTTTGTCGGGACTGTGCATACGTTTGGTGAAACCTTCGCGGTCTACTAATTGGCGCTGTTGTTTTTTCTCGGGACTTTGCATACGTTTGGTGAAACTTTCGCGGTCTACTAATTGGCGCTGTTGTTTTTTGTCGGGACTTTGCATACGTTTGGTGAAACCTTCGCGGTCTACTAATTGGCGCTGTTGTTTTTTCTCGGGACTTTGCATACGTTTGGTGAAACCTTCGCGGTCTACTAATTGGCGCTGTTATTTTTTGTCGGGACTGTGCATACGTTTGGTGAAACTTTCGCGGTCTACTAATTGGTGCTGTTGTTTTTTCTCGGGACTTTGCATACGTTTGGTGAAACTTGCGCGGTCTACTAATTGGCGCTGTTGTTTTTTGTCGGGACTTTGCATACGTTTGGTGAAACCTTCGCGATCTAATAATTGGCGCTGTTTTTTCTTTTCAGAGTTTTGCATGCGTTTTGTGAAAGTTTCGCGGTCAATCAATTGGTGCTGTTGTCTTTTATCGAAATTATGCATGCGTTTTGTTCGACTTTTGCTGTCAATTAATTGACGTTGTTGTCTGTTTTGCAAATTTTGCATACGTTTATTAAAACTTTCACGCCACATTAATTTTAATTTTTCCTTATTTTTAGTACTTGATTTTAATCTTGCGTAGTGCTTTTTTAATTGCAATTGTTCATATTGCTTATTATCGATGTTTTGTCTTAATCTAAATTTAGCCAGTTTATCCTTTTACTGCTCAATTTCTCTTATATTTACATCCTCCCTATTTTGCCTTTTCCGCCTAACATCAAGTTGCTTTTTAAGCGCGTAAGACTGCTTCTTCAGCTTAGGCATGATTACTAAAATTTACCTTTCTATTAATGCTGAAAGTGATAGTTTTATATATTACTTATACCTAAAAATGCTAAAAAATTGGAAAAAAATAAAAAAAATAAATACTAAATAAAGCTAAGAAAAAGCTATAAAATATCTAAAACTAATCCTGTCCAAAAATTTGGTACCCTGAAATTGCTATTTGTAATAGTTGTAATTATATTTTAAAGCAGATAGGGTGGGTTTTAATAGCGTGTAAACAAAATGTGGATCTGCTTGAAACAAGGTTGTTCTGTACTACCGGCATAATATATATTGCTTTAAAATCTATTTGAAAAAAAAACCAGAAAGCTAATTTTGAGGGTTCTAAAGGGTAAAGGATGATTGCTTGATAAGTAAAAACAGAACATAAGTAATTACTGCGAGTGAACATTGTAAAGAGAAAATGAAGAATAAATAATCCAGGAGCTATACAATTTTGTTTTAAAAAAAATGCAAGTGAGCTCCAAATTAGTACATAGGCACTTACCTATTTATGCAATGTGATTATAGTTAATGAAGGTCTCCATCGACAGATCGTGTGCGTATTGTTTGATAACTCTTGAAAATGTAATAACATCGGTCTTTCAATATTTCGGTTTCGTTGTATACCGAATCGATTTGAATGAAATTTGGTAGACCCAGAATAGGTGATAAATATCATTAGGAATTTGGGTAAATTAAATAATTTTTTATGCAACCTATTGCAACGGAAGTGAAATCATTTTGCTAGTAAAACCAGCTCTTATAATAAATTAAATGACAGTAAACAAAACCTTTCCTTCGTTACGGAAGATAAGAGCAGGCGATTACTCAAATTGAATGATGAAATTTTAGAATAAATTACTATGATTTTAACTATAATAGTATTCTGGTTGCACAAAAAATCATGTATACACCTCGGCTGCGAAATTTGTTTAGTGTCCTCGGGTTCGCCTCGTCTAAAAATTCTCTGTCGTACACTAAACTCTAATTTCTCAGCCTAGCCTAGGTATATAAATAACTATTTTTGTACATGCTCTCCAAAACAGTTACTTTAGCAACGAAAAATAGTCCGCAAAATAGTTTTTTAGCGGATTGAGTACGTTAATGGTAACTAAGCGACACTTTGCGGGCTGGAATTGTTATTTTAACAGAAATGAAATATGTTTATTGGTAGACAATCTCTGGTTTACCATAACAACGTCATCACGACCTACCCTCTGCGGGTCATCCGTTTATAATTTCGTTACTTTGAATTGTGTTTAAATAATTTGGAAAGCTCGTACAAAAAATTTTGTATGCAACACGTACGCAAATAGTTTTAGAAATTACAGATTTGGCTTGCGCCTCGTTCGTAAACATCTTAGATTCGTCCGCTAAAACTCTATTTTGCGTACTTGTAACATAAATATCTATTTATCGTTTCCAGTTTTACCGGAAATGTCTTTGGGACGAAAATTTTAAATTTAATGATACCACATTTTGACAACTTTGGTGACTTTAAATTTTTTTATTAAAAATTATAATTATTCTTGAGTCTTACGGTCCCTCAAGAATCATTAAATTGATATTAATGAATTTTATAAAAATAAAATTTACAATTAGGAACATTTAACAACAAGCAATGTTTAATTTTTTTTTGTAGTGAGGTTATCTCACCGTTTAAATAATGAACATTTAATTATCGCTTGATAATAAGAAGCTAAAAGACATGAAGATGGATATCACAAAGTTTGAAACTTTGTGATATCCATCGTCATGTCTTTTAGCTTCTGATGATGATCAAATACATGATCGAAACGTTAAGCGATAATTAAATATTCATTATTTAAACGGTCCGATAACCTCACTACAACCCCGAATATTTTAAAAAATGGCGGACGTAAGCCTAGATGCAAATCAGTTTCATTTTATTTTTTCAAATGCAACCTTAGTATAGTGGCGCATTGGTCAAAATAAATAGCTAATTTTTTTGTGTATTGATATAAGCAGATTAGGCTTTTAGTTTGTAATAAATATGATAATAGCAAAAGCGGATACATCATTTATTATTAAAACAAAAAAAAAATCTTTTCATAAAAATATTTTGAAAACGTAGTATTACTATTAGATTCAGAATTTTATTTAGATTCTGAAAATATAGACATGTATAGGGTGTCCCATTTAAAAATCTTGTCTCCAAGGCATTTCTGTTTTAACCATTTTCAAGACATTTAGAAAAAAAAATTTAAAAAAAACACTTTCAAAGTGACCTCTTTAAGATGCCTTAGCTCCCTTAGGACTTATTTTTCGACATTATGTGTATAGCTTTTTTCATATTTTTCATAGAAGATAGGAATCTACTGGAAAAATTTTGACCACTAATTTCGGGACACCCCACCTAAACCTATACGGGGTGGTCGTTTTATCTTGAGACTGGCAAATATCTCGGAAATGAAGCATTTTAGAGAAAAATGTTTCGTACAAAAGTTTTATGACTTCGAGGGGGAGAATAGATGGCATCGACGCCATTTTCATTCAAGGTCATTTTCAAGGTCAAATGAAGGTCAACTTCATTTTTTTAAATGGAAACCTACATTTTCTATTACAGATTCTTATTCCCCGTAAAGGAACAGACAACTCTCATCTAAACTATTTTTGGATCCGATGGATAGTTTGTCAGATATTTAAATAAAAATTTTAATCTTCTTCGAAATCTATTGCATTCCCTAGCAACAGCGGCATGGCAAAAATACAATCTACAACAATTTTTGTGGTTTATTTATCTAGAATTCACCGTTGCTAAGTTACAACGGCTGTTCATTTGTTTTGTCTTGCCGCTGTTACTAGGGAATGTCTAGGGATTTCGAAAAAGGTTAAAATTTACATCCATCGGATCCAAAAATAGTTTAGATAAGAGTTGTTTGTTTTTTTATGGGGAATAGGAATCTGTAATAAAAAATATAGGTTTTCCATTAAAAAAAATCAAGTTGACCTTCATTTGACCTTGAAGATGACCTTGAATCAAAATGGCGATGATGCCATCTATTTTCCCCCTCGAAGTCATAAAACTCTTATACAAAACATTTTTTTCTAAAACGCTTCCTTTTCGAGATATTTGCCACTCTCAAGATAAAACGACCACCCTGTATAAGTCTCATTGGGACAGTTCACGTTTTTTCCCCTTAATATTCCTCACACTTTGTAGATAGAGGTATTCTTAATTCTGTTTGCGGCAGTATTTTGGCCATTTCAGTAGCAATAATTTATATATCTAAAAGTTTTATAAATTGAAATACAAATGCCAGTTTATCACACATCTCAAACAAAAAATTGAATTTCGTTCCAAAAAGTGCCCCTGGCAAGGGTATACGTTTGGACATAGGCGGGCGGGCGCAATCGGACAACATAAAAAACTTATTAGGTATAGGTAGGTATACCAATCAAGACTACACAGAAATGAAATAGTATATTATTTAGTATATGTATAGAGTATGGAAGTTTATACACCGAACGGAGCGAGGCGAATTAAATCCATACGAGTCACATTAATGCCGCTTAAACTCCGAATAAAATACAATATTTTATTTTCAAACGAAAAAATCGAAAATTTTCTATACCTACTCATAGACCTACTCACGTCTGTTGCGCGTCACTTTGACACTTTGCAAAATTGCAAGTAATGATGAATTTAAACTCCCCCGGAGTTTAACACTCCGCTAAAGATGGTGTCATAGAAATGACGGTTATTATTATTATTTTTTATTATTATTATATCTTTATTTGTAGTTGAGTCATGAATCCATCTTTAGAAATTGGGAAGTTGCCAATTGTCGCAAAAACAGCACTGGGCCAAATTTTGGACCCCGATGATCTGTGGAAAAAGCTGATGGCAATTATCCCCGAAACTTTATCGAAGAATAATTTCGAATGCAACATAAGTGCCCAAAATCACGCAAAATACCGAACCGAGCATTTCTGGTAAGTCAAAGATGAAAGTTTTGTCTTTATAAATGTTTGCAGGTTGATTGAAAATGGTGCAGTTAAATACAAAAAGAGTTCGACTGAAATTCTTTTGGAAGAGTGGGGCACCTCGGGGAGGATTCGCCCAACTTTAGGCCACTTGAAATATTTGTTGATAAAGGCGGAATTGTTTCGTGCAGCTGACTATGTTTGTGTAGAATTGTTAAAGGAAGACTCACCTGATCGACCAACTAGTGGACCAGCTGCTAGAATTCCGATAGATTCTGAGGAAATTTCAGAAAATCATGATATAAAGGAGATATTGAATGATATGAAATATCCATCTGGAATTGAAAATTTAAATAATTTTTCATTAGACACTAATATAAATTATAGTACGCAGAATAATTTGGGAGTGGTGCCTAGGATTGTTATTAGTGAAAGTCCTGAAAGTAGTCAGATTCCTTCCGTTGTACAAAACGGTCAATTTTTGCCAGATCTGTCAATTTTTAGGACAAATTCAGAACTGACCAATGGTGATCAAGAAAACGTGCCGAATTTGTCCGATTTAATGGCAGAAGGACGTTCCGGGACAAGTTCCGAAAGTGAGGAATCCTCCACTAGAAGTTTATCGAACAGCAATCAGCTCAATGGAGATTCTGAACCCCACCCAGTTATTCCTAATTTTAATCTATTGTTAATGTCCAACGAGTCTAGGATTAGCAATTCAAGGTCATGTAACTCCCCTCTACCGAATTTGTCCCTAAAGACTTCTTTACCCCATTTAACCTATGCAGAACTAGGGGAGGCAACAAGAAACTTTGACACAACTGCCTTAAAAGATGGAGGAAGATTTCTAGGAAGGGGACATTTTGGAGAGGTTTATTTTGCCAATTTACACAAGAAAGACTTGCCTGAAGACTTGGCTGTGAAAAAAATTATTTTGAATAATACTGGTGAAGTTGATATCACCAAAATGTTTAAAAATGAGGTCGAAATTCTTAGTGAATATCGCCATGAAAATCTTCTGTCGTTGCTGGGATATTCTTGCGATGGGGACACCTACTGTCTCTTGTATGAATACGTGTCTGGGGGTACCTTAAAAGACAGATTGCAGGTAAAGGTTGTCTTTATACTCTTTATTGTTAAATTTATTAAGTATAATCAAAATAAGGAAAAAAAATTATTTTTCGTACAGAGTGTCCCAACGGTGAGACAAAGTCCATTTTTGTCCACGTCATTAATAATATCGAAAATCTGTGTACGCCAACCGTTAGTGAAAATGTGCATAATCCAAAATTATTATGAACTCACATGGGCGGCTCATAGGGGGGGCAGCACAAGATTACATTTTGTTAAATGGAACACCCCATATATCAATGCATTTTTGGTTTCTACGTGTCATTCTGTGCAACTTTTGTCAGGTGTGCCCCATACTTAGATTCAATCGTTTTTGAGTTATTTAATAAAATGTGTAGAATTTGGCAAAAACAAGACTTCAGTTAAATTTATGGCACATCCTAAAGAAAGGTCAGGACTACCTGACAACACATTTCGTATTTCGTTCTGCGGTGCGTTTCCCTGACGGGTCCGCTGCATTCAGACCTTATGGTCCATTATGCCCGCACTGTGACAGTTATCCATTTCCTACAGGAACCCCGGTTCTGCAAAGACCCAGTACTTCTGCTGTAGAAACTGAATAGTGTTAATCGGGTGCTAGAAAAGCCACCCCGCTTTGCTATACCACAGCGGGTACTTCTGCTCTCTAGGGAGTTTGTTGATGCTTCGTCCCGCGAACCTACTATAACCGGCAGGTCTTTTCAGCCCTGCCGGATACACCTGGTTTCTTGGTGTCGAAGGCAGCTTAAAGTGCACCCTTAAAGGGTTCAATTGAGGTATCAATTTATGTCCCTCTATGTTACAAACTGCAGACATCTTCCCCCAGTGTGGCCGACGGTTCTTGGTGGACAGCCCCATCAGCCACAACTGGTTGTTGGTGCCATAGTCCCTGAGGGTCTGCCAGTGTCACGGTACCTGTGCAACTGTGGTATCTTTTTCAGTCCCATCAGTCACAACTAGTCCCTAGCGTCCTGCGCAGCATTATAACTACCCTTCCGTACAGACTGCAGACATCTTCCCCCCGTGTGGCCGATGGTTCCTGATGGACAGCCCCATCAGCCACAACTGGTTGTTGGTGCCACAGTCCCTGAGGGTCTGCCAGTGTCGGTACCTGTGCAACTGCGGTGTCTTTTTCAGTCCCATCAGTCACAATTAGTCCCTAGTCACAAAAATCTGATAGGTCCAGTTATCAACCTGTCCCTATCGCAACCGCGAGGTATTTTTTTTTCACCCTCCGTACAGACAACAGAAGTATCAGTCTTCCAGTCCCTCTGTTCAGACTGCTAGGTCCCGAAGTCTCAGAGCAGCTATGGGTGTCTTTCGACCCCATTTGCCGCATTGAGGCCCTCCAGTATCCTCCTAAATCTGGTCTGAAATTCCCAGTTAACCCCGGGAATTCGGTCCGCCCTCATGGAGCCCGGCGCATGAGGGTAAGGCTATTACTCTGAGAGGGCGCCCGGTGTCTCAGAGGGGTTGGTTTGCGGTAGCGGCTTTGGTACAGACACGTGAGGGTTTTAAGCCCCAGGTCTGCACGTATGGCCGTAACTAACCAGCGGACTGGCCATTCCCCTATCCACCACCCGGGGACGCGCCCGATGGGCACCCAACCGCACGGGTGACAACACATTTAGGTGTCAAATTTCATGCAGAGAGTGTCCCCTGTAAAATTTCAAACAGAAATTGAAAAGACAAAATCTCAAAAATTTCAAATGGAATGACCTTGAAATATTTTCGCCGTTTTATAGAGAATTAAATTCTAGATCAACTTTCTTAACAACTCCCTATACTTAAATGGCATCCTTTCCAAGTTACTTAAAATTTTTGGGTTTATAGCTTAATCTGTCTGCAGTTAATAACCACCATTTAAATATCGATCTTTATTGTCACTATTGAAATCATTTCTGTTGACTTTAGAAAACATTGCCGAATTAATCAGTTTTTCCCTATTGCAAATTGCTTCACCCGGTTTTTTTTATAAATATTTTGCAAACATCGGTTAACCGTATTATTTTGAATTATACGTTGTTATACACCGTAGAGTTGATCGTTTTAAAGATATTCACTTGTTACTCTTATCAGTAACTCGGAAACGAATAAAACCAAAAATGCATTGATATATGGGGTGTTCCATTTCACTAAATGTAATTTTGTGCTGCCCCCCCTATACGAGCCGCCCATGTGAGTTCATAGTAATTTTAGAATATGCACATTGGCGTACACAGATTTTTGATATTATTAATGACGGGTACAAAATTGACTTTGTCTCTCCTTTGGGACATCCTGTATGTACAACGTTACTGATTCTAGCATAGTTACATCTCACTAACAAAATTTCAACCAGTTTTAGTGAGATTATGTGAGTATCAGTAAAGTCTCGACGTGCCATTAAAATTTCACAGCTGTCTTGATCTCAAGTTTTATTGTTCAAATTGTACAATTTAAAATATTATTAAGGCTCGGAAAGTTGAACGGCATGTCGAAATTTTACTGATACTAATAATAGGTACATTCCACGTGAACTCGGCCACCTTTTGGCAGCCAATTTTATTTTTTATCCGATTGTGACCAGCATGAAATATATGCATTTTGGAATGACTAAATGACATATTTTCTCCCTTCATAACTTAATTGATGGTAAGATACAGGGTGGATTTTTTTGAAACATTGCTTTCGAAAAAAATTTGTTTCCAATAATTTTCAAAATAAAGGAAAAAAATCTTTTAAGTGATTCTTATAAAATAATTCGACTAGTGTATGCATTTTTTGGCAACTGCTTGATTAATAGTTGAAAATGTTGTTTTTTTCAATTATTGCGATTTTTCACAAAGTACGTTTTTTTTATTCGATTTAAAAATTACTCAAAATGAAGCTCATTTTATCAAAATTTAATCCCGTATTGCTTTACTTTGGGCAAGCATTTCATAAGAGAGCTGCAATTTTTTTTATATTGTCATGTTATGCTGATTTGATTTTTAAGAAGATCGAGAAATAACAACAACGTAGTTGTAATTTTTCGTAATCTGAAGTAAAATTTGATTAAACCTATTGATTTACTTAGATTACTTTTGGAAAATTGTTGTTATTTCTCGATCTTCTTAAAAATCAGTATAACATGACAATAAAAAAAAATTGCAGCTTCATTTTGAGTAATTTTTGATCACTTGATTTGATATAAACTAGGAACTAGGTCACGAAGTATTATTAGTGAGATGTAACTTTGTGATCGAGTATCAGTCAAGCCTCGACGTGCCGTTCAGCTTTCACATATCACATTGAAATTGATTTTTTTTGTTCAGAGCCAGACCAACAAACTTTTTTGGACTGACCGACTGCACATTGCCTGGGGAACAGCAAAAGCCATTTCCTATTTACATACTGCGAATCCCACCCCTCTGATCCATCGTGACGTCAAATCGGCCAACATATTGCTAGATCACACCAATAAACCAAAGGTAGTTATCTGGTTAATAAACTCAAACTTTCAATGCGTTTCAGTTGGCGGATTTTGGACTTATAAAGTTGTTACCTTCCCAAAATACTTATGTTGGCAGTAATGCGTTTGGGACGCCAGCGTACATGTCACCAGAAGCTAGCAGGTACCTACAGCGAAACCAAAATAGGTTGATCCCTGATCCCTATTGCCATCAATTCCGCTCAGGGATCGAGCTATGTAAGTTTTTGTATTAATTGATCATAATTTCAGAGGAAATATATCTGTGAAGTTGGACACGTTTAGTTTCGGGGTTGTTTTGCTGGAACTGCTAACTTCGTTACCTCCACTGGACAGGGATAGAAAAGATGCAGATCTGGTAAGTACAGATGGTAATATTTTTTTAGAAGTAATAATACAATCATATAATCCACATTAAAACTGAAGTTGCTGGTTGCCTATCTACATTAAAATTTAAATGTCCCAATTTGTTTGCAATTTTTTTGTGATATATTGGCATTTCTGGGGAGTTTTACCAAATTTTTTAGAGGAATCCGTCAACATTTAGTGTAATTCCCCAGAAATCGTGATATATCGCCAAAAAATTTGCGAATAATCGCACATGGAATATCACCCTAAAATGACAAATCTTTTTTTTTTTGTTCTAGGTGACCCATGTAGACACTTGCTGTGAGAACAACATAGGAATATTGCTCGACATTTCAGTAGGTGACTGGAAAACAAGAGGTGCCGATATTGCCAGTGATCTTTACAATATAGCAAACATGTGCCTAATGGAAAAGAAAAATAGGAGACCAGAAATGAAGAATGTTAATGAGCAGTTGGCGTCGCTTATTAAATCCATTGCTGAGTAAATGATAATAATAGCTATCACTAGTATTGATATGAGCCGTGTCGCAGTATGAGGTCATTTTCGTCATAGTTTGAAAAAAAGCATCATACTGCGCCACGGTATACAGATCACTGCATCAAAAAGGTGTCAAACCGAGCTGAAGTATTAAATGGCAATAATAGACTCATAACGCGACACTTGACGATGATGCATCTCAAATTAACTTCGGCCTCTTTGCTACAGATGTCGCAGGAATTAGAAATGGAAATTGGCGTAGAACCCTAGAATGGTTCGGAGCGTCGTCTCAAATCCCATTAATTTCCTGCTCAGTAAGACTTTGTGAAGCTAAAGTGTTGCTTAATTTCAGATCCTTTACCCAGGTTACCTAGGACAAGTCAACCCGTACATGAACCATCCACTCAAGGAAGATACAAAATCTCAGGACATCGATTTTTAACGTAATTATCGGTCCATCTCAGGGCCAAAAATTTTTAACAAAAAGCATGCCGTCCTGCGATGAAGCACCCAAACCAGGATTAATGAAGAACTGAAATCGGAACACCATCAATTACATATAGGTCCTTCTCAGGGCCCCAAATTTTTTACATAGAACTTGTTGCTGCTGTCTCGCGTGCCAACCCAGAATCAATGAATATCCGAAATAGGAACACCCTAACCAACCAGCCATTTTTTTGAGAGAAAAACAAAATTAGCTATATAGAAGACCATTTATGGTCACTTGTTGCTTGAATATCATTTTACCTTAGGGATTTTCAAATCTTGAACAATCTTTTGAGAAAGAACGTTCTTGTCAAACTCTGACTCAGAAACGTAGTGAATGAAGAGCATTGTGCTTTATCAAATCAAATTTCAATTATTTGGACCATTTGAAATTTGGCATCAAACTGCGACATGTCTCGGTACAGGTAAATAATTTAATATCTTTCCACATCAAAATTAGCTATTTCTGAGGCCATTTGTTGCTTAAATAACACCTAACTACCCAGAATTCCAAATTTTGAACAATTTTTTGAGAGAAAGACCACCCCTGTAAATTTCTGACTCAGAAACGTAGGAAATGAAGAGAATTGTGCTTTAAATGAAATCTCTATGAAAGTTTCGACACTATCTGCACACCTTCATGAAGCAGAAATGTCAAAGGAGCAATATTTTTCTATTGCAATAGTTTTATGGGAATTTGGAGCAATCTGAACCGTTTCGATATGATTTTCTGTTCAAATTGTATCAAATTTCAATTATTTGGACCATTTGAAATTTGGCATCAAACTGCGACATGTCTCGGTATAGCTAGATAATTTTGGTACCTTTCCACATTAAAATTAACTATCTCTGAGGCCATTTAGCCATTTGTTGCTTAAATAATACCTAACTACCCAGAATTCCAAATTTTGAACAATTTTTTTAAAGAAAGACCACCCCTGTAAATTTCTGACTCAGAAATGTAGGAAATGAAGTGGATTGTGCTTTAAACGAAGTTTCTATGAAAGTTTCGGCACTATCTGCACACCTTCATGAAGCAGAAATGTCAAAGGAGCAATATTTTCCTATTGAAATAGTTTTATGGGAATTTGGAGCACTCTGAACCGTTTCCATATGATTTTCTTTTCAAATTGAGTCAAATTTCAATTATTTATTCCATTTGAAATTTGGCATCAAACTGCGACATGTCTCGGTATAGCTAAATAATTTTGGTACCTTTCCACATTAAAATTAACTATCTCTGAGGCCATTTAGCCATTTGTTGCTTAAATAATACCTAACTACCCAGAATTCCAAATTTTGAACAATTTTTTTAAAGAAAGACCACCCCTGTAAATTTCTGACTCAGAAACGTAGGAAATGAAGTGGATTGTGCTTTAAACGAAGTTTCTATGAAAGTTTCGGCACTATCTGCACACCTTCATGAAGCAGAAATGTCAAAGGAGCAATATTTTCCTATTGAAATAGTTTTATGGGAATTTGGAGCACTCTGAACCGTTTCCATATGATTTTCTTTTCAAATTGAGTCAAATTTCAATTATTTATTCCATTTGAAATTTGGCATCAAACTGCGACATGTCTCGGTATAGCTAAATAATTTTGGTACCTTTCCACATTAAAATTAACTATCTCTGAGGCCATTTAGCCATTTGTTGCTTAAATAATACCTAACTACCCAGAATTCCAAATTTTGAACAATTTTTTTAAAGAAAGACCACCCCTGTAAATTTCTGACTCAGAAACGTAGGAAATGAAGTGGATTGTGCTTTAAACGAAGTTTCTATGAAAGTTTCGGCACTATCTGCACACCTTCATGAAGCAGAAATGTCAAAGGAGCAATATTTTCCTATTGAAATAGTTTTATGGGAATTTGGAGCACTCTGAACTTTTTCCATATGATTTTCTTTTCAAATTGAGTCAAATTTCAATTATTTATTCCATTTGAAATTTGGCATCAAACTGCGACATGTCTCGGTATAGCTAAATAATTTTGGTACCTTTCCACATTAAAATTAACTATCTCTGAGGCCATTTGGTCATTTGTTGCTTAAATAACACCTAACTACCCAGAATTCCAAATTTTGAACAATTTTTTGTGAGAAAAACCACCCCTGTAAATTTCTGACTCAGAAACGTAGGAAATGAAGTGGATTGTGCTTTAAACGAAGTTTCTATGAAAGTTTCGACACTATCTGCACACCTTCATGGAGCAGAAATGTCAAAGGAGCAATATTTTCCTATTGAAATAATTTTATGGGAATTTGGAGCACTCTGAACCGTTTCCATATGATTTTCTGTTCAAATTGAGTCAAATTTCAACTATTTGGGCCATTTGAAATTTGGCATCAAACTGCGACATGTCTCGGTACAGCTAAATAATTTTGGTACCTTTCCACATTAAAATTAACTATCTCTGAGGCCATTTGGTCATTTGTTGCTTAAATAACACCTAACTACCCAGAATTCCAAATTTTGAACAATTTTTTGTGAGAAAGACCACCCCTGTAAATTTCTGACTCAGAAACGTAGGAAATGAAGTGGATTGTGCTTTAAACGAAGTTTCTATGAAAGTTTCGGCACTATCTGCACACCTTCATGAAGCAGAAATGTCAAAGGAGCAATATTTTCCTATTGAAATAGTTTTATGGGAATTTGGAGCACTCTGAACCGTTTCCATATGATTTTCTTTTCAAATTGAGTCAAATTTCAATTATTTATTCCATTTGAAATTTGGCATCAAACTGCGACATGTCTCGGTATAGCTAAACAATTTTGGTACCTTTCCACATTAAAATTAACTATCTCTGAGGCCATTTAGTCATTTGTTGCTTAAATAACACCTAACTACCCAGAATTCCAAATTTTGAACAATTTTTTGAGAGAAAGACCACCCCTGTAAATTTCTGACTCAGAAACGTAGGAAATGAAGAGAATTGTGCTTTAAATGAAATCTCTATGAAAGTTTCGACACTATCTGCACACCTTCATGAAGCAGAAATGTCAAAGGAGCAATATTTTTCTATTGCAATAGTTTTATGGGAATTTGGAGCAATCTGAACCGTTTCGATATGATTTTCTGTTCAAATTGTATCAAATTTCAATTATTTGGACCATTTGAAATTTGGCATCAAACTGCGACATGTCTCGGTATAGCTAGATAATTTTGGTATATTTCCACATCAAAATTAGCTATTTCTGAGGCCAGTTGTTGATCAAACAGCACCTAACCTCCGAAAATTCCAAATTTTGAACAATTTGATGCGATTTTCTATTCAAAATGAATTGAATTAAAATAATTTGGACCATTTGAAGCATCAGATAATTAATCAGGTAATTCAAGAACGAAAAATGAAAAAAACAATTTTGAGAAAAATTCACTGTTTATTATAAAAACAAAAACGAAAAATGAAATGAAAACATTTTGAGAAAAATTCAATGTTTATAATAAAAACAAAAGCGAAATTTCAAATCTGGTAACTGTAAAGTAAAAAAAAATGTCCTTAATTTTTTCCCCGCTTTAATTTTAATCGGTACTGGAAATACGAGTACAGCAGCTGCCCTGACCTGTGCCCTACTTCGTTTGGAAATTCATCTGCCACAGATTTACAGAAATTCATTGGGGGACAACAGTCGCCTCCCCAATATTCGGAAAACTTTTCTTTTAAAAATTCTTCCTCACGCTTGCTGTACCTTCTGCGCACTCTTGCTTGACACGGATTAATTTTCGGGGACATGTCAACGATCTTGTGAGAACGCTTATTTCCTCTGCTCCCTGCATTAATTCGCGCAATAAAATAAAGAAACTGACATTTAGTAGCATACCTTTCTTAAGCTTCGCTTTCACCTTGGTCGGTATTCTCTCTTCATTATTAGTAGATGTCGCACCTATATATAAAGATAAAAGACGGATAGAGAAATATTTTGTTACAAAATATAGCATGAACTTACCCGGTTCCTCATTCAAAATGTTTTCGTCGTCTAGAAGGTCTTCCTCTTCCACCATCACCTGCAGTTCTTCCATAGTTTTTCCCCTAAGGGCAGTCACATCAGTTCCTTCTGCCAGCATAAGGAACTTGGCAATTTTAGTGGCTTGCAGATTTAGGTCGTGCTGCCGGTAGTGCCTCATGTGCACATCGACGTTATGCCCCATGTAATCGGCCAACTGGACCACGTCATTGTGATCCATTTTTAAGACTTCTGACAAAGTTGCTACTTGTTTTCTGATGTTAGTTGAACCCATCAAATTAGGATTAGCTATACCGCTCTTTTTTGCCAAAGTTTTCAGAACCTGCGCACAATTCATGTAGCCCAGAGAATTTGTCGCACAAAATAAATATTTGTTTTCATCTGGGATTCCAGCTTGGGATCGGTAGGTGAGCATTAAGTCGACATATCTAAATTAAAGCAAGAAATAAGAAATAGAGAACGGTTTATATTAACTTACTCAACCTGTTTTTTTGTTATTAAGACCGGCAAGGCCCTTAATTTTTTTCCTAAAATCATGAACCTGAAAAAATATTTTGCAAGGACCTGAGACGAGTCGTCCAGAGTTTGAAGCTGGTCACCATCGATTTGTTCCTTTCTTTCGTAATCTTCCACCAAAATCCTACTCATCTCGCCGGACCTTCTTCTATTGAAAAGCAACCACAGACACATAACGCATTTGGACAAACTACACCAGGCGTCATAGTTAAAACCAACGCTTAGTTCATTTGCAGAGTCCTGCGCTAAGCGGCTCAAAAATCTGCTAAACTCGCTGACGTCTTTTGTCGTTGGAGTCCGTTTATTTTTTTGAACCACTCGCCTTTGGGCATTTACTCGCGAATTTTTCCCCAGCACGGACTTGAACTGAGCATTTAATACTCTTTCAAAACACTCAAGTCTGTTTATGTCTGGACTCCCTTTATCCTCTCCTTCCTTCATTAATAATAATTTAATAATAATAATTTATTACAGCCTTTTGTATAAAATACATAGGTGAAAGTCAGGGGGTGTATATAAGTCAAAATAAAAACAAATAACAGAAAATATGATCACAACTAGGAACAATAGAGACACTAACATAAGTTCACATAAAATACTCCTCGCATGTGTAACAATTCTTTGACAACAAAAACTTTTTAACTCGCCTTTTATACAGCTGAAAATTTTCAGCATCTTTTATTTCCGTGGGAAGCGCGTTAAAAAATTTACATGAGTTGAAGTTGAGGCTTTTCTGATATTTGGCTGTGACATGCTGCTTGGGAATCAATTTATTTTGATTCCGGATATTGTAGTTGTGATTGTCACCACAAGTCTGAAAATTCTCTTTAAATTTATAAGCAAAGCACAGAACTTCATGTATATATATACTAGGAAGTGTTAATATACCCAAATTTCGAAATGCTAACCTACAAGAGTCCCCGCGCCCAAGGCCGGACAGAATGCGTACGGCCCATTTCTGCAATCGAAAAATTCGAATAACGTCAGTGGAGTGATACCAATGCACAATAGCATACTTCAGCACGCTGTGAACGCATCCGAAGTACAGAGACCTCAACACCTCCAGGCCGCAGCGTCCCGACACGCTCCGCAACTGAAAGCATAAGCAGCTTAGTTTGGAACAGAGACCATTAACATGCTCAGTCCAACCCAACAATGGATCCACGGTCAAGCCCAAGAGCTTTATGGTATCAGAAGGATACAATGCTTCACCGTTCATTGAGAGAGTAACGCCGTCGCAGGATTCGAGAGACCTGCTGCTGCGTGAGAAAAGGATATAAGATGTTTTCTCAATATTTATGCAAATCTTATTTTTCGTAGCCCATGTACAAACCAAACCCAGCAACGAAACCGCATTGGTTGATACTTCTTGAGGCGTTTTGCCAGTGATTAAAAAGTTTATGTCATCTGCATAGAAAACCTTAATCATATCGAAAATGGCCAATCTAGTCAAAAACTTGTCAATGTCGCTCAAAAAAATTACGAAGAAAGTAGGTCCAAGAATGGATCCCTGGGGGACCCCAACCGCAGCGTCCGCCTCATCAGATGCTGCGCTGCCATTTACAACAACCTTTTGCGATCTGTTGCATAGATAAGACCGAAACCATTGTAGTGGAATACCTCTTACCCCGTACTCTTCTAGCTTATGTAACAATATCTGATGACTCACACAATCGAAAGCTTTGCTAAAATCGATATACAACCCGAGGACAGAGAGTCCTTTATCTAGTGCTAACAGGATACTGTCGACATGTGTCGCTAAGGCTGAGTCAACATCCCTGTTCTTCGTGAAACCATGCTGACATGGAGTTAGCAAGTTGTTTTGAGTCATGAATTCTCTTATCCTATCATTCACGATGCTTTCGAATATTTTAGATATGCTTGGTAACAGACTTATAGGCCTGTAGTTAAATATAGAGTCAGTGGCTCCTTTCTTATGTATGGGGTCTACTTGCGCCCTCTTCAGTTTATTTGGGAAAGTTCCCTGTTCAAAAGAAAGATTAATCAGGTGAACCAATGGTTCGGAAATGAATTCACTAATCTGCTTTAAAATATAATTCGGGATTCCATCCTCGCCAGCTGCTTTAGAGGGTTTTAAGTTTTTAATGGTATTATCGACTTCCAAAAGAGTTACAGGCAGCATAAAGAAAGATTTGTCGGACCTACTTATGTTGCTTCGCAAAAATACCTCATCAATATCACCGCCCATACATTTAGTAAGTTCTAGGCCGACATTAGCAAAGTATTCATTAAATTTATTCGCGGCTTCGTGATCAGTGAGTACAGTATTATTTTCAGAGATAGAGACGACATTGTGCTTCTGACCCTTACCAATACTTTGATTTATAATTTTCCACACAGTTTTGCTTTTGTTGCTAGAGTTTTTGATTAAGTTGTCATTATAATTTTTTTTCGCATCAACCAAAGCGACCTGATACCTTTTGTTGGCAAGGACATAGGCTTCTTTAAACTGTGGATAGTGTTCACTCAAATTCCCATACAGTGCAACCCTCTCTTCGTTCGCTATATTCTGCTTCTAGGCAATGTTTTAGCAAATAGTAGATGTGAGGAACCGTTGAATTTTTGCCAATTTCATATGTTTCATGGTTTTGAATTTCACAGAAATTCATAATTGCCGTCATGAGCGTGTCAAATTTCTGTGGGTCTAACAAGTCACCAAAACCCTTTAAATTTTGGTCCAATTTCCTCGCTTCCATCAAAATTTGAGCGCCTCTTCGCAACTGAGTTTTGTGGTATGAGTAGTTTCTTCGTGCTTCCCCTCGATTCTCGAAGCTTTTTATTTTTGCGTATCGAAGCAGGGTTGTGTCTTCCTTAATGAGACCGCTTTAGTTCGTCGCCACCAAGCTGAAGCATCAGTTTTTCAAGTGTTTTTGAGGCGAAACTTTCTTTGCTCTGGATTTCACTCATCTGCATCATTGCGCGCGATATTTTTAATGTATGTTTCCTATTCTGCGTCCTGTTGAAGCATTTACGATTGTGTCGTGAAAAATTTTTTTCTCCATAAAGGTCTCGACATCTTGTGCACTCTACAAATGATGCGACTGACCTCACCTTAGGGGCTCTCAATGCTAGTCTGTTCGTAGGTGGACATTTCTTGTTGTGGCACCGGGGGCCAATTTTCTGGAAAAATGTGCGGGGCCCTTTGACTGTTTTTAAGAAAGTGCACTAAAACAAATTGGACCAGATAAAAACACTCGTAAAAAAGGCAGGAGGTAGTCAAGAATTGAATAGGTATCTAGAAAAAAAAATGGCAGCAGAGAAGCGGCTGGAACCTCCCCAACGCGTGGGTCTTTGATTTCAGGGACTTCTGTTTAAGATTCTAAAGTTGATATGCCTAAATGGCACTTCCCGTTGACCAATTGCTCCCAAAAGCCTTTCAGCTCTTCAACGGGTCACCTCACCTCCATTTACCAAATTTCGGGCAAATCGATCCACTAGTTTGGGCTATAAAGTGGTTTCAGTGTTATTACAAAATTTCGATTTTTCTACCCAAAGGGAATGCGAATAAATTTTGTCTCATTTAAAACCAGAAATTGAAGACCTTTCTGATGGTGACCTCGATAGTGACAATAAATCTTTCAAAAACTTGTTTTGGATGGGTAAATTAGAGAATAATTTTAAATTTCGAAATTGGTGTGCCACAACGGCACTTTCCGTGGGCCGATTGAATCCAAAATTTGTTCACCTCTTCGACGTGTAATACAATCCCCTTGTGCAAAATTTCAGCCAAATCGGTTCAGGGGCTTGGGCTGTACCGCGATTTTAAAGTCCGATAAAAATCAATTTTTTTTTAAATTTTGGTCAAAAAGGCACTAAGAATGAATGCATTTTTAGAAGCAGAATTTGAAGGCCTTTCCTATCGTGACGTGAAAAATGGGGGTTTGCATTTAAAATTTAAAAGTTGATGTGCCAAAATGGCATTTCTGGTTGCACGATTGGCTCCAAAAGCTTTTCAGATCTAAGTTGGGTTATCACATGCTCACGTACCCAATTTCAGCTAAATCTGTCGAGTAGTTTGGGCTGTGGCGTGTTTACGAACGTACGTACGTACGTACGAACGTACGTACATACATAGACACATTTTAAAAACCACTTTTTTGGGCTCCTGAGACCTCAAAACGTATAGATCCGGTCTTATCTCGAATTCGAAAATTTTAGTGATTGCAGTAACCTCCCTTTTTTTTAACCTCCCCACTCCACTTCACCATTTAAAAAAGGCAGCAGAGAAGCGGCTGGAACCTCCCCAACGCATGGGTCTTTGATTTCCGTGACTTATTGTGTTTAAGATTTTAAAGTTGATATGCCTAAATGGCACTTCCCGTGGACCAATTGCTCCCAAAAGCCTTTCAGCTCTTCAATGGGTTACCTAACCTCCATGTACCAAATTTCGGACAAATTGATCCAGTAGTTTGGGCTATAACGTGGTTTCAGTGTTATTACAAAATTTGGATTTTTCTACCCAAAGGGTACTAAATGCGAATAAACTTTATCTCATTTAAAACCAGAATTTGAAGACCTTTCTGATGATAACAATAAATCTTTCAAAAAGTTGTTTTTGATGGGTGAATGAGAGAATAATTTTAAGTTTCGAAATTGGTGTGCCAAAACGGCACTTTCCGTGGGTCGATTGAATCCAAAATTTGTTCAGCTCTTCGACGTGTAATACAATCCACATGTGCAAAATTTCAGCCAAATCGGTTGAGGGGCTTGAGCTGTACCGCGATTTTAAAGTCCGATAAAAATCAATTTTTTTTAAATTGTTGGTCAAAAGGGCACTAAGAATGAATACATTTCTAGATGCAGAATTTGAACGTCTTTCTTATGGTGACGTGAAAAATGGGGGTTTACATTTAAAATTTAAAAGTTGATGTGCCAAAATGGCACTTCTGGTTGCACGATTGGCTCCAAAAGCTTTTCAGATCTAAGTTGGGTTTTCACATGCACACGTACCAAATTTCAGCCAAATCGGTCGAGTAGTTTGGGCTGTGGCGTGTTTACGAACGTACATACGTACGTACGTACGCACGAACGTACGTTCATACATACAGACACATTTTAAAAACCACTTTTTTGGGTTCCTGAGACCTCAAAACGTATAGATCCGGTCTTATCTCGAATTCGAAAATTTTAGTGATTGCAGTAACCTCCCTTTTTTTTAAATGGTGAAGTGGAGTGGGGAGGTTAAAAAAAGGGAGGTTACTGCAATCACTAAAATTTTCGAATTCGAGATAAGACCGGATCTATACGTTTTGAGGTCTCAGGAGCCCAAAAAAGTGGTTTTTA
The DNA here is from genome assembly GCA_963924575.1 of Pycnomerus fuliginosus. NCBI lineage: Eukaryota > Metazoa > Arthropoda > Insecta > Coleoptera > Zopheridae > Pycnomerus > Pycnomerus fuliginosus. The sequence continues at coordinate 17,942,156 of OZ004624.1, read as the reverse complement.
AAATGTGTCTGTATGTATGTACGTACGTACGTACGTTCGTACGTTCGTACGTTCGTACGTTCGTAAACACGCCACAGCCCAAACTACTCGACAGATTTAGCTGAAATCTGGTACGTGTGCATGTGATAACCCAACTTAGATCTGAAAAGCTTTTGGAGCCAATCGTGCAACTAGAAATGCCATTTTGGCACATCAACTTTTAAATTTTAAATGCAAACCCCCATTTTTCACCTCACGATAGAAAAGGCCTTGAAATTCTACTTCTAAAAATGTATTCATTCTTAGTGCCCTTTTGATCAAAAATTAAAAAAAAATGATTTTTATCCGACTTTAAAATCGCGGTACAGCCCAAGCCCCTGAACCGATTTGGCTGAAATTTTGCACACGGGGATTGTATTGCACGTCGAAGAGCTGAACAAATTTTGGATTCAATCAGCCCACGGAAACTGCCGTTTTGACACACCAATTTGTAACTTTAAAATTATTCACTCATTTAACCATCCAAAACAAGTTTTTGAAAGATTTATTGTCACCATCAAAAAGGTCTTTAAATTCTGGTTTTAAGTAAGACAAAATTCGTTCGCATTTAGTGCTCTTTGGGTCAGAAAATCGAAATTTCATAATAACACTAAAAATACATTATAGCCCAAATTAACGAATCGATTTGGCTGAAATTTGGTACATGGAGATTGGGTGACCCGTTGAAGACCTGAAAGGCTTTTGGAAGCAATTGGTCCGCGGGAAGTGCCATTTAGGCATATCAACTTTAAATTTTAAATACAAAGGTCTCCTTTTAGTGCCGTAGCAGAATGCGGAGGTACTCTTGTCTTAGCTTATTCGCTCGCTCGCTCGCTCGCTCGCTCCTCAGTCTGTCCGTCGGATAACTTGAGAACGGATTGAGATATCGAGCTGAAACTTGGTAGGCAGCTTCGTCTCCCGAAAAGTAAGGCGGGGATTGCTTTTGGGCCATATCGGACCAAAGGGGTGGGAGCTAGGGGTGAAAAACCGAAAAACTACTAATTGCAATAACTCGAGAACTAGTGGAGATATCTTGCTGAAAATTAGTATGCACGTTCGACCTTCAAGTCTGTTGAAAGTGAGGGGGTGCCAATTTCGGGGGATGAAATTTAGGGGATGAAAACCACAAAAAATATGATAACTCCGCAAGGGTTGCACGCAGCTGTCGGAAACTCAACATACACACATATATCAGTGAAATCTTGTGGGGGATGCGTTTTTTCGTAAAATCGAACAAATGGGGTGGAAATTAGGGGTAGCAACTCGAAATTCCGCTTAATAAGTACTAGTCGAAATTGCCGTCATTCGATAGCTTTCCATTAATTATTCAAAAAAGGTGTCATTCATATTTTGCGAAAAGCCACCCTTATAGGCGCTACAACCCCTAACATGCAGAAACACAAAAATACGAGAACTCAAAAACTACTCAACGTATCAAGGCAGAATTTGGTTTGTGAATTTCCAGTGACATTATAGGTGGATGGACAAATTTTCAAAAATATCTAACAAAGGGGATGAAATTTAAGGGTTGAAACTTGAAATTTCTTCAAGTAAATGGTAGGCTAAAATTACGGGGTTCGATAGATTTCGGTCAACTATTGAAAAAAGGTCTTATGAGTTTTCAATCTAAAACCAACCCCTGGGCCATTAACCACCCCTAACTCTTTGCAAGTCGATAATTATATTTTATTTATTTTTTCTGAAACCCTATTGGTTTATTTATGAACAACTGAAGTCAGTAAATACGCAAGGAGTTATGTCACACCGGAAAAATAAACTCACCCCTGTAAATCATAAAGGGGTGAAATCATGAGGTGTTGAAAACATTAATCTACAAATTACCTTAATTTTTAAACGAATTGGGTTAGGGTGGTGAAATTGAAAACACAAATTCCTTTAGGGCATGTGGGGGTGGTGAAATAGGGGGTTGGAGTTTAGGGGTTGAAACGTCCATAAAGCCCTGTAATTTGACACAGAGAAGCAATATCTTCTGCGAAACTGTGACATCTTACACACTGCATGTTCGAGAAGGGAAGGTCGAATTTTAGGAGAAAATTATCGAAGGGGATGAAAGTTAGGGGTGGAAACTCGAATTTTCAATGAAGAATGTATAGTTGAAAATATTACCATTCGATAGCTTTCTATTGATGGTACAAAAAAGGTCTTATTCATCATTCGCGAAAAACGACCCTTAAAGGCGGTACAACCCCCTAACATGCCGAAACAAAAAAATGCGAGAACTCAAAAACTGCTCAACGTATCAGGGCTAAATTTGATGTGGTAATTTACAGCGCCACTGTAGGCGGATGGGCAAATTTTCATTAATATCTAACAAGGGGGATGAAATTTAAGGGTTGAAACTGGAAATTTTTTCAAGTAAATGGTGGAATAAAATTATGGGGTTCAATAGACTTCGGTCAACCATTGAAAAAAGTCTTATGAGTCTTCATCCTAAAACCAACCCCTACGCTACTAACAACCCCTAAGCCCTAGCAAGCGGAGTAAATATATTTCATTTATTTTTTTTTTGCTTTCTTCTAATTTGTTATTAATTTAAAGTGCTTTTCATTAATTTTTGACCCATCACAATTTTTCAACCCCTTTCATGATATGTGAACCCTCAAAGAGCAAAATTTACCCAGACCGCTTCTTTTTCGGGTGATTTCCGCTGGTTAATTTTGTAAAATTCGCGCAGTTTTGCCTTATGAATTGTTCTTGCCTTTTTCACTTTTTCGACCCCTTCGCAATGTTTCAACCCCCAAAAGTCAAATTTGCATAATTGGCTTATTTTCGTGTTATTTTCTGTAATTCTACTTAATTACGATTAATTCTCATCCCTTTTAACTTTTCATCCCCCTTTACAATTTTTCAACCCCCTAAGTGTTTATTTTGCAAAATTCACATAATTTAGTTTTCCTTCGGTAATAAATTGAACTCAATTGGATTATGTTTATCTTTTTCACTTTTCCAACCCAACCCCCTTCGCAACATTTCAACCCCCAAAATCTAAATTTGCATAATTGGTTTACTTTCGTGTTATTTTCTGTAATTCTGCTTAATTACGATTAATTCTCATCCACTTTGACGTTTCATCCCCCTTTACAATTTTTCAACCCCCTAGGTGTTAGTTTTGCCAAATTCGGATATTTTCGTTTTTCTTCTGTAATAAATTGAACCCATTTGGATGATGATTAAATTTTTCACTTTTTTCATCCCCCTTCGCAATGTTTCAAGTCTTCAAATGCTAAATTTACATAATTGGGTTAATTTGGTGTTATTTTCCGTAATTTTACTTAGCCACGGTTAATCCTGATACCTTTTGATTTTTCATCCACCTTTACGATTTTTCAACCCCCTAAGTGCTAATTTTGTAAAATTCGCATAATTTCGTTTTTCGACGGTTATAAAATTGAACGCATTTGGGATTCAGTTTACCTTTTACAATTTTTCAGTTTCCTTCGCAATAGGTAGGTATAAGTGCTTATTTCAACCCCCACAAAAGTTTTAATTGCATAATTTGGTTATTTAAGTGTTTTATTTCGTAATTCTACTTAATCCACACTTCATTTTCATTCCTCTTGACTTTTCATCATCTTTTTTCATTACCTTGGACTTCTCATTCCCTTTTTCAACCCCCTTAGTGCTAATTCTACATACCTACTTCGCAAATATGATGTTTTTTTGTTAACTCTCTACTGTTTAATTATGTACGGCCAATTTTCATAATTTCGTCTTTTTAACACCACTGTGCGTCTGCGGAGGCACTACTACTAGGTGCAGATTTATAAAATCTGCACCCGACTCCACCAGTAAATTCAGCTCGCCCCTACATACACATTAACAAGGTAAACATCTACAGGGACACACATCGCATTGATATACATCTTTTGTTGGCTTTTGATATTATTGCAACGAACTTGTCAAGCTATTTTTGAAATTGAAAATTTTTGGAACATAGGATAGTTACTTAGGAGGTTAATTATTACATAGGAGGGTAAGAAAAATCTTAATTATATTAATAAGTCATTTAATGAAAAAAAATATAAAATTCAATAAAATCCTTGTTATTGGCTACAATTTAAACTGTGTAACTGTGTAAAATAAAGAAACTATACTTATTACCTAAAATCATGGGTGCTTAGGGGGTTGAAAAATTGTAAAGGGGGATGAAAAGTCAAAGAGGGTGAAAATTAACCCAAGTTAAGTAGAATTACAGAAAATAATACAAAAATAAGACAATTATGCAAATTTAGCCCTTGGAGGGTTGAAATATTGCGAGGGGGTTGAAAAAGTGAAAAATGTGTTTACAATTTTCCAGTTTCCTTCGCAATAGGTAGGTATAAGTGCGTATTTCAACCCCCACAAAAGTTCTAATTGCATAATTTGGTTATTTTCGTGTTATATTTCGTAATTCTACTTAATCACATTTAATCTTCATTCCTCTTGATTTTTCATCCCGTTTCGCAATTTTTCAGCCCCGAGTGTTAATTTTTCAAAATTCGCCAAAATTCCGGCAATTCTTTTCATTTACTCATTGCTGTTCATTTTCTATTTTTAAATTCTGTAACAACACGTTTTTAACATTTCGCCTTGTTGACACATCTGTGCGTCTGCGGAGGCACTACTACTAGATGCAGATTGATAAAATCTGCACCCGATTCCACCAGTAAGACCAGCCGCCCCTACATAAACATTAACTTGATAAACGTCTACCGAGATATACATCGCATTGATATACATCTTCCGTTGGCTTTTATACTGTGTTATGGGGAGGTTAAAATAATTTAAGGGGAGTTGTTGGCACTTGAAACATAAAATCACTGGATGAAAATAAATTAGACGGTGGTTTAAATAGTTTGAAAAGATTTGTATTAAAAAATCGACACGTTACTGCTATTTAGTCATAATAATTGATATATTTTTCAACCCCAAAAGAATGCGTGACCAGTAACCGGTCATACTTTAATTTATTTTATTTTGCAGACAAAATTGGCGTCCGGTCGTTAGCACTGGTTGAGAAAGAAACCCCTTCCATTTTCCGACGGACCAAAAACTTGTTGTAATTTGGCTAACGAACGGTACCTACTTATTTTATATAGGATATCCCTCCATCGCCGCAGAGTGCAGACGACTTTTACAACGTCGAGTTTCTCTGAAAAAATCTGAAGAATTGTGGCTCGACCTAAGAGTCAAAAAGTGATAAATTCGATAATTAAAGGTAATTTCATAAAATTATTATTACATCATTAACATCTCTAATAACATCCAATAAAATTAGTAAAAATAGGCAAATAGGTCAATTTTAGAATTTAGATATTATACATCAGTGTGTACATATCACTTAAGATGAAGACAGAAAGACAGTCAAATATTTTGGTAACTTTTAAGAGTAGGTATTTCTGCAACGTCGTAGACCCTTATGAGATGCATCTTTTCAGGTACTGAATTCCAATGTAGGTTGTAAAACCAGCCTACTACGACCTCGCGAATAGGACCATTTTTCAATAGTTTGTTTCGCGATCAAGATATCGAAAAAAATCATTAGAAGAATTTGTTTGCAATCTTTTCCTGACCCTATATGCCAAGTTTCTCTTCAAAATTCCAATTTTTAATTTTAAAAAAAATCGGGAAAAATCCTAAATAAAATTGCGAATTTTGCTGTAACATAAGGTGAAAATTGCCTTTTGAACAACTTTTCCTTAATAATTTATATATGGGGATGAAATGCACCCTGATGGGCCCCCAGGAACACGAGTTAGCCTCCCCAACCCATTGAAAAGCCTATTGGTCCAAAATAAGCGTCTTTTAAAAAATACGTAATTACGAATTTTAACCTCCCCACTCCACTTCACCATTTAAAAAAAAGGGAGGTTACTGCAATCACTAAAATTTTCGAATTCGAGATAAGACCGGATCTATACGTTTTGAGGTCTCAGGAGCCCAAAAAAGTGGTTTTTAAAATGTGTCTGTATGTATGTACGTACGTACGTACGTTCGTACGTTCGTAAACACGCCACAGCCCAAACTACTCGACAGATTTAGCTGAAATTTGGTACGTGTGCATGTGATAACCCAACTTAGATCTGAAAAGCTTTTGGAGCCAATCGTGCAACTAGAAATGCCATTTTGGCACATCAACTTTTAAATTTTAAATGCAAACCCCCATTTTTCACCTCACCATAGAAAAGGCCTTCAAGTTTTGCTTCTAAAAATGTATTCATTCTTAGTGCCCTTTTGATCAAAAATTAAAAAAAAAAATATTTTTATCCGACTTTAAAATCGCGGTACAGCCCAAGCCCCTGAACCGATTTGGCTGAAATTTTGCACACGGGGATTGTATTGCACGTCGAAGAGCTGAACAAATTTTGGATTCAATCGGCCCACGGAAACTGCCGCTTTGACACACCAATTTGTAACTTTAAAATTATTCACTCATTTAACCATCCAAAACAAGTTTTTGAAAGATTTATTGTCACCATCAAAAAGGTCTTTAAATTCTGGTTTTAAGTAAGACAAAATTCGTTCGCATTTAGTGCTCTTTGGGTCAAAAAATCGAAATTTCATAATAACACTAAAAATACATTATAGCCCAAATTAGCGAATCGATTTAGCTGAAATTTGGTACATGGAGATTGGGTGACCCGTTGAAGACCTGAAAGGCTTTTGGAAGCAATTGGTCCACGGGAAGTGCCATTTAGGCATATCAACTTTAAATTTTAAATACAAAGGTCTCCTTTTTTATGTCGCCATTAGAAAGACGATCAAATTCTCGTTCTAAAGATGTATTCACAGTTTCTGTCATTTCAGTGGAAAATAGAGAAAAAATTCTTTCTCATTAAAAGGGAGCGAGCTGACAGTGGATGACATACAGTGCACAGTTCAAAATGTGGTGTAAAATTTAACACCAAAATAACACCAAACGGTGAAGAAATCGATACACACCAAAACGGTGTATATTGTACACCATACTCTCGTGGTGAATTTTACACCACGTAATTGGTGATAATCACACCTTAAAAGGGGTGAATTTAACACCATGTAATTGGTGATTCTCACACCTAAAGTGGTAACTTTAACACCTTAAAAGTGGTGACTTTGACACCGATTGGTGTTATCCTCACCCCACCTCACCCGTAATAATAATAATAATATTAATAATAATAATAACGCCCTTCATTCACGAATGGGTGTTTATTAAAAGAAAACGTTATAACATTGAACAATAAAGAGATATACAGGCCGAAAATTTTCGGAGAACACGGTTCGACTCAAAATTAAATGCTGAATACTCCGTTTAAAAGAGGTACGAGCGTTCTGAGAGACCCTGTATAAAACATATTTGAGTACAATTACAGTGTTATATTGTACCGTTAACATTGAACAGTATATGATGGAGCTAAACAAAAGCATATTTGGGACAATTACAGTTTGACTATTAATTGTAAACGGTATAACATTGAACAATTAAGAGATACATACCTAACATTGAACATTAAGGAGTTAAACAAGAGCATATTTGGGTAAAATAACTATTAATTGTTTGATATGGTTCAAATGGTTCCTTATGTTGTAATATTTCTAAATCTATGAGTTCTACATGGGGAGTTATACCTATGAGAATTATTTATTATAAAAGCACAAAACGACGAATTGTTTATTTATTATAACAGCACAAAACGACGAATTGTTTCTACAGTTTTCCAAGACTTCACCACAATCACCACAATCTTCACCACTTCACTTCACCACAATCACCATTGCACAATTCACAACACAACGTGGAGCACTGGAGCCTCAGCGTCGCAATGGTGCGCTCGCTGTGTTTTTAACACCGTGGGTGTAAGGGCCGAGAGAAGTACACCCAAAGTACACCCTCGGTGTAAAATAAACCGCCTAAAATAAAATCAACACCAATAGAGGAGTACAATTTAACACCAAGGCGGATTAACAGATAACCACATGCCTTGGTGTTGTCGTTTACACCGACAAATCGTCAATTTTCACACCAAAATTAACCACATACCTCGGAGTAAATTTAACACCGCGTCTATTTTGAACTGTGTGGCAGTTGTTGTCAAAAAGGTGGCAAAAGATTAACCTTAAAAGGAACATATTGTCAAATGTGATGGGTGATGTCCGAGGTGGTGTCGGTATTTGTCAGAAAATTGCAAAATTAGTCACAGTCGATAAGGGTAAAAAATTTCTGTTGAATTGACGACTATCTACACAGAATACAAAGATCCACGCGATGGGGAGGTTCCAGCCGCTTCTCTGCTGCATTTTTTTTTTCGTAATTACGGAAATAAAGAAAATGTGTGACGCCACGACGTTTTCGTACCACAAACGAAATATTAAAAAACATATTTTTCCTGTATTATGCGACACTGCAAAATGTTGAAAATGCTTGTTTTTACTTTTTAGTGACAAAACTCCTGAAACCAGATTTCGCGAAAGCGACTGATCATATTTATAGAGAATTATCTTAGCTTTATTTTAGAATATCTACCGGGTGATTCAGTTCGGTATTCGAACCCTTGTAACTTTTTTATTTGAAGAAAGAAATATACGTATATACATACGTCAAAATGACGATTGTCAACAGTTTTTTTTTTAATGACAAGCTATACATTTTTTAACGGATTCTTGTAGATATATTTTTTCTACATTCAATTATGCAAAAAGTTTACTCACTAGAAAAAATTCGAGAAAAAAAATTATTTGACTACACAATTTTAAAATTTCTTGTCAATAAACGTAGTTATCCCTGAAAGTGAATTATTGTGTAGTCTAATGTCACACATCATAAGAACTGTAGTTTCGCAAAAAATAATTATTATTTGCCTCTTTATTCATTAATAACAATAATACCCCACTTGCTTATACTTTTTAATAACAACAAAATTATTACTTATCAACGTTTTTAAAGGTACCTAAATGAATTACAATTTTTAAAAAACACGACCCTTGGAGTAACATTAGTCAACACAACAAACCAACTTCTTCCATCGCCAACTGCGTTATTGACAACAAAATTAATAATAATAATAATAATAATAAGTTTATTGTGCATTCATAATACAATAATACACAAAAGGAAGGCAATCAGTTATGAACGGGTTTTCATTGCCCCCAACACTAACAAGAAACAAATATTATACAAGCGAAAAAACAAAAAAGAACAAAGCTATCTAAATATCGAAACAGCAGATAACAATCAGTAATTACGTTGCATATCGAAATAATAATTTTGAAGTTTATGTTTAAGAATCGAGACAGATTTAGAAGAGGTGAACAGACTATAATGATGATTTAGTAAAATGGTAGCAACATATTGGAAAGAAAATTCAAACTTAGATGTCCTATGCTTAGGAATACAGAAGAGCTGAACATGTCTCAAGTTATTGTCATGTACAGTATTGCGCCTACGTAACAAACTATATAAATCAGATGATCGAGCATCCGAATGTAACAACTTATACAGAAAACAAAGAAATTGAATTGTGAAATTATACTTTATCTTAAGAATTTGTTTTTCTACATAATATGGTGTAATATGGTGACGATAGCTAACATTTAAGGAAAATCTAAAACAACTGTTTTGCAGCTTTTGAATTCTGCTCTTGAAAAGTTCAGTAAGATGAAAATAGTATACATAGCTGCAGTAATTGAGGCTACTTAATATTAACGAGTTACACAATCTCCATTTAACATCAGAGCTTAGGTAGTACTTAAACTGAAATATAGTCTTGAATTTACCGTAACATGAGCTTATTAAATTGGTAACATGCTTTTCAAAATTTAAGTTGGGGTCACAATATACACCTAAATTTTTTACAAACTTTTGCAACCCAATGACTTCCTCATTAAGGATTATGTTGTCCCGCTTGCTATTTATCGCCTTTTCACAAGCTGATTTTGAACCACAGACAATTGCTAATGTTTTCGTTGTATTCAATTTCAAACCATTATCGATCGACCATTTACTGACTGCAGACAGGATTCTGTTCACTTTCACTATTGCAGCATTTATCTCTGAGGGATGACATGTAACGTAGAATTGAGTGTCGTCAACATATTGAATAATTCCAACGTCCGGCCCCTCCTCAACTATCTCAGGCAAATCAGCCACTTCTATTGCGAAGATTGCAGGTCCAAGTATGCTCCCTTGCGGTACACCTTGATTAATTTCAAACATGGTGGAAGTCTTCCCGTTCAATTTGACCATTTGTCGCCTGTTTTTCAGATAACTCTCAAACCAAGATATTGCTGAAGCACTGAAGGCATAGTACGCTAATTTGGCCAGTATTAATTCCGTGTTGATGGTATCGAAAGCCTTACTATAATCCAGTAAAATTAAAATAGTAACCTTGGAGTCATCAATTCCTTGACAAATGTCATTTACAAGTTTCAGCAACGCTGTATTTGTACCCCTGTTTTTCCTGTAACCATTCTGTGATGTCGGTAAAATCCTGGAATCCACATATTCTGCCAGCTGCTTATAAACGATTTTTTCTAACACTTTAGAAGCTGTCGGGAGTATACTTATAGGTCTGAGATCCTTAAAAAACTGGGGTTCGACTTTTTGGGAATAGGGGTTATTAAGGAGGTTTTCCATATATCAGGAACTGTGCTGTTGCAAATAGAAGAGTTTATGATGTGAGTAAGGGCGTTCAGGCAATATGGCAGTACTAACTTCAACATTTTTAGATTAATATTGTCCCAACCCATTGCATTCGATTTAATTTCTTCTACACTCTTTCGAACGTCATCCTCAGCAACTTCACACAAGGTTAAAGAATTCGACTGGGTTTTTCTGGTCTTCAAAAAATAATCCACTGTTGACTTTTGAACTACCGGACACGGTGCCGAACTCACAAAGAACTCATTGATTTCGCATTAGAGAACTTGCTAGGCAAGGAAGGACTCTGTCTATTGTAAATTTGCAACTTCTGAATATTTTTCCAAAGTTCCTTACAGTTGTTGAATTTTCTACCAATTTGGAATTGAAAGAAAGCTCTCTTTTCCCTATCAATGGCTGAACTGACATAGTTTCTAAGTTCTTTATAGTACTGTGCGCATGCTGGAGATTTCGATGTCTTGAATTTCTTAAAGGCTTTGTCTTTAAGCCTGATCATTTGCTGCAGGGTGGGTGTGATGTATGGCTTTTTCTTTTTACTGTTAATAACAATTTCCTTTAACGGCGCATGAAGATCAAATAATGCAGTAATAGCAGAGTTGAAAAATTCCAGTTTCTGATATAATTCCAATTGATTCTTTGCGCATCCCTGGCAAAAATTGACATGTCTGCTTGACTGTAATCCCTACATGAAATCCGAGCAGGTTCACTTTTCACAAGAGTACATCTCACATCGCACTTCACCAACAGATGGTCTGACATCTGCATCATGTCCTCCGTGTCTGTAGCCATAACCTCAATGGTTTTGCTCATACATATAACATCAAGGAGCGACTGTGTATTACCAGAGATTCGGGTGGGCTCTTTGATGACTTGGATCAAATTATAGGTTTCAAAAATGTCAAGACTTCTCCTTGTTGCCAAAGAAGGTGTTAACATATCCAAATTTAGATCTCCCATTAATATTGTTTTGTCAACTTCAAGGTTTACAACTTGAATGCAGTTTTCCAGATCTTCATTAAAACCATTTAAGGGACCAGGTGGCCTATATAGTATCCCACATCCATATTTAATTCTGTTTAGAGTTATCTCAACCCAAAGTTGTTCTAAATTAGAGTTAGTTGGAATGATGCTACTGAACATTTTATATTTCAAAGTGCTTTTCAGGTAAAAACAGACCCCGCCTCCTCTTGAAGTTTCCCTATCGGCTCTAATAAGATTATATCCAGTTATGTTTAACAGATTACTTGGAATGTTCGAGTCTAACCAAGTTTCTGTGAGGCCAACAATGTGATAATTGTTCTCTGAAATGTACTCCTAAAAACTATGCAGTGATGAGGTTAGAGACCTTATGTTAAAAGTAGCTATCGAAATCATATCTGCCATCCTCACCTTTTCAGAGGGTCCTAGTCAATCCGTCGGTGGCGCGTAAGATGTTTTCTTCCCGATTGCCGCGGTGATGGTGGAATACACAGGACAACTGGAGCTAAAGACATGGTGATTAGTGTCAAAAACAGTTTTGTAGTTGTTGTTACTGTTGCAGCAATTTGTACATTTATAGTGATTCTCTTTCTTACACCCTTTGGTAGCATGTCCACCCGCACAATAACCACAGATGATGTTTTCCTTACAATGTTCTGCCTTATGACCATATATACAGCACCTGAAACATCGAAGGATATTGAAATCCTCTTCAACTTGACATTTGTTAAGTCCGACGTACAAAAACCTTTTATCCATAATCAATCTGAAAGTTTTAGGCTCCACTTCGGCAGTTATATTAAAAATAGTAGATCCCTTGGTTTTGTGCTTTATAATGAACACGGGATTTTCTGCTGTCGTCTTGAGATCATTTTGTTGTATAATGCTTTGAGACAATCCATCATCCTCTAGGTTCCCATCATTTGACGCTCCATAAATTTTAATTCTAGGATTGCGTTTTCTAGGCATTGTTGCTGTAATTTGAGCACCACATTGAGACACGGCTTCTTGTATATTATTTAATGCGACTTTATCAGTGCTCTTTATAACCAAACCATCGAATTTCTTCCCATTACTTACTTGCGCAGCATTAAACAATTTGGTATCCACCTTTTGCACAAGGAGTTTCCGCATTTCATTAATAGATCCCTCATCTTTAGGTTTCAATATGAGCACTTCATGCCCGACAGCATCACGATACGATTTTGTTGTTCCAATTGCACCATTTTGTTTGTTGACCATGTTGTTGATAGCGATTTGCGAGTGTTGCGGCTGCGTGATCTGACCACCCGGGAGATTTTGATTAATTCGTCTAAAGCCATCCAGCTCCGTTTCCAGTCTTAAAATCTTCTCCTCAAGTAACCGCTTATTTTCATACAGTACTTTATTATTACTCTCCATCTCCTTACATAATTTTCTCATCAGTTCAAATTCTAAATCAGTATTCTTTGGCGCTTTCACCTTGGAAGAAACTTGCGGATCACGTGTTTGGGGAAAAACATGGCTGCTGCTCGAGTTCTTATCACAATTTACACACACTAACCTTGCATCTCCAATTTTTCCTTCGCCCTTTTTAAGTCGTAAAATACATTTCCGGTGATAAACACATCCACATTCCACACAAACCACAACCGAACACACTCTCTTAGGGCAGCATTTAAAAACAACTTCATCCGAGGTGTAGTGGTCCAAGGACCTTTAAAATCAAGCATTATTAACTAATATTGTCAAAAACACAAAAATCTAAAATTGCATCATCCTAAAATCAGCCGCAACGCGATTTATTAAATCAAATTAAATAAGCTCCGTGAGGAATTCAGCATAAAACAATAATCGATGCAAGACGCACTAAATGAGTCACCCTTCCAGAAAGAAATAAATTAACGTGACAAACGATGACAGTCCCTAAGTGCATTCCGCCATAAATCTAGAAAAGTAGGGCACGGGGAGGTAAATCGATATCTACCGGAGAAAGAACTGCCAAAATCGATGACAATGCAAATCAAACGGAAAAAGTCCTCCCCTGCAATTTTCCCCCACCACTCAGTCACGTCAGAAGGAAGATGTCAACCCCTGGATTAACCAATAAAAGGGGGAGCAAGTCAGCTCTCCACAGTAGTCTTCACAGTCTTCTCCATCAGCTCCAGTTGTCTCCAGTTAGTGTGTCGCTGCCCAGAGAGAAATCCAGTCCAGGATGATCTTCAAGAATTAAGAAGAATACCAAGAGCCTTTGCCAAAAAATGAAGGAAAAATTCCTGAATCCAAACAGAGCTTAAACCGGTATGATTATCTTATTTAATTTGGGAACTTTTAATAATTACATATGATTCGCAAAAGTTAATAATGCTTGCAATGCCTTTTAATATCAATTACTTACTAACAATTTATTATCGCTAAAATTGTCACCGAATTAATGATTTCTTAATATCTGTATTTTACCAAAAGGAAACCAAACCATTCAGCTAAATTCTGTAAAGTAGCCTCGATCCTTTAATGATCAGCTTTGTAACTTTGTTGTTATTTTTAAATCTTATTGTTAATAAAAATCCATAAAGCTATCCTTGCAGTGAATGCTGACTGAACCTGTAAGAACCTACTAGCTCTAAACCCTTTCATTTACTTTAACTAGCAAAGCCACCTTAATTGGCTAATTAATTAGAGGTAATTAAAGTGGTCCAAAAGCACGGCCACGAAACGCAACAAATAAATCCGCTCGACCAACAAAACAAACAACACACACCAAAATATACTGGTGGCGCGATTAAAATAATAAAGCCGCCAGAACAAATTGGTGTCACTAAGTGGGATTTCCTTCTGGTATAAAATCATGCTCTAATTAAGTATAAAAATGTGAAAAAACTAAATTAATTTTTTTTACTCGCAAGAATTCCGTAAGTAAATCACAGAAATTATTTTATTCTGAATACCTGAATAAAGCGCTTAAATAATTTCAGAATCAAAAGTTTTTCCGAGAACTCGAGTTTTCTTCTGATTCACGAAATTTCAAATTTCATGTTCAAATCTTGTAAATTAATAGCATTACTCTAAGTACCCAGAGTAGGTATAATAAATAATTAATTGTTCTCGCATAATTCCCAGTTTTTGTAAATGCATTTATCAAGCAACTGAAAAGAATCGATAACGAGTTCAAAGTGAAACCGAGACGCGAGCTTTCACCCTCCTTGAATCTTGTCTTTTCGTTTTATTATCGATCCATCGGTCTCCTAAAATGACTAACCCAACGCCAGCTGCCGGAGCAACAATTGTTTTTGATGCTTGGGCGCCGTTAATTACCTGCTTTGACGGCAAGACATCGGTTAAGAGCTTTATTAATACACTACTCGATGCAGCTAAACTGGCCCAGTGGTCCGATGATCAAACTGCGGCAATTTGCAAATTAAAATGCATCGGAAGCGCTCGTCAAACTATTGACCGAGATCCTACTCTCGCAGCACCAACAGTCCCATGGGACGATTTGCGAAAAGCTCTGGAAAAACGCTACGGTCCTTCAAAATTACCGATCGAATTAATCACCGAATTTCGAAATTACAAACAAAAACAAAATCAACCAATTCGAGAATACGTAGAAAATTTGCGAGATAAAGCGTTTAAGACCCTTAAATTAACAGGAGATCCTGTTAAGGATCAAGTCCTTAAAGACAAGCTAGATGATGATTTATTGCATCAATTTGAGTGCAATTTACAACCTCCATTTGACTATCGAGTAACCAGCGCATGCGCAAAGACGTTTCAGGAAGCAGTTGACATAGCGTTGCGCGAAGAAAGCATATTGGCTAGTTTATCGAAGAAAAAGATTAATCAGGACGAAACCAGCCAAGATAACTCCGTTAAACGCGTAATTGGTAACGATAATTCCACCCAGCGATTTTCAAGAGCCTGTTATAACAGCGCGCTGGGCGGAAAAAGGGAGAATTATAATGATGTGCGTGAGGAATCTTTATCGTGGGAGTCACCGTCAAGTCGCAGTTCAGACTTCTGCCCGCAAGATGGCAGCCACGTCGCTAATTCTAATTTTAATCGGTTAAATCAAGGAAAATATAATTTTCAACCATCAGACATGCGCAGAAGATCTTTTCAAAATTCACCGCGCGATTATTTTCCAAGTTACAGTTACCGGGAAAATCGGAATAGACAGGCGTCGAATAATTGGAACGAATTTCGACCTCAACGAATTCCAGCGTGCTTTTTATGCGGAATGACTTCGCATATGGCGAAAGATTGCCGTTCAATGATTTGTTTCTTTTGCGGACGCAAAGGACATTTCACTACAGATTGTTATTTGCGAGCACGATTAGACCGAGGTTTAAATTCTTTAAACTTAAATGGGACCGAAAGAGCAGCCGCGACTCCGGGGTCCCGGAACACAACCCACTAAATACAAAAACAGGGGCACAATCGACCGCCAAGGGAATGTATTACACTGGTGGTCGAAATACAATTTTTGTCTATGTTAATAAAAGAAAGTGTAAAGCAATTGTTGATACAGGTAGCTCAGCCTGCCTTATCAAACAAAGTGTTCCCCTTAATAAAAATTGGGCTATACGCGGAAATAACTCAACTCTCTACGACGTTTCTGGTAATAAACTAGACACGCTAGGAGTCGTAGACATAGATTTGCAATTGGCACCCGATCGATTTTATCGTCAAAAATTCGTAATCGTTTCTGATGATATTCACTTTAAAGCTGACATGCTACTTGGAATAAATTTTTTGTATAAATCCCGAGCAGTTTTATCCTGGAAAGATGGAACTATCTGCATCGGAGACGCAGAACTGCCGATATATCCCGAGAATAATCCAGTTAGTCTGATTAACTCGTGTACGTATCGCAAAGCACAGGATGAAATCTTCGAGCGTGGAACGCCGAAAATTAGTAGCTACCGTGACGTAGCGGTGCAGGTAAATTTTGCAGATTTCGCCGAAAATAAAGCGGAACGGAGTAATGGTAAGCCAGCTTTACAAGTAGGTGAGAAATTTTTAGATAGAGCCGTACAAACGGACTTCGCAAATAAAAAGGAAGTTCAAAGTAAAGTTCACAGTAATGACGTCAGAAAGCAACGTCATGAACAAGCGAGAGGACGTAATCCAGCAGTGGGACGCCACAGCCATTCGTCCCTCGTGGAGGTAGATAATAGTCCAGGTATTGAGACTTGCAGGACCGGCCAATCCTGTAGGAACTTAGTACTAGGACACGATGTCACCATCCCTCCACATTCGCAAATGATTTGCTTGGCTAGACTTAAACGAAAAATTGTACCTCGAGGACAAAACATCTTAGTCGAACCAGCCGAAAATAGTGAACTAGACTTAGGAATTTTATTAGCAAGAAGTGTTTGCGAAAATAAAGAATTTTTACCTGTGCGGTTATTAAATTGCAACAACCAGGAGAAATTTATTAAGATGAATACTGTCATTGGAACAGGAGTTGAAGCAGAGGTGCACGAAGAAAGGGAGTCGACCCCTAGGCCCTCTAGCAAAAACATTAGAAAAATAAATGAAAGAAATATTCAAGAAGTTTTCGATTCAATTGAAGTTGGATCAAGGAATCCTAATGCAGTTTTTAAACTTAAGAGTTTAATTCGAAAATATATGGATGTCTTTAGCTGTCAAAATGAGAAGCTGACCTGTACCTCTCGAGTTAAGCACAGGATTGTAGTAGAACCAGGTAGCCTACCTGTGGCCAAACGCCCCTACAAAATCCCTTACTCTCGAAGGACATGGTTGGACCAGGAACTTGCAAAGATGTTGAAAGATGGAATTATTAGACCAAGTGACTCTCCATATAATGCTCCTTTGGTAATAGTCACCAAGAAGTGCTTAAAGCCAGGAGAAGAACCGGAACTTCGCCTATGTGTAGACTTTCGTGGACTTAATGAAATAACTAGGACGGACTACTTCCCTATACCACTAATAGAGGACACCCTGAACCAACTTCATGGGAGTTCTCTGTTTTCCGTGTTGGATTTAAGAAGTGGTTATTGGCAAATAGAAGTTCAGGAAGAAGACAGACACAAAACAGCCTTCAGTACAGAAAACAAACATTTCGAATTCAATCGAATGCCATTTGGACTGAAGAATGCACCAGCTACTTGGCAAAGAATGATCTACGCTTGCCTTAGCAACCTGAATGGAGTTGATGCTTTAGTCTACTTGGATGACGTAATCATCTTTAGTTCCAACAATGTTGATGAACACTTAAGGAAGTTGGAAAATGTTTTTAAGAAACTAAGAGAAAGTGGACTTAAGTTAAAACCAAGCAAATGCAGATTTCTTCAGAAGGAAGCTGAATACTTGGGTCATGTTATATCTGGAGAAGGAGTCAAAGCTGATCCGAAGAAGACGTGTCTAGTTGAGAATTACCCTCAACCAAGAACAGTGAAGCAAGTTCGAGCATTCCTAGGATTAGCAGGATTTTATAGGAAGTTTGTTCCGAAATTCTCAGAGTTAGCTAGACCCCTAACACAGTTGACTCGAAAGGATGTACCATTCATTTGGGGACCAGATCAGGAAAAAGCTTTTAAGTCATTGAAAGCTATGTTGACAACTCCACCTGTCTTGAAGTACCCTGACTTCCATCGACCTTTCATCCTTACAACTGATGCTTCAGGAGTTGCTATATCTGCCATATTAAGCCAGAAATATGGTGATGCAGAACATCCAATAGCGTATGCAAGCAGAACTTTGAACAATGCTGAAACCAGATACAGCACAATAGAACGTGAATGCTTAGGTATAGTTTGGGGAATAAAACATTTTCGTCACTACCTTGTAGGAGTGAACTTCACCGTCTTTACCGATCATAGACCTTTGAAATACTTATTCAATATGAAGGAAAACAGTAACTCTAGATTGGCAAGATGGTCTTTAGCTTTGATGGAATACACATTCAACATTGAATACAAGCCTGGAAAAACCAATCCAGCTGATGCGTTAACACGCCTACCTGAAGAAATTTACGAAGATCAAGGTCAAGGAATTTTCAGCAATGACCAAATCAAGGCCATCAATGAAGACCAGGAACCACTATGTATGCCAATAATATATGACATGAAAACAATTTCCAAGTTGCAAGAAGAAGATCAGGAAGTTCAACAACTCCTTCAGAATGAAGAAGAATTTTACAAGACTGATGATAGAATAATCTACAAGTTAAGAGGCAATGGAGAAAGGAAAGATAAGATTGTGGTACCTTCCAAAATGAAGAATTGGATCATGAAGTTGTATCATGCGTTACCCATGTGTTCACATGGAGGAAGAAAGAAGACAACAGAGTTGATCCAAGCACAGTTTTATTGGAGAGGAATGACCAAAGATATAGCTGTGTTTATTGAAAAATGCCATTCATGCAACATCCATAAAAGCAACTATCAACGACCAGTGGACTTACAACCAATGCCTAGCCCCTCTACACCCTTCGCTATGGTATCTATGGACATTGTAGGACCTTTGACAAGAACACCTCAGAACAACAAATATCTTTTAACTATTACGGATTATCTTACCCGATATCCGGAAGCGATACCGATTCCTGACATCACAACTCAAACAGTAGCAAGAGCTTTTGTTACCAACATCATTACTCGTCATGGAGTCCCTAGAGTATTGCTGACAGACTGTGGTTCTCAATTTCTGTCACATATGTTTAAGGAAGTGTGTTCTTTGTTAAAGATTGAAAAGATTCAAACCAGTCCATATCGTCCATCAACCAATGGAGTAATAGAACGATTCCATAGGACTTTAAAAACAATGATTGCCCACTACGTTTCGGATGGAAGTAATGATTGGGACGAAATGGTCCCATTCGCCCTAATGGCATACAGAAATAGGATTCATGATACATCAGGTGAAACACCATTCTTTTTACTTCACGGAAGAGACATGGAACTACCATTCCATGATATACTACAACCTGGAAGAGTTCGATATGATCTAGATGAAAATTATGCTACCGAAATGGCAGCTAGAATCAGAAAAGCATGGAGTTTAGCTAAACAAACCATTGATAGAAGTACAGCTCAGAGAAGACAAAAGTTTAATCAGAAGTCCAAAAATCGAAACTTTGAAGTTGGAAGTAGAGTGTATCTGCAAAACAATGCACCAAGAACAGGAGAAATAGCAGCTAAGTTCCAGCCAAAGTGGCTTGGACCATACAGAGTTCTGGAAAGAACAGGACCGGTTAACTACCGCATACAAGAAATCGGAGGAAGAAAAGAATCTGTAGTGCATGCAAATCGCTTGAAGTTGTGCACCAGTGAGTTGGAGGATAAGGAACAGGTTACCGTACCAGCTCCTGCTCGAGCATGGTCACCACCTACCTTACCTCCAGTCAGAGGAGCCAATGCTCCTGGACGAGCAGCAGGACCAATAATTCCACGACCTCCTGCACAAGCTACCCCAAGACCAACAAGAAATGCTGCACCTCCAGCAGTCCAAAGGTCACCTATACAACACCCAGTTGTAAGCCCTAATAATTCACCAATTGCTACGCCTAGAGCACAAAGTACTCCATTACCACTTGGAGGGAGTCCCAGAATGACTCCTCCTTCAGCGCCAGCGCCTCAACGAAAACAATTCAACTTTAGTAATAGCAGTTTACCAGGTTCATCAGGAAATAGTAGGACGTTCATAAGTGACTCGTCTGGCTCTGAAGACGAAGAGCCAGTAGCAACGCCCCAGCCGTCTGTAGTAGAAGAGGAATCCTTCGAAACAGCAGCTAGCGAAAGCGATATTGAGGAGCAGGACAGAACATTGCCTAATGTTCCTCACGGGGTTCCTCAAGTGGAACACCCTCATCATACACGCAGTAAGGGTTCAGTAACCCCTAAACCTTGGGTGCTACCACGTAAAATTTGAAAAAAAAATTATTTTAAATGACAAGACAACCCTCCTTAACTCCTACTAACTCATGAGCAACACCACTCTTCTATTGAGAGCGTAATTAAAGATTCTTTCACCGTGTCGAAGTTAGTTTCTTGATGATAGCATTTCATGTAATTCAACGAATAAACAAAGAATGTTATTTTGTAAACATGTTAAATGTGTCTTTTCGCATGTTAAGTGTTAATGAACCAGTGCGTCAATGCCCCAGGTCGCTGATGAACATTTTAGGACACAACCCCGTAGAGTGTGTGTGATAAACTTGTCGCACCCTACAAGTGACCAGGTGTACCCACTTCGTCGTTTCAACTACTTCGAACACTTTAACAGTAACCAGTGTTCTGTAAGAATCCAAATAAGAACAATTGCGTAAGCATGTGTACGCTATCGCTATTCATGTAACCGAATTGCCTAACTTTTGTTCTTAAAGCCTTAGGCTTTTCAAATGTACTTAGTAACTATGGCAATTTGCATATTGTGTAAGTGTAAACTGCAAGCATTAATAACATATATTAATTGTTCTTTCCCAAATTAACAACCGAACAGCTCAAACTTCCATTTGGAAGTTACGAATCCTTCATGGCTTTCTTCCCGTAAGAAGAATCCCGACCGTAGTGCTATCCATGACATAGTGCTGTGCCTTCGGCGTAGAGCAGTACTACTAACTTCGTTTTCAACTGAATCACTACGTGCTACCACGAATCTAGCAGCTTCGTGTCTATACAACCCAGCTACGCAGAGATGACAATTATGATCACACTCCGAAACCTCGACTCCTTGAAACCTTCAACACCGATTCACTACTGAAAGAGATTTTCCGACTCCACGATCCACCTGCGATCACCTCAGTCGAAAGAAGCTCTACAGCTCACCTGCAAGCAACAACTTAATTTTTTTCTGTCACATCAGTATTCTTGTAACATAAAACTATGTTTACTGTCCGCAGCGACTAATTTCTTCGCTCCTTCCGGTGTGACTTCGTGCAGTTGCTACTCCAGTTGAAGCCTGTTAACCCAGATTCCATAATCCAAAGGCTTCTACAAACTGGACGACCTGCAACCCCACTATTAAGCCGCAGATCGACGGTCGCTTCAGTTACCTCGATCGGATAGCTTCTGACCAGTACCGTCATCTCTCTGGACACACCTCCCAGAAAATGTGTAGTTCGCCGTATAAAATTTTGTGGTTGTTTCAAGTGTTTGGTAAAGGACACGTTGTATATCCTAACTTTAGTGTTTAATCTATATCTCCGTCAAATTGTTATTTGTATTAGTGTTTTCTCTAATACTTCTTCACTTATTAAAAAGTTCGCTATTGTAGCTGAAACTTTTTTAATAAGGAGGGAAGTTATTTGTAGTGGTCCAAGGACCTTTAAAATCAAGCATTATTAACTAATATTGTCAAAAACACAAAAATCTAAAATTGCATCATCCTAAAATCAGCCGCAACGCGATTTATTAAATCAAATTAAATAAGCTCCGTGAGGAATTCAGCATAAAACAATAATCGATGCAAGACGCACTAAATGAGTCACCCTTCCAGAAAGAAATAAATTAACGTGACAAACGATGACAGTCCCTAAGTGCATTCCGCCATAAATCTAGAAAAGTAGGGCACGGGGAGGTAAATCGATATCTACCGGAGAAAGAACTGCCAAAATCGATGACAATGCAAATCAAACGGAAAAAGTCCTCCCCTGCAATTTTCCCCCACCACTCAGTCACGTCAGAAGGAAGATGTCAACCCCTGGATTAACCAATAAAAGGGGGAGCAAGTCAGCTCTCCACAGTAGTCTTCACAGTCTTCTCCATCAGCTCCAGTTGTCTCCAGTTAGTGTGTCGCTGCCCAGAGAGAAATCCAGTCCAGGATGATCTTCAAGAATTAAGAAGAATACCAAGAGCCTTTGCCAAAAAATGAAGGAAAAATTCCTGAATCCAAACAGAGCTTAAACCGGTATGATTATCTTATTTAATTTGGGAACTTTTAATAATTACATATGATTCGCAAAAGTTAATAATGCTTGCAATGCCTTTTAATATCAATTACTTACTAACAATTTATTATCGCTAAAATTGTCACCGAATTAATGATTTCTTAATATCTGTATTTTACCAAAAGGAAACCAAACCATTCAGCTAAATTCTGTAAAGTAGCCTCGATCCTTTAATGATCAGCTTTGTAACTTTGTTGTTATTTTTAAATCTTATTGTTAATAAAAATCCATAAAGCTATCCTTGCAGTGAATGCTGACTGAACCTGTAAGAACCTACTAGCTCTAAACCCTTTCATTTACTTTAACTAGCAAAGCCACCTTAATTGGCTAATTAATTAGAGGTAATTAAAGTGGTCCAAAAGCACGGCCACGAAACGCAACAAATAAATCCGCTCGACCAACAAAACAAACAACACACACAAAAAAATACTGGTGGCGCGATTCAAATAATAAAGCCACCAGAACAGAGGAACTACTGTCATCATCCTCGTCCGACGCCATTTTCTATCTCCAAATATTATTATATTTATATATTTATTATTATTATTTATATATTACCAAAATGATTAATCTTTTCTCGAAATTTTTCTAGTGAAAGTGTCAACTTTTTTTACATAATTGAATGTAGAAAAAATATGCTTACAAGAATCCGCTAAGAAATGCACAGCTTGTCATTTGAAAAAAAATGTTGAATATCGTCGTTTTGACATATGTCATCATAGAGACGATTTAATATCGCCATTTAATAGAGTTTGTCATTCGATTTACAAATACATATGGTGTTATATATTTTTCTATTCAAATAAAAAAGTTACAAGGGGGCGAATACAAAACTGGATCACCCGTTATAATATACAGAGGTTTCCTTAAGTACCCCGCCAAACTTCAGGGGGTGGATTCTTCACATTATTCTAATACTAAAACTTTTTATGGCCATATGTCCTAAAGTGCTTAGTTTCTAACTTATAGGGTGCTTAAATTTCAAAAAATATATAGTTTTTTGCTAATATATACATAGTATACTGAAAATTTTGTACCAAATCCAGGATCGTCGGTGCACCTAAGCCTAAGCCTAAAAATCTTTGAGAAACACTCTTATTGGTCGACCGGAAATCACCGCTCATTGTACTTATATACTATGGTTTTCGCGTGAGTTGGAACAAACCTAAGCCATATTGTCTTGATACCGTGTTTATCTATGATATTTAGTCGGGATTGGTTTTAAAATGACCACAACGACCTAATGATTAATAATTCCAATGTGTAACCACTGATAGACCTTTGCTTTGTACGAGTTCTCCTAAAATTTTACTATTTTTCTCCATTCTATTTTCTTAAAAAACAACTCTATTGGTTTCAGGCGCAATCTCTGGCAAAGACGATGTCAACATTCCTAGTCGACTTCTACGATGAGGTCAAAGAAGAAATCAAAGAAGAAATTGAGCTGAAAAAATGCGATTTTTGCGATTTTGAAGGGGAATTGGATTCTTTGAAAACGCATTTTTGCAACCAGGATTTAGCAAAATCTTTCGAATGTTATCATTGTGGGCATCAAAGCAAAGAGAAAAATGATTTGATAAAACACATATTTAAGGAACATCCCAACACGAATGGATCAAAACGTATTGAAGCAGAAGAGCTTCGATGTCAAAAATGCACCTTCAAATGTAAATCCAAAGTTGATTTGTCACAGCACAGGATTAACGAGCATTTGAAAAAAAATAATTCAGGGTGGTTTCAATGCGAAGAATGCGATTACAAAATTAACGTAAAGAGGGAAATACAAAACCACATAATTTCCAAACACTTAAAGCCAGACGAAATAAAATGGTTTTGGTGCAAAAAATGCGATTTCAAGGGCAAAAATAAGAGGTCAGTAGAATCGCACACTTTAAATAAACACGTGAATCCCAATAAAACGGAATGGATTAAGTGCGAGAAGTGCGACTATATCACCAAAGCGAAGACAAATTTGAAACATCATGTGAATAATACGCATTCGAATTCAGAAGATATAAATTGGTTGCGATGTGAAAAATGCGATTATATGACTAGAAAAAAACGCTACCTGAAAAAACACATCACAAATAAGCATCTAAGTGTCGAAGAAATAAACTGGTTTCACTGCGAAAAATGCACTTACAAAGGTAAAGACAAAGATAAACTGAAACAACACATTTTTCGTAAACATATGAATGCAGAGGTTATCAAATGGTTTTACTGCGAAACATGTAATTACAAATCCAAAACAAAAGCATTACTGGAAAGACACGTAATTGCCAACCACTTAAGTGCGAGTCAAGTCGAGTGGTTCAAGTGCGAGAAATGCGACTTCACCAGCAGATTCAAGCATCAACTGAAACACCACAGTTTGAAGCACGAAGCAGAATGGATTTACTGCGAGAAATGCGATTTTCGCTCAAAATATCCGATAAGGCTAAAACAACACGAGATAAGTAAGCATACGAATGTCGACGAGATAAAGTGGTTAAAATGCGATAAATGCGACTTCAAGTGCAAAAGAAAAGACCAACTGAGGAAGCATTCGATTCACAGACATTTAACTGCGGACGAGATAAAGTGGTTCAAATGCTATGAATGCGAGGCGAAATTCAAGATAAAACCTTTACTGAAGAGCCACATTCTCAATAATCACATGAAAGCTGAAGAAATAGAATGGGTGGAATGCCATCACTGCGAATATAAAGCGAAACACAAGTATCAATTAAAAGATCACATTTTTAAGAAACACAAGATTGTGTCTCATCATTAAAGTTTGTATTTGTTGGACTTTATGTATGTTTTATTATTATTATTATTATTATAAACAACCTCGGAAAATGTTGGGGGAAATCTCTCACGCCAGTCACCCCACATAATCTACAGGGTTAGTCAAATGTATGGAAACAGCCGATTATTTCCCAAACTGTTCACGTTATCAAAAAATTGTTTAAATAAGACTTGAATGGTAAATTTAGAGGTACGTTTTTTTCTTTAAATGAGAAGATACATATGTCAAGTGTTGCATCATTGGAAAGGTAATGTCTTTCTCTTTACAACGGTGCAAAAAAATCATGTTCTTACATAATGGAAATTTCGAGAAAATGTCAATTGAATGTGTTCCCAGAAATATCAATTTGGCCGTCTATTTCATAAACTATGCACTTTATCAAAAAATTCTCCCAATAAAAGTTGAAAGGCAACCTTAGGCGCATCTTTTGATGTAATTCACTCGACATGATCTTGTCATTAGAAAAATGAGTATGACGTAATACTCAGTGAAAAAAAGTGAATCGCATCAAAAAGATGCGCCTGAATATGCTTTTCAACTTTTATTGAAACATTTTTTTGGTAAAGTGCATAATTTGTGCCAAATCCATATTTCTGGGAACACATTCAATTGACATTTTCTCGAAATTTCCATTATGTAAGAGCATGATTTTTTCACACTGTTGTAAAGATGATACTGCACTTGATATATCTTCTCTTTTAAAAGAAAAATCGATCACGTCATTACTTGGCAATATCAATGTCAAAAAAAAATTGATTATCCCCAAAACGTGCACCTAAATTTACCATTCAACTCTTATTTGAGGAATTTTTTAATACAGTAAATAGTTTGGGAAATAATCGGCTGTTTCCATACATTTGACTAACCCTGTATACAGGGTGTCCCGAAATAACGTCACACTATTTCGGGGGGTGATCCTACACCTAAAAATATAAAGAAAAGTTCATATGAACATATGTCCAAAAGTGCCTCCAGGGGGCGCAACAGACCTTATTTATTAATTATTTTTGAAACGGCTGTAGGAAGGACATTTGTGAAACAAGTAAACTTTTTTTTTTGCATTTATAAATTTGTTACCATCGGGGTATGGCATGTTTTAATCGCGTTTTTCTTGAAAACGGTTGATCCTATGACTTAGCATCAAGAGTACATTTTTTATGTAGAAATGTCCACTATATTCAAAAATTGCCTCAAAAATTGAAAAAACATATTCAGAAATTCTTTACGGGGCTTAGGGCACCCAGAGGGCTCCTCAGCTGAGCCCCCTTAAAAGTTACATTGAATTCGATTTCACCATTGGCAAGAGCGTCAAAAAAGGCTTAGGAGTTCCGAAAATAGTGAAATAATTTTGAATAATAAAAAAGTTATTGGAAAAAATCGAATTTTGAGACTCTTCTTCAAGGGCGAATATCTCCACATTTTGTCGAGATTTACTCGAATTCGAGAGCTTGCCCATGAATTCTGGGACAGCCTGTATAGAAGAATTGTTGGTAGCAAATAATCTACAAAAAAGTCCGCGACAGCATATAAGTATCTATGATCGCGGACTTTTTGGTAGATCTTTTCGTAGCCAACAATTTTTCTATTAATGATTTTGTTATATCTTCAACCGTTTACTCAGCGTTCACGTTTTAAATTGTTAAAGCGGGCTTTTTCGTGGACTTGCACGCAACGAATAACTGAAACGGTTTAAATAGGGTCCGTGGTTGACTTTTATTCTATTTTTACTTAAATTTAACATTGTGGTTAAAATACAACTAGTAAATTCCATGCTGCTTTAAACTTTAAAACGCAAACATGACAAAACACTGTTCTCGTCTTGTGTAGTCAAGAGGTCTGACTGAGTGAGTCTGAGGCTCAAGGCCAAAAGAGAGGGCAAGACGTGAGGAAGTTTCGGACGTAAACAGTCGTGGCAAAACGTGACTAAAAACCAAAGCGATTTAGTTTCTTTGTAATAATGGCGATAAGGTCAATAATAGGGTCGAAAACCTTAGATGCAGATACCATTTTTTCGAAAAATTTTATTTTAATGGCGATAAGGGATGTTTATTGAGACAAAACCAACTATTAACACTAAAGATTCTTGTGCCTTTCCCTGTACAGCAAATAATGCGAACTGGGACTCGACTGATCCTGCAGGAGTACATTATTCCCTTCCTGATCCTTGATAATCCTTTGCAATCGCAGAATTTCCTCTGTATGTTCCTGTTTCATCGCCAGGATAACTTGATCTTGCTCCTGAATTCGTTTTTCAACCGTATTAAGTTCTTCCCAAGCTCCTCTTTGCACTCCCTTTTCAATTCCCAAATACTTAATTAATTAGTAATATCACGAAAAAAATTGAAATTACCTTAAGTTGGCATCTTAAAGAATCCATCCTTGTTGCTATATCACTTCCCATTTTTTGAACAGCTTTATTTTCCGTCTTTCTCTGATTCAAGGCTTTTAACAGCGTCTCCTGCTCACCTACCAAATCCTTAGCAAAACTCATCGCCTTATGAAGTTGCTTCCGACAGGCGCTTTTGGAAAATTGCACTTCACTAAGAGCATGCTCCAATTCCAAACACTTTGATTCTCGTTTCCTGCAAAAAACTGGTTTTAACCTCCCCAACCCCATCACAATTTATTTATTTAAGTAATTATCGAAAATCTACTTTATTTCTTGCTCCATTTGTTCTTTATCTTTTGCCAAATGAATTATTTTGTTTTGTAAATCTTCGATAACTTTCTTTTGGTGTTCTACATTCTCATTCAGTTTCGATCTTTCGTCTTGATATTGAAGCTTCAGCTCTTCGTACCATCTGAAATCACTGCGGGGTTAGTTTTGAAGAATCAGAATATCGAAAACCGACTTTTTACATTCGTTCACGCTTATATTGTGAACGGACATGGGGATATAATTTTGCTTCTCGTTCTTAAATTCATCTTGAGAATCAGTAAGTGCCCTATTTTTTTCTTTTAACGCAGCTGCTTCTGTCATACTTTTACAGTATTGTTCCTGAAGGACTGAGTAATCTCGTTTCATTCGTTCAACTAAAATCATAACATAACAAACAGTAAGCAATTTATTCACAATGGAAACACTATAAATAAAAATTTACACTATAAATTACGATACTTTCCACTGCATCTAGCATCTGCACCTTGTTAACGCTACAAACTAACTTAATATTATACATGCTTTACACAATGACCATAGAATAAGTGATAATATTAAGTTAGTTTGTAGCGTTAACAAGGTGCAGATGCTAGATGCGATGGAAAGTATTGTAATTTATAAGTCTAGAGATAGGCTTATAACGTTGATACAGGCCCGATCGCATATTCATCCCTGTTTACGCTTCTTTAGGGAGGACTTGTTATATTTATACGTGTTCACCCATGCGTGACAATTTCTCGACCTGTGATTGGTCTAACTTTCACAGCCGAGGGGTGGAGCTACGCGGGTGGGCCTATAAATATTTCAGTTTTCCGGCAGGTAGGTTGTTTAGCTTCGGCTTTGATAATGAGCACATTGTGTTCGAAACGCGTCAGCAGTGAAAATCAAGTGTTTCTAGTGATAAACAATTTCTCGAAACTTACCTTTCACTTCGCAAAACTTGAGAACCTCATCCAGTTTGTCATGTTTGAGGGCGCACTTTTTAATCAAAATATCATTCTGTTCCTTTACATCCTTCAAATCCTTTGCCAAATCTTCAATTTCAACCCTTAACTTAGTGCTGCACTGTTCGTCTTCAGTCAAACTTTGATGAAGATCCTCATTTTCCTTCAAAATTTCTTTTAATTTTCCAGTGAAATTCAACAATTCAATTTGGTAGTTTTGGATAATCTCTTCTTTTTCAGCAATGGTGTCTTGGTAAGCATCTAAGAGAGGTCCAAGAGTATGCGTGCTCACTTTACCCCAAGACAGAGGAGTATGAGTGTGATCTTTATGGAACTCTGAAAGAAATTTTGGATCTTCGTTGTCTTCTTCGGATTTCCTCAGTTTTTCTTGATATCGCTCCATCTGTTGATTGAGGCGAAAAACCACAGTTTTCAACATATCCAAATCTTCTTCAAGCTCTTTTTTACTCTTCTTTAGTAAACTATTCTCCTCGTTTATCTTCTCCAAAGATTTCATCAAATCTTCGCAATTCCTGCAGTGTTTACTAATCTCCAATTGCAGCCTCAATTCCTCCGCAGTTTTTAGAAGATCATCTGACTGCGCTTTAAACAAACCATTCTCATTGGTGATCTCCTCATTAATCGCTTGAAGATTCGAAATCTTCTCTTTTAGCTTCACGATTTTTCTAAGAGACAATTCCTCAAGCTCGTTGAATTTCATGGTGATTTCTTCGTTTTGCCTCAAAAGTTTTCGATTTTCTTTGCTCAAATGCCTGCGACTGAGTTTGAGGTTTAAGGAGTCGCTTTCGATTTCATTTTTGTCCCTAGGTTTTTGCTTTTTGGAGCTGAAATTAGCACTGAAAGTTCGCCTAACCACTTCGGTGTTTTGGTTGTGTACAGGGACCTCAAGTCTGTTTCTTTGAGGTTTTGAAGGCTTTAAAACCGACATTTCACTTCAAACTCAAGGAAAAGTGGATGAAAGGGGCATTCTGTCAGTTTTTCTTACCCAAAATAAGGTAAATCACTCGTTGCACCGGTCATAACGTTTAGGTTTATCAAAAATACGATAAATATAAGTGTGAAAGGGGTTTGTGAAGGAGTAAAATACGCATTGCTGATGCACGAAGGCAACAATGTTTATTAGTTTTTCGTCGCTTGGCAGCCGTGGCTTTGTCGTGTTGTTGTATCAATTGCGGGTGCTATGGCAACGGTAACACCTGCTATACGTTTAAAGAAGTGTCAAATGCTGTAGCGGTTTTGGCCAACTAATCAATAAAGTTAGCGAAAACTATTGCAATCAGTCTTATTCTGGATGACATTGAAACCTTTTAAGACATCCGATTGGTGATATTTACAGTTTCAATCAATCCGATTGGTGATCTTTTCGGTTGCTATAGCGATTCTTAATTTTCAATTCCCCCATGGCAACATCTGTAAAAATTGGTAACCACCCAATCGGCTGTCTTAAAAATTTTCAATATTGATACGTTTATACGTTTTCAATGTCATCCAGAATAAGACTGACATCTAGAATGTTCCAAAAATTTCTGGAATTAGAATCAGATAGCAAAGTCAACGAAATGAAAATAGAAATAAAAATTACTGCAGTTCTGCAAATTGGCAAAAGTTGTAGCTTAAACCATTGAACATACTAAAAGTCCCCAAGGATGGGGGTGTGAGCTCGAGCCACCATCATGGCGAAGAGGTATAGTTTTCGTTAACTTTGCAAATATCTCATAAAATGTTGATTTTATCGACAAAATAGCCATGTAACAAATTAAAAAGCGTAAAATTCTCTAGAAAAAAGGTTATATACTTTTTTATGCCAAAACCGAAATTAAAAACCCAGCGTAAGATGTATCCCTGTAGATGTTTATTTTTTTGTGGGTGTGCATTATAAAGATCGTTTATTGGATTAATTACTGTTTTCGGGTGCAGATTTTAGCAGATCTGCACCTAGTGGTAGTGCCTCGCTCTAGTGTACTATATAGGTACTTATTGGTACTTATTGGGAAAGATATTTCCCAATGCAGTGGTGTACTCCTTATTTTTGAAAGCAGTAAAAATGTTATTGAATGACATAATAATAATTAATAATAATAAACGAATTAGAGTGGGCCTTATAGTCAGTTAAGTTGGCTGAACTGATTCGATATTCAACAGAGTGAAAAGTGAGTTTTTAGGGGTGAAATATGTGAAGGACAATGAATTAGTCTCTTCAGGCTATGTACACTCAACCGCATTAGTAATAAGCGGGTGAGATAGAGAGGGAAATACGATTAGAATGCGTGTCTGCTATTTCTGTCTTCATCAGCCCGCTTATTATTAATGTGGTTGGGTGTACATGATTGGTGTTTGGAGGGTTGTAGGGGGTGGGGGGTTGAATTTTTGGTGGCGAGAATTTTGATATTCATTAAGTCTTTCCAGGTTGTACTTACATGATACAAAAGTTCAATTTGATCCATGCCATTTTTTGCAAGTGGCGGGGGTGAATTTTGGGGGTCAAAATTAAGTCTCTCCATCAGGTTGTACATGATTCACGAGTTCAATTTCTCCAATGCCATTTTTGACGGTCAATTAGGCTCTTCAAGTTATAATTATTATAGGCAATTTAACGATAAAATGTTTAGTGTCCAAAATCAAAATTACACAGAAAATGTAGATTGATTGTTTTAAGGGTTGTAGAAGGCTTAAGGGTGAATTTAAGTTAAGCCCTTCCTGCAAAGAAAGCTTTTTCAATAATCAAGAGTGGTCTACAAAATGGCATGGTTTTGGGTCCAGGTTTTCTTAATTTTTTTTTTTTGAGTTTCCACCCATAATTTCAGCCCCTTGTCTCAAGGCCGTTAAAAATCACCCTCTGGAGAGGTATTTGAGGTACATATGTATCACTGTACACTTTTTTAAGCGTCTACCTGATTCCGTATACTCGTTTTGTAAAAAGAAAACTTTTTTCCTTCAATTATCTTCCCTTAACTTTCAACCCCCTGTTGGAATTCTCTTGAAAGTTAGCCATAGTTTAGACACACTGCAACCTCATATCTTGAAGCATAATCTTTAATTTTCGTTTTCCACCCCTAACTTTCACCCCTGTGGTCGGATATGGCCCAAAAGCAATCCACGCCGAGATATTCCGGGCACGAGGGCGTGTACCAAATTTCGACTACATATTTCAACAAAAACATAAATACTCCAAAAAACGGATAATAATAAAATAGAAAGTAAGAATAAAAATTCTCAAAGCCAAGCCACTTCGAGAAAATGTTGGAATTTTACTTCTTTGTAAAATAGAAAGAAACAATGAAGACGAGAAAGGCAACG
Organism: Pycnomerus fuliginosus; assembly: GCA_963924575.1. NCBI lineage: Eukaryota > Metazoa > Arthropoda > Insecta > Coleoptera > Zopheridae > Pycnomerus > Pycnomerus fuliginosus. The sequence continues at coordinate 17,909,918 of OZ004624.1, read as the reverse complement.
AAACAGGACATGAAAAGAGAGGACAAAAATAGTAAAGAAATCAAGCAAGGAACAAAGAGACGAAGGATGAAAAAATGGAGATAGATGGTAAGAATAAAAGCAGAAATACACCAAAAAACGAATATTAAAAGAGACGGAAACAATGAAGACGACAAAGGCAACATTGATCAAAAAAACGAGAATATTCAAGGGAGATAAGGGAGGCTAACGACTAAATATACTGCGACGTTGCCGGATTGGGCAGGCTTTCGGATAAACTAACAAAACAGTAGCAAAACTACGGCTGCGTCTCAGTTTTTACAGCGCCACTTCACTACCTACTTTTGGCTCCGCCAATAAAGTTTGCAAAACTTCGGCTTCGCCTCACCAGTAAAAAACTGAGGCGAAGCCGAAGTTCTGTGAGTTTTGGCGGAGCCAAAAGCGAGTAGTCATTTGATAATGTGAGAAACTGAGGCGAAGCCGAAGTTTTGCGAGCTTTGGCGGAGCCAAAAGCGAGTAGTCACTTGAATATGTGAGAAACTGAGGCGAAGCCGAAGTTTTGCGAGCTTTGGCGGAGCCAAAAGCGAGTAGTCATCTGAATATGTGAGAAACTGAGGCGAAGCCGAAGTTTTACGAGTTTTGGGGGAGCCAAAAGCGAGTAGTCATTTGAATATGTGAGAAACTGAGGCGAAGAGGAAGTTTTGCGAGCTTTGGCGGAGCCAAAAGCGAGTAGTCATTTGAATATGTGAGAAACTGAGGCGAAGAGGAAGTTTTGCGAGCTTTGGCGGAGCCAAAAGTGAGCAGTCATTCGAAGATGTAAGAAATTGAGGCGAAGCCGAAGTTTTGCTTGCTTTGGCGGAGCCAAAAGCGAGTAGTCAACAGAAACTAAAAAACTGAGCCGCAACTGAAGTTTTGCTTGCTTTGGCGGAGCCAAACGCGAGTAGTCAATTGAAACTGTAATAAACTGACACGAAATGAGAGGACACAATAAATAAACACAAAAAGAATCAAGTAACGAACAAAGAGACGAATGATGAAAAAATGGAGGTAGATGATAAGAATAAAAACAGAAATACTCCAAAAAACGAATAATATTAAAAGAGACGCAAAGGATATGAAAAGAGAGGACACAATAAGTAAACACAAAAAGAATCAAGCAAGGAACAAGGAGACATATGATGAAAAAATGGAGATAGATGATACTTGAATAAATTCTGATAACAAAAAAAAACATTATTATTAAAAATAAAAATTAATCACAATAAAAATTTGGATTTAATAAATTATTAGTAAATATATTAAACGCCACTTCTTCATGCCTTTGTTTTAGGGACAGGCACTCTAATTCCCATTAGAACACAAAGCTGATTTCTGACAGGTTTCACGACGTCAACAGGCTCCTCCCAGTTAGTACTGCCCAAAACCTGCATAACCTCATCTAAATTACTAAAATTCGCATTATCTGCATAAATCAGAAGAGCCTCGTATAGAATTTTAGCCGTACATTTTCTAATATACGTCTGTCTGTGACACAGAAGAATACTAAGTTGTACCAATGCTGATTGGCACGTTTCGTTCTTAATCTACAAAAGAAAATTAATAAATTATTTTAAAAAAAAATCCGTCATCTTTATACCTGAATAAATTGCGCCAAAACGTTGATCCCATCAACTAACTTATAGACATCTTTGCATCCTGAAATTTCCCCCAACAGCAATTTTAGAACTTTTTTCGGAAACTCAGACTGCGGATCGTCAATCACCAAATTGATGCTCCCCGAACTGAACAACTTTTCCAAAAATCTAAACAGTGGAACGGTTATTCGATCAACTTTTTGATGGTCTTTAAAAATTTCGCAGATCGAATCGCACAATCGGTTTATCTCCTCCAAACCCTTATTTTTTTCTTCCTCTTTCAGGTAATTGAAGATCGAAGAGCTGGAATTCTTCACTAAAGTTTCAGTCAAGCCCCCCACACTGCAAATTATGCCCAACATAACTTTATACGTGTAGGGGTGAAATTGTAGAAGTTGGACGAATTTCGGGAAGGTGTCTGAAGCTGAAAGCCAAATTAAATCGCGGCATTCCTCGTGGTCGAAAATTATTATGATTTTTTCATAATCTGGGATGTTGGGGATTCGTGGATTGCTGTAAATTTTACTTTAAAAATCAAAAATAACAATTATCAAAGAAAATTTAACGTCAAGGCTGCGAAATTTGAAAGGCACATCGAGACTTTAATTATACTCACAAAGTTATATCTCACTGATAATCTCTAATAATTTTTATTAATTTAACTTTTCTAGAAATATTCCGGAGAGCAACCTTAAACAGCCGAAAATATGTGTGTATCAATAAAGTCTCGACGTGCCGCTAAACTTTCACATATATTATTGATCGAATAGTACTATACAGGGTGTCCTGAAACATAGATCAAATATTTCCGGACACCCTGTAGAGGTTTACTTGTATAGAAAGCTGAAGAAGACTTTTCCGGCGAGCGCTCTGGTCCTGTCGATTCTCTCGACGGCTTGTTGGGCGACTCCAGCTGTCACTTTTGTCACCAAATCTTCTGTCAAAATGCGGGGGTCGCGTTCAACAACTTTAAAAGTTAGGGTGTGCAGTCCGGTTATTGCCGCCTCTCTCACCCAAGCCCCTACGTCACCTCGCTTGTCCTGAGTGTAGTCTCTGAGGCTATCCAGGAACACTGTGTAGATCTTCAAAATCGTGTCTTCGGTGAGTCCTAAACGAAATTATTTCAAGATAAAAAAAAAACATTTATGTAGCAAACTGAATGAACAAACATCATAAATCTATTATTTTTTGCCTAGTTAAACAAATAACGATTTCTGACTAACACTTTGACATAAATATGTCAATTGGAACTGTCGGTTAAAAAAGTTTTTATTCAGGATTCCAAAATCGTGGTTGAATCAGAACAATATTGTATACTGATATATACAGTGATGTTCCCATCAATTTTTTTGAGGGTATACTACCGGTAAGCCATTGTGTGGCACACCTTCCCTAGAATCTGGAGAGGGGTTGGGGGGGGGGTTAATGGCAACAAAAGAGCTTGAAATTTTTATTTTTTATATACTTCCTACTCGACTTCCTATAAAACGATTAAATCCTAATTAAATATGTTGCAGCATCGGTATCGGATCGGGTATGATCGTGCAGAGTTTAGACAAGAAATATCAAAGTCGTGCATAGTACTCGGCTTGACGTTAGATTCTCCATCATGAGAAAAACACATTCAGCAAATTTTACGAAATGCCACAGAGAATATCGAAGTTTTAATAAATTTATTGAGAGTATACGGTGTATGTCTAGAATATCCCTTGGAGTATACGGCGTATATGGAGTATACCCTATGGGAACACATCTGGATATATAGTATAGTGATTTTTACTTTACCAAGTTGGTGATAATTACAAAGGCAATCTAGTGACATTTGTACTGTTTTCATTGTGCTTATCTTTTAAGTTGGCCCCACTAGTCATTTCCAGTAACTTTTATATTTGGAAGATGGCGACATGTAGAAAAATCTGATTGCAGTACAAGTATACTTAGTGATTTTTATTTTACTAAGTTGGTGACAATTTCAGAGGCAATCTAGTGTCATTTGCATTGTTTTCATAGTGTTTAATTTCAAGTTAATCATTTCTAGTAACTTTTATATCTGGAAGGTAGACATGTAGAAAAAACATGGAAAAACACTGATTGCCGTACAAGTATACTTAATGATTTTTACTTTACTAAGTTGGTGATAATTACAAAGGCAATCTAGTGACATTTGCATTGTTGTTTTCTTGGTGTTTTTCTTTTAGGTTGGCCTCGCTTGTCATTTCTAGTAACTTGTATACCTAGAAAATGGCAACATGTAAGTTGGTGATAATTACAATGGAAATCTAGTGACATTTGCACTGTTTCCATTGTCTTTATCTTTTAAGTTGGCCCCACTAGTTACATTTCTAAAGATTTATTCAGGATTCCAAAATCGTGGTTGAATCAGAACAATATTGGAATATATCCTTAGATTTTACAGGAAAATAAACGACCCTCGCAAATTACCCCCTTTCTATTTATTATCACTTATCTATTTCGGCCCCAATGTGTAAAATGTAATGTAAAATGTGTAAAAAATTCGAAAAAAGAACGAAAGAAACAAGATCAAAAACGAATTTCAAAGATACCAAAAATCCTCGAGCATACTCTCGGACTTTTCTCAGATTACGATACCTTCGAAATTATAGGTACTCACTTTTACCAATCTCATCTTCCATTGTCGAACAAAGCGACGTAAGAGCCTTCACAACATCCCTCCTAGCCTCAGCCCACTTGATTGTCGCGGGCGATAATCTCGTAGCGTCTATCAACGAATCCACGACTTGCTCCAAACGGTCTTGCAGTATAAATTTAGGCAACGCCCCCAAGGCCAACGCATGTCCCATCCTCGTCTCCTGCTGCGTTGCCCCAGCCAACTTATGAATATATTTCTCCACGATCTCCCTCTGCTTCGGGACGCTCTCATTGGACGAAATAAATTCCGTAAGAAAAACCGGCAGGGCGTTGATCGCCCCTGATTGGATGTTCGGCACGTTGGAGGCGACACAGTCGTTGATCAAAGTGAGCCATTCCTCCACCACGCCGTCTCCATGGAAACTAAACGAGGCTCTGGAACAGTTTTCTATGAAATCGCAGCAGGCGTGTCTCATTAGCTCTCCTCCCATGCCACGAAAATACAATTTCTCCCTGAAATTTGGTATGAGGGTGATCGTTTCATTGGTCAAGTCGGCGCCGATTATGTCTTCGATTCGTTTGTCTTTGGAGATCTTGGAGAGGGAGTGGAGGATCTCCCCTATGGCTAAGACGCTTCCGTGGCGGTTGTTTAAGTCGATGCTGGTTGTTTTTTCGAATAATTTTGGCAACACTGTCGAGACCATGTGTTCTGGGGCCTGAAATTTTAAAATTTCTAGGGTTGGTACAACAGGTCATTTATTACTGGTGTATTTTAAAGAATTGTTGACGTAGGTGCTAGCGATCTCACCTTTTTGTACAATTTCTTGGTGTAAGAACAGATATGACAAATATATGACAGTTCTGTCACTTGATTCCATTGGAAAATTAGATTTGACGTTGACGAAATTAAACAGGAATGAAATGGACAGGTTGGCTCGTACTTTACGTGAGCACGTAGCTCATACGTCATTAAAGTTAATATTTCATTTTATGGCCTTAGTACTGACGGTTATATTCGAAAATGCAAAAACACGTCAGAGACCTTTCAATCAGCACAATATTTCAAAGGGGCCATAAAATTTTGCCACATTTCCTCAAAAACCGTTTTCTGTGGATCACCCGGTATAAACCCGGTGATAATTTTTTTTAAATAATCAAAACAAGCTATTTCTGTCATGTTTATCTGATCTAGTGCTCAACTGGTAAGTTCTAAAAAAATGTACATGGTAACCTTTTTTGTAGAAAATTTTCTGATTTTTAACATGTCTTGCCCTAAAACCTGTGTCAGGTAAAATTACTAAAATATTTACAATAAAAGTCACCGGAAGATGTACATCAATGCGATGTGTATCCCTGCAGATGTTTATGTAGGGGCCGCCTGAATTTACTGGTGAAATCGGGTGCAAATTTTATCAATCTGCACCTAGTAGTAGTGCCTCTACGGACGCACAGATGTGTCAAAAAGGCGAATCGTTGATAAATACAATATTAAACTGCGAATTGGGATGAGAAACCTGAAATAATCCTTTACAGTGTTTGCAGGGGAAAATAAATAAAAAAACACAAAAATTAAGCGAAGTCACTGTAGTAAAGAAAATATTTACTGCAGTTAAGTAGAAATACCAAAAGTAACAAGGAAAATAAGACGGTTTTGCAAATTTTGACGAGTACTTAGTTATTGAAAAAAAAAGCAAAATTCGGCAAAAATGGCGCTCAGTGGGTTGAAAAATGGGGATTTTGTGGTTTTCATACCCTGAAATTGGCACCCCTTTACCTTCAAGAGAGATGGCAATATGTAGAAAAAACTGATTGCAGCACAAGTATACTTAGTAATTTTTACTTTACTAAGTTGGTGATAACTATAAAGACAATCTAGTGACATTTGCATTGGTTTTATGTTGTTTGTATTATAACTTGGCTCCACTAGTCATTTCTAGTAACTTTTATATCTGAAAGATGGCAGCATGTAGAAAAAAACTGATTTCAGTACTAGTATACTCAATAATTTTTACTTTACCAAGTTGGTGAGAATTACAAAGGCAATCTAGTTACATTTGTACTGTTTTCATTGTGTTTATCTTTTAAGTTGGCCCCACTAGTCATTTTTAATAACTTTTATATCTGGAAGATGGCAACATGTAGAAAAATCTGATTGCAGTAACAGTATACTTAGTGATTTTTATTTTACTAAGTTGGTGACAATTTCAAAGGCAATCTAGTGTCGTTTGCATTGTCTTCATAGTGTTTACCTCTCAAGTTAATCATTTCTAGTAACTTTTATATCTGGAAGGTAGCAACATGTAGAAAAAACATGGAAAAAACTGATTACAGTACAAGTACACTTAATGATTTTTACTTTACTAAGTTGGTGATATTACTAAGGCAATCTAGTGACATTTGCATTGTTGTTTCCTTGGTGTTTATCTTTTAAGGCTTGTCATTTCTAGTAACTTTTATACTAGTACTAAGTTGGTGAAAGGCTATCTAGTGACATTTGCACTGTTTTCATTGTCTTTATCTTTTAAGTTGGCCCCACTAGTTACATTTCTAGTAACTTCTATATCTGGAAGATGGCAACATGTAGAAAAAATTGATTGCAGTTTTAGCATACATAATGATTTTTACTTTGCTAAGTTGGTGACAATTACAAAGGCAATCTAGTGACATTTGCATTGTTTTCATGGTGGTTACCTTTCAAGTTGGCCCCACCAGTCATTTCCAGCAACTTTTAAATCTGAAAGATGGCAACATGTAGAAAAAGCTGATTGCAGTACAAGTATACTTAGTGATTTTTACTTTACTAAGTTGGTGATAATTACAAAGACAATCCAGTGACGTTTGCATTGTTTTCATAGTGGTACCTTTCAAGTTTGCCTTACTAATCATTTTTGTAACGTTTATATCTGGAAGTTGGCAACATGTACAAAGAACTAGTGGTCGTATCTAGTAATTTTTATCCTCAGCAGTTGGCACAGCAGAAATTGCTTAATTATTAAGGTTTCTAATTAAAAGAGAAAGACAACATGTGCAACGATTCTGCACATTTAGAAAAGAAAATTGGCATGGCGGACTCTCAGCCGTCAATTTACTGTCAGAAGCCCACGTTAATTCTGTCATCTGTCAAAGGTCAAACGTACACTTACTCGCAAAATAATCGGGACACTCAATTTCCTCATGTCCGTTTTTTGAGTTTGGGGGCTGAAAGGGGTGAGTTTTGGGGTTGAAATTTTTTTCGCTTGCCCAGATTTTTTTGCCTGTAAGTGTACATACCAAGTATCAGCAAGATACCTCCACTAGTTCTCGAGTTATTACAATTAATAATTTTTCAGTTTTTACAGGAGATTTTGTATGTTTTTTTTAGTATTTATTTCTTTTTTTACTGCTGTTTATTGTTTGTATTTGTATTCTTATAGGCAGCATGGAACTCCCACCCCTTGGCCATAATTAGATTTTTTTTGTTGAATTCAGAAAAAACTCTACCTGATTTGACTGAAAAAAATACAAGTTGCCATTTGGAATAAAAAAGTACACTGTCATTTGAGGTTAAAGTCGATGATAAAAAAAAATCGAGACCAAAGTCACATTGCGGTCATCATTTTAACAGCTTCATCTGGCTTTTGATTCATTCAAATCATTCAAAAGTTATGATGACTCAGGGCGTTTTTCGCGTGACACCCTGTATGTGGAAATGCTGCCCTTCCTTGTACTATTAATTTGTCCTCCTAGGGTTCATCAAAGTACGTCATCACCAATATGTTTGGCACCTTAGCAGCTGTCAACAATTGTCAACTGTCAACAATTGTCAACTGTCAACAATTGTTAACTGTCAACAATTGTCAACTGTCAACAATTGTCAACTGCCAACAATTGTCAACTGTCAACAATTGCCAACTGTCAGTAGTCACACTTTGATGATTTTTCGCCGAACAAAGGGTGTTGACAAAAATTTACGGTACAGTAAACTGTAACTAAGTTGACGTATAAATCATGAGATGGCGCTGCTCTTAATTTGTCCTCCTAGGGGTCATTAAAGTACGTCATCACCACTATGTTTGGCACCCTGACAGCTGTCAACAATTGTGAACTGTCAACATGTAATAATAATAATAATAATATAAATTTATTTGACCATTAAAGGTACAAAAAGGGTCAACTGTCAACAATTGTCAACTGTCAGTGGTCACACTTTGATGATTTTTCCCAGAACAAAGGGTGTTGACATACAAATTTACGGTACTGTAAACTGTAACTAAGTTGACGTATAAATCATGAGATGGCGCTGGCGTTAATTTGTCCTCCTAGGGTTCATTAAAGCACGTCATCACCACTATGTTTGTTACCCTGACAGCTGTCAACAATTGTCAACTGTCAGTTGTCACATTTTGATGACGTTTCCCCGAAAATTGGCGTTGACATAAAAATGTAATACCATCAACCAAAACTTGACAAAACTATCGAAAATCATCAAATTTTTACGTCAACACATGAAACGTCAGCCTAAGCTGTCAAAATACCTTTGGAGCAAGATTATGCAAAGCCTTCGCCGTCAATTCGCGCAAAGCGCAATCCCAATGGTCGATTTTTCTCTCCAACAAGTGATCGATCAAGGGCACCGTGTACTCCTCATACTGAGTTATGTAAACGCTGATGCTCAAGTAGGCGTTGTTCCTGACGCTGACAGCAAAGAAATCGGCAACTGTCAAAATTTCGATACCGTAAGGAAACGTGCCCTGACGTCCGACGTTTTCTTGGAAGGCGGCAGAGGCGGCCCGTCTGCAGTTTATCTAAAAAAAACGAAAAATGCGACACTCGCCTTCGGCTCGCGTGTAAACAAAAAATTACCTCGCGATCGAAACAAGTGACGATCAGCAAAGTTGCCGCGATCTCATTGACGAAAGGTTTCAAAATTTGGGTCTCGTAGGCCCTGGCGAAGGCCCAACAGACGTAGCAGGCGGCGTCTCTGATGTGGGAACCGACCGAAGAATATCCTCGAGGTTCGTCGTAGACGAGGGCTTTGACGACTACGGGGACTACTTCGGGCAGGCGTTTGGGCAGGAGGAGACCTCTTCGGCCAAGTTCGGCTAAGGCGAGGCAGCCTCCGTGCCAGGCACCGTCGCCTTCTCTTGGACTGAAGAGCTCGAGGACCGAACCGACCACTTGATCGGCGAGGTCTTGGGGGAGGCGGCCGGTCACTCTGCCTATACCTTTCGCCGCCGACCATCTGAAAGGAAAATATTTTTTCTCTAAGTACACTTTTTCCATGGTTTAACATAATGTTAACCTGTTTCATTTAATAAATACAGGGGTTGAAATTTGTGCCTACTTTCTGAAATCCAATTGACATATGGGTAATTCCATGCAATACCTAAAAATAACTTGTGGCCACCATATCACCAGATTTTCATGGCCTAAACTGGCGTGTAAAATAAGTTTGAATTTAATATACACATTTATCTGAAGCCTCAGTTATTCTCAGCAATTTGATTGGTGCATTTCCAATCAAATTGCTGAAATTAACTGAGGCTGCTCAGATAAATGTGTAAATGCGCCTTAAATTAACTTATCAAGCAATTCAGACCTGAAATCTGTCCTTTCTTTTATAATTGGAGAACTAATGGAGCCTGGAAATTTTCAGGAACACAAATTTAAAAAAAAGGTGCGAGGATTCTGGGACACCCTGTATATTTCAAATATTATTATATGATATTAACTGTAAGCCTAAGCTCAGCTTGCAAAAAGGGCCCAAATAAGATTTCAGTACCTATCCAAAAACTAGGTTAGTTAATTTTTTTCACGTTTTCAAAATTATTCAAAATTTATAGCACGAAACATAATGAGGGGCAAAAAAAACAAAGTACTCTTACCTTACAATCCCATCTGCACTCCTGAGCCCCTGCATTAACTCATCAATAACCTCCTCGACCTCATCCGGAACCTCAATATCTTCATCAGTACTTTCCTGAGCCTCGGATTCTGATTGGGCGGAAGTCCCACCATCCCCACTACTCAAATTTGTTGCAAGCGACCGATTGCCCCTTTGATACCTCCAACTAGCCACTCTCGGGGGTAGAAATATCAACCCTAAGAAAGGTCACTTTTAAAAATAATATCGAAAACAGTGATTTCTGCGCCTAAGCGAGAAAGTAGATGTTTTCCGGGTCGAAAGAACATATTTCTTGAGATAGACAAAAAATTTTCGAGGTAAAGAATTCATTTGAGAACGAGAGTGAAGCTATTTAGGCTGCCTACTTATTTTCTTGGCTAGACGGAAAGTAAAATTTTGCGGCTGTACAGTTGGGGACTTTGAAAATGCCCACCCCACCGCGACGATTCACTTGGTCGGCCAGAAGATGGGCATTTTCAAAGTCCACGACAGTACTTGCTAGCCGCGAAAAATCGTATTTTCATTTTCGCTTCTAGCCGGAAAAAATATACCTACTGCTTACTCAGCGGCTAGCCGTGCAAAATGGTTTTAAATTTTACTTTCACAGGCACGTGGGGTCCGAAAATTTTATCTTCAGTAGGAAGAAAATAACATTTTCACTTTTCAAGAAAAAAAAAAAAAATTTACCAATTCTTTGCACCACTTTGTAGACAAATTTCTGCACGTTTGTTCCCGCATTATTTTTCAGGTCCTCATTAACTATCCATTGTAATAATTTTCGAGCATATGGCAGTAAATCCTCACGTTTACCAATTTTCAATATCATTGCAACTGAAGATAGAGTGCCGTGCTTAACGAAAACGTTGCTATCAGGAGATAGGCTGAGATTTATCGCCCAATCCAAATAAGTCGACAAGTGTTGTTCCTTGACATCATTTCTAGAATTTTTCCTTCGTTACATTAATGACTAAAAGCCCCATTTTCATTGATGACATAAATTTTATGGCATTATGTCAACATTACGGTATGTCACAGACTTCATTATTATTGATGTATTTGGAAAAATGATCAAATTTGATTTATTTCACTTCAAAAAGCAATTTTAAAGAATCGATGACGTATGAGCTAGCGATTTCACCTTTCTGTACAATTTCTTGGTGTAAGACCACAAATGACAGTTGTGTCACTTAATTTGTCATTGACCAAATTAAACAGGAATGAAATGGAAGGTTGGCTCGTACTTTTTGTAATGCATTTTGTGGCCTTAGGACTGGTTATACTTATTTGAAAATGCAAAAACACGTCAGAGCTCAAAAGGTCTTTCAATCAGAACAATAATTCATTTTTCCATTACATAAATTATTGTATTGTCCTTGGTAAAGGATCAACATTTGACAAGTAAATGATAGCATAAAATTACTGGGTTCGATAGATTTCGGTCAACTACTGAAAACAGGTCTTATGAGTTTTCAACCAAAAACCAACCCCTAACTTTATGCAAGCGGATAAATATGTTTTATTTATTTTTTCTGAAACCCTATTGATTTATTTATGAACAACGGAAGTCAGTAAATACGCAAGGAGTTATGTAACACCGAAGAAATAAACTCACCCCTGTAAATCATAGAGGGGTGAAATCGTGAGGAGTTGAAAACATGAATCTACAAATCACCGGAAATTTTCAACGAATTGGGTTAGGGTGGTGACATTGAAAACACAACTTCCTTTAAGGCATGTGGGGGCGGTGAAATAAGGGGTTGGAGTTTAGGGGTTGAAGCGTCCATAGCGTGATATCTTATACACTGTTGGGTGGAAACTCGAATTTTTACTGCATTAGCAGGGTTGAAATTAATACCATTCGATAGCTTTCTGTTAATGGTACAAAAAAGTTCTTATTCATAATTCGAGAAAAACGACCCTTAAAGGCGCTACAACCCCCTAACATGCTGAAACACAAAAATGCGAGAACTCAAAAACTGCTCAGGGCTGGATTTGGTGTGGTAATTTACAGCGACACTGTAGATGGATGGAAGAATTTTCATTATATTTAGCAAGGGGGATGAAATTTAAGCATTTGACAGCTGTCACTTGTCACCCGTTGCAACTAACGTCACGATATACCTGCCAGGACAATAAAGTCTAAACACTTTCTAATGAACGCAAGGATTGTGTGAATCAGGCTTTTGTACGGGCTTTCAGTTACTTCAAAATCGCTGTCAAGTATCAATAAGCAGTAGCAATGAAGGCTGGAAGGGATAATTGTTGTTAAGTTTTGACGAAAGTGGAAATCAACACAAAAAAGTCTGACTCACATTAGAAAAGTGTCTCACTTTACAATTCTTGTGAAAATAGTAGAGTGAGAAAATTACAGGAATCTTCCTGCCAGCGCCATCTCGTGATTTGTGCACCCAACTTCATTTATGTCATCAATTAAAATGAGGTCCTAAGATAATATTACCGAGTTATAAACCTCGACGATAAATAAGCAGCAGCATCCCTGCATTTATCGGGAACTACCACATAGCTTTTTATAACATCCAACACTCGGCCCATAACCGTCTTTTGATTCGGATCATTATCATAACCATCAAATCGTGATAAATGGAAAGGAATCATGACTATAATCGACAGCCATAATAATAAAATGTAGCGAGTAGTCCACGTGTCGGCATCTGTCGCATCCTGACTCTCCAATAACCGCAAGACAGCTTCAAAATCTGAAACCTGCAAAAAATTATATTGGGGCTTGAAAATTGATACAAACCTCGTGCGGTAACTGCCGAACTATCACTTTATACCCCCTCACATTGACAACGACAAACATATATTTGAATACTTTATGTTTAACTTCCATGGAATATTCGTCGCTTCGAATGGTTTCGATAAATTTGTTTAGCAATTCCTCCATGTGGGAGTCGAGTAAATGGGGCTGTTCCTTGTACTGACCTATTATAAAGTGGAATCGTTCGAACGCCCTTTCTGTTAAGGATCTGTCGTGGTTTTGTTTGAGATTTTCGATCAATTGAAACACTTCTTCGACTTCAACGAACATTTCGAGGGCGCAGCCCAAGCCGAAGGGTTCGTCTTCGGGGTCGTGCTCCATGCTTTTGTTTTCTTGGGGGGTCATTTTCGAAAATTTCAAAATCAACTAGGAAATGTCAAATTTGACAGATGAGTGTGAGGTTATGTCTGAATGTTACAGTGCTGCCAATGCGCTCAAGGCACGCTTGATTACTCTGGTATTATAATAAAAACCCTACAGTGTACCAGTGGCGTAGATACAGTGTGAGTTATGGCATATTAAAAGACGTTTCATAAGGCCAGTATGTTTGGACAACGAGGGCGGAAAGCATGAGGGGCCAAAGCGGACAAAATGTAAATGGTAAATACAGGGTGTCTCAGAACGCTCGCACCAAATTCTAGTGGAGTATTCAGGATTAAATTCTGAGTCGATCCGTGTTTTTGAAAATTTTTAGGGTCCAATAGTTCTCGAGTTATAAGAGATTTAAGAGGACCAATCAGATTTCGGCTCTGAATTGCGTCATAAGGTAATTTAATGTAATATGCACTATTTCCTAGGTAACAAGATACAACAGTATAAATTTTCATTGATTGTATCTTGTTACCTAGGAAATAGTGCATCTAGCATTAAATTACCTTATGAAGCAACTCAAGCTGAAATCTGATTGGTCCTCTTAAATCTCTTATAACTTGAGAACTATTGGACCCTGGAAATTTTCAAAAACGCCGATCGACTCAGAATTTAATCCTGAATACTCCATTAGAATTTGGTGCGAGCGTTCTGAGACACCCTGTATATGGGAAAAAAGTCCTTTTTATAATGTTTGTCACACTGAATATAATATTTAATTGAAAATATAAGTTTTTTTCATTGACAAACGTTAATATGAAATGAGTTTTCGCGTTAATTACCAACAGTTTATCCAATTTGTGAAAAAAAATATACAAGTAACTTTATATCGCAGACAGAGTTTATATTAGGTTTGTTTTTGCAGTGGTTACAAACCGATTGTAAACTGACTGCGCCTGCGCAATTGTGTTTTAGTAATACAAAATACACAATTGCGCAGGCGTAGTCAGTTTACAATCGGTTTGTAACCACTGCAAAAACAAGCCTATTATTTTCACCCTACCAAGTGTTCAACACTCCAATAGAGGGCTGCCTCATCGACATTCGTCCGGACTGGCTAAATTTACGCTTTTGGTCAAGAGATGGCAGCCCTATGATTGTCATAACCAGGCAGCACACCAAACTTCACAGTGTTTGGTGTGTTGCCTGGTTATGACAAAAATTGGACCCTGGAAATTTTCAAAAACATGAATCGACTCAGAATTTAATGCCGAATACCAATACCGACTCCTTTAAACGGTGGGGCGAGCGTTCTAGGTGACCTTGTACCTATAGTCAGTGGGCACTTTGTAATTGCTCAATAAATTTTGAGCCAAATTTTCATTTTAGGGACAAAAAGGCGATTTCTGCAATTTATTTTGTTAGAGGAGGATACCTACCCATACATATTTATTTACAACTGTGGAAAATTAGAAGTTTCTATCGTATCCGAGACTGGCAATTTTTTTTTTCATTTATTGTTTAAATTAAACAATCGGCACGTGTTGCGCGATAAACTTGTCGACGCGGGCGCCATCTATCTGATAGTAGAATTTAAAACAGAAAGCCGTGGTTAACAGGTCTCTGCACTAATCCAAGACTCAAACCAAGATGATTGAATCACAGTCCACATAAATTTATGTGGACTGTGATTGAATAATATAAAGTGTTGTGGAAATATAAAGTTAAAAGGGACAATAATATAAAATAAGAATATTTCAGAAAAACTTGATTTGTTTTCTTAAGCCGTCTAGTAAATACTATAAACCTTGTCCGAAGTAACATATATTTATCTCAAATTTTAACAGATTTCTCCAAAGTTTCTATCAAATCACAAAAAATTATATATCTACATTTTGTCCGTGTTGGCCCCTCATACAAAATTATCGAGGTGAAATCTATTTTTATTAAATTACAAAATTGAGCGGATTCTAAAAATTAGAAATTATGCTAATTGACATCAGATGGTTTACGAAAGTTCCTAAATTATTAAATAAATTTTAGTCGCTCCCTTCAGAGGGCCGTACTTAGGAGCCATTTCCGGGCACATGTTTACAGGATTTTTTTTTCATATTTTTCGATGTAGAATGATGCCTGAAAATTAATGACTGCATACCTGAAACACCCTGTATGTTCTTTTCCACATAACTACCAAATTTCATCCAGATCGGTCTAGTAGCGTGTGTCCACAGACAGATTTTTCAAAACCCTATAAACTGCTCTAGAATGTCGAAGAGGCAGACTAACCGTGGTTAGCCGAAGTAGATATCGGGTGTCCCATAAAAACCCGCGGGCGGAATATTTTTAGGAATAAGTTAGCCATTTCTTAACCGATTTGGATTAGCGTGGTCTTAAATGAAAGCTAAAGAATCAGACTATCGAACCCCGCAAGTGTAGATTGTTCTTTTGTCTTCAAAAAACTTGATTTGGTTTACCTAAGTATAAATTTTGTGTGATTTTTAGATAAAATATGTTTTCGCGTATCATTTTCACGTTTTCATGGTCATGATGACTAAAATAATAAATAACGTTCTAATTTTGGTAGGTATCAAAATTATGAATAGAGTAATTGTTGGCAATAAAAAGATTTTTTTTTAATTGTTTGCAATTGATGTGCCAAAATGTCCTACGATTTTCACCCAAAGCTTTTTGCCTCCTAAAAGGTTAAAAATGAAAAAACTTCCTGATAAAATGAATTTCCATTGATACATCCGTAACCAACACCCGTATCCAATGCCAAACGGATTCAGTTATGCAATAAGTTGTTAACATCTTCACATGAAAGACCTTGGTGGAGATGAAATGTGCGAGAAAGAAATGATAGCTTCTTCAGTTAATTGTCAGAAGTTGACACAGTAAAAGCACACATCACACGATGAAGGGCGCACAAATCGGCAGTTTCATTATTGCTACTGTTTTAATATTACAAGGTAAGTTTACATGTTTCTGTTCCATAAACTAGTTTAATTTGAATGTTTGCATAACTGGAATCTGTTTACAATTTCTATGAAGCAATTTGTAGGTACAAAGCACTTACTAATTGCAATGAAATCACACATTTTTTTCTAAAATAATATTAAAGTAAGTAAGAAATCTAAATTAGTGTTATATTATTATTGTCCTTTCGGAATAATTAGTAAATCACGGGTAATGTCAAGGGCAAAAAGATTTATTTTGAATAAATTAGCATTTCACCCTACTAAGAAAATCTTTATCTTCTTTATTCGAAAATATGTAGGTACTTAGGTATAGGTATTTGGAAAAAAAACTTAGGGTAGAGGGGGCAAATTCGGCCACTAAACTGATTTTTACTCTGTAAAGTTTATTTTGGATATTTTCTTTTCGTTTATTTTTTAAATTAAAGCCCTTACATTTCTTCATTGAAAGTATTACTAATAGAGAGTGGCTAATCATGTTACCGATTTAAAAAAAGTGCAAATGACCCAAACTACCCCAGGGGTGAGGCAGTTTGGGCCGTGCTCCATAACTATCTAAAATTGTAATTTTCAACGTCTAAATAAATATGTTGCATAGTTTTTGAAACGCTATATTGAAAATAAACAAAAAATTATAAGTAAACAAAAAAAATCTTAAACTGAAGCTCCTTCGGTCTTCCGTCTTCCCTCTCCCCTAAACGCCTTCCGTGCTCAAATTTAATTTTAAGAGACAACACTAAATAGTTATATCACCACAAAAAAATTACCTATCCTTAGATCAATAAGTGAAAGTGATGGCAGACGCAGAAGAAGAAAAGGTCGAGCCTGCAGACGAGTTTATTAGGCGGGTCACATATTGCTAAATATAATCTCCTTGGAATTATGTTAATCCCACTATTTCCGACTCATCACCATTCTACACGCTTTTATAATTTATGAAAATGGTTTTTCCACATTTTCAGCATTCGGAGTATCGGTTTATGATAATGGCAGAAATACCCCACAAGTACCAAACTACTCCAGTTCTAGTTGCCCAGAAAAGAACGGACGATATCCCACAAAAACCTGCGATGGGTACATCGAATGCCACGATGGTGTTCCAGAAGAGAAAACTTGCCCAGATGGGTTACTTTTCAACGCAGCTGCTGGAGTGTTCGCATTTCCTTGCCAATATCCCATAGATGTTGATTGCTCCGGTCGAGAACAAACACGTAGGTATAATTATTCAACTTAAACACGGTTAATTTTTACCCCTCTTATTTTTTCATACCCCTTTACAATTTTTCAATACTCTGAGCGATAATTTTGCAAGATTTTTGTTCATTATCTACCTTTTAATTCTGTACGGCCAATTTTCAACATTTCCCCTTTTTGACACCTCTGTGCGTCTGCGGAGGCACTACCACTAGGTGCAGATTGATAAAATCTGCTCCCGATTACACCAGTAAATTCAGTCCGCCCTTACATTCACATTAACATAAGCATCTACAGGGATACACATCTCATTGATGTACACCTTTCGGTGGATTTTTTAAGGCATTTTAATATTTTTTTAGAACCACCTCAATCAACAGAAGATTGTCCCCATCAATTCGGGTACTTCAAGTTAGGGGATGCCTCCAATTGTGGACAGTTTAAAAATTGCGTTGATGGTCGAGGTTTCGTCTTCGATTGTCCAGAAGGCCTCGCCTTCAACGGGGATTCGTATAGATGCGATTGGCCAGATCAAGTCTCAAGCTGCGACGCTGAAGGTGGGTGATATTTTCATAATAAAAAAATATAATTTCGAGATAATTAAGGTAGGGGCTTGCCTATATGGTGAGTGCTGTCGGGTTCGAATCCCGGTCGAGATTCACTTTTTCCATTTTGTTTCGAAAGAAATAACCTGCAGATGGAATATTCTTGTTATTCACTTGTTAAACTATTACCTAATTGCAGCTTATCTTGGATTTAATTGTCCTCTTGAGGCTAGGAATAATGCTTTGGGACAGGAGGAATTCCGTTTCTATCGTTCTCCAAGTGACTGTCAACGATACTACATTTGCATTAACGACAGGCCCAGATTGTACAATTGTGGTGAAGGAAACGCTTTTAATGATCTGATTAATGCTTGCGATGCTGCCGAAAATGTTACAGGATGCGCGGTGCCCCAGTATGCTCAAGATGAATACAAGCAAACCAGGCGGTTTTAAATTGTCAATAATTTTGTAAATAAATTAATAAAAATCTGATTTATTCGAACCTAAATGCTACATGAATACTCTTCATTCATTTTCTATTGAAATGACAGAACGTCAAAATTTGAATTTTAGGTTGGTATGAGAAAATTTTGCAAGAAATTTTACTAGAGGTGAGTTGGTAGAAGCGATTTCAATGCGATAAGTCAGGAAAAATAACAAATGTCAAAATTTTGCAATTGGCAATTCTAGCTAAGGAGAACGCCCTCTGGTGTGTGACGTCACACATGGGGAATCGTGGGAACCCAACCAATGAGGAGCGCTGAAATATAACGACAGACATTTTTGGTGACATTTGATTGGACGCTTTCAACAAAATATTCCTATGTGTGACGTCACAAAGTTAATTTGAATCGCGAATTGCTCTGAATTGGCCCTAAATGGGATTTGTGTGCGTGCAGTTTTGAGTAAAGTGCAAAGAAAAATATTCACGAAAAAGCCTCAGGTGGTGCGTGACACTGCTGCTAACAATAAAAATAAACCCTAGAAGATTTAGGTTATATGTAATGTTTTTGCTTTCCCACTAAATTTTGAACAAATTGTCATTCTACAGTTAGGATTCTACAGTTCCAGAAAAATTTTAGTTCCACGAACGGAATTGCCACATCACATCTGATAATCAATACAACGAAAATACATTGACAATAAGGGTTTTTAGTATAAGAGGGTCCTTTTCTAATTGTGACGTCAAGCCAATCAAGCGGCAGCGCACTATGCGCAGATGGTATACTGTTTATGGCGGCGCATAGGGGGTCTGACATGGCACATCTTCCATCCTTTTATGCTGAAAACCCTTATTAAAAAGTGTTATCAAAGAAACTTTTAAATAACACCTTGGTCCTCTAAGAACTCGTCTATCGTATAATAGGTTTTCTCACATAGGGGTCAATTCTAAGTTGATTTATGTCATTACGTCAATAGATGGCGCTAGCAGTCAAATTCCTGGTCCCTAACATCACAATAATTGCATCAAGGACACTAGTGTATCAGCATTATAAAGTCAGGTGCATATATGGCTGTAGAAACCTGCAAAATCGTACTGCTAGCGCCATCTGCTGACTTACGCACCTAGTCAGACATATGTCATGACGTAATGACATACATCAACTTAGAATTAGCCCCATAGATAACTTATTTTCTCTTTAAAGCCATACCGAAAAAACTGTCTTTTTTACATTAATTTGACGTTTGGGGGTTACAATTCGGTCGATAAAACAGGTGGAGACATTTAGAAATGTAAATCAGCCGATATTCTCTTGTGGTCAAACTTACTTTTTTCTGTAAAAACGTCGGTCTAAGTTTGGCCACTGCCTCTAAGAGCCAGGGGGGTAACTTACCCCCATTAAAGGGTGGTACTGCAAAATTATTATTTTTTGCAATATCCCAATAATTGATTATAAGAATTTTCTCTTTATGGTAATATACAATCAAAATAGGCAATTCGAGTTGCGCTACAATTTTGCACCGACGCAACCCAAGTTGAAATTTGAAATTTCAGGTCAAATCGCCTGTTTTGATTGCTCTACTTTATTCTTCCAAGGTAGAATTTTTCCAGAAACTGTCAAGAAATCGTCCTATCTTGAGGTTTCTAGGGTTTTTGGCAATTATTTGAGTGAGAATTTTCAATTTTTTAAGCTATACGTTTTGATAAGGGAAGTCGAGTGGCCTTGGCAAGCTGCTAAACTGGAGCAAGCTGTAGATCGCAGCGCCATCTATCATGACATCTTCATTACTTGTCTGTGGATGATTCTTTTACAGATATTTATTGGAATTGAAAAAGTATTGGTTTTAAAAATTACATAATGGCCATTTTGACGTGGTAGGCCGCCAGTAATACGATCGCGTGCAAGCGCAGTCGCAGATGTATTGATGTTGCGACTTTTCAAAAACCGCTGCTCTCTTGTTACCCAAAATTTTGACGGCCCTTTTATATGTCCAAATCCTTTCAACCTGGCCCTTATCTAATCAGATTTTTTTGTGATAACTCAGGAACGAATCAAAATATCGGCGAACTCTCTTCAGATTCTCAATCAGCAACAAATAGCGCAACTTTTCTGTAATTTAACCGACCCCCGTATCTTTTACTGCATTTTCTGGCCTGGTTGATCGGAAAACAACTCCTTCCGGCCTAAATATTTTACTAATTTAATGGCAAAAAATGAGAAAAACAAACCTTTTGGTGGCCACGACTGACGTTTGTGACTTTTTCAACGCGTTGATTGTTGTCAACAACTCTCGATATTTTTGACAATTTTTCCGTCGACGAAGAATCCTTAACTTGATGCAACAACGCCCAATCTCGAACTACATTCCATCTCTTTGCACCACTTCAAAAATGTATCATTTGTCGTATATTTTTCTTGCATTTGTTGGTATAAAATAGTTGAATTTTACTCGATATCACTTCGGAATTAGTTCAAGATGGTTCAAGACTGCGTTTTTTCTAAATAATTATTTCTGAAATGAGTTTTTTTTTAAGTGCCATCTTTGTGTATAAATTTATAAAATTCACCTAACGAATATTTTTGTCACCACCAGAAACTATACGATTTTAGTTTTGATATTTTATTGAATTGTCAATTTAATTATTTAATTTGCAAATTTACTAAAGACGATTTTTCTCGGTTTTATGTATTGAAATACCTTCAAAATAATGTCAGATTTGAATCGGTTGAACTGGTAAGAAATCGTTCTAGGGTTTTGGCAATGGTTTGGGTGGTAATTTTCAATTTTGTAAGCTATACGTTTTGATAAGAGAAGTCGAGTGGCCTTGGCAAGCTGCTAAACTGTAGCAAGCCGTAGATCGCAGCGCCATCTATCATGACATCCTCATTACTTGTCTTTCTTTGTATTGCTTTCGACTGCTCTGCGGATGATTCTTTTACGGATATTTATTGCAATAAAAACTATTGGTTTTAAAAATTACATAATGGCCATTTTGACGCGGTAGGCAGCCAGTAATACGATCGCGTGCAGGCGCAGTCGCAGATGTATTGATGTTGCGATTTTTCAAAAACCGCTGCTCTTTTGTTGCCCAAAATTTTGACAGCCCTTTTATCTGTCAAAATCCTTTCAACCTGTCCCTTATCTAATCAAATTTTCCGGAAAAACAGCGATAAAATTTAAAAAAAGTAACGTGGATGGATGAGTCATGCGCGTTCAGTCATCCCTCGGCCATGTTGGTTGTTGTGTGCTGAATTGAGGTGCACAATTTGAAGTGTTGTTTTCGTGAAAAAAAGACTCGGTTTCGGCCTTAAAATGGCAGGAAACGTCGGGATGGAGCAACTTATTCCCATTGTGAATAAGCTGCAAGACGCTTTTACACAGCTCGGGGTCCATATGAGTCTGGATTTGCCTCAGATCGCCGTAGTGGGCGGACAGTCGGCTGGGAAAAGCTCGGTTTTGGAGAATTTCGTCGGCAGGTGAGCCCCCTTTTGGCCCCCTTTTCGTCGTCTTTCCTAAATAAATAATAACAACCCCACCGTTATCGATTCGACACAGTTAGGATCCATTTTGACTTTTGACATTATTGGGGGTTGGTGGATAGTTCATTTGTTTCAATTATTGATTTTATCATTTGTTGATAAAACAGTTGAATGACTTTAATTTAATCTGTGTTGCAGGGATTTCCTTCCTAGAGGTTCCGGTATTGTCACTCGTAGGCCGCTAATCCTGCAGTTGATATTTTCAAGTTCCGGTAAGTTTTTCTTGGATGACCTATTTCATATTTTCAAGTTTTCTGTTTACTATTTTAATTACTTATTGCACAAACGGTCTGTTGGTTTAAAAGTAAAACAGTTGAGTGATTGTGAAGCAAGTTTGATGTATTTTTAGAATTTTGCAATATTTTGCAGTTTTGTTTGGCATTGGAGTCAAAATAAACTTTGATTATGGCAGGCTATCATCATTTCCTTGGTGTTGTCAGCATTGCTGATTATTACGTTGTTCCTTTGATTTCTTTCAGGATTTCTTTGAAAGAATTTGTTCGAATTTTTTCTAATTTCTAGAAAGCAAGTTATTGAAAAGCCAGCCACATCTAGTAAAAAAATTTGTGCTATTTTTTGGTGATTAAGAATCAATATGGCGGTCATACGAGAATCTAAAGTGGATTGTCATTACTCAAAATCTACAAGGCCTAGAAAATGTCTGTGGATATCATTCGATTGACAGCTGTCAAAAATACAAAAGTTACAAATTTCAATTAAATAGCATCAATCGTTAGGGAGATATTACTAAAAAAAAATGGGAGGTTACTGCGATCATTAAAATTTTCGAATTTGAGATAACATTAGATCTATACGTTTTGAGGTCCCAGGAACCCAAAAAAGAGGTTTCTAAAATCTGTCTGTAGTATGTACGTGCTCTACAGCCCAAACTACTGGAGCGATTTGGCTGAAATTTGGTACATGGGCATCTCATAGCCTAACTTAGATCTGAAAAACTTTTGGAGCCAATCGTGCAACCGGCAGTGCCATCAATTTTGAAATTTTAAATACAAACCCCTATTTTTGACGTCACGAAGAGAGGCCTTCAAATTCTGCTTCTAAAGATGAATTCACTCTTACTTGACTTGAGGGACAAAAAAATTCCTCTTATTTCCAAAAAATTCTTCTCAATTGCCACAAAATGCCAAAATTTCACGAAAAATTCCTGAAAAATGACAAAAAATTCCTCAAAAGTGTCAAAAAAATTCCTCGAAAATGCCAAAAAATTCCTCGAAAATACCACAAAATTCCTCATAAACAAAAAACCTTCGTGCTTAGATATCCATATTTCGAAACATTTATTACGTATTAGATATGAGGTAAGTATGTACATACTTTTACATATACAGGGTGTTATTTTTAAAACTTCCTACCTTAAATATCTTCAGACGTAAAAAAATATTGAAATGAAATAAATGCTGGTCAGCCCTGTACGGAGGGGGACACGTGCGCGTGTATTTAGGTAATTTTTTTCACTTCCGGTTTCACCGGAAATGACCCTTTAAGTTTGTTTTTTAAAATGAGATTATACTTTTCTCTCAACGTGTATCACACTTATCCGGAAGTACAGTCGCGTTCACCCTAGATTTTCAAAATCTTCGAAGAAATCGGTGAAAAATTGAGATTAAAAAAAAACGCAAAAACACGTCCTGTGCAATTACATTTTCTTTTATGTCTTTACTTCATTAATTTATAAGAAACGAGACCTATCGGAGACTTCAATTTCCGGTTAAAACGAAAGCCGAGAACAAAATATCAGACTATACCATCAGATACATCTTTAAAAAAGGCAGCAGAGAAGCGGCTGGAACCTCCCCAACGCATGGGTATTCTGTGTAGATAGTAGTCAATTCAACAAACATTTTTTTATGCTTTTCGTCTGTGGCTATAATTTCGCAATTTTCTGACAAATACCGACATTACCTCGAACAGCACCCATCACATTTGACAATATGTTCCTTTTAAGGTTAACATTTTGCCACATTTTTGACAATAACTGCCACTTTGTCATCCACTGTCAGCCCGCTCCCTTTTAATGAGAAAAATTTTTTTCTCTATTTTCCACTGAAGTGGCAGAAACTGTGAATACATTTTTAGAACCAGAATTTGATCATCTTTCTAATGGCGACGTATAAAAAGAGGTCTTGTATTTAAAATTTTAAGTTGATATGCCTAAATGGCACTTCCCGTTTACCAATTGCTTCCAAAAGCCTTTCAGGTCTTCAACGGATCACCCAATCTCCATGTATCAAATTTGAGTCAAATCGATTCAGTAGTTTGGGCCATAATGTGTTTTTAGTGTTATTACAAAATTTAAATTTTTTCTTCCCAAAGGGCAGTAAATGCGAATGAATGTTGTCTTACTTAGAACAAGTATTTGAAGGCCTTCCTGACGCTGGCAATAAATTTTAAAAAAAGTTGTTTAGGATGGTAAAATGGGAGTATATTTAAAATTGAAAATTGATGTGCCAAAACGGCACTTTCCGTGGGTCGATTGCCTCCAAACTTGTTTCAGCTCTTCGACGTTATAATACAGTCTCCATGTACAAAATTTCAGCCAAATCGACCCAGAGGTTTCGGCTGTATCGTGTTTTTAAAGTACCTTAACAATCCCGAATATTTCAATTTTTGACAAAAAGGCACTAAGAGTGAATACATTTTTAGAAGGAGAATTTGAAGGCCTTTCTTATAGTGACGTGAAAAGTGGGGGTTTCCATTTAAAATTTAAAAGTTGATGTGCCAAAATGGCATTTCCGGTTGCACGATTGGCTCCAAAAGCTTTTCAGATCTAAGTTGGGTTATGAGATGCCTACGTACCAAATTTCAGCCAAATCGGTCTAGTAGTTTTGGCTGTGGCGTGTTTACAAACGTACGTACGAACGTACGTACGTACGAACATACACACAGACACATTTTAAAAACCACTTTTTTAGGTCCCTAAGACCTCAAAACGTGAAGATCTGGTGTTATTTCGAATTCGAAAATTTTAGTGATTGCAGTAACCTCCCATTTTTTTTAAATTGTGGAGTGGGGAGGTTAAAAATGAGGTAGACCTGTTTTTGTAATTTTCAACAATCTTAATTTTTCACCGATTTCTTCGATGTTTTTGAAAATCTAGGGTGGCCGTGACTATCCGGTACTTCCGGTTAAATATAATACATGTTTCTAACTCAGAAAAAATCGTAGATCCAGAATCAGTTGAGAAAAAAGTTAATCCTATTAAAAAAAAATTAACCGGAAGTGAAAAAAATCACCTAAATACACGCGCAAGTGTCCCCCCTCCGTACAGGACGTTAATTTCATTTCAATATCTTTTTAACTTCTACGCTGAAGGCGGAGCAGTATATAAAATCGATCAAAAATTCGAAATTGAACTGACATCAAATCTTTACGTTTCGGGGTCCCAGGAACCCAAAAAACCTATTTTTGAAAAATGTGTGTCTGTGTGTCTGTCCGTGTGTCTGTCCGTGTGTCTGTGGACACGCTACAGCCGAAACTACTGAACTGATTTTGATGAAATTTGGCACACATATTCAGTGGGAGATTTGTAGGTGCTGATTAGAATCTGGGCTACACCGGCTCACGGAAAGTGCCTTTTTGGCACATCAACTTTAAAAATTTAAATGCAAACCCCCATTTTTCGCATTACCATATGAATGCTCTTCAAATTCTGCTTCTAAAAATGTATTCACACTTGGGCCCTTTTGACCAAAAAATGGTGCCGTGAAAAAAAAACTATGCATAAATGTATATTTTTATTACCGGATTTGATAACTGATTTTTTTTCAAGCCGAAAACCTTAGTGCCATTTTTTCGAAAAATGTCATTTTAGTGGCAATTTATTTTATTGTCTGTGCGGGAGAGGAGCTGATTAGATTTTGAAGCCGATCAGTCAACCCGAAGTGCCCTTTTGGCATAGCAACTTTCTTATTTTAAATATTTAAAAATTTAATAAATGCTGCTGTTATTAATCCAATGCAGTGCGGCGTAGAAGTTCCTGCCGTCTCCGAGACCGCCTTTTTTTTACGTCTAAAGTTATTTGAGGTGGGAAGTTTTTAAAATGACACCCTGTATGTATACTGTATGCCCACTTCCAGGGCGGCTATTCTGTAATTTCAGGGAACGTGAGTATTTTTTGTGCGAAGGGAATGCTCACATCCCGTTCCCTTCCCGAAGTTGAAGAAACGCTATTCTGTAAAAACCGTGAACGTGATGTGATCGGGAGTGATCGCATGCGGATATGATGCGACCTGTGCATAGTTGCCAGTGTTTACGTCCCCATTTTAACCAATGAAAGACGCCTAAGTAGTAATTTCAAATTTCGCGGTAGAGTAAAACGTCAAACGTCATCTCATTGTCAAGCAAATATGCCAGCCACGGAACGTTCGAACCCCATGAACGGGGCTCAAAAAGTGACGCTGACAGAGTTCATGAAGCAGCAGGCAAATTTGTTAAGTGGTAAATTTTCAAATGAATTTACCAAAAAGGATGCCCGGCAGTTGTGGGAATCAATAACAGTTAGGTACCTTAAATGCAATCCCTGGCGGTTGTAACAAAAGCTGGGAACAGTGGCGAAAAGAAAGAATAAGAATTAAATAATTTTATAGCATTCTACGTACACATAATATTTTATGCAGTCATGGCAAGATTTAAAAAAAAAACGTAAAAGCAAAGAACAGCAAAATAAGAAACACCAAAGCGGCAGCGGTGGGGGCCCGCCTGTCATCGACGTGAAATGGACTGATGCAGACGAGGAAATATTAGCCCTGCAAATTCCTACTTCATTGTCAGGAAACAAAGATGTGCAAGAATCGGAGATTTCTTTTGATTTTGGACTAGAACCTAACAGTCATCAAGGAAATAATGCAGATGGCATCAACTACGACGAAAACCTTGACATGAGAACGATCCTATTCTCCTAAAATTAACCAAGAGAAGCACGCTCACCGATTTTCAAGTGATGTGAGCTTCATGGGAATCACATGTGAACGCTCCTATAGTTAGAGAATACGTTGTCTTTGTTTTCAAGAGAACTCCGCCCACTTTCTCAGAAGAACGTCCTATCATATGAATAGAGAATAGCCGTCCAGAGGGTTAGTATCATCTCATCCCAATGACCAACTCATCCCATCTGACAACTCATCCCAGACCAACTCATCCCAGATCAACTCATCCCAAACTAACTCATCCCAGACCAACTCATCCCAGACGAACTCATCCCAAACCAACTCATCCCAAAAGACAACTCATCCCAGAACGCAACTCATCCCAGACCAAGTTATCCCAACAGACGACTCATCCCAACCGACAACTCATCCCAACAGACAACTCATCCCAAACCAACTCATCCCAGACCAACCGATATTACGAAGAGTACTCGCTTTCGGCTCCGCCGAAAGCTTGCGTCGTACTTTCCACGGGCAGAATTTAAAAAAAATGTTATTAAAAAAACCTGACCTGACATAGACCTGAACTGCCCTAGCTTCTCGCACCATTGCAAGACCGATATTTCGACGAGTACCTACTCGCTTTGCTCGCGTGAACCTTTGGGCGGGCAAAATTTGAGAGAAAATGTTATTAAAAAAAAACCTGACCTGACATAGACCTGAACTGCCCTAGCTTCTCGCACAGCAAAGCGATATTTTGACGCTTTGCTCGCGTGGAACTTTGGACGAGCAAAATTTGAGAGAGAATGTTATTAAAAAAAAAACCTGACCTGACATAGACCTGAACTGCCCTAGCTTCTCGCACTGCAAACCGATATTTTGACGCTTTTGCTCGCGTGGAACTTTGGACGGGCAGAATTTGAGAGAAAATGTTATTAAAAAAAAAAACCTGACCTGACATAGACCTGAACTGCCCTAGCTTCTCGCACTGCAAACCGATATTTTGACGCTTTGCTCGCGTGGAACTTTGGACGGGCAGAATTTGAGAGAAAATGTTATTAAAAAAAAAACCTGACCTGACATAGACCTGAACTGCCCTAGCTTCTCCCACTGCAAACCGATATTTTGATCTGGGATGAGTTGTCTGCTGGAGTTGTCTGCTGGGATGAGTTGTCTGTTGGGATGAGTTGTCCGTTGGGATGACTTGGTCTGGGATGAGTTGCGTTCTGGGATGAGTTGTCTTTTGGGATGACTTGGTTTGGGATGAGTTGGTCTGGGATGAGTTGGTCTGGGATGAGTTGGTCTGGGATGAGTTGGTCTGGGATGAGTTGGTTTGGGATGAGTTGGTCTGGGATGAGTTGGTCTGGGATGAGTTGTCACCTGGGATGAGTTGGTTATTGGGATGAGATGATACGACACCACTTCCAGAATATCTTTGGAAGTGGGCATACGGCGTACATACTATTAAAAGAAAAATCGAGAAAAATAATAACAATATAGGTATTATAAGAATTTATATTATTAAAAAAAGAACAACTCTTAAAAATAAGAAACAAATAATGCGAACATAAAAAAGGTTAACAAACACGCGAGAACAAAAGAGGCTTACGAATTTTAAAATTTTTGTTTAGCTTGTCTTCTCGATCCTGTCAATCAGAGCGTGGTTGCAAATTCCACACAAATTCCCCTAAATTCCTCACATTACCTTGCAAATTCCACAATTTCCTCAAAAAGGCATTCAAATTCCTCTGTAAATTCCAAAAAATTTCTCTGTGAAGGACTACAAATTCCTCGCGTGGCAACCCCCTTCGTTATTTGATATTGCCAAATTTGAAGGGTGAAATGCTTATTTAAGCATCAAGGACGGTATAGATTTATTTTACCGGTAAAGCGATGAAAATGGCCAATCGTGCAAAATGAGGTAAAATAGTAGCTTGTCACATTTGAGAGGTTTTTTAGATCTAGTTTCTACTTTATACAGTTGAAAGTTAAGGCCGTCTGACAGGGTAGCATTTCTTCTAGCAAAATTGAAACGTCAAATTTTGTTGTATTATTACGTATTTTTGCAGCAAATTATCTTTGCTACTATCAATTGTAGAACATTTTCTTTATTGGTAGTAAAAATTTTCAAGCTTTGCTACAAGTAACAACAGAGCAAAATTCTGTCTCTAAAAACTCAAAAATATCTTTCTATTTTTTTGCACTGTACTATGAATATTTTTAAAGCACCTATTGTTTGACTTTCTAAAGTAATGCTCTTGGTCAAAAAAACAGCTGACTAGCGATGACGACATTAATTGTTGCTTCACAGGCCACTGATTTTTGGACCGTTTGTTCTTTTTTTTTGGATTAAATTGAAAGGCTTGCACGTTTTAAAATAAATATAATTTTTATTTTAAATACTACAAAGAAGAGAAAGCAAATTCGTAATTCATATAATTCATGAATAATTAGTAGGTACCTGTAGCGGGTGGAGAGGATGATTAGGAAAAAGTGTAGCGGTGTTATTATAAATAGATATAAAATCAGTTTGTTTTAGATTACTAATGCCCGGTTTCTAGAAGTAGTTATGGAACCGATAAAGTTATGCCGTAACAGGTAGGTCTTTCACTGCATCATAACTTTATCGGTTCCATAACTGCTTCTAAAAAGTGGGCATAAGGCCCGACTATTTTTCAAACGTCGGTAATCTTCTGCTTACACATCTATTTACCACACCAACGGTTAGTTGCTGGCGAGGTTGCTACGTTACGGCCTTGTTGCTATGGTAAACCGGAGGTTTTGGCTTTTGACTTGACGTACAGGGTGGTTCCTTTCTGCAAACGCCATTTTCTGACAGGTCTGCCGGAAGTGACAAATAACAAATGCTGATGTAACTTCCGGCAAAACCGAGACAAGTATTTTCAAAATAAAAGTCAAAATGGAGACCGTCTTGCGACATTTTTCGGTTTCTTTATTTTAGGTAGGTACCACGGTGTTGCCCAACCACCCGAAGTTTTATAAATGAGTTCTTTGTAATGCAGAAATTTGGAAAATTGACTAGCTCGACTAATTACCACATATTACCGTTTCCTTATTTTTTACATAATAATATATAATTGTGTGTACCTATTGTGCTGGTTGGTGTTTGATGCAAACATTCTAGTTGGCAATGAAATAATTCGCTTCTCGTTTTGTTAATAGATTTTAAAAGGTCAAAACTTTGGTGATAAATACTTTCCATTTTTGACTTTCATAGCCCCATTCCAAGGAAGTCAATGCATTATATATTTCAAATAAACAAATTATAAAACAATGGTTTGATAAGATCGTCTGCGTGGTTTGCTCAGATTATTGGAATTTTCAACTCCTAATATAGTTCTGGACACAAGAAATTGATTTTTTAAAATTTCTGCTCTGATGGCACAGTGGCATTTAATGAATGAAACGTCAGATAAAAAGTTCCTGCAGATTACGTTTGTTTGTACAGTATGACTAAGAAGACCGTTATTTCGTTATCTCAGTCACAGTCTCAGTTTATTTTATTGTTTTAATTTACAGCGTGATGACATCAAATAATGGTCCATAAAATTAACAGGCAAATTAAGACTTTAATGCATCTTCCGTTGCATTCGTAGGCATCCCCCATTCAAGGAATCGTTTAAATTGAGTTCTCTGAAATCAACACATCCTTTGATGATGATGATAAACATTTTTTTGCGAGTTCTGTGGTTTTTGAGTTTAACGGAAACCAAGCGGTGCTATTAATTTTAGGTCGATCGATAGATTCGACGAAATGAAACGGAAAAATCTCGGGTGACTTGCGTCAGGATTTGCTTTATTTTTAACAGAACATTTTCAAGCTCCGTTCATTTTAAGTTAATATGTTATTTGATGAGTTTTTCAATTTTTAGTACATAAAACACGTATTTTTTTAAAATTTCTAATCGGAGCTCGCTGTGCAAGGGTTGACGCATGTCAAATTCATTGACAGACTTTGATTTCAGTGCTTTGATCAAGTGAATGACAGTTGACACACAATTTTAATCCAAAATTAAACATAAACCGGTTTTCCATAATTTCCATAATTTTAGCCTGTACTAACTGTGTTTACATTGGTGTCAAACATATTTTGTTTTCCATCGCCGTTTTCAGTAACATGGGTCTATCCTGTGCATAGTCCACTCGGAATTTTTTCGTACACCACGGTGGAATTTATGAAATTTTTCGATTTTTGGTATTTTTTGAAACTTTTTGGATTTTTTTTTTTTTGTTTTGTTTATTTATTTACCAAAACAAAAAATTGACATGTCATTCTCTAAATTAATATATAAATATATATACAATATTTGGAAAATCTCGTGGCGCATGTTCAGCTACCCTGTACTAGACAGGGGCTGTTCTTCCACATGCTCCACGTTCTACAAAGAAAAAATAACAAAAACGCAAACACTGTAGAACACATTTGGCAGAATGTAAACTAAAATAATAAATGCTTTGGCCAAACCGGTGCAGCAAATGCGGAGAGACAATTTATACACACTAGGAGGAATAAAAAGACAACGATAGAGAGGAAAAAAGGAATCAGAAACTTGAGTAGAGAATTATTTCGCAGCGTGCGCATGCTATAAGACAATATCATCCTTCGATTATCTTCGTTAATAAATTCGGAATTATTCGGAACCGACATTTGGCAGCAGACTAATGTCATCTGACCGAATAAACTTTGTATACAGGGTATTCCAATGAAAAGTATCCACCCCAAGTATTTCGTAAACCAAATAAAATATGAAAATTCGCTCGGACAGGTCGAATTTTGTTTGGAGGGGGACACTTAAATCCATGCTTGGCGAAATTTCAAAACTCACCCCTTAACCCCCACCTACCCTCACTTCAAAATTTTAAATGGCAACCCCCTACTTATGATACATCATTTGAAAGCTAATTTCATTGCCAATCTAACGCTGTAACAATTTTTTATATTTGTTCAACTCTAGCGCCCTCTTTGGTCAAATTTTAAATTACATTAGGGCCCTTTGTGATACATCATTTGAAAGGGATTGAAATTATCTGTAAACTAAAGCAAGAATTTTTGAAATCCACCCACTCGTTCAAAAGTTACATTGAAAGACATGAGCTGGTTCTGGGCCTCGGAATCCTTCAAGATTAGGCTGTAACTTTTGAACGAATGGAATATTTGGGGTGGATACTTTTCGTTGGAACACCCTGTATATCTCTGAATAACTTCAAGAATAACAAGGCGATAATTTTTTCACAATTAATAAACAAAATATGTCGGTATATTTAATTTATTTTATGTCCCTGAAAGCCAAAATCATTGAAAAAAATTATACTTCTAGCTTGCCTTGAAAAATCTTCATCGGAGTGAATATTTGAAGCTTGTAAATTGTATTTGTTTAGCTCCTAGAAAGTTTCAGGGAATTCTGGCTTGAATGGACCTAAATCAGGTATCACAGAATATTCGACCTTGAACGCCTTGAATCTTTCTAGGTAGGTACCTGACAACCTAAACCTAACCTACTACCTAGTATCCTGTTAATAAGTCCCCAAATAACTCAGATTCCGTTCCGATTGTAAGATATTTAACAAACTTCAACCCTGTGTGCAAAAGTCACCCTGTGTGAATGTTTTTAAAAAGGCATTAAAAAAGCTGCTCTTGAAAGATGCGTTTTATTCGGTGGATGAATTCATGTGCAGCCTTTGTGATTGATGAGTCAATTTATTATTGTTACCTTATTTTTTTCCTTTTTTTACCTTGTAGTGTATTTAAATATGCTTGTTTTTTTTACTGGTATCTCCGAATTATTATTTATGTAATAGACTTCAGGGAGTAAGTGAATATTATTATTATTATTAATTAAGGTCAATTCCAACCAAATTTCCGTCCAGTGGGGCCCGAGGTGGGGCCTATGTTCGACCCAATGTCAAATGTCGTCTTTTAACAGATCAACTGTCAATTTCTATGTAGTTTGTAATGCGCACGCGTGAATGCATTGAATTGTCAGTTTTCGAGGTTAAAAGTCTTGGAATTTTGTGTAAATTTTTGAAATTAATGAGCTGCTTTCTGGAATTGCGCAACTTTTTCATACGCTTCAGTGTCTAGTGGATTTCCCACTATTGTACGTGTTAGCAAATATGCTGTATTAAAATTTTTTTGAATCACACGGTATGTTCTTTCTGCATGTAGCGGTTTGCCCAACGTTTCATTAGTAATAGTTCCATTGTTCCATTGTGAAGAAGTAATGACATGCCTGATGAAACATTTAATTTCCAGAATATGCCGAATTCCTCCATTGCAAAGGTAAAAAATTCGTCGACTTCGACGAAGTACGTAGGGAGATCGAGGGTGAGACGGATCGAATTACCGGTAGCAACAAAGGCATTTCGAATATTCCCATTAACTTGAGGGTGTACTCCCCCAATGGTATGCACCGGGGTAGTTTTTCTTTTCTTTTAAATAATTTTTTTTTAGTCTTGAATTTGACGCTAATCGATTTGCCCGGATTAACGAAAGTCCCCATCGGGGACCAACCCGTCGACATAGAACAACAAATTAAATCCATGATAATGCAGTTCATAAAGAGGGAATCGTGCCTTATCTTGGCAGTGACTCCCGCCAACACCGATCTGGCCAATTCCGACGCTCTGAAGTTGGCCAAAGAAGTGGATCCTCAAGGTAAACACAGATGGCGCTGTTGTACGCCACGTATTAAGGTCACTAGATACGCATCGCTGCGCTTCTAAGGTGGCGCCATGCAGCAGATGAACATATAGTGTACGAGGGGTGCGCTACCGTGGAAAATTGTGGAAAAATTGCGTCCTTAAAGGTACAAGATGCTCCGTGAGGTGAAATTTTTCTCGTTTTCTAACGAATCAGTAAGAAAATTGCCGCAAAAGGGCCACTTGACACTTCGAAAACGGACGAACTTTCGATGGAACGGTGAAAAGATGCGTGCCCTGCGCCCAATCTTTACAATTTATGGACGTTGAATGTTGCCGTGAACTGTGTGAGATGTATTTAATTTGTTTGAAGCAGTTTGTAGTGAATTACAATACCTTATAGCCCCTTTTACTTGGGGTAGGTACCTACGTTGTTGTTCGCCACTTCAATTCGCTGTATCAGGCCCTAAATTTCAAAAATCAAGCAAAAAAACAAAGACGCTAGAACAACTTTACGGCAGTGCATGTCGTCAAGTTGTGACAGGCGCTGCCAACCATAAGCCATCGAAATCCCCAGATTTGTGATCTTTGTCCAGACCTCTCTTATCGTTCTGATGCAAAATTTTTCGGAATGGCATGTCGCTACCTTAAAGCAGGGCTGTATCTAGTGATCTTAACACGTATAATATATTGGGTGTCCCAAAAAAAAACGGACAAAATTTTTTTTGGGAATAAGTCTGCTATTTCTTAACCGATTTGAATGAACGTGGTCTTAAATTAAAGCCAAAGAATCAGGCTTTCGACTGTATGAGAAACTACGGCAGATGGCGCTGCCGGTGTAGTCCTATTGATACTTGCTTTAAAGGTTTATTTTAGCTGCATGGGGATTGGTCAGTCAACGACCAATCGGTATGACACTCGAATAACCTTGAAGATCTTTCTTTCTTGTTCAAAAATACTTTTTCAGAAGTCGATTTGGCTTAAGTATTAATTTTCTGTAATTTAAAAAAAAATGTGTTTTTTTGGTATTTTCACGCATTAATGGCCACGACTAAAGAACAGTAATGCGAATAAATCTTAATTTTCAGTTATAAATGAACGAATATGGTGAAAACAGTGGCGCCAGATGCCATTGGGGGGCAACTGAACAGTTATCATTGAAAATGAAGCCCTATGTGCATCAAAGTTACTTTAGTCATGGTTACGGAAGCATGAAAATACGCAAAAACACTTTTTTTGGAAAATCACAGAAAATTAGTGCTTACGCCAAATGGACTTCTGAAAAAAGATTTTTGAAAAAAGAAACATCTTCAAGGCTATTTGGGTCTCATAACCATTGGTTGTTGCCCGACCAATCCCCACGCACCTAAAATAAGCCTTAAAGACAAGTATCAATAAGGCTACTACAGCAGCGCCATCTGTCGACGTTTCTTGCAAAGTTCGAAAGCCTGATTCTTTAGCTTTAATTTAAGACCAAGTCTATCCAAATCGGTTAAGAAATGGCTGACTTATTTCAAAGACTATTTTGTCCGGTTTTTTTTGGGACACCCGATACGTGTTGTTTTTTTATCCCGACACAATCATTGGTGACTTTATATTTATTATTAACGAATGCCATGTTGATTTGTTTTTTCGAATCGAGGTAAAAAATCCAGTTCCTGGCCATTCTAAAAGTTAGCAATGGTGCCACGACCAGGATAAAAAATAAACACCCCGTGTATTGATTGCGATCTTCGCAGGTATTCGCACGATTGGTGTCATCACCAAGTTGGACTTGATGGACGAAGGTACCGACGCTAGGGATATTTTAGAAAATAAGTTGTTACCCCTGCGGAGGGGGTACATAGGAGTAGTGAATAGGTCGCAGAAAGACATCGAGGGCCGAAAAGACATCAACGCGGCGATGGCGGCCGAGAGGAAGTTCTTTTTGAGTCACAATTCGTACCGCCATCTGGCGGACAGATTGGGTACACCGTACTTGCAGAGGGTGCTCAACCAACAGTTGACCAATCACATCCGAGATACGCTGCCCGGACTGAGGGATAAACTGCAGAAGCAACTTTTGACCTTGGAGAAGGACGTTGATCAGTTTAAACATTTCAGGCCTGACGATCCTGCCATCAAGACGAAGGCGATGTTGCAGTGAGTATTTATTTTGATGTGCTCAATGAAGGTCGCATACAATGTGTCTCACTTTAGACGGCAACACCACTGTATGTTTGTTGTTTTATGGAATATCGTAACAATTTTTTTTCTTGGATGTAGACCTTGGAAAGTTGTGTTTTTGGAGTAGTTGACATATTTTTTCAAAAATATAACCACATCCTACTAAGACCAAAAAGAAATGCCTAAAATACAAAAAACCTATTAGGCATTTTTTTATCGAAAAATTGTATTAAGCAAAGTTGCTCAGGATAACCCCAAATGGGTAAGTCCGCCAAAACAAAAATGTTGAATTTCTGTAGGAAAAAATAAAAAATATCGAAAATGTCAATATTTTTTACAACAAAAGGGTTGCTGCGTAATAGAAAACAGTTGAAATGAGTTTGTTTGACAGTTGCTATTAGCTATGGCTCGGCAAAATTTAGCAATCGCAGAAAAAGTTGAAATTATTAAGATGTTTGGTGATAGCTTTATAATTTTAACTTTTTCTGTTTTGCCCAGCCATAGCTAACAACAAATGTCAAACAAACCTATTTCAATTGTTTTTTATTACTCGGCAACCCTTTTGTTGCAAAAATATATAGGTTTTTCGGATTTTTGGTATTTGTTATTGGTCTTAGTAGGCTGTGGTTATATTTTTGAAAAAATGTAAACTACCTCAAAAACACAACTTTCTGAGGTCTACGTCCAAGAAAAAGAAATCGTTACGATATTCCATAATACAACAAAGATACAGGGGTGTTGCCGTCTAAAGTGAGACACACTGTAGCAACCTATTTCTAAAATTTCACCGAATTGCTACGGCTTAACCTTCAGTATGAGAGGGAAAGTTTTTGATTTGTAATAAAATAAAACTGCCATATACAGGATGATCCAGCAACTTCAGACCGACTTCGAAAGGACAATAGAAGGTTCCGGTTCTGCCCAGATCAACACGATGGAATTATCGGGTGGCGCCAAAATAAATCGTCTCTTCCACGAACGGTTCCCCTTCGAAATCGTCAAGATGGAGTTCGACGAAAAGGAATTGAGGAGAGAAATAGCCTTTGCAATACGTAACATCCACGGTATCAGAGTGAGTATTGTTATATTATTGTCATATGCAAGTTATTTCATCACGTAGCACGAGTCCTATTCTCAAGCGCGACACAACAGGCACGAGTGAAACTGTACGCAATGGCTATAGTTATGTAACAAGTGAGAAAAATACATCATTTTGTTACGCGTGTGCTTATTGTAAGACACGATGCTGATTTTTGTAAGCACGCAAGGAACGAAATTATACATTTTCATTTTTCAAAATCCCTAAAGGTTTGAGAGCTCTGAATGTGGTTCAGCCAACATTTTATTCGTCATAATTTTGCCCCAACATGAAGTGCACGATTGACCAATCAAATTCATCACGTAGCACGAGTCCTATTCTCAAGCACAACACAACAGGCACTAGTGAAACTGTACTCAATGGCTATAGTTATGAAACAAGTGCGAAAAATACATCATTTTGTTACGCGTGTGCTTATAGTAAGACACGATGCTGATTTTTATAAGCACGCAAGGAACGAAATTATACATTTTCATTTTTCAAAGTCCCCAAAGGTTTGAGAGCTCTGAATGTGTTCAGCTAAAACATTTTATCCGTCATAATTTGCCCCCCAACATGAAGTGCACGATTGACCAATCAAATTCCAGGTGGGTTTGTTCACGCCCGACATGGCGTTCGAGGCAATCGTCAAGAAACAAATAGCCAGACTGAAAGAACCCTCGTTGAAATGCGTCGATCTAGTCGTCACGGAACTGTCGAACGTGGTGCGCATGTGCACCGATAAAGTAAGTCGGGGTAAAGTGGAACACCGCTTTTGTTTAACGAACGTGTCATGTCATGCAGATGTCGCGATATCCACGACTCAGGGAAGAAGCGGAAAGGATAATCGCCACGCACATCAGGACACGTGAGCAGTGGTGCAAGGAGCAGTTATGTTTGCTCATCGACTGCGAATTGGCTTACATGAACACCAATCACGAGGATTTTATAGGATTTGCCAAGTAAGGGACAAATTCTAATCGATGACGTACATTTTAGCTTTCTGTGATTTTCGCTACTAATTATTTTCATATTGTGTTGTATTTTACCAGGTCCGGATTAAGTAGGGGGCTAGGGGGGCTGCAGTCTCCGTTCCCCCAACTTGTAGGGGCCCCGCAATTTTGTAATTCAGTAATTATTGCAAAAAATATTCCTAACAACAAAACAACTAAGTACTTGCTGTTGTGTATTATGATGCGCTATTATATCGCTACCGCCTTTTCTCAAGTGTTTCGAGTCCTAGAAATCTGAAATTTGCAAGAAACGATTATCCTTCAAATTTGAAGGAAATAATACACTTGCGGTTGCAAAAAACTTTTAAAAAATTTATGTTTTCTAGTGAATTTCGAGTTGTAAAGTTTGCATCAGGAAAATAGCTGGAGCTAGAGCCTTTGATAATACAAAATGCAATTTTGATTAAAACTTTCCCATATTTATTAGTTTTGTTGTATTTTGGAACTTTAAATTAAAGAAAAACTGCTGTTCTCGAAGTGTCTAGCCCTAGAAGTTTCAAATTTGCACCAATCGATTTTCCTTCAAATTTGAGGAAATAAGATTTGTCACACTTGCGGTCGCAAAAAACTTTTACAAAATTATGCTTTCTAGTGAATTTCGCGTTTTAGAGTTTTTATCAGGAAAATTGCTGGAAATTGGTTTCACTAGAGCCTTTGATAATACAAAATATAGTTTTTATTAGTTTTTATTCCATTTTCGAATTTTAAATGAAAGAAAACCTACTTTTCTCGAAATGTGTGAGTCCTGGAAGTTTGAAATTTGCACCAATCGATTCTCCTTCAAATTTGAGGAAATAAGATGGGTCACACGGGCGGTCGCAAAAAACTTTTAGAAAACGTGTAGAAACGTGTAGCTTCTACTGAATTTCGACGTTTTAAGGTTTTTTCTTAGAAAAACTGGTGGCAATGGTTTTGCGAGCATCTCATACAAAAAAAAATTCGGTTTTAATTAAAACTTATCACGATTTATTGAGATTATTGAATTTTGAAGTTCTAAACCAATGAAAATCTACATTTCTCGAAGTGGATGGCTCTTGGAAGTTCGAAGTTTACGCCAACTGATTCTCCCTCAAATTATAGGAAGCAAGATGGGTTACACTTTAGGTCGCTAACGGTTTTTAAAAAAATCACCTTCCAGTGTATACCTCTTGCTGAAATTGTCATTTTCGGTTTTTCACTTGAAAAATTGACGGCAGTTAGTCTTTTTAGAGTCTCCTGATAGTACGAAATACGCACCCCTATCTGGCCCACAATCAAGGGGCTCCCTTATATTGATCAGTCCTCGGGCCTCACTATTATTTAATCCGGCCCTGTATTTTACAACTGTCAATTGTCACCCAAGACTCACGGCGGGCGTGAAATTTGTTAGTAGTTATAAAGTAACATTACAGGAATCTAACTGTCTTCTCAAGGTCGATTTTTGACGTTTCCCTTTTAGTGCTCAAAATCAGTCGGAGAACGCCGCAAAAACCGGTACGAGGGGCGCCCTAGGCAATCAAGTAATCAGGAAAGGGTACATGTGCATCCACAATTTGGGTATAATGAAGGGTGGATCGAAGGACTACTGGTTCGTCTTGACTTCGGAAAGTATTTCGTGGTACAAAGACGAGGAGGAAAGGGAGAAGAAGTACATGTTACCTTTGGATGGACTCAAATTGAGGGACATCGAACAGGGGTTCATGTCAAGGCGGCATATGTTCGCCTTGTTTAACCCAGACGGTCGCAATGTGTATAAGGTAAACACTTACTGGGAGGGAAATTTTCCATGTTTTGTTGCAATACGCGATATTAGGGATGACCAAATGCGTTACATTAACTATACGTACAGCAGTCTATCTTTCCTATGAGTTGTGGTTCAAGCAAACACACAGCCATGAGTGGGGAAAAGATAGCCTATCATGCCTCTCGCTCAAAGCGCTGTTGCATGATTTGCGCCTCGAACTGGAAGATATGTCTCATTTTAGGAATTTTTGATCGCAAATCTGCCTTGTACGCCTTTTATTGTCCATTTTCAATTTATGCTTTTTGGAAAAACACTGCAAAAACACACTGATAAGTGTGACTGAGAGCGAATCATTGGCCGGTATGAATAAATGATAAGAAAACTTTTGCTTATAGCTCTATCCTTTTCTCGTGCACGAAAATCTTATATTTGCATCCTTTATTAATGCAAGTATGAGTATTTTGTAACACTTTATTCATTCCACCCATTGTGTGTGTCCTGTATGAGAAAGAGAAAGGAAAACACTTGTTCTCTGTCACACAGTAACTGTCCCTCATAGAGAGGCTTTACTGTACGTCAAATTTTTTGTCGCTAACTTATGTACAGTCATCTACTCACATAATTTTCGTTAGAGACCAGACTTTTCAAATTTGACAGTATCTTTATTTTTAGTTCTATAACACATACTCTTACCTAGATTACAGTTGCCATCTACCTAACTATGCTTTCCAGTTCCACCTTCAATTTAAAGTTATTTCGTTATTTCGAAAAGTTAAAGTTAAGATAATGGCCGGTATGAATAAACGGTAACAATAAAGCTTTTACTGATAGTTCTATCCTTTTCTCGTGCACGAAAAACTTGTATTTGTATAATAATTGGACGCTCATGGGGCACGTATTACATAACAAACCATTAACCATTTTTAGTACAACAGTTTCTTAACTCTACAAAGCAAAGGCATGGTTTGCAATGGCCGCTACGCCGACAGTGTTGCCACACTGTAACCGTACCACTTAGTAGCCGCCTTGAGAATAACTAATGACATGTGCACTAGGAACTGTATTACGGGTTGCAGAACATCCAAAGCCTGCATTATTGGTTGCAGGCCCCGACTGCTAACAATTTGCATCCTTTGTTAATGTGAGTATGAGCATCTTGTAACACTTTGATGTATAAAGTGTTACAAGATGTTCATAGGATGCAGATACAAGTTTTTCGTGCACGAGAAAAGGATAGAGCCATAAGCAAGAGGTTTGTTACCGTTTTCTGTAGGTAACGAATCTTAAGATTTTGTTTTGCATATTGCTGTCGTTATTTTTTATCGCTCGGTCTAAATTGCGATGTCTTTTGAAGGATTACAAGCAACTTGAATTGAGCTGTGAAACTGTGGACGAAGTGGATTCGTGGAAAGCTTCGTTCCTACGTGCCGGTGTGTATCCTGAAAAGCAAACAGAACAAGTTAATGGAGATGAGGTGAGTTTGAAATTTTTCCCTGTTTAAAACTAGCATGCGATAATTAGTACGGTTAATGTAAATTTTTATTTTGTACTGTTGGTGTGGTAGATTAAAATTTTGGTTACATTTTTCGGTGGTCAGTTAGTGGTTAGTGCTTAGTTAGTAAAGTTGTAGCTTGTAGGCAACCCGAAAAGCAAAAAAGCACTTCATAGTTAATTGATTAATTTTTTCTAATACTAACATCTTATACTGTCTCTATGGTGCATTTAAATTAGTTTCTTATGTTTGCTATAAAAGCACGTCACCCATAACAACGTGTTTTAAGGCTAATAAATCAAAATTTTTGACATTTATCACTTGAATTGACAATAAAATTCACAAGAAATTTAGGGATCGTGTTAATATGGTTAGTATTAGAAAAAATTATGAAGACAACGCGTGTTTGATAGTTTAAAAATCTTGACTTATCATATTTTCGCTCCTAACGTCGCTCAAATATAAACCACCTCGGTTTTTAAACTGTCTATAAAACACTTGTTGTCTTAATAGCTATCATTGCTGAGTTATTTAGTTTATAATCACTTAGTAGGTATAGTCGGGGACTTTAAAAATGCCCACCCCACCGCTACAACTCACTTGCTCGACCGGGCATTTTCAAAGTCCGCGACTGTACTTCTGTAGTTATACTAACATCACGTACTTAGGCACCTTTGCACTTCATAACTTTGGCATTTACACAGTTACGTTTTCTTTGCTGCTTCTAACAAGGTATAGCAAATGCCTTTTTTGTGTTATTTTTGCCACACTTTACACACTTTCTTACACTTGACTTTCTTTTAAATGAATCTTACAGAAACGTCGGGCAAGTATTACAATAGAGAAGACTTTGAACTGGTCAGATGATTTTTCGATTTCGTTTTTTTTCTGTGTTTTTTTGTGTGTGGTTTGTTTAATAAAAACATTATTAACTGCTATACCTTGTGTGCATGTTATACTAACTCGTGTATTTGTGTGTTATTACGCTTCTCTGCTCCAGGGGGATAACTACCAGGTGCGTAGTAGTGCCATGCAGGGTCTAACACACGGTGTTTTTGTTGTTACGTTTAAAAAAAAAATTTTGTGTATGGATTTTGTTACTAATGCAAGTCACGTGTCAGGCGGGTGGGGAAAACACCAGCAGTTCGATCGATCCTCAGTTGGAACGTCAAGTAGAAACGATCAGGAATCTTGTGGACAGTTATATGAGAATAGTGACGAAAACTACGAGAGATTTGGTACCAAAAACAATCATGCACTTGATCATCAACAACACCAAAGACTTCATAAATGGAGAACTCCTAGCGCACGTATACGCCAGTGGTGATCAGGTACGTCATTTAAATGAATATGTGGCCACCGTTTTGGCTTTAAAATGACCCCCAAAAGTGGTTATTTTCAATTGTCTCGCTTAATGTGCAGTTTAAAGAAAAATACGAGTTAAATTTTCTACAAAAAAGGCTATGTAACAACTGTATGTACCCGGTAGAACTTACCATTGAGACAGGTTTTCTTGTAATCCATGTTCTAGATTAGAGAACATAGAAAACCACAGGCCTCTCACACCTCCTAAAATGCCTTGATCCTCCTAAAAATGACAACGAAATCCTAAATTTCCTAAAGTATGGGGAATTTTATGTTTTTGGGGCAGAAATTTATCGCCGTTAATAAATTACTATTTTATCACACTCACAAAACCCCCGCGTTATGTTTTTTTTTGTTATTGTTAAGACCCTTACTATACCGAGTGATTCAATTTGGTGTTCGCCCCCTACCCTGTAACTTTCTTATTTTAACAGAAAAATATAACAACCATGTGTATTTACAAATCGTATGACAAACCCTATCAAATGACGTCATTAAATCGTCTATTTGATGTCAAAATTACGATACTCAACTTTTTTCTTTAATAGACATATTTTTTTACGTTCAAGTACCTATGTAAGAAAGTTTAAAGTTTGATTATAAAATTTCCGAGAACAAAACATAAATTCGATAAAGTAATGTGGCAGTTTTGTTGTTGGCAATTATTGTAGTTAGCTATGAAAAAAATTGAATAATTTTGTTACTAATGTCGCGTCCACTCTAAGAAATGTGTTTTTGGTTTTTCAATTATTGTTTATTTACGTTTTCAATCGTTAATAACGTTATTAACGAGTTAAAAGAGAAAAATAGGGTGTTAAGGGATAAAGGATAAAAATATAAGTTATTATTTTTAGAGAAACTTTAGTTCAAGCCATAAAAAATGCAAACTTTATCTTTACATACTTCAATGTGTACAAGAATCCGCTAAGAAATGTACAGCGTGTCGTTTGAAGAAAAAAAATTGACTGTCGTAGTTTTGACATATGTCATCACATAGATGAGTTTATGACGTAATTTAATAGAGCTTGTCATGAGATCTACAAACATAATTTTTTTACATGTATTTGTTAAAATAAAAAAGTAACAGTGACACCCGGTATAAACTCTTAAGCGTCCTAAATTCCTAAAAAAAAATATGAAAAATTGACGTGGGAGGCCTGAAACCAGGAGTATTGTGTGACATGTCCTATGTTAATCCATATCAAGCTATCCAAAAAGCAACTCATGTCTTTGATTGTGTCATCGCTTCTCACGGTCCGCGCGATAACTTGAGAACGGATTGAGATATGGGGCTGAAACTTGGTATACGCCTTTGTCTCCCGAAAAGTAAGGCGGGGATTGGTTTTGGGCCATATCGGACCAAGGGGGTGGGAGTTAGGGAGGGGTGAAAAACCGAAAAACTATAAATTGAAAAAACTCGGGAAGTAGAGGAGGTATCTTACTGAAACTTGGTGTGCACATTCGACCTTGCAAGTCTGTTGCATGTGAGGGGGTGCCTATTTCGGAGGATGAAAACCACCGTAAAATCGGACAGATGCACAGTGGTACAGAATCCTTTGAAAAATGGCCAAAAATTAGAAACTTTCGATGTTGAACAGAAGTATGTTGGCAATATTTCATGGAAATTGTGACACCTATCATAATAAATTTCAGCGGATATTTGGACTAATACAAAATTGCCACTGAAATA
Organism: Pycnomerus fuliginosus; assembly: GCA_963924575.1. Classification (NCBI taxonomy): domain Eukaryota; kingdom Metazoa; phylum Arthropoda; class Insecta; order Coleoptera; family Zopheridae; genus Pycnomerus; species Pycnomerus fuliginosus. The sequence continues at coordinate 17,865,950 of OZ004624.1, read as the reverse complement.
CAGGTACCGATTGTTGTGGGTGGTCAGAAATTCGTCCTTGGTCAATTTCAAATGAGTCGAATTGTCAATAAAATCTAATAAGGGGCAGAGCTGGGCTACTCAGTATCGAAATGTACTTGAAGTACAGTACTGATTACTTTTGGTACTTAAAGTACCGGTACTTAAGTACTTTAAAAATTCGGTACTGGTACTGGGTATTTCAAGTACTTCTTAAAAGTACTTGATACTGGTACTTGAATAATTTTTTGAGCGAAGTATTTGTACTTGGTATTTTAAACCATGCGGCATCAAGTACTTAAGTATCGAGGACTTAAGTATCGAGTACTTAAGTATCGAGTACTTAAGTATCGAGGACTTAAGTATCGAGTACTTAAGTATCGAGTTCGGTACTGAATCTTTTACTGAAAAATGGGGGGTTTTTAGAATATTTATTAGGTTGGGGCATATCCAAGAACGACTTCACTTTGTTCATTTCTTAGAAGTCTGAAATTCGCAAAACAATACCATAAATCTTATTGAAATGGAGCACTTTTTGCGTGGTGTCGTTATCAGAACTCGAAATTATTACGGGCACGGGGTGCAGACTGCAATCCTGTCACTTTTCATGTAAATAAGATGGCACATGACATGTTTACAATCACCCTCACTGACAACGCAGCGGTCTGGACGTCAGTCAAATGTTTTTTTGTAACATGTGCCATCTTATTTACATGAAAAATTGACAGGCAGACGGGAGCAAATGATATTCAGGGCCCCAATTTTTTTTACAAATTTGATATACCTACCGAAATTGTCGCTAGCCCGCTGTCTATAAGAGTATACTCAATAACAAGTAGATACTTGAGTACTGTGTCAAGTATTTAAGTCCTGAAAGTACTTAAGTACCTTATTAAATACTCAGTCTCTTATTTTACTTAAGTACTATGTCAAGTACTTAAGTATTTTATGAAGTACTTAAGTTCTTCATTAAATACTCAGTCCCTTATTTTACTCAGTACTTTTAAGTATTGGTACTGGTACTGGGTACTTAACGTGTGCGCACTAGTAAAGTACTGGACTGCAATTTTCAAGTACTTCTATCCAGTACTGGTACTTGATACTTGAAGTACATTCAAAATATCAAGTACTTAGTACTTGATACTTAAGTACTTTTTTTCGGTACTTGGCCCAGCTCTGAATTAAGGGGGATGAAATTTAAGGGTTGAAACTGGAAATTTCTTCAAATAAACGGTGGTATAAAATTAACGCGTTGGATAGACCATTAAAACCCTTAAAAAAAGGTTTATGAGTCTTCAACCTAAAATCAACCCCTAGGTTAGTAACAGCCCCCTAATGTTTTACAAGTTGATAAATATATTTTATTTATTTTTTCTGAAATCCTATTGATTTATTTATGAACAACCGACGTTAATTATGAACAACCGACGTAAGTAAATACGCAGAAAGTTATGTGACACTTTAGAAATAAACTCACCCCTGTAAATCAAAGGGATGAAACCATGAGGGGTCGAAGACTCGAATTTCTAAATATCCGCAATTTTTCAACGAATTGAATTAGGGTGGGGAAATTGAAAGTACAACTTTCTCTAGAGTATGTGGGGGTGGTGACATAGGGGGTGTCTTTTTTCTATTCTCATTGCCCACAGGTTTATATTGTACTGAATGTTCCAGTCGCAAATGATGGAAGAGGCGCCCGAGGAAGCCCAGAAACGCGAAGACATGATGCGAATGTACCACGCGTGCAAAGAGGCACTCAGGATCATAGGGGACGTTTCCATGGCGACGGTTTCGACGCCGGTACCCCCGCCAGTCAAAAACGACTGGCTGGCGAGCGGTCTAGAAAATCCTCGGTTATCTCCGCCTAGTCCCGGCGGACCTCGGAAAACCGCCCCCAATATGGGGCAAGTTGGAAGCACGGGTAAGTTTCGTTCATAAACGTCCTCTAATAAATTTCACCCCTTCTTTAAAATCCTCACAGCTTTCAGTGTTGTCGTAAAAATGCGAAAAATGTTTGGTTTTGAAATTTAAGTTTTTTCTTTCTTCTGTTTCGTGCGTGCAGTTAAGAGCTGTAATAATTGTAGAAAAAATTCGACCGGCTTGTCTCATATTGTAAACGCATTTTGGGTACGGACCATGCATGGTATTATAGACCAATCGAGAGGGTGGAAACGAAATCACGTGATTTGTTTTAGGTTCGTTGGGGTCGAGGGCGCCGCCTCCGCCTCCTAGCTCGGGTAGACCAGCCCCCGCCATTCCCAACAGACCTGGAGGAGGGGCTCCGCCAATGCCACCCGGTCGACCCCAGGGTCAAGCTTTACCGGCCCCCCTTATACCAACGTAAGTTCACCTCTTATTGCCACTAACACTACTAATGTGTCTCTGAAGCCAACTGCATCAAAGCTACTCATGAAACATGACGTGCTGTTCAGAAAATGTTGGAAAAACGTCTTTTCGACAAATTGCGATTCATTTGTTGTTTTCATAACCATCTGTTATCGCATATTTTCTGAATAGCACTGTACAGGTGTTTCAACACACTCAATTTTGAACGTAAGTTGTAAGTATTCGATTGTGTCTGTCAAAGGGTTGGTTTAAGTCATGACGTAACGATATAAGTCTGATTAGGATAATAACTCATGAGATGGCGCTGGAAACATCATAATAATTACACCTCACTATTGACTAAATACATGCTGAATATTGCAATGTTTGCCATTGTGACAGCCCTTGTGGTGTGCTGTTTAAAATAATGCCTAAAGTTCCTGCAATTTAGTGCTTCAGCTTACAGCGGACGGGCAGTACAGGGTGTCCGGAAATTAGAGGATAATATCTTAAGGGCGTCTACGATCAAAAAGACGAAGAAAAATTTTAATAAACATGGGTCGAAAAATGCCCCCTAAGGGAGCTAGGGCCCCTTAAAGGGGACACTTTGAAAGTGTTTTTTTCTAAATTTGTTCAAAACGTTTAAAAATGACACCGTGAAATTGGATATCTTTAGTAAGTCTTTGATGCTGAATTAATTATCGTGGAGAAAATTCTAAAGTTTACAATCATAAGCGCCCCGTACAGGGGGGGCTTAGGACTAACTTCGCTCAAACATTTTTGTAAATAGCTTTTTCTCAAATCTGACACCAGAATCTGAACATCTGAAGTTTTTTACGTAAAAATGATGCTCTTGTTTGAAATCGCTAGGACGCACCGTTTTCGAATGAATCGACCCTAGTCGTTTTAGAGCGCGAAAATCTGTCGCAGAAGATTTTAGTTTATTTACCAAATTATCAAAAACGAGTTCAGGGTCTGATTCCTTGCGTGATTTTAGGAAAAAAAGTTCGTATGGACATATGGCGGAAAATGCTTCCTATGGGGTCCTATAGAAAGCTGACGTTCTTCAGTACCCCATACCTCCCTTAGGAAGCGTTTTCCGCCATGTCCATACGAACTTTTCTTACTAAAATAAGACAAGGAATCAACCCCTGAACTCGTTTTTGATAATTTGGTAAATAACTAAATAAAATCCGTGACAAATTTTCGTGCTCTAAAGCTACTAGGGTCAATTTATTCGAAAACGGAGCGCCCTAGCGATTTCGAACAAGAGCACCATTTTTACGTACAAAACTGCAATCATTCAGATTCGGATGCTAAATTTGAGAAAAAACGACTTACAAAAATTATTTGAGCAAATTTAGTTCTAACGACCCCTGTACGGGACGCTTGTGATCGAAATTTTAAAATTCTTACCACGGTAGTGAATTCAGCGTCAAAAACTTACTTAAAGATGCTCAATTTCACGTTATTTTTAACCGTTTTGAAGAAATTTAGAAAAAAACACTTTCAAAATGACCCCTTTAGTAGGCATTTTTCGACCCATGTTTATATTAAACATTTTCTTCATATTTTTGATCGTAGAATATGCCCTTACGATATTATCCTTTAATTTCCGGACGCCCTGTATAGGCGGTGTGCAGATTTTAAATTCCGCGCTGCTATGCGCACCCTACCGGCAGAAATCTAAGCAACCATGGGAAACCGTCAAACGCTAACAATTGGTCAGAATGGTTATAAATTATTGTTTCTGTGTATTTCTCGCTTATTTTTATACAGGATGAGTCTAGTTAGATCAATCAAAGGTCGTGGGGTCTAAACTACAGAACTTAGAAATTAGATTTTGGCATCAGTTGTAATTATTTAAATAATCGAAAAGTAAAACAACGTGTTCTTTGAAAGAAACAATTAACGGTTGTTGCGTTTTTGGCCTACTTTCCCCTATACGACGGCGAAAGTGTCAAATGAAATGTCAAGCGTGTGTCAAACCAAACGTAAACTCCCGAAATGCCTAAAATATTCAAAAATGCCTTAATTTTGGGTTATTAGTTTTGAATAATTGTTATTTCTGAATAAAGAAATAATTTGTCTAATATGGTCTAATGCATAAGTACGAGTTTGCTACCTCCGAAAGTTCATCTCATGTTACGAATGCTTCTTGAGTCATAAATCTGGGATTTTTTAGGACATAAATTCATGTATAGGTGCGAAGTGAGGCGAAAGTAAGACAATATTATGAAAAAACGAGGAAGTAGTGCAAAGACTGGTTCGTATCGGGAGTTGATTATGAATAGAAGAAATCTGTCATCGGTAATTTCCTGTTAAAAGCTTTAAACTGAACTTTAGGCCCTTTCGATTTGTGCCTTTCCTGCATTGTAAACATGAAAACAAACCGAGTGTAGGTGGTTTTATTTTTGTTAAATTCATCTTTCTCCCCTTATTAATTACTTAATTAGGATATTTGAAAACTACTCCTCTTCCAGGATAAAATTTGCAGTTCAACCGCAAAGTAAATTCAACGAAAATCTTCTGTGGAAAAGTTAGGTTATATCGCAGGACCTTTTTGTCCGAAAATGCCTTGGGACTTGCAAGTTGTATTTCTTCTTCTTCACATTATCTTGAACTTTTAAGAAGGTATTTTAAAGAAATTGTGATAATATAGAATATTGGAAGGTTTTTGGTACCCAGGAACATACCCAGGAAATAATACTTTTAGTAAGTTTTAACAGTATAAATCAAATTTTTTTCTTTTTTTTGCAGAAAAGCAATAAAATTTTATAGAACGACTCAGCAGCTTGTTTTGCCGCTTCCCCGTGATTTATCCATTTCTGAAAACTAATTAATTAACATGAGGACAACTCTAACCTCAAACATCTACCTAGTCTGAATGGGGTATTACGGTACCTTTTAATAATATTGTTCTGATTGAAAGACCTTAATGACTCTGACAAGTAAAATGAAATATTAATTTTGATGACGTATGAGTTACGTTCTCACGAAAAGTACGAGCCAACCTGTCCATTTAATTCCTGTTTAATTTCGTCCATGTCAAATCTAATGTTGTAATGGAAACAATTCGCGAAAATCAGCTGCTAATAGATGGCATTGCTAAACCACAAAATGGCGGTCTCACCAAACTGGGGAACCGGATGTGAGAACTCCAGCGTGACGTGCCTGACAGTGTCAGTTGGTGACATCAGTGACATTGATACGAGGATTTTTTAAAAGCCAAGTTTTCCTGGATTTACAATGTTCCGCTTAAGTACACAAAACGTAAAATTCCACAGAATTATTCCCAAAATTTCGAGTCAGCGAGAGGATGCCGCCGAACAAAACTACTACCTAACCTCGCAACTGACAACTGACTGACGTAAGCCGAAATTATGATGACGGACGTTTAAAAGTATTTCCGTATCCTGTCTCTCAGTGTAATTAAAGTATTGCCACCAGATGTCAGACACTTTGCTGATTTTCGCGAATAAGTGACAGAACTGTCATCTATTTGTCATCTGTGTTCTTACACCAAGAAATTGCACAGAAAGGTGAGATCGCCAGCACGTACGTCATCAATTTTTTAAAATTGCTTTTTGAAATGGGAATACTTAACAAAATATAAAACAAAAACCAGATCTCAATCTTTGATTATTTTTCGAATTATAGGTAATGATAATAAAATTTGTGATATTATACCGTAATGGCCTATTGTGATCGCTGCCTGTAACCAATCAAACCATTTGATCTATGGAACAAAAAGCAGGTATTTTTGAAGTTTTAAAATGATTGCAAAAAACGACGATAAAAAACACAAACAAACAGAGACTCTAAATGCTTTCCCTTGGAAATTGTTCAAAGCTGATAATATGTTATTTGCATACCGCCTATTCGCTAACGGTGAAAACCTAAAATTGCGAAAGAGAATATTAATGTTAGCTGTAAGCTGTTAGCATCCCCCATTTTGTGAGGGTTGTAGGAAGGGTATCGGACTTTGAAATAATAACTGCCTCAATTAAGCTTTTCGTTATATTATTTGTGGCTTCTGATGATGACTGGAATATACGTCGAAACTTAAAGTTCGATACCCTTCGCTTTCACTTATGACGACATTTGAAAGAATTTTAGACATTGGTGTTGGGACATCGTGTAAAACAGGTTTTGTAAAATTTTCATTTTCGCCCTGTGTAACGAAACTTGGTGCAGTTGGCTGTGCAATTCCGCAAGAATACCTACTTGATTTGAGCTTGTGGAATTTCTTTTCAGGAGGCGTTAAGAAATTAATAATCGTCACTAACCATTTGTTGACGTCACATATTAGGGGTAGTGCTATGTTTATACAGTCAACTTTTCACACATTTACCAAACAAAATAATGCAAAGTAGACTGTGTAAGTCATCGGCGTTTTGAAATCATATAGGGTGCTATATTATTATTATTATTACTATTACTGATATTTGTTACAACACGCTTTTTCGCTTTATAGAAGACTTGTATGTGAAGATATTTCCTGTAAAGAAAATATGTAAATTTTTTCGATTCACTGTAACACATCCATGTTGTAACGTTTCCGCTTTTGCCTGATCAAACTTTTCCTATTAATCGCGTGGTGAAGTGTTTAAAAACATTTTACCACGTCATTTGGGGGAGGACGGCGACCTTGTCAATTTGGGGCTATAAGAATTATCTCTGTAACAGTCGAATTGGGGGCCAAGGACAGGGCGTACAAGTGCCCCAGCAGGTCCAGATGGCTGTGGGACGAGCTGTCACCAATGCTGCTATCAACGAACTCTCCAATGCCTTCAAGTTCCATAAGTAATTCTTATCTTTTGCTTTGACTTTTTGACTTTTTTAACTAACCGCACTCATTTCGCCCAACCATTCCGTTTTAAACATTCCAGATGCCAAACAGCATTTAATTCTCTAACGTATAACGTTGTGTATGTCTGATATATCTCTAAAGGGCCGTTCATAGCTGAAGTTTTAGAAATTTGCCAGTACTAACGAGGGATGCTGTGTGGAATTTGAGTTTAAAGCCTGGGATCATTTGAAAGAGTTTAATGGAAATTTTTAGCAAGTTTTAGGTGCTGGCTTATAAAATAATAATGGAGAAATGACTCTCCGAGGTTAGTTCATAAACCAAAATTGAAAATTGACCTTTTCAAATCTCCCGGGAATACGAACGACCGTCGAGATTGGTCGTGTTCGTTCGTTTTCCCGCGTGACATTTAAAAGGGTGAACTTTCATAACCGATGGATGAACTAATCCCGTTAGATTTTGTATTATCTACGTTAACGATGGAAACACTGGACAACTTCGGTGGAAAAATGCACTAGAAACACCCCACTACACCGAAACACTTGATTTTCACTGCTGACGCGTTTCAAACACAGTGTGCTCATTATCAAAGCCGAAGCTAAACAACCTAACTGCCAGAAAACTGAAACTTTCCATCGCACCTAGCATCTGCATCTTGTTAACGCTACAAACTAACTTAATGTTATCACTTATTCTATAGTCATTGTGTAAAGCATGTAGGGCAACACGGGATTTCTCAGTTCTGCCATAATTAAGGTGAGCTAAGGGCTCCTTAAATCTGGTGCTGAGAGACCTTCGTGTTTGACCTACATATTTTAGATCACAATTTTGACAATTGATTTCGTGTATGCCAGATTTTTTCGCTATTCCCTACTTCATCTTTCGGGCTGCCTAAATGGTTTTTCAGTTTGTTTTCAGATCTAAAAACTGCCCTTAAATTTTGTTGGGCAAAAAACCTGGTCAACTGAGGTTCAAAAGGTAATGCGACAGGTTTTATGTCCTGTTTTAGTTCTTCGGAGCGAAAAGTCGTGGCATTTAACACTTGTTGTTTGAATTTTAACTTCCTAATGATGTTACGATAGATTCAAATCCGTTACATCTCGCTATGTCTTTGATTGTTTTGAGTTCTTTTTGATATCTTTCCATGTTTAACATGCTTTACACAATAAGTGATAATATTAAGTCAGTTTGTAGCGTTAATTAGGTGCAGATGCTAGATGCAATGGAAAGTATCGAAATTTATAAGTCTAGAGATAGGCTTATGAATGCTGATACAGGCCCGATCGCATACCTGTGATTGGTCTAGCTTTCACAGCCGAGGGGTGGAGCTACGCGGGTGGGCGTATAAATATTTCAGTTTTCTAGCAGGTAGGGTTGTCTAGCTTCGGCTTTGATAATGAGCACATTGTGTTCGAAACGCGTCAGCAGTGAAAATCAAGTGTTTCGGTGTAGTGGAGTGTTTCTAGTGATGGTTAATTCGTAGAATACAAGATCGCTGGACTACATATTATTAAATTTCCATGGCCTCAATTTCCCTGGGCCCCTTCGATTTTAGTAATTTACCAATTGTTCGATCATTTCTCAGTGTTAATGTGCATAGATGAGCGCACATAAAAAAATAAGATCTTCCGTGTAGTGTAAAACAGCTAAATGTCTATATCACGAGAATACATGGCGTTTTTTGCACGCGCAGATAACGAGTGGTCGCAAATGATTGTCCGTTGAAACTACGGCGGACTATCGTTTACGATCACCCTGTAGCATTGGCATATCAGTAGATTTTCGTTCGGAGCGAGCATTTAGCAGTCAATTACTGACGTCGTTCTTCATTATAGTGATTGTTGACGCAATATTTACGTAGTTGGTAAGAAATTTTTAGCTTATGAAGCAAAGAGATCAGTACAATTTATCTAAACCAGATCGACGATGCTATTTTTATGACGAGACATATTTGTTCTTTTGTAAGATATTTCTCCATGACAGCCTATACATATAATATACATATAATTATTATCGCTTTGAGAATCTTGTTGTAATTTGATGAATTGTTGTTAAATATATACATATAATATATTTATAGTATTAAGTGGCTGATATTGAACATACAATAACAAGTAAATGTCGCACGTTCTGTAGAAACATTAACTGGAACAATTTTAAAATGTTCACGATAAGTGCTCTATCAAAGATTTGGAATTGTTAAATTCGTTGTACATAACAATTAAAATTAAGCCCCTTCGATCTGTGTGTCGACATTTTAAAATTATTTTAGGAGACGATATGTGCACTAGTATGCACGTTATTGTAGCTGAATGTGTAAATATAGAATATACAAGAGTTCTCTCATTATTTATTGACCCCTCCTCGTACACGGTGGTGGGCTTTTTGTGTGTGTTTCAGACTTAAGCACCGTAATTCAGCTTATAGCATGCTTTCTGTCTGAATTAACAGACGTTTTGATTTTCTTTTAATTTCAGTCGTCCAGTACCGAGTATACCTCCGAGAATACCCGACAGGCCCTATCCGGCGAGACCAAATTAAGTGTTTCTAGTCAAAATTCAGATTATGGGACCAACGAATGTGCATAAAAAACTTAACTCGCTTATTATTTTTAAATTCCTAATGTGATGATAATGGGTAAGAGTGTAAAAAGACTTTCCACAGGTTTACATTAATTTAACAAACTCAGTACAATTATGATGACATATAATTTTAGTTTTGCTAAATACAGAGAAACTAGTCTAAATGTAAAGTATTATTGTTTTATTATTTCTTCGCCAGTTTCAGTTTAGTTCAATTAATGTACATATGTACTTGTATTAATATTTGTAATATATTGGTTACTTTATTATTATTTTATTTTTTGTGTTGTTTTCCCGTTGCTTTGTGTTCTTCTCAAATTAAGAATTAAGGAATTTAGAAAGTAGATATGGTGGGAGTAAATTAAGAAACATCTGCTTAACTTTGTGCCTAAGGGGCTAATTCTAAGTTGGCTTGTGTCATGACGTAATGGCACAAGTCTGATTAGTGCATAACTCGGAAGAGGTCGCTAGTAGTACGGTTTTGCAGGGTTCTACATTATCATTTTGTTGAATTTCGTGCGGCAGCCATTTTGATCAATACAAACATTGACAGACGGTATTGATAATGTAGAACTCTGTAAAAACCGTACTACTAGCGACCTCTTCTGAGTTACGCAGTGATCAAAGTTATGTCGTTACGTCACGACATAAAACAACTTACGGTATAATCCCAAGCCAGTTTATGTCAGTAACGTGATGATATGTCTAGTTAGGGGTCGTTGCTTCCAAATTTTACGTCTCAGGCAACTATTTTCATCCTATAACCACATATCTAAGCTCACAATCATGATCTGTCAAGGAACCTGCGTATATATATGCTCATAGGATGAAAATAGTTGTCAGTGAGATGTAATGTTGCAGAAATCTGCAAGCAACGACCCCTGCTGAGTTATGTACCTAACTAGACTTGTCATCACGTGACTGACATAAACTGACTTGATTGAAAAAAATGGGCAACCAAGAAATCGGCTGAAACCTTCCACAGCTAACCTTTCATTCCTAGGTGTAACTACGTCATTTAATGAAAATTTCATTATTTTGACATTAAAGCAACACATTTTTTGTGAACAATCATCTATTTGAATAGTAAAAAATGTCAAGAAAGCCGTGAAAGTTGGACGGCACGCTGGACTAGTTGCGTACATTTATTAGTGAGTTGTAACTATGTATAGGTAAGTATAAAGTCTCGACGTGCCGCTCAACTTCCAGCCTTGGCCTGTAAAAATATTAGAAAAGTCCAACATACATATTGTTGATTTTATTTATTATCTATCCATACAATTTGCATTATTCAGTTAGTTTCAAATGTGTAATGTGTCTTTCCGTCTTTGGGTAACTGCGGTGGAGTCAAAGGGTGGAAAGCCTTCACCTGATGTAATAACAGAAAAAGTACAGCAGCACCCCCCACAAATCCAAGAAACTGCGCATACATCACCGGAATCGAGTACTTATACCTTGCGTTAACATCATAGTGGTCATCTCGGAGCAAATCAAATTCAACGTGCATCTAAAACCTGCCTTATAGTTCATTTTTATTTTTCACATTCCTACTCACGGGTTCATTGAAATTACGTTTAAGTTCTGGATAGTCCCACGGGTAATTAGGGTCTTTTGAGTCCATTGATATGCGAGGTAGATCGGGGTAATCCCCGTAACTCCTGGTCTCATCGGTGATAGGGTAGGCCTTATACTCTGCGGGGTGAACTAAATATTTCTCGGCAGATTTCAACCTTTCCGCTTCAGTTTTAGGGTAGGGGGCTGGTTTGAGGTCCTTATTCCAGTCTGAGGGGGCACATTATGTAATATTGTTCAAATTCGTAGTACTTACGGTTGCGCACTGCTGTGAGCAAGACTGGGTTGAGTTTTAAAGCAAACTTGGCAATTTGCGCCTTTTTAATCAGCGAATTCATTTTTATTGAGGCTTTTATAGAGGTATTGAGGTTAAATTAATAATCGATTTGACATCTGTCAATTGCAGGGATTTTGATCTTTATGAGAAATTTGTCACTAGTGTCACTTGTCAGTAGTAGGGATTTCCATTTCGAGATGTTTTGTCACTACACACCAGTGTCAGTTGTCAGTGAATGACAGAAGTGACACCTAACCTAAAAGTTTTGAAAAAATTTGCCAAAAAAGCATTGATTATTGCATTTTCTCCTTGCATTTAATTAAAAATCGTCGTGAGCTTGCAGAGTTCACCTACGTAACCTCATTTTTGGAAAAATGATCCATAGTTTATTTATTATCAACTCCTCGGGGTGAGTCTGATCCAGTTTCATTAGTAATAAAAAAATGTTTCAGGGACGTATTTTTGGAGAAACACTGGAGGAGTGTAATATCTCGATCAGTATGCGACTACTATTTGGAGGCTCAAAGGGCCAACCCCAACGACATTAATCCAGTAATAGCCACCCCCCACCATTACCTGATCTCCATCCAAAGAGGGGGTGTTAGTTTCGTCGCAGTTTGCATGGAGGAAATTCCTCCCCTATTTGTAATCGAGTTTTTGCATCGAGTCGTTGATACATTCCAGGATTATTTCTCCGACTGTACAGAATCAATTATTAAAGAAAACTATGTTGTGGTCTATGAACTGCTGGATGAGATGCTGGATAATGGATTTCCATTGGCTACGGAGAGTAATATTTTAAAGGAATTGATTAAGCCTCCTAATATTTTACGTACAATTGCGAACACAGTTACTGGAAAAACAAAGTGAGGATTTTTCCATTTAGTCCAGGCAATGAAGGGGTTGTAGAGAGCATGGAAGGGGGGAGAATTCTTCTCTTCGGGAATGTGTTGGGGGTAGCTAGGAGGTAAACATACTAAAAGTCCCCGCCCCTAACCTGTCCGCTTCAGGGGGGGAGGGGGGTGGAAAGGTCCCTTTTTTTGTTTTTTCGCTTATAACTCGAAAATGGTGCGTCGTAGCGAAAAAATCCTTGTATGAAAATGAAAGCCTATAAAATTTTCTACAACTCTGCTATTATACATTATTAAGGAAAAATGCACCGTTTTCGAGATATCCGCTCTCAAAAGACGGCAATTGTCAAAACAAACTCTTGCTTCTAATTCCTCAGTCTTTGGTTTTGCAGAATATATATATACAGGGTGGTTCCTTTAAATTTGAAAATTGATGTATGTTGTAAAATGAGCCTAAGCTTATGAAAAAAATTTCAACTTTCTTCATCTCTTATGACGTCAAAAACAATTGAATTTTGAACGATAATACAGGTCAAGAAGGCGACGGCGGTCCATAACTTCTGAACCATTCCAGCTAGGAAATCAATTCAAACGCCATTATGTACAGCACCGCCAATTCTACAACCAGAAAATACTTTCAACTATACAGGATGTCCCAAAACACTTGCAACGCATGGCAACTTGATTTTTTTAAATGGAACACCACCATTTTGATGCCATATTCTGGATCACCTATAACATAGCTTTACATCGACATAAGACATTCGATGTTTTAAGGCTCTGTTCTAAAGTAATTAATTCTTTTTGAAAAATTTGCGGGTGCTTCTTAAAAAAATTCCCGAGAACTCAATTTTGTATCTAGAGAGCTGAGATTAGGTACGAATATGAAGGAAGGTCTATTCTATCTATCTAACATGATAAGTATCATTATCACTATACAGGGTGTTAAAAATTCTGTGCCAAGTTTGGAAAATTTCAAATATGCAAAACTCCATTTTTGCAAATGGCACCCCCTGTTATTATTGTGCCATGGGGTTCGACTGTTGAATTACTTTATTTTTTATTAAGTATGTCCTATACCTAAAGTCAATACTTCAAAAGATATTCTTTGTCTTACTTATTTTATTGAAGATTCATTGTTTATGTCAATAAATGTGACAAACTGTCTGGTAACCATGTAAATAAACAATGTTAATCGTAACTGTCATACAGTCCATGGCACTCTTTAATTGAGATCGTAATAATCTTCAATAAAATAAAGAAGAAAAAGAATATCTTTTGAAGTATTGACTTTAGGTATAGGACATGCTTAATAAAAATAATAAAGACTGAGGAATTAGAAGCAAAAGTTTGTTTTGACAATTGCCGTCTTTTGAGAGCGGATATCTCGAAAACGGTGCATTTTTCCTTAATAATGTATAATAGCAGAGTTGTCGAAAATTTTATACGCTTTCATTTTCATACAAGGATTTTTTCGCTACGACGCACCATTTTCGAGTTATAAGCGAAAAAACAAAAAAAGGGACCTTTCCACCCCCCTCCCCCCCTGAAGCGGACGGATTAGGGGCGGGGACTTTTAGTATGTTTACCTCATAACTACCCCCAACACATTCCCAAAAAGAAAAATTCTCCCCCCTTCCATGTTCTCTACAACCCCATTTTGGGCATTCATTGCCTAATTGTAAACTTGCGAGAGCTGATTTTTTTAGTGTGAGTGAAATTTTGCCGACGGGACAGTTGTCGAATATCCCCTGGAGACGTACTGGAGTTAAGTACACGAATAATGAGGCCTACTTCGATGTTATTGAAGAAGTCGATGCTATTATTGATAAAACGGGAGCAACTGTCTTTGCAGAGATTCAAGGCTATATTGATTGTTGCATTAAGTTAAGTGGAATGCCTGACTTAACTCTGTCATTTATGAACCCTCGTTTGTTTGATGACAGCAGTTTTCATCCTTGCGTTAGGTATAAGCGCTGGGAGGTAAGGATTCGTACGGAGTTGATATAAATGCTTGTAACATCATAATGGTTCATTTTAACATAATGTCAATTCTTTTGTTTTTAAAGCCAGGTATGATATTGCAATAATTTGTAACAACCCTGTATAAAACTTTGTTAATTGCTTAAATATGTGAGGTAGGCTGAAAGGGTTCTGTCGTTTATCCCCCCTGATGGAAATTTCCGATTGCTTTCTTACCACATCAGCAGTCAGAGTGTGGTTGCAATTCCTATTTATGTCCGACATAATTTGTCGATTAAGACGGGGGAGCAGGGGAGGCTCGATTTGACAGTGGGCCCCAAGCAGACCCTTGGACGTACTGTTGAAGGTAAGTGCACTTTTATGCGAAAAATTTATTTTGTTAGAGGTGTCCAATGAAATGTCACCAAAAATGTCTGTCATTATATTTGAGCGTACCTCATTGGCTCGTTACCTATAGTTTCTCACGTGTGACGTCGTTGTAGTTATGCAACCAAACATGCAGCAGGCATATTGACATTTATATTGGCAAGAGTTTGACGTTTCATATACATATTGCTAGTGTTGTAAAAATTTCATGAAACTTATTTTTTGAAACATTTAACTGAATTGAGCATTAGTAAGCATTTTAGAGAGCTTTTTAATTGCAGTATACATCAACAACATAACCTAAAACTAGGTACCATCGCGATCAGAAAAAACGAGTAGAGTGACGTGAGTTTAGACAGGTTTTTCCATTTAAAATGTTAGAAAATGTTTGTCTAAAGTCATTCGCTGTACTCGTTTTTGCTGATCACGATGGTACCTACCTAGAATCTAAACCAATGCGCGGAAATTTTGAAATAAGTTTCACGAAATATTTCAGTGGAATGAAATTTATGTGAAACATTTCAAATGAAATATTTCATCTTGACAACACTAATATTGCAAGTTTTTCTCGAGTTTTAATGCAATACATATAATGAATCATTATTGTTGGTTGCCTACATTAAAACCAAATTACACGTTAAAATCTATTAAATGTAGGTAGTCGCTTCCGTATTCCCACTTTATTAGTTAAAAATGAAAAGCCATGGCAAGATGTTTATCAATACGATGTGTATCCTGCTGACCTTCGCTAACGTTCATGGTCATAAAAATCACCTGGCTTTCGGGCGCAGATTTTAAAATCTGCACCTATTGGCAGTGCCTCGCATGATGCTCTTCAACAAATACACAGATGTTCATGGGGTGGGGGTGGGTTTTGCGGAATTAAGTTTTTAACCGCTCAATTACCGGGTGTCCCAAAAAAATCCGGACAAAATATTTTTGGGAGTAAGTCTGCCGTTTCTTAACCGATTTGGATGAACGTAGTCTTAAATTAAAGCCAAAGAATCAGGCTTTCGACTGTATTAAGCCCTATGTGCATCAATAGTCATGGTTATGGAAGCATGAAAATACACAGAAACACTTTCTTTAGAAAAATCACAGAAAATTAGTGCTTGCGCCAAATGGACTTCTGAAAAAAGATTTTTGAAGAAAAAAGAAAGATCTTCAAGGCTATTTGGGTCTTATAATCATTGGTTGTTGCCCGACCAATCCCCACGCACCTAAAATAAGCCTTAAAGACAAGTATCAATAAGGCTACTACAGCAGCGCCATCTGTCGACGTTTCTTGCAAAGTTCGAAAGCCTGAGTCTTTAGCTTTAATTTAAGACCAAGTCTATCCAAATCGGTTCAGAAATGGCTGACTTATTTGAAAGACTATTTTGTCCGGTTTTTTTTTGGACACCCGATGGTTTCTTCAGGTTAAATTTTCTCCATCTCAGTTTTTTTGTTTTGAGTGACGATGAACTTATGAAATTATATATTTGCGACTCAATTTACAACGGTAGCAAATGTAATTCGCGACATTGCGGCTTTCAATCAACTTTGTTAGGTACATTTGCTACATAACCTAAAAGTTTTCTTCCATGCACCGTAGCTTTGGTTGTTTTAAGTTTAATTTGTACTTATTTAATTTTGAAACGCTAATAATTACTGTTTGAACGATTTAACATCCTTAACAGCAACAAACAACGTGTCTTTCTGCGCTCTGTACCGAAACATAACCTTAAATTTTGACGCTTACCTAAAATTTGCTACATTTACGACAACTTTGCGACATATTTTAATTGCTACGTCTTAAATGTCAGAAAAATGTAGTAAATGTCGTAAAATCAAATATTGCGACATTTACCCAACCCTGCAACTATCACATTTCAATAAAATAGCTATATGCCTCCACTAAATAAGTCTTTATTAAGTATAAAATTATTAAGTATTTCAGATTTCTTTTGAGGCAAGAAGATTTTGCTTTTAGAAACAAAATTCTCTGCAAGCTGCAATAATTTCCACAAAGTGATGAATAATCCCAAAAAATTTGATTCGACGTTTTATCGAGTAACAAATTTTATAGACACCATTCATTTTTTATCGTTTTGTTGAGCTAACAAAGTAATGAAGACTTTATTAGTAGGCAATGACGTAGGTATGTATATGGAAATACATTGACATTGTCTAGGTACTAATTTTGACAAATTGTTAAACATTTACTTGCAGTCGAGTGTACACATACAGAATGGTCCAATTTTGAGCAAATTTTTATATTTCGTCTCGTTCACGAGATATTTGGGGTGGAAACTTTTCGTTAGACCACCCTGTAGACTATTTCAACACTATAAAATGTCATCATGTCTGTTGTGATAAAAATATCCGTTGTTTTTTGTTGATTACCTAAGTACAGCTAGCGTCAAAAGTAATGGAACATTTTTGTTGATTACCTAAGTACAGCTAGCGTCAGAAGTAATGGAACATTTTTGTAGATTACCTAAGTACAGCTAGCGTCAGAAGTAATGGAACATTTTTGTTGATTACCTAAGTACAGGTAGCGTCAAAAGTAATGGAACATTTTTGTTGATTACCTAAGTACAGCTAGCGTCAGAAGTAATGGAACATTTTTGTAGATTACCTAAGTACAGCTAGCGTCAGAAGTAATGGAACATTTTTGTTGATTACCTAAGTACAGGTAGCGTCAAAAGTAATGGAACATTTTTGTTGATTACCTAAGTACAGCTAGCGTCAGAAGTAATGGAACATTTTTGTAGATTACCTAAGTACAGCTAGCGTCAGAAGTAATGGAACATTTTTGTTGATTACCTAAGTACAGCTAGCGTCAAAAGTAATGGAACTTTTTTGTTGATTACCTAAGTACAGCTAGCGTCAGAAGTAATGGAACATTTTTGTAGATTACCTAAGTACAGCTAGCGTCAGAAGTAATGGAACATTTTTGTTGATTACCTAAGTACAGGTAGCGTCAAAAGTAATGGAACATTTTTGTTGATTACCTAAGTACAGCTAGCGTCAGAAGTAATGGAACATTTTTGTAGATTACCTAAGTACAGCTAGCGTCAGAAGTAATGGAACATTTTTGTTGATTACCTAAGTACAGCTAGCGTCAAAAGTAATGGAACATTTTTGTTGATTACCTAAGTACAGCTAGCGTCAGAAGTAATGGAACATTTTTGTAGATTACCTAAGTACAGCTAGCGTCAGAAGTAATGGAACATTTTTGTTGATTACCTAAGTACAGGTAGCGTCAGAAGTAATGGAACATTACTCCTAACACAAATATACCAATAAAACCAACAATTTTTTTTGAATAAAAAATGTGATTTTCGTTTCAGGTGTAAAACTAGAAGTGTTAATGCCAAAATCCATACTCAACTGCGTCCTAACCGCCACACAGGGCCGATACAATTTTGATCCTGTTTCCAAAATTCTCCACTGGGACATTGGAAGGATCGACGTCACCAAATTGCCCAACATCAGGGGCAACGTAAGTTTCCCACATTTTTAGGGTTGTCAAATAAACAAAAAATGTTTAATAGTATATTAAAACACGTTTTATAAGGCCAATTATTATCGTACGGGGATGTTTGGACAACCAGGGCGAAAAGCCCGAGTTTTACAAAATCCGAGTGCGAAAAGACACGTTTTTTATACTATTTTTTCTATTTCGGATGTCCAGCTTGTCATTTTCAAAGACAGGCCTGGCAGTTAATTCGATTGTTATTTCTATACAAAATAGTCTATAATATGAGTACTTTTTGTGTAAAAAATAAAATTGCGATTATTTCCCACAGGTGTCCATCGCCAGCGGTGCAAACACCGCAGAAATAAATCCGTCCATAAACGTGCATTTCACCATAAATCAACTCGCAGTAAGCGGTTTAAAAGTCAACAGACTGGACATGTACGGAGAGAAGTACAAGCCATTTAAGGGGGTAAAATACATTACTAAAGCCGGTCGATTCCAAATAAGAATGTAAACGGATCCTGTTGCAATTTTTTTATTTACAGTTTCTGAAAGATTAATGTTAATTTTATTATCGGATGTTTTTAATAATAAAAATAAAGAGATATTTAATGGTTTTTTTTGCAAACGTTGCGTAACTAATTGATTCCTCGGGCGAGAGTGTGTAAATATCGTCAATAAGTTTTTTATTGGATTTCATTTACGGATGACATGTAATTTGCGGTTTTTGTGAGGCGGCGATGCATAAAGGAGGTGAGAATTATGGGATTCTAGTGTTTGTTTATCAATTATTACGATTAAGTTTTGAATAAAAAAACAATGTACATCGTTCTTCATAAGTAATGGCATAGATTGAGCCCATAATTTATGCTTTTGAGGATATGAGGAGTAACAATTAATAATAAGTACTTATTTGCCGGTCAAAAGGTTATTTGATAGAAATAATAATAATGATAAGAATAATATACAATATTAATGAACAAGTTGTTATTCGGTTATTTATACGGTTTGGCATGTCCATTTTTTTACACACATAAACTTTAACAATTAATTGTCAACGATTATCCGTGACAGCTTCTGACGTTTCTAGCAATTGGTTACGATTGTTAATGTTTGTTTTGTTACGTGCTACGTTAAGTCGTTAAAATGACTGAAAGAAAACAAACACTAATCATTTAATGTCGTGTCACATCATATATTAACGAACGCGGGGGTTTGTAAACGGGATTTCACATTAGGGGTGAAATCATAAGGAGTTGAAAACATGAATCTATAAATCGCTGCAATTTTTCAACGAATTGGATTAGGGTGGTGAAATTGAAAACGCAACTTTCTTTAGAGCATGTGGGGGTGGTGAAATAAGGGGTTGGAGTTTAAGGGTTGAAACGTTCATGAAGCCCTGTAATTTGACGCAGAGAAGCAATATTTTCTGCGAAACGGTGAGGTCTTGCATATTGCATCTTCGAGAAAGGAGGAGTAAATTTTAGGAGAAATTTGTCGAAGGGGATCAAATTTAGGGGTGGAAACTCGGAATTTTTACTGAATAATGTGGGGTTGAAATTAATAATACCATTCGATAGCTTGCTGTTGATGGTTCAAAAGAGATCTTAATCATCATTCGCGAAAAGCGACCCTTAAAATGCCGAAACACAAAAATTCGAGAACTCGAAAACTGCTTAACGTGTCAAGGCTGGATTTGATGTGTTAATTTACAGCCGCACTCTAAGCGGATGGGTAAATTTTCATTATGATCTAACAAGGGGGATGAAATTTTTTTGAAAATTTCCATTTTAGGGACAAAAAGGCCCCTTTTTGAGATTTTTTCCAAAAATGTCCATTTTAGAAGTGAAAAACATTTATATTTTAGATTTTAGTAGGTAAATGACCTTAGTTAAATAAAGTTAAATGCAAAATTTATAAATTCTGTGAAAAAGTAGAAGTTTCTACCGTCTCCGAGACTGCCAATTTTTTAATAATAAAGAGATATAACTAAGGGGTGTAACATAAGTGAGTGGGTTACCCAAATAAGAAGTATTTTTTTTCTTCATATTTTAGGAAATTCAATGGAGACACGTTTTTTCATTTTACTCCAAAGTTGATTTTATGGACTTATCCCCTTTTTGCAGTAAGGTCTTCAATTATTGACTTATTTTCGTGTTATTTTCTGTAAATCTACGGTTAATTTTCATCCCTTTTGAATTTCAATTCCCCTTTACAATTTTTCAACCGCCTAAGCGTCTATTATCCAAAATTCGCGTAATTTCGTTTTCCTTCTTTAATAAATTCAACTCATTTGGATTATGTTTACCTTTTTCACTTTTTCAAGCCCGTTCGCAATATTTCAACCCCCCCAAAAACGAAATTTGCGTAATTGGCTTCGACTTATTTTCTATAGACAATTTTTCAACAACCTGGGGCGTTAATTTAGCAAAATTGTCTTATTTTCCGTGGTATTTATAATTTTTTTTGTGTTTTTTTTGTTCATTTTCTACTGTTTAATTCTGTGCGGCCAATTTTCAACATTTCGCGTTTTTGACACCGTTGTGCGTCTGCGGAGGCACTACTACTAGGTGCAGATTGATAAAATCTGAATCCGACTCCACCAAGATAAACATCTACAGGGATACACATCGCATTGATGTACATCTTCCGGTGACTTTTACATCATCGAGGAGGACATAAATTATTGCTCTGGCTGCACCGCACCTACATTGACGTGACAAATTAAAGTAGGTAATGCTCGATCTAATCAAAGATATGCTTTTTTGTTTTCATAGCTTACCCACCTCGTGACTTTTAGATTATCAAACATCAAATCGTCTAATTATTTTCCTATAAATAATTTATGTCTATTAATTAGTTTCTGTACTTTCTAGTATAATTT
The DNA here is from genome assembly GCA_963924575.1 of Pycnomerus fuliginosus. Lineage (NCBI taxonomy): Eukaryota > Metazoa > Arthropoda > Insecta > Coleoptera > Zopheridae > Pycnomerus > Pycnomerus fuliginosus. The sequence continues at coordinate 17,844,837 of OZ004624.1, read as the reverse complement.
CTGTCATTCGATGTAAACTATACTTTTCTTTTTGTACCTAAAATTTTAAATTTTATCAATTGGAGTGAAAGCGTTAGGCACAAGTATACAGGGTGTTTCACGACGAGCGGCAGTTAGCCGTATCTCGAAAAGTACTTCGATTGGTGTGGAGAAAATTTGCACACTAAGGTTTCAGCGTAAGCCGAATTCAATGAAAATATTTTGAGTTTGATGGCACTTCCGGTTTTACCGGAAACAGATACAAACTTTGTTATTTTAAATGGAACACCCAGAATATTATTGCATTTTTGGATTCTTTGTTGAATTTTAGGTAAAGTTTCATCAGAAAGTGGTATACCTAAAGTCAGCCGTTCTTGAGAAAATTAAGTCTTTCAAAAATTTTTACCAAAAACAATGTTAACTTCAAAAAATTACATCTTCGTTGTGGTGCCAATTATGGAAACGAAATTACACCGTCCTTTAAACCAATGCATGTGCTAACTAATGGTGTATTGCGAACTTCCTTTTCTCAAAGAGGAGGCGCCTCACGATTTTTTAAATTTCGGGAACTTTGATCATAAAAATCTCCGTTTTTCTAAACGGAATGCCATAGAAATTGAGTATTCATAAGAAAGAGAATTTAATTCTCTTTCTTTTGATTATCTCATTCCTATACCTAACTATCTTAGGTTTTGTTTTATTTTAGATTATTTGTCATTTTGCTGCATTTTTCAATAATTTTCCCTTTAACAATCTCACAATCATGATTTCTATAGCAACGCCACTGTTACCAGTCGTAAGAAAACCTTTTTTAATTGTAGTTTATGTACGTAATTTAAAACATTCTTGTTGCACTCACTTAATCTCAGCAATTTCATTGGTTAAATTTAAATGAACCAATCAAATTCATGTAAAAAGGAGATGCTTTTTATTTGTCAATTAATAACGAAACAAAAAAGAGGGAAGGGGTCCTGGCACTACTAGCTAATTGGTTAACAATCTTCCGGATGAGGGAAGGACACTGCATTAAAGCCAGCACGATAAAAATTGGGTTTATTTAGCAACCGGTTTCGGCCGCTCCCCGGCCATCATCAGGCTACTACAAAAGGATTTTTAACTTTTTAAATTTTCAGCTTTTTAACTTTATCGTTTTTAATAGGACATAGGTACCCTATTGAGCTCACAGTTTTTATGTCGCGGTTTGTTCCGATTTGATTCGTTCTTTGGTTTTGGTAACTATGATTAGCTGTACTGTATATTGTAATTATCCTTTTGTAGTAGCCTGATGATGGCCGGGGAGCGGCCGAAACCTGCTAAATAAACCCAATTTTTATCGTGCTGGCTTTAATGCAGTGTCCTTCCCTCATCCGGAAGATTGTTAACCAATTAGCCAGTAGTGCCAGGACCCCTTCCCTCTTTTTGGTTTGGTTATTAATTGTCAAATAAAAAGCATCTCCTTTTTACATGAATTTGATTGGTTCATTTAAATTTAACGAATGAAATTGCTGAGATTAAGTGAGTGCAACAAGAATGTTTTAAATTACGTACATAAACTACAATTAAAAAAGGTTTTCTTACGACTGGTAACAGTGGCGTTGCTATAGAAATCATGATTGTGAGATTGTTAAAGGGAAAATTATTGAAAAATGCAGCAAAATGACAAATAATCTAAATTCTCTTTCTTATGAATACTCAATTTCTATGGCATCCCATTTAGAAAAACGGAGATTTTTATGATCAAAGTTCCCGAAATTTAAAAAATCGTGAGGCGCCTCCTCTTTGAGAAAAGGAAGTTCGCAATACACCATTAGTTAGCACATGCATTGGTTTAAAGGACGGTGTAATTTCGTTTCCATAATTGGCACCACAACGAAGATGTAATTTTTTGAAGTTTTTTGGTAAAATTTTTTGAAAGACTTAATTTTCTCAAGAACGGCTGACTTTAGGTATACCACTTTCTGATGAAACTTTACCTAAAATTCAACAAAGAATCCAAAAATGCAATAATATTCTGGGTGTTCCATTTAAAATAACAAAGTTTGTATCTGTTTCCGGTAAAACCGGAAGTGCCATCAAACTCAAAATATTTTCATTGAATTCGGCTTCCGCTAAAACCTTAGTGTGCAAATTTTCTCCACACCAATCGAAGTACTTTTCGAGATACGGCTAACTGCCGCTCGTCGTGAAACACCCTGTATTTTTTGTGCAAAAAAAACTTTACTTGAGGCGTTTTTTCTCGATTTTATGTTTTTCTATACAAATTAGGTATGTACAACTGGGCTCTCATGATCGGTCAGCTTACAATTTTTTTAAATTTGTATTGAAATACTGTCATTTTTGCCGTCGGTTTCAAATTTTTCTCGGAAGGACGATTCAAATCTGACATTATTTTGAAGGTATTTCAATACAAGACAAGATTATTTCCAATTCTTTCAAATGCAAGTTTTGTATTTCAATATATAAAATCGAGAAAAAACGCCTTTGGATACATAAGAATCGGCCAAAAACAGCTTTCAAGGCGAGCTTCTGCATGGTGTTTGCATTTGCATAACCGCATGTTATATTGTGACAAATTGTTGAAAAAGCAAATTCTAAAAAACTTGCGTCACTGTTTGATTAAAAATTCGTTCGGTGAGCACTTTTACACGATTTAAGGCTTGCATTTTTAGCACGATTTAAAAACCGATCTTGGCTGAAATCTCGGCATTGTCTTCAAGTCTAATACGTTATTAAACATGGCTTCTTTGTTGTACTTATCCCCCGATGAAGGTATTAATCAGCCTTAAGCGTGGCGATACGTTCGAGATATGGATGCCAACAATGAAACGTCTTTATTGTTAAAAAGTCGTAAAAGTCACATCTGCAATATTTCACCGCCAACGGACCTACCTGTGTATCGAGTTACCACCGTATAAAGAAGATTCCGGTTTTTCGACCATCTCGACTTTTTTTTGATTTATTTTTGTGGACTTAGCATCACCATTTCTGGTGTGCGTTCGATTGGGCGATTGCCGACGATCCTTTGTTGACAGAACGGCTTTGCCGCTTCTTCGCAGGTAGTGGTCTTGGGTACCTATGTGTTAAATTTTTGTGAGGAAATAGATTTTGGTGGCTTTTAGTCTATGAGACAATCGATCCTATTTTAGTGCCGTAGCAGTATGCGAGGCACTCTTGTTTTAGCTTATTCGTTCTCTCGCTCGCCATATCGATCGCTAATCAGTCTGTCCGTCGCGTAACTTGAGAACGGATTGAGATATCGGGCTTAAACTTTGTCTCCCGAAATGAAACTGAAACTTAGTATGCACTTTCGACTTTCAAGTCAGTTGAAAGTGAGGTGGTGCCAATTTCGGGGGATGAAAGCCACAAAAAATATGGTAACTCCGCAAGGGTTACACGCAGCTATTTCAAACTCAACATACACACATATTTCGATGCAATCTTACGGTGGAAGCATCTTCAATAAAATCGGACAGATGGGGGGGAAATTAGGGGTTGTAACTCAAAATTTCGCTTAATAAGTATTGGTCGAAAATAGCGTCATTCGATAGCTTCCCGTTAATAATTCAAAAAAGTGTTAGGTATTCATATTTTGCGAAAAACTACTCAGCGTATCAAGGCAGGATTTGGTGTCAATTTGCAGTGACGCTGTAGCCGGGTAGACAAATTTTCACTAAGATCTAACAAGGGGAATTAAATTTAAGGGTTGAAACTGGAAATTTCTTCAAGTAACCCATAGCAAGTGCAGTAAATACATTTTATTTATTTTATCGTACTTTTTGTGATTTTTTCGTTAACTCGAAGTCATTTTCATTAATTTCAACCCATCCACAATTTTTCAACCCCTTTCGTGATATGTGAATCCTCAAAAAGCAAAATTTACGTAGACCGCTTCTTTTTCGTGTAATTTTCACTAGATATACTTCTTAACTACAGTTCATTTTCGCCCCTCTTGATTTTTCATCCCTCTTCATCATTGCTTAATCTCCGAGCGTAATTTTGTAAAATTCGCCTAATTTTCTGTAATTCTACTTAATTATACGATTCATCCCCCTTTATAATATAATTATAAGTGCTAATTTGTCAAAATTCGTATAATTTCGTTTTTCGTCGGTAATAAAATTGAACTCATTTGGGGTCCAATTTACCTTTTACAATTTTCCAGTTTCGCTCGCAATAGGTAGGTATAAATGTATGTACGTCAACCCCCAGAAAAGTTTTAATTGCATAATTTGATTATTTTAGAGACTGAGACAACAAGTTTTACAAAAGGGGGTGGGAAGGAAATTACTTGATTTATTATGACGCCCAGCGACGTTGTTAGTTGTAAAACATTCTTTATTTAGTGAATATTTGTCATTAGAGTTGCAAAAATTATATAGGTTGTGCGAAAACAGATCGGCCACCTTACATCATGATTACGTCAACTCTCAAGCTCAACCGATTGGATGTCGTCATGGCAACGCCGTCAATTCAAACGGAACACCTACAATGCTTCAATTTCATTGGTCTTGGCCGAGTTGATAAGTGACGTAAACTGTTAGGGAAGGGAGGTGCAAATTCTAGAACGTTTTGAACGGTTTTCATTTTGTCTATATCGATTTTCTTGCTTTCTGCAACGTTTTCGCAAAAACAAAAAAATACGACCAAATTTTTCTAATTCAAACTGTTGATTGGGAAGTTTTTATAATACTCTATTCTACTTTTCAATTTTTCAAAATTCACCAAATTTTCTTCTTTTCTTTTCTTTTTACTTTTCAACCTTCAGAATTTTAGTTTTTTCTGTTCATTTTCTACTTTTTAATCCTCTAACAACAATTTTTTAACATTTCGCCTTTTTGACACATCTGTGCGTCTGCAGAGGCGCTACTACTAGGTGCACCCGATTCCGCCAGTAAGACCAGCCGCCTCTACACAGGTACACATTAACGTGATAAACATCTACAGGAATACACATCGCATTGATGTACATCTTCCAAGGGCTTTTCTGTATTGACTTTAGTGAATGTTGAAATGAATTGAGAGAACTGATTGGAGAACGTGACCTTTGTTTACGTTGTTCCCTTGGAGATATCAATTTTAATGGCAATATTTCCGCAAGTCAAAATGTTGACGAATTTCTAGAAAACATTGGTATCTCCAAGACTACAACGTAAACAAAGGTCACATTCCCCAATCAGGTCTCTCAATTCATTTCAATGTTATAGGATAGGATTAAATTTGCAATTTCCGTCTAGCCCTATATAGTAAAAGTAGTCGAAAACGATATAATTTTAAATTTGTGAATGGAAGACGGCCATCTCTTCGGTGCGTCAGCGGAACGGAATATGCTTGCGCTGTTGGGCATCAGAACTTCTTTTCAAGGCGGAGGAGTGAAGAAGAGGAAATGGGTAACACGGTGAATAAAGTGGGTGGGAACCGGCCGTCTGTCCGATTGTGAGAAATGGATAAGTCTTTAAGACATCTCATAGAGGTGTCCGATGTAATGACCGTTAATCCTTTTCGGGGATAGTAGGAGGATTTTTCGAAAAATTTCCATCGACTTGTGCAGACTTGAGGTTGTTGCCTCCTGGTGCAGGTGCGGTTGGCCCCACATGGCCTCGCTTGCCTGACTACCGGCAGCTTCTGTTCACCTTCCACTATCCGACTCTATTTTTATGGGCCAAACGCTCCGTTATCCATTCGTGTAATTATTTCACCAAATATGCTCAGAGCAATGCCTGTCTTTGACGTCGTTACATGGTAATAAGGGCCTCGCGTGTAATTGCAGATAACTTGACTTGATTTACAGTTACGAGACATGCCCCATATGGCTGATGCTAAAATTAACTGCCAAGAACAAACAAAGGGGGACTGAAGATGAAGACGCAACGGACATGGCGAAAAAATTAGATTTATATTTCAATGATGCGGTTATATAAAAAATTGACAACCAAGGTCGGGTGTGCAGGCGGTTGTCGATGGCTGATGCGCCCGGCGCTCATTTACTAAAATCTAAAATACAAATGTTTTTCACCCCTAAAATGACATTTTTCGAAAAAATGGCACTAAGGCTTTCGATCCGACAATGCAACAGTTATCGAATTCGATAATGATAATATGCACTTTTGCTAAGAAAAACTCAAAAAGGGACCTTTTTGTACGAAGGCGTAGAGGGGTCACAACAAAGTTTTTAAAATTTTCAGAAAAAAAAACTTTGTTGCAATAGCAAATTGTCACTTGCAAGTAACAATTGTCACTTGTTACTGACGATTGTCACTTGTGACTGACAACTGTCACTTGTAACCGACAATTGTCACTTGTAGCTGGCGATAATTCGTTAATTGAAACAGACGCCGGAGGGGGTTAGGGGGGTTACAACTCGTGATTCCAGAAATTTTTGTGTTCTTTTTTCAGTTTCTAGAAAATAACGAAAATGTAAGGATTTATGCTGTTTTAGTAGTTTTTGCACACCTTATTCATTTGACACCCCCCCCCTTTTCATGACAAATTTCTGCGCACGTCACTGAAGCAGTTCGCCATTGGTCTGTTCCAATTAACGAATTATCGCCAGCTACAAGTGACAATTGTCGGTTACAAGTGACAATTGTCAGTTGCAAGTGACAATTGTCGGTTACAAGTGACAATTGTCGGTTACAAGTGACAATTGTCAGTTGCAAGTGACAATTGTCGATTACAAGTGACAATTGTCAGTTACAAGTGACAATTGTCGGTTGCAAGTAATAATAATAATAGAGATTTATTTGACCATTAAAGGTATAAAAAGGGTGGAAAATCAATATATACTGTGACAATAGTGTCAGTTACAAGTGACAATTTGCTATTGCAACAAAGTTTTTTTTTCTGAAAATCTTAAAAATTTTGTTGTGGCCCCTCTACGCCTTCGTATTTTGGTCCCTGTTTCTAAAAAATTGCACTAAGGTTTTTGATCCGGCACAAGTGTGAATACAGTTTTAGAAGCAGAATTCGAAGAGCTTTCATATGGTGCTGCTATAAATGGGGGTCTGCATTTAAATTTTTAGAGTTGATGTGCCAAAAAGGCACTTTACGTGAACCGATGTGGCCCAAATTCTAATCAGCACCTACAAGTTGCCCGCTGAACATATGTGCCAAATTTCATCTTGATACCTTCAATAGTTTAGTTTGAGCTGGGCGTGATCACAGACAGACATTTTTCAAAAACCACTTTTTCGTATTCCTAGGACCCTGAAACGCAAAGATTTCATGTTTTTGGTGATTCGATTTGTCGATCGATTTATTACTTGCTTCACGAATCGTAGAAGTTAAAATTTAAATTATTATTATCATGTGCGACTTCCCGTTTCCGTCTTTAATAGGAAACGATGACTGTATATCATTTCTTCTGTAATTACGCACCACTTGTCTTAAACGACGTCAGGTTTCAAGAATAAAACTCTGGGATTTACCTAAAAATTCCATTTTTAGATGCAAGATGTAATAAAATTAACTTTTTTTTCGAATTTCAAGTTGATCGTTGACCTTTCGTTTGCTGTGGATACTGCGGCATGTCTTTAATTGAAATTCTACCTTTTGGTGAGTAATCGAGCGAACAACGTGGGAGTCGGATCTCCTTGGATTTCCTTCGTCATGATTTTAGTGTCGTTGCTGTAGCAGAATGCGAGGCACTCTTGTTTTAACTTATTCGCTTGCTTGCCGTGTCGCTCTCCACTTTGTCCGAGCGATAACTTGAGAAAGGATCGAGATATCGGGCTGAAACTTGGTGCTTTGTCTCCTGAAAGGTAAGGCGAAAAACTATGAATTACAAAAACTCGGGAAGTAGGAGGGGTATACTGAAACTTGGTGTGCACATTCGACCTCAGCGTTACTTTCGCAAAATTTGAACAAATTCGTTTTTCTTCAGTAATTAATTCTTCTTTTTTTCAATTTTTACCACCAAAAGCTAGATTTGCATAATTTATTGTTTGAATGGAGTTGGGGATTGGCACTTGATGAAACATTACAATCACTAAATGAAAATAATACAATTGTTTAAATAGTTTCACAAACGACATAACATCGAACTTTCAGAGAATTTGGGTGTTTGGCGGCGTTGGAGCAGGCTAAATTTTTGATATTATCATTAGGAAGGTTTAAGTTTCAAATTGCGACATATTAGAAAAATCTCCCATGCCGCCAAGCCAGCTCTTTATTATACCGAACATTACTCAAAAGCACTAAAAAGTCTCGTATGTTCTATACGCGTTCGAAGGAATGACTAATGATAAGTACGTTTTCTGTTTTAAAAACTATTATACTACTATCTGACACACATTGTAATGGTGTTTTTCTTTAGATAATTCTTAAGAAAATAAACCTTTACTGACTAAATTCACCGTACAATTGATTATTTTATTCATTCGGTATTGAACCAATCCAAAGCAGCATTTAGTATACCAGTCACCAATCAAATCCTGATTACAGTGATAATACTACAACGTCAACTTGACAATACTTAGTCAATACTTTAATTTATAAAATAATCTGCAAAATACGATTCGTAGTCTCTTGGTTGCCTTGTCGAGTCCTCATGGATGCTACTACTTGTCAAATGGTAGAATTTTTTCTTCCAAAGCCTAAAAAAATCTACCATTTTGACTCATAGTTGACAACCATCTACCTCTATACGGTAATGTTCTATCTACCTATATTATACAGGGTGAATTTTTTAAAAGTTACAATTTGACTTTCTCTGGAACTAGAAAAGATACAAAAAATTGTTCGAACAGGTCGATTTTTGTGTCGAGGGGGATAGTTAAATCCATGCATGGTGAAATTTTTCAACGCACCACCTAACCCCCTACAACCCCTATTTAATTTCCAATATCTTTTTTTAATTCAAAGGCATTCAATGTCGGAGGTTAAAAAAACACCCTGTATAATTTTTCGTATTTTAGGAGAAGTTTATCGAAGGGGTTAAAATTAATGCCATTCGATAGCTTTTAGAAGAAGAGGAAAATATTGCAAGGAAACATTGATTGTTATATTTTGATGCAGTTAGTGGTAATTTGTCCTATCCGTTTATTAATTAACGTCACAGGAGACTCGGAAACAATAAAAGACTTAATTATTCAGACATTATTATAGGGCACCTCGAGGGGCACCTATGCTTGAGAATAAGAAAGTCTTATTCAAGAGGAAAATGTTGGGTGTCAACGAAATCAGGTTCACCCCCTTTTTTCCGCATTTATTAAAATGTTCCGATGGAATTTTGCACGCATATCTTACATGATAAACTGCATTTTTTGACATTTAATCCTGTTTCAAAGCAGTTTTTTCAAAATTACTTTATTTTTTGTCAAATGGACCAAGGGTGGCTCACGCGGTTTTCTGACAAGTAGAATGTTTTTGGGAATAAAATGGTATAAGATCAGAACCACTAGGCGTATAGTATAACGTAGTTGTGCGGTTGGGTGCCCATCGGGCGCGTCCCCGGATGGTGGATAGGGGAATGGCCAGTCCGCTGGTTAGTTACGGCCATACGTGCAGACCTGGGGCTTAAAACCCTCACGTGTCTGTACCAAAGCCGCTACCGCGAACCAACCCCTCTGAGACACCGGGCGCCCTCTCAGAGTAATAGCCTTACCCTCATGCGCCGGGCTCCATGAGGGCGGACCGAACTCCCGGGGTTAACTGGGAATTTCAGACCAGATTTAGGAGGGTACCGGAGGCCTCAATGCAGCAAATGGGGTCGGAAGACACCCATAGCTGCTCTGAGACTTAGGGACCTAGCAGCCTGAACAGAGGGACTGGAAGACTGATACTTCTGTTGTCTGTACGGAGGGACAAAAAAAAATAAAAAATTACCTCACGGTTGCGATAGGGATAGGCTGATAACTGGACCTATCAGATTTTTGTGACTAGGGACTAATTGTGACTGATGGGACTGAAAAAGACACCGCAGTTGCACAGGTACCGTGACACTGGCAGACCCTCAGGGAATGAGGGCGGACCGAATTCCCGGGGTTAACTGGGAATTTCAGACCAGACTTAAGAGGATACTGGAGGCCTCAATGCGGCAAATGGGGTCGAAGGACACCCATAGCTGCTCTGAGACTTCGGGACCTAGCAGTCTGAACAGAGGGACTGGAAGACTGATACTTCTGTTGTCTGTACGGAGGGAAAAAAAATAAAAAATACCACGCGGTTGCGATAGGGACAGGTTGACAACTGGACCTATCAGACTTTTGTGGCTAGGGACTAATTGTGACTGATGGGACTGAAAAAGACACCGCAGTTGCACAGGTACCGTGACACTGGCAGACCCTCAGGAACTGTGGCACCAACAACCAGTTGTAGCTGATGGGGCTGTCCACCAGGAACCATCGGCCACACGGGGGGAAGATGTCTGCAGTCTGTACGGAAGGGTAGTTATAATAGTGCTGCGCAGGACGCTAGGGACTAGTTGTGACTGATGGGACTGGAAAAGATACCACAGCTGCACAGGTACCGTGACACTGGCAGACCCTCAGGGACTGTGGCACCAACAACCAGTTGTAGCTGATGGGGCTGTCCACCAAGAACCGTCGGCCACACTGGGGGAAGATGTCTGCAGTTTGTAACAGAGGGACATAAATTGATACCTCAACTGAACCCTTTAAGGGTACACTTTAAGCTGCCTTCGACACCAAGAAACCAGTTGTATCCGGTAGGGCTGAAAAAGACCTGTCGGTTATAGTGGGTTCGCGGGACGAAGCTTCAACAAACTCCCTAAAGAGCAGAAGTACCCGCCGTGGTATAGCAAAGCGGGGTGGCTTTTCTAGCACCCGATTAACACTATTCAGTTTCTACAGCAGAAGTACTGGGTCTTTGCAGAACCGGGGTTCCTGTAGGAAATGGATAACTGTCACAGTGCGGGCATAATGGACCATAAGGTCTGAATGCAGCGGACCCGTCAGGGAAACGCACCGCAGAACGAAATACGAATAACGTAGTAGGTATAGATATCGAGTATAGGCCATTGTAAAACAACAATCGTCATCTAATGTGATAAGTACTGTTTTAATCCACAAGTCCTTGATCCATTAGAAAAAAATTATTAGTTTCTAGATTAGTTTATGAGGGGTCATAATGCACTCGATTAAGAAATAAAAATCAAGTTTTTCGAAAAATTAAATCGTAAATTTGAAAAAAATTATTTTTCGTCGATCATGCTGGAAACGTCACATTCTTGACGCTTACATTTCCAGGACTGCGTCATTTGCTGGACAACACGCACTAGCTGTCAGGAATAACGCTTTTTCCGGCCTAGGTCGGAAACATATTCCTGTACTTCTCTTAAAAAATAGTTCAAAATTTCATTATTTCTTCTACACTACCTGAAGGGCGAGGGGGCTTGAGCCCCCTAGCTCCCCCCTAGGCACGCCACTGGCTTTTAGTGCATTAGGTTAGGTATTTACCTACTTCTTGTATGCATTGTTATCGAACCTCCTGTAAAATATTGCTATTTTTCCTTACAAGTAGCATATTGTTCGTTTTATTTTGTAAACAAACCCATGATGAAACCATCCGTTAAAACGGTAGTTCTAAGCCTTACGCAACAGCTACTTAAATTCTAATATATGTCATCAACGTCTTTAATAAAGAAAAATCTTCTCATAAAAATCAGGCAGCAATCGTTCTCCGGCCTCCCGTTTTGATAATTGCCGAAAATTAGATGAATTATTCGTGGCTCCTCTTCCTTCTATAATAACAGCTTAAAAAACAATTTCCGTACCGATTCATTGTGAACATAGGACTTCATCGCTCGTCATTCTTTACACTTTAGAACTTGTGGCCGTGACCCCACGTAGGAATGCTTCAGACAACTTTACCTGTCTCCTCGCTGCGCTACAACTTGTGGGAGAAAGTCTCCTTCCATGAATTACCTTTATTAATAAATTGCAGCTTGTGTTAATTTTTTCTCAGGCGGTTTTGAGATTCAGCCCGTCTTGTTTTCGACATTCCTCTGTAATTTAAATCAATTAGCTGCCGGTTGACCCTAGTCCTACTCTTTAACCCAATTTAGGATTTCATTAATATGGCGCGGATTCGTATGCATCGAAAACCAACAAAATAGGCACAAAATATGCATAAAAATGCCGACTAACATACAGGGTGTCCGGAAGTAAAATTGAAATGTTTCGGGGGGTGATTCTCCAGCTCAAAATATAAAAAAGTCCTATAAATGTGTCCGGAAGTCGTTTCCTACGTATACCAAGTTTCGGTAAGATACCTCCAGTAATTCTCGAGTTATTGCAATTAATAATGTTTCGGTTTTTCACGCCTTAGTCCGCTATGGCCCAAAAGCAATCCCCGCCTTACTTTTTGGGAGACAAAGCCGTATACCAAAGCTTCAGCGCTATATCTCAATCCGTTCTCAAGTTATCGCTCGGAAAGAGTGAGGAGCGAGCGGACGAACAATATGCATTTTGCATCAAACACATGCAAAGATAGATAATAAGTTTACAATGTCTATTTTTGAATTTTGAATGATTGATGTGAAGATAAGTAATACAAAAAGTCCACAAAATTTCCAAATTTATAATAATTGAATTCCCCTCAAATGTGTAACCGGAAGGTTTGTCGATAACCTAACAGTGTTGATGTTTTCGATTTCGATACTTTTGTTACACATTATATTGAGTTATTTACACAATTATTATTATCAATAATTGGCCTTTGCTGTTAATTAAGATTAATATAATTATTGCATCGTCCCAATAAAAATTCTTTAGCTAAGAAAAATTGTGAGAAAGATTAGAATCTCAGCTTTAATCACAGTAATCGAAAGATGAGTCTGTCAAAGTGGAAAATAGACAATACTTCTTCAGACAATAGGATTATTATCAATCTCAATTTTTGTAAGTGTTTACGCACAGATTTAACACGCATCATCTATTATAGGCGCCTAAGAACCTACATCAATAAGAAATTATGAAATTTTTGAAAGATCATCTTGCTGATATCACTACGAAATTCTTTGACGAAGTTATTTATCATGAATAACGTTTTAATTTTAACCTAAAACCCTTAAGTAAACGATATAGCAACTCTAGCAACCTGCTTTCATTGTATTTCTACCCTCAAGCATATAGAGTATAGAGAACTCCTGTATCTTGATTCGTTCCTGAGTTATTCCGAAAAATCTGAAAATTGTCATTTTTAATTAAAATTAATATCTCCCTAACGATTGGTGCTTTCAAGGCCTTCTAGATTTTGAGCAATGACGATCAACTATTGATTCTGTTATGGCCGCCATGTTGAATTTTGTCACCATGACACAAAAAAATTAGTTTAAAAAAAATGTAACCATCATGGCGTCAAAATTCAATATGGCTACCATAAGAGAATCAAAAGTTGAGTGTCATTACTCAAAATTTAGAAGGGCTAGAAAATTTATATCTTACCTTTTAACCTCCCCACAACCAATATAAAAATGGGAGGTTACTGCAATCAGTCCAAAATTCGAAATTGAGATAACACCAGATCTTTACGTTTCAAGGTCTCAGGATCACGAAAAAGTGGTTTTTAAAAAATGTCTGTGTGTATGTACGTACGTACGTACGTATGTACGTATGTGAGCACGATTTCTCGGAAACTACCGAACGGATTTTAGTGAAATTTGGTATGCAGGTTAGTGTTGGCCTTCTGGTGAGCCCAGTTAATTTTGTTGCGAATCCGAAGAAGCCAAGTGCCTTTTAGGCATGTAAACTATGAAATTTGACTGATGAACACTAATTTTTCTTAACAGCGCATGAAAGGTCTTGAAATTCTGTATCTGAAAGTGTACTCACACTTAGCGCCTTTTTGGCATAAAATCGAAAAATTCGAAGTATTGAGGAAACATTAAATAACACGCTACAGCCCAAACTGCTGGATCGATTTGGCTGAAATTTGGTAGGTAGAGATACCGTCACCCGCCGAAGAGCTGATTTAATTCTGGTGGCAATCCGAGGGCGGCAAGTGCCATTTTGGTATATCAACTTTGAAATTTGAATAATGAACTCCTATTTTCTCTATCAGCACATGAAAAGTCTTCAAATTTAGTTTTCAAAATTGTACTCAACCTTAATGCCCTTTTGGCAAAAGATCGTAAAATTCAGAAAACTCACAGAAAACACATTTGGTTTGGTGGAGTAAAACTTAGGCATAGTAAATAGTAAAATTTAAGTGATATTAGTGATAGGATTGGATCATTCACCAAGTGGGGAGGTTCCAGCCGCTTCCGTAGCTGCCAATTTTTTTAGAGATGCTAATGGTAAGCAGTGAAAAAGGAACCACCCTGTAACAAAATTCTTTTATGTGTTAATAGACCGTATCTAGGAGTAACAAGACAACAGAAAAAAGGCTGAATCACACTGCCCTTGTGACCGCTACAAAATTATTCGTCCAACACTAAGAATTTCCATGCTATTCGATTTTCATTCTATTTGTATCCCAGAATTTAAGTTTACTTAATGCCTTATCCAACAAAAACATGGGTATTGCTCTCTTAAAAAGGTTTTCTCGTTTTCGAAGAAAAGGATAAACTCCAATAAATAACAAAAAAAATTAAAAGATTTGTTTGTTATTTAATTAATGGAGTTTATCCTGAGAAAGGCTGTGATAATGTCATTTTGCTAGATAAAATTAACATGAACTCAGTCAACTAGGAGGATTCTTATACAGGGTGTTAGGTGTTAGGTAATGCTATACCGTGTAATCTTAAGGGCGGCTATACCATGAGAAATCTAGTCGAAAAGTCCTTTACCATTTTGGGCTAAGAAACATTTTTCCTTCAGGGTATGATTTTCAAATATTTTCCTCAAAGTTTAGGAACTGTTGGAATATTTCATTCAATAATAGCTCTATAAAATATCTAGTAAATACCATGGCAAAATAAAATTATTTTGGTACATTATAAATTGTTACCTGTGGTTGTCATTGTCGCATTTTTCGGCGACACGTTAAAGGAAATCGTAATTCCTACCATTTTCTGCATTATTTTAATACCAAAGCCAATCACGATTTGACTTGAAATAACGAAAACAACGCGCAATTGGACCATCCTGAGCTGAAAAGGAGGATTTTAATTTCAACTTGGTCAAAAACTTATTTTCTAAGCGTTTTTGAGACATTCTGAGCTGAAAAGAACGATTTTAGCCGCAATTTCGTCAAAAACTCGTTTTTGAAAAATTTTTACTTGAAAATCACGATTTGACTTGAAATAGCGAAAAGAACGCGCAATTGGCAGCTCCTAAGCTGAAAAAGAGGATTTTAATTTCAACATGGAAGCGTTTGGTAAAGGGCTTTTCTCATGGTATGGTACGGTAGCACCTTGTATAAGTATAGGTACTCTATTTTTAGTTAACTTGGTGTATAACAAAATTGACTGTTCGGTACTGTTAGAGAAACTTAACTTTTTAGTTCCCAGGCTAGAATCGCGCGAAGTTATTCAAACGGGTGTCCTAAAAAAACCGAACAATTTTTTTTTGAATAACTCAGTCATTTTTTAACCGGTTTGAATAAACGTGGCCTTAAATTAAAGCTAAAGAATCAGGCTATCGATTTGTGCAAGAAACCACGACAGACGGCGCTGCCGTGTGATGCGATGCTTGTTTTAGTTCAGTTAACAAGCAATTGCTATGAGACAAAAATAACCTATAAGCATGTTCACTTTTCTTTAAAAACCTTCTTTCAGAAATTAATTAATCATGTGTTTTCGCGCATTTTTACGCCTAGTGACCTTAACTAAAGTAACAGTGATGCATATTCAGCTTAATTCAATGAAGATTACAGGCGGATGTCTGAGAATTCGAAGGTTATTAGTTATTACTGAGAATTAAGCTCTTTGTGCTTCATTGTTAATTTAGTGAAAACACTATTTTTTTAATAATCACAGAAAATTAATGCGCAAACCAAATTAACTTCTGAAAAAAGGTTCTTAAAGAAAAATTAACGTACTTCAAGGTTATGTGAGCCGCATAACGATTGGTTGTTAACTGACCAACCCCCAAGCACCTAAAATAAACCTATAAAACAATGGTCACTACGGTAGCACCATCTGTCGTAGTTTCCTACACAGTTCGAAAGCCTGATTCCTTAGCTTCAATCTAAGGCCAGGTTCATTCTCATCGGATAAGAAATGCATGAGTTATTCCCAAATATATTTCGTTCGGTTTTTTTTGGACACCCGTTATTTTGCTGTTCGTACAGCAAATGCAAGATGTTCGTTATCAATAATTTCAGTGCTATTGAATTTGATATTAACTACAATGTCCCTGAAATACTATATCGCAATCTGTGATTCGTTAATTTGATCCTTAATTATTGTTCCGTTGGGTTGGGCTTAGTATTACTTACAATTTTACAATGTCTCCTATTTTACGCTTACTTGTATCTATTTTATAACCGTTAGGGACATCTGTTTATAATTTCCTGTAACTGGGAGTATTATTATTATTATATAACATTGTGCTTGCACTAAATCAGCGAATTTTTTAAATCAGTGAAAACAATTGTTGAAATGTGAGGCAATTAAAACAGCGCTTCGTTGCTGAACTGTTGCAAAAAGTGTCAATAGGAGGTCCAGGGTACATTTGCATTAGATGACCGCTACATTGAGAACTGATGGTCATTGTACAGCGCGGTTTCTCTAACCGGAGGTTCTGGTTTGGCTGCACAAGCACAAAAAGCTGTACACATTTCTCTGCAAACTCTTATAAATCGTCTTAGGGAATATGGAAGCGCCTGCAAAACTTTCAAATTTCAGTGTTTCACTAGGAAACATCAAATGGCTCTATGTATTACTTTACTTGTCAACATGGAAATTGGGATATATCCAAGATTGGAGCATTTTTCTGATTTTGAAGTTAAAATTCAGCAGTTACTGGTATCGATCGAAAATTTCAGAAAAATCGAATCACCAAAAACATGAAATCTTTACGTTTTAGGGTCCTGGGAACCTAAAAAAGCGGTTTTTGAAAAAAGTGTCTGTCTTTAAACACGCTACAGCCCAAACTACTGGACTGATCTGGTCGAAGTTTGGTATGTGCACATTGCATGATTCAAGTAAGAACTGATTAGGCACATGAACTTCAAAATTTTAAATGCAAACCCCCATTTTACAAATCACCATAGGAAAGCTCTTCGAGTTCTGCTTCCAAAAATGTATTAACACTTAGTGCCCTTTGGCAAAAAAATATCAGATTTATACCAAAACGATCCACGCTTAATAACTTTTGAACGGACTAAGATACCGACTTGAGGTTTTCGACAGGTTCCTTGGCATTGAAGTGGGCATGTTTCATCGTAATTTTGACTTAGTTCAGATTGCGCAGTTTGTTTCCACCCCTATCAAGGTTAAAATCTTAAATGGCAGCATACCTCGAGTCATACATCAAACGAAAGGTCTTAAAAAATTCTATTCACTGTTTGAGAATTTAGCGAACTGTTTTCATGTTAGAGACAAAAATGTAATGTATTCGAATTCACTGTAAATTATAGAAATCCGTAGAAAGTGACTGATTAGAAATCTAACGGGTTTAATCGTCATAGATTTGTTTGGTTAGCTCTTTATTGGCCTCTCGTTGGGACAGCTACAATTAAAGCTCCAAAAGAGCTAATTGCCACTTTAGACTTGCAATTAACCCTTAATTGACACCTTGCAATTAGCTTAATTGCCACTTTAGACTTGCAATTAGCTTAATTGCCACTTTAAACTTGCAATTAAACGTTAATTGACACCCAAAACTTACAATTAGCTTAATTGACACTTTAAACTTGCAATTAAGCCTTAATTGGCGCTTTAAATTTGCAATTAGCTTAATTGACACTTTAAATTTGCAATGAAGCCTTAGTTTAAAGTGGCAATTGTAGCTTAATTGCAAGTTTAAAGTGGGTATTAAGCTAAAGTGTCAATTAAAATAACTTTTTTACTGCCTTTATGGCTTGTAATGGGCCCTGCCGTCCGTATATTCTTATGTTATGTACAATAAATATAAATAAACACATCATTAACTCATATAACTGAATTCTTTCTCTTCCTTCTACTTCCTTCATTCATTTTATTCCCCCTCCTCTTTCATTCAATATACACTTTCTCTCTTGTTCCTCCTCTCATTCCCTCGCACTCTCTTAGCAGATGCTTTATTGTCTCTCTCGCTTCCCCACACACCCTGCATCTCCTCTCTTCCTCCTTCAACCAGAACTTATTTTCTCTGTTATATCTTCCCTTGCGTATCCGTTTTTCTCGTAATATCTTTGTCACTCCTTCCCTCTTTCTTTCTCTCTCATTTTCTCTTTCCAGCATTCTCTCCATGCGCTCTCCATGTGTTCCTCTCATTAAAAACATAACCTAGATACTTCAATTTCCTTTCTTGCTCTATTCTCATTTCCTTCCGCTTTCACTCTCTTTCTTTTGCCTTTCCTCTCCCGTTCTTAAATACCATCATCTTAGTTTTTTCCACATTAACTCCCACCCCTTTTCTCTTCATATATCTCTCTGCATTCCTCTCTCCTGATTCGCTACCATCATCAAATCATCCGCATACGCCAAACACCACACTTTCTCTTTGCCCATCCCCCCTTTCTTGTCCAAAAACATTCACTCTCTTGTCCATTTATTCTGACTACATTCTTTGTTTCCTTATATTTTTCTTCTATCCTAAAGGTGACTGAATGAAGAGGATAAACTGCTCGACACTGCAAATGTGAAGAGGCTTACATAATTATTCATGTTTCTTTGCTCTTCTCTAATTATGCTTTCTCGCTTTGTGTATTTCTTTGCCCTTCTTACTTTTGGATTTAGACCACATAGTTTGGTTGAGGTATGTGTTTACTTGCGTATGTAGTAGCTAGAGACGGCTGCTTGGGTTTTCGATTGAGCTCACAGACAATGAAAACCAAAATCCCTGTTTTATTGCGTCTATATTTTACGTCATTTTATAATCTTTGTGTCTTATCCTCTACACGTTTTTTTGTAAACATCAGTTACAAAATTTAGAAGCTTTCGATATTTTCATCAACACCTAGGTACTTAATAACTTCTATCTGACCACTTTACCATACAAAACGCGCAACCATCAGACTTTCTTCTTCTTGGCTTTTTATTTCATCATATCTGAGAAAATTTGAATAGATATTCTTCTTACAGTCTTCACCTTTGCACCTCCATTGTACTGCTTAATAGTTCGGCATGTAAAAATGTTAAAAGCGGTACTTGTAAATTGATAACTGACGCAAGAGTTTTTATCTGAAAAAGCTGTTGCCACCGCCGTAATAATAATAGTAATAATACTAATGAATAATTAAGTAGATATTAAACCACCGTTAGAAATGTGCATAATAACCACCTTGCATTTTTACACCTAGATACATTTTCCAGTAAAATTTAATCATGTCCTTATCACCACTAACTCAGCAATTTTATTGTACGGATGTTTCTAGATCGCGTTACTTTCAATATAAGAAAATTATCACTACACACGCCAAAGGTAATTGCATAATTACTGTTGCGGGATGTTACATCATAACGAGCGAATCGAGTTCAAAGGGAACTTCAGATCAATTTTTCTCCACGGTTGCAGCAACCGTAAATAAATGGCAGAATGCGTATGTACGAGTACTTTCAACATTACTTATCCTTGGATGAAATATGCCCGCTGCTATTTCCATAATGTAATTTACATTCGAGAAATTGTCGGTGTATAAAGTTCAAGTTACATTACAATATTTAACGTCAGACTGACCGATCATTGATTATATTGGATTGTATTTGGGAAACGCATTTGGGGAAATTCTTGGAGACTGCCACGCCTTAGCAAATAAATTGTAATGCTTAACAAATATCGTAGTGTTAACATTCTGGCGGTGAAGGATTCTTGGAAGGTTCTAGACGTGAAATTATGGATTATTCTTATCTACCTATCTCTTTGCTTTAACATAATCCTCCCCTAATTACACAACTCTATCTTTAATTGAGCCAGATCGGTCTAGGCCACACCTGTCCAATCAAATGACTCACAAAATCTTGAGATTTCTTCTTTTATTCTTTGCATTTTGCATAATCGCCGTTGATTTTCGATATCCAAGGTCAGATTCTTATTTGTTAATTTTATCTCTACTATTTATATTAAATTGAATTGTTAAAAAATTAGGATTTGCGACGTCTCAAACGATACGGTAATGAAGTTTTTATCGTTCATTTTTTTCCGGTATTAGTTTTACATTAGAATTAATCTTTTTATTTTTTCATCTGTTTCGAATAAGCCCAAAGATCAGTTTTATCGGGGACAATAAGTAAATATGGATTTAGTTTATCTCGTAAATGGAAAGTAGGGCAGGAAAGGCTGTCGAGAGCAGTCTTTTACGGGGTAATTATGAAAGGAGATTTGTCATTAAAACCGTTTTGCGTAATATCGAGAAAAAAGTTGTTGCAGGAAGCTCTGATTTATGGTGGAAAAGCTTATAGGGCTTTAAGAGATTTGTTGTCTAGATGCAATAAATTAAAAATTAAGGTCGGCGATCAAATCAATCGTTCAAGGATCAAATGAGCAACAGAATGCTGAAGTTAACGGAAAATTTACTAAACAAATCGAAATATTAAAATCAACAATATTATCTAAAGCAGCGAGTTTACTTAAAGAAAAAGATATTTGACTGGTAGGTAATAACTTTAGAGTATTACATAAGCAATTATTCGAATGAACAATTCTTCGAATTAACAATTATTCGAAAAACACTTATTCGAATGAACAATTTTTCGAATTAACAATTATTCAAATGAACAATTCTTCGAAACTAGTTAATATTTCTCAATTTCCTTTATTTTCAACTTCCATTCAGGTCTATGTCAGGATTGTCAGGTGAAGTTTTTTTGGCTATTCGTTTTATCAATTGTAAATTTAAACCGATTTAAATACCTGAATCTTTCGAGCCACCATTCAAAAACTTCGGACCGGTTTCGGGTTACTTGACCCTCATCAGCGAAGTGCATTTGAATGGTGGCTCGAGAGATTCAGCTCCAAAGACTTTATTACAAGTCGGCGATGTTTTGAGAAGTGATAGAGAGTTTTAACGCCCTCTACCGGAAGAATGGTCAAATGAGCACAAGAGAAGCGAGGGCACTTTGCAGCGACCGACTCACTTTCAAGCCCGGGACCTTCAAATTGCCAGCTACGGCAAAGGAATTGTATTTAAACCGATTTAAATACCTGAATCTTTCGAGCCACCATTCAAAAACTTCGGACCGGTTTCGGGTTACTTGACCCTCATCAGCGAAGTGCATTTGAATGGTGGCTCGAGAGATTCAGCTCCAAAGACTTTATTACAAGTCGGCGATGTTTTGAGAAGTGATAGAGAGTTTTAACGCCCTCTACCGGAAGAATGGTCAAATGAGCACAAGAGAAGCGAGGGCACTTTGCAGCGACCGACTCACTTTCAAGCCCGGGACCTTCAAATTGCCTTCAAATGCACTTCGCTGATGAGGGTCAAGTAACCCGAAACCGGTCCGAAGTTTTTGAATGGTGGCTCGAAAGATTCAGGTATTTAAATCGGTTTAAATACAATTCCTTTGCCGTAGCTGGCAATTTGAAGGTCCCGGGCTTGAAAGTGAGTCGGTCGCTGCAAAGTGCCCTCGCTTCTCTTGTGCTCATTTGACCATTCTTCCGGTAGAGGGCGTTAAAACTCTCTATCACTTCTCAATTGTAAATTTGTTAATTGTTAATTGTTTGACGAATCACGATTTAAAAAGCAGCCATTTTCGGGCGACTATCGAAATTTTTAAAAATTTACTTTTGAAGTGAAATACTTATTAAAATCAAAACCAAAACGATGAATCTCAATCAAATTTGATTATTTTTCGAATTATACAAATAATAAGGAAATTAGTAACATATCGTAATGGCACATTGTGTATTACCTCGTTTGACAAAAAAGTCACGATTGCAAGTATATTTTAGTTCTTACAGCAAAATTCCTTTTGACAAGTAGAACGTACATCTTGGAGATGCAGTAAAAGTCGTCTGAACCCTAAAATAACGATAAAATACTTGACATAATTCATAAAGCAATTGCATATTTTACAGTAGCTATTATTAATACGTCAGCTAAGAAATAACAATAGGTAGAAGAATTGAAGACAGCCGACGTCCCATAAATCCAAAGTAGGTATAAAATAGATAATACAAATGTTCGGTTAAATCATTTTGTAAGATTGCAAGGAATAAACTGAATAACAAAAATTACTAATAATGCCGGATGTAATTAAACACACCGCTATCAGATCAGAAGTTTTTAAAATCGTGTTAATAAATCAAAATCGGAAATGATTAATAATTTTCCCAGAGGACTAATTATTTCGGAAAAAACTCGAACAGATCAATAATTAATTGCAAATATTTTGATAATGCGCAACTGATGAGGGTGTAATCAGAAATATTTTTCCACTTTCAGTTTAACTGACATTTTTTTCCTCAACTCTGTGAAAAATTAAAACTTTTGAAAAACAAAAAACCCTTCTATTCAAATTCAGCTGCGCAATTACTTTTAATTCTTTCTATTACTCAACACTTTAAAACACGTAAAAATCTGATCTTTCTGAATTTTTTTGTATTTTTTGCCAAAAGAGTATTAACTGTGAATATTGTTGTTGAATGTAGAATTCTAAGATCTTTCCTTCCTAAAGTAGATACTTAAAAGGCACTAAGTGTGAGCACATTTCTGGAAACTTAGTCAAAGAAATTGTGTTTATCTATCAAATACAAATTTGAAAGTAGCCAAAAAGGCACTTGCCGTTTTCGGATTGCCAAGAAAATTTACTGGGCTCATCTGCAGACTAACCACTAACCTCCATACCAAATTTCATGAAAATCCGATCGGTAGTTTTCGAGGAATCTCGCTCAACTACGTACGCACACAAATATTTTTTAAAGACCACTTCTGCTACAGTTCATTTCAAGGGTTTAGTCCGGTCAGTCCGGTTCAGGTACAACGCTCTAGGTTAGCTCCGTCTTTTTCTACACAACGTCTGGCAATTCACCCACGTTGTAACGTACAGTCCTAAGAGTGTCTACTATCGCGTCTCTGTTTAACACATATAAATGGAAGAGACGGATATATCACCCGTTAAAGTATTCTCTAGGACTCGATCGGGGCGCGAAACTATTCCACCACTCATAAACTCATTGATCATATAATATTATATTATAATATAATTTATACTAATATAAATAAATAAAATATAATATAGGTATAATATATATTTACGATAATTAGGCAGAAAATAAATATAACTATATACTGTAACGAAAACTGTTTATTGTTGTGGTTAGGTAGTAGATTGTTGAGAATTCTGACAAGACAAGAGGACTTGTCACTGCTTGAATAAAAAAATCTAATTAAAACTCACGCGCTCGGTGATTTTTGCGACAATTGGTGTCAGAAGTGGGATTTTTGGAAGATTCTTTCTCGAGCAGTGAACTGTGTTTGTGACTCGACGCATGCCACAAACGAGAAGAATGTCGGCAGAAGAGCAGAGTAAGGAGTTCCTTGCCATGCTTAAGGAGATTAAACAGCAAATAGAACAAAAGATGAATGAAAATTCCGAGAAGATGGAGGAGATTAAGCAGCAAAACGAACAGATGGAACAGAAGATAGACGCGAATTCTGCAGATATGAAGGAACAAATGAGAAAGGACTCCGTGGAATTAAAACTTGCACTAAAACAACAGAAAGAAGAATTTGGATTGTCTTTGAAACAGTACCAAGACAAAATTCACACGGTGGAGGGCAAGATAGAGGAAACTGTCAATGAGGTATCAAGAATTAAAGAGGATTTCAACATAAAAGTACAAAAATTGGAAGAAACCGCATGTGAAATTTCAAGACTAAAGGAAGACTTCAATAAAAAGATTGAGGAGACGGTCGTAGAACAGCTGAAAACAATGAAATTTGCTGACGGAACCTCAGCATCTTTTCCATCTGTAAATGAAAGTTTAAGTCACCCTACGAGAGTGAAATTAAAGCCAAGTCCTTTCGCTGGAAAGTCATCCTGGGAAGAATATTTCACGCAGTTTGAAATAATTGCTAACATCAACCAATGGAATAAAACTGAAAAAGCAAGTATGTTAGCAGGTATGCTAAGAGATTCGGCTTTAAGTGCACTTCTCAATCTACCGGAGCAAGAGCGACTTGACTATGAGAAATTAACGGCCGCGTTAAAATTGAGGTTTGGAGACTCACACCTTGCTGAGTTATTGTATGGCCAGCTATATGGAAAGAAGCAGTCTCTGAAAGAAGATTTGACAACTTTTGCTTACGACATTCAAAGCCTTACTAGGAGAACCTTTGGCAAAAGCTCATTAGAGATTCAGGAGATAGTTGCTGCAAAACAGTTCATCGAAGGAATTGCCGATACAGAAGTGCAAACAATTGTCCGACTGGCCAGCCCTAAAACGGTACAGGAGGCTCTTGTTAAGGCACTACAAGCGGATACAGCAACAAAAGCAGCGAGGTCGTCCACTCTTCGGAAACTGAGATGTGTCGATGTGGTCGAAGAAGAGCCGGAGGTTAAAGCCGCTAAATTTTATCAACCGAAGAGAAGTCCGATAGGGGAACCCGGGAACGACATCAAGACAGAGTTTTCGCCGATAACTTGCTGGAGATGCGGCCTAGAGGGGCATGTACAATTGGGATGTCGAGCAACTACCATACCCAAAAAAAAGGCTGTGGGGCAGGGTCCGGCACAACAAAATGTGTCGGAAAACTAGAATTAGCCAGTCTTATGGGGCGGAGGCTGGCAGGCCATAAAGATCAAAGCCTCACCGTCATAGAGCTGAACATCAACAAGATATATGAAAGTCCTGCAGTTGATGGTTTTATCGAAAAAGTTCCTTGTCGTATGCTGGTGGACACTGGAGCAAATGTAACAATTGTCCATCCAAATGTATTAAACAAGATTCATCGAGAGACAACAAAAGAATTCATAACACCACAAAAGATTCTATTAAGAACTGCGAATGGTGATAAGATCCCAGTATTTGGAGTGGAAGAATTGGAATTTCGAATCGGCGATTTCCAGAAGAAACATCGAGTTTTCATAGCTGCCATAGTGGATGATTGTATTCTTGGTGCAGAATTTCTTCGAGATTATGGTTGCATCGTGAATCTCCGAGGAAATACCCTTCAAATAGGTGATCAAGAAATGGCTATGCATTGCAAGCAGGTTCAACTGGAGAGTCATGAAGTTTTGGCGCCATGGAATTTCACCGTCCCGGCCGCATCAGAACTTATTTTGCAAGTAAACTTGAAGATGTTGTCAGAAAACGCGCCCTATATCTTTGAACCAGACAAGACACTGAGTTGGAACAAACCTATTGTTGTAGCCAGAGTCTTAACTCAGGGTTCTAAAACCCCAATGCGAATCCTGAATGTATCCAAGAAACCTGTAAAAATCAAGAAGGGGACGCCATTGGGAATTCTTGAACCAGCTGCAGTTGTAAGAAGTATCGAGTCTTCTACGATGAATGAAGACCAGGAGAATCCTCCTCAAACTAAATTGCCAGAATTTCTGGAAGACTTTGTATGCACGAAGCTCCGTAAATCTAACCAACGAGGAAAGAAAATGTGTCGAAGCGCTGTTGGAAAGATACCAAGATGTTTTTGCTAAGAATTCTGGGGACCTTGGAAGAACACATTTGACGAGACACAAGATCGATGTTGGAAATGCCCAGCCGATAAAACAACCTCCACGACGAGTCCCTTTTTCACGGATTGACGAAGTACACGAAATGGTCAAAGACATGCATAAGAGAGGGGTCATCGAGCCATCTATTAGTCCATGGGCTTCGCCAATTGTTCTTGTGAAGAAGAAGGATGGTTCAACGCGGTTCTGCGTGGATTACCGGAAGCTCAATGAGCTGACTAAGAAAGACTCTTATCCGTTACCCAGAATCAACGACACTCTAGACGCGGTAGGTGGATCAACTTGGTTTTCGACCTTGGATTTGCAAAGTGGGTATTGGCAATTGGAAATGGATGAAAATGACAAAGAGAAGACGGCCTTCACTTCCTGTGCAGGGCTTTGGCAGTTCACTGTCATGCCATTTGGATTGTGCAATGCGCCGAGTACCTTCGAACGGTTAATGGAAAGAGTTCTTCATGGTTTGTCATGGAAGATAGCTTTGGTTTACTTGGATGACGTAATAGTACATGGTAAAACATTTGAAGAAGAATTAGACCGACTACGTCAAGTTTTCCTACGTCTTCGTGAAGCTAATTTGAAGCTAAATCCGAAGAAGTGCGATCTTTTTCAAAGAAGAGTGAAATACCTGGGTCACATAATCTCTGAAAACGGCATAGAAACTGATTCTGAAAAGACAAAAGCTGTGAGGAACTGGCCGATTCCTACAAACGTTCGCGAATTGAGAAGTTTTCTGGGACTGTGCAGTTATTACAGAAGATTTGTAAGGAATTTCTCAGCTGTTGCCAAACCTCTTTTCAAGTTAACCGAGAATCAAAGGAGTTACCAATGGACCGAGGAATGTCAAAATAGCTTCACAACTCTCAAGAAAGCTTTGACATCTTCACCGATCTTAGCTTATCCAGAGGAATGTGGTACATTTTACCTAGACACGGATGCCAGTAATTACGGAATTGGAGCTGTTTTATCGCAAGAACAACGTGGTGAAGAAAAAGTAATTGAGTACTTCAGTAAGACTTTGGATAGACCTCAACGAAATTATTGTGTTACGAGGAAAGAACTTTATGCAGTGGTGAAGGCTGTTCAACACTTTCACACGTATTTATATGGGCGCAAATTCGTGATAAGAACTGATCATGCTGCGCTGAAGTGGTTAGTGAATTTTAAGAATCCAGAAGGTCAAGTAGCACGATGGATCGAATTATTACAAGTCTACGATTTCAAAATAGGGCATCGACCTGGTAAGAGCCATACAAACGCTGATGGTTTGTCAAGAAGGCCCTGCTCTAAAGACTGCCAAAACTGCTGCAAACAAGAGGACAGAGAAATGCAAGTTTGTTTAACTAGGATCGAAGAATTTGAAGAACACGACTGCACTTTCTCTTCTGAAGAAAACAAAAGAGCACTAGCCGAAGATCCAGTCTTGAAATTTGTCACAGGTTGGTTAAAGGATGGCCATAAACCAGAATTTCAAACTGTCTCCAACATGAACCCATTAGTGAAAGCTTACTTGGCTCAATGGGATTCCTTGAGGTTAAGAAACGAAGTCTTGTATCGAATTTGGGAAGATCATGAAGGCAAACAGGCCAAAGAAAAATTGGTTGTGCCTCAGAAGCTCCGACACGGAATCCTGAGGCAATTACACGATGGAAATAGCGGAGGTCATTTCGGCCTAAAGAAGACTCTGGATAAGATTCGAGAAAGATTCTACTGGATTGGATGTCGTGACGATGTTGAAGCTTACTGCAAGACCTGTGATACATGTAATTCGAGAAAAGGACCACATACAAGGCAGAGAGGGAAGATGCAGCAATTTAATGTCGGTGCGCCGTTTGAGAGAATAGCTGTGGACATCTTGGGTCCTTTGCCTGTTACCGAAAGGGGAAACAAATATTTGGTAGTGGTAATGGACTACTTCACCAAATGGCCCGAAGTTTTTCCGGTTCCAAATCAAGAAGCGGAAACCGTGGCGGAAGCGTTGGTTGGGAATGTGATCTCGAGATATGGAGTGCCCATGGAGCTTCATTCTGATCAAGGTCGGAATTTTGAGTCAGAGTTGTTTGCTGCGCTCATGAAGTTGTTGGGAATTAACAAAACGAGGACAACAGCACTCCATCCACAATCAGATGGAATGGTAGAACGATTCAACAAGACTATATTGGACTATTTGGCAAAATTCTTGGAACAGAATCAGGGTGACTGGGACAAAAAGATTAACCTCTGTATGCTGGCGTACCGATCGGCAGTCAACGAAACAACCCAGTTCACGCCGGCGAAAATGATGATGGGTCGTGAACTTCGGCTACCCGTCGATTTGATTGTGGGAGAATGTCCTGGCAGAAATGAACTTCATTTGCCCGAATGGGTCGGCAATCTGCAAGAAAGTTTATGGAGTGTTCATGAGTCAGCGAGAGACCACATTAAGTCTTCGAGCGACCGAATGAAGGCCAGATATGATTTCCGAGCTAATGGTCCTAAGTTTAAGGAAGGCGACTTGGTGTGGTTTTACAATCCTAAGCGCCGAAAGGGAAAATGCCCAAAGCTACAAAGAGATTGGGAAGGCCCCTTGGAAGTTGTGAAATGTCTCAACGATGTAGTTTTTCGTATACGGATGGGAAGAAATGGCAAACTTCGGGTGGTACACGTGAACCGTTTATTCCCGTACAACGGTAGGGATGAAAATTTATTCTCCGAGGACGTCGAAAATTAAGGAGAGGGAAGTGTAACGAAAATTGTTTATTGTTGTGGTTAGGTAGTAGATTGTTGAGAATTCTGACAAGACAAGAGGACTTGTCACTGCTTGAATAAAAAAATCTAATTAAAACTCACGCGCTCGGTGATTTTTGCGACAATACTATTCATCTCTATCATAATAGTCTTCATCTTCGCTCATCTCGGAGTCACTTTCAGTATTTATTGAAATAATCATTGGTCTCACGTTACTTTGATCCATCACTTTTTCACTTTCGTGGGGGTTAGAACATTTTCCTTGTTTTCTTCACTATTTCGGTGCACAACTCTGGACACAGTTCTTGTGCTAATTTGCAGAGCACTAGCCACCCTTTCTTGAACTTTATCTACTGATAAAAGCGGCCCGCCATTCTCCTTTTCCTTCGTGAAATAATTGACCAAATTGCGAATTAAATCGTCGACTTCCAAAGATCTGCGAGGCATTTTGACACAACACGTTGAACGATTTTTCAGAAACTGAACAACACATTTTGAATTCTAATATGTATTTATACCCTTGCACCCCTAATTACAAAGTAGGATAATTCAATATACCTGGAAAAGCTCATTTATAAACCACAAGTCATTATTGGGGCAATTCGAGGAAATATGAAGAAATTGCAAATAGTTTGCAGAGGATTTATAATTTTCTAATTATATTCCCGTAGAGAAATAATTCGTTTGCGCAATTCTGAGAAATCAATGGTTCGAAAGTGCAAATAGTCTGAAGCGAGTAAATAGTAAATAAACAATAAAATAATTCTAATTATATTTCCGTAGAAACACAATTCTTTTTAAAAGTAGGTACTTTGTGTTGACTGTGGTGGAATAACCAGGTTTCACTGTTACTTACGACGGTCAGGTCGAGGATGAGCGGAACTCATTTGCATTTTACGATCTAACGGACTAAACCCTTGAAATGAACTATACTCTATCCGTCGCATAACTTGAGAGCGAAAGCAGATATGGAGCTGAAACTTTGTACAAAAGCCGAAAAATTAGTAATTGCAATAACTCGAGAACCAGCGGAGGTATCTGACTGATATACACGTTCAACTTTCAAGTCTGTTGAAAGTGAGGGGGTGCCATTTCGGGGGATGAAATTTTGCGGTTGAAAACAAAAATATGATAATTTCGCAACGTAGAAGTTTAAAAGTCGGCAGACACACTTATTTAGACGATATATTATGGGAGATGTTTTTTTTATTTGGCAGATGGGGTGGAAATTAGGGGTTGCAATACTTAATAGCTTTCCATCAATGATTCAAAAAAGGTACTAATCATCATTAGCTACAATCCTTAAAATGCAGAAACACTATGTTACGAAAATTTAAAAACTATTCTAACACATGAGGGTAGATTTTGGTGTGGCCATTTAGGTACACTGACGCTGTAGAGGGGTGATGGACAAATTTTCACTACGATCCAACAAGGAAGCGGTTGAAACTGAAAACTTCTTCCAAGTAAATTATGGGGTATACCTTTTATGCAATCTCAGTCTAAAATCAGCCGCTGGGCTACAGCAACTCCTAATATTTTTTCTTAAATATTGCTAATTTACTTATGATAGCCTTAGATGTACAACAAATTATAGAACACCACAGATGCAAAATCATAAAAAGGTTGATAAATTAGCCGTTGAAAATATAAACTTCTGAACAGTGCTAACTTTTTTCAAGGCATTGAACTAAAGTGATGAAATCGAAAGCGCCACTAAAATGAACGTCAAAAATTTCACCAACCCCTTTCAACCCTCAAACCCCAAAACGCAATAAATTGGCATGGCGGAAATTTAACTCTTAAACCGCCTACAACTTGGAGAGTAAGTTACCTTAATAAATTTCACCCCTTTCAACCCTCAACAAGAAATTGCCTTGGAGGAAATTTAACAGATTTTTTTATTTTGTCAGTAATTTTAAGGTTTATTTTAGAAAGTTGTTTTCAGACCCATCAATATTTTTTTAATTAACAACTTTTGTAACAAACTTAATGATCATTGCTCTTTAAGTGTTTCGGATAGGTATGCAAATTATCTTCTCGGTCCTATTATCCAAGATGTACAGCTTAGAAATATGAAAATACCCACCCGAGCTGAATATGTTCTGCACGGTCTTTGTTGTAGCTTGGTGCATCCGCCCAGTTAAATTTTTAGCAACGGGTGAGGATTTTCATATTTCTAAGCTGTACGTTTTATTGAAGAAGTAAAAGCGGAGTAAGTAAGTTAACTTTTTAGTCGGAAGTACCGAGTGATAGCACCATACAAGAAACATTTTCTGTAGGTAAAAAAAATGGTAAAATTTTGTAGAATATAGGGTATAAGATTTCAATTATTGCCCTACACATGCTTCCCTTAATAATTTCTGTAGCCTCTTTGTACTGAGTTTATTAAGGAGTTGCTAACAGTTGGAACAATCACGAAGGCTATAATATTGATTTATTAGTAATCCAAGTACCTTCCCGTGCGGGTGGGTGCCCATCGGGCGCGTCCCCGGGTGGTGGATAGGGGAATGGCCAGTCCGCTGGTTAGTTACGGCCATACGTGCAGACCTGGGGCTTAAAACCCTCACGTGTCTGTACCAAAGCCGCTACCGCGAACCAACCCCTCTGAGACACCGGGCGCCCTCTCAGAGTAATAGCCTTACCCTCATGCGCCGGGCTCCATGAGGGCGGACCGAACTCCCGGGGTTAACTGGGAATTTCAGACCAGATTTAGGAGGGTACCGGAGGCCTCAATGCAGCAAATGGGGTCGGAATAAGACACCCATAGCTGCTCTGAGACTTAGGGACCTAGCAGCCTGAACAGAGGGACTGGAAGACTGATACTTCTGTTGTATGTACGGAGGGACAAAAAAAAAAAAGAAAATTACCTCACGGTTGCGATAGGGATAACTGGACCTATCAGATTTTTGTGACTAGGGACTAATTGTGACTTATGGGACTGAAAAAGACACCGCAGTTGCACAGGTACCGTGACACTGGCAGACCCTCAGAGAATGAGGGCGGACCGAATTCCCGGGGTTAACTGGGAATTTCAGACCAGATTTAAGAGGATACTGGAGGCCTCAATGCGGCAAATGGGGTCGAAGGACACCCATAGCTGCTCTGAGACTTCGGGACCTAGCAGTCTGAACAGAGGGACTGGAAGACTGATACTTCTGTTGTCTGTACGGAGGGAAAAAAAATAAAAAATACCAAGCGGTTGCGATAGGGACAGGTTGACAACTGGACCTATCAGACTTTTGTGGCTAGGGACTAATTGTGACTGATGGGACTGAAAAAGACACCGCAGTTGCACAGGTACCGTGACACTGGCAGACCCTCAGGGACTGTGGCACCAACAACCAGTTGTGGCTGATGGGGCTGTCCACCAGGAACCATCGGCCACACGGGGGGAAGATGTCTGCAGTCTGTACGGAAGGGTAGTTATAATAGTGCTGCGCAGGACGCTAGGGACTAGTTGTGACTGATGGGACTGAAAAAGATACCACAGCTGCACAGGTACCGTGACACTGGCAGACCCTCAGGGACTGTGGCACCAACAACCAGTTGTGGCTGATGGGGCTGTCCACCAAGAACCGTCGGCCACACTGGGGGAAGATGTCTGCAGTTTGTAACATAGAGGGACATAAATTGATACCTCAACTGAACCCTTTAAGGGTACATTTTAAGCTGCCTTCGACACCAAGAAACCAGTTGTATCCGGCAGGGCTGAAAAAGACCTGCCGGTTATAGTGGGTTCGCGGGACGAAGCTTCAACAAACTCCCTAAAGAGCAGAAGTACCCGCCGTGGTATAGCAAAGCGGGGTGGCTTTTCTAGCACCCGATTAACACTATTCAGTTTCTACAGCAGAAGTACTGGGTCTTTGCAGAACCGGGGTTCCTGTAGGAAATGGATAACTGTCACAGTGCGGGCATAATGGACCATAAGGTCTGAATGCAGCGGAGCCGTCAGGGAAACGCACCGCAGAACGAAATACGAATACGAATCCAAGTACCTTCAACAGAATGGAAAAAATGGAAAAAATTGGAAAAAGTTTGCAAAAAAGATGAAGTTAGCGAAATTGCGGTACTTAGCCATTCTAATAAAAAATATACTATTTCTCTAACCTATCATGTTTCATATTAAGTTAATCTCTAATAGCAACAACATCAGCATTATAATAGACAACAATAGAGCTGAATCCAAGATTATTAAACGCCGGTTATCTAAAAGGAAGTAACCGCAACAAATTTGCATTATTAAGATTATTGCAGGCTGAACAGGATTCCCCAATTACTTCATTAATTCTTCGAAAATCAGAAAATTGCTATTTTAAGAAAAAAATTCATACTTTTCCTGCGATTGATGCCATTTTAATGAAAGTTGAAACTTTTATTGTCTTTTGTTGACAGATATCTTTTAGTTAACTAGAAACCAATGATAAGGTTGAAGACAATACTTGCCCGGCGCCTCCACCATTTTTCTTCCGAACGGAACGACACATGACGAGCAGCCTTAGAATCATTTCGTATTATTCATATCATTTTATGGATGACTAGCCGCAAAAAGGAAATGTAGTCACTATAAAAAAATATTTTTTCAAAGCCGCGGCAGTAAATCTGCAATTTTTTTGCCTTGTTAAACAAATAATTCTTTATGGAGGTTTTGCCATTAATTATTAATATCGGCTTGTAAATGAAATAATTAATTGTCCAGTCAATTGTTATTTCCTTCGTTCCCGTATTTTGAAGTATGAAAAACATGGACAATTTTCCAAACAAAAATATCGAACGATTAAAAGTCAGTTATTTTCCTTTTTCTACGACGCTTCGATTACATTTGCACCTTTTTTACGCTATAATAATGCAATCCCTAAATCAAACAATCACGATTACAATGATTTACAGCCATACCAGGATTCCTAATGAACCCCTTGTAAAAGGTAAATCATTGTAGTTATAGATTTATAGCTTGAAAAAGGTGCAAATGTAACCGAAACGTCGCAATACCAGGAAAATAACTGACTTGGTTTTAATCGTCCATATACCCATCCCATTACTTCTTCTTTTTGAAAAAAACAGGCGGACGTCATGTCATGAATTCTATTAATTAATTAAATTTGTTATGTTAATTTGTCGAATTAGAGGATTTAAATGGCCAACGTTTCACCTATATTTTTTGACATCTTCAGGAAATCACTGTAGCTCTTTATTGCAACCACCTCTTCGATAAATTAACGTATCATATTGTTCATCTGGGATCGATATAACAGTTTATAATTGATAAACTAATTTAATGTTTTTTAATTTGCAGAACGTTTCGGTTGTCTAAAAAACGTTGTGTACAGGATGCAATGTAATTGTGTGCAAAAAACTCGTGAGCTGATTTGTGGGGGTCCAAATAACACAAAAAGTAAGAGTAACGTTTTGCGTTTAAATAACTCAAAAGAGGTACTTCAAAAGTCCTTCTTTCTCAATTTATTCAAAAACTGTACGTATAATGGTACAGATTTGAAATTCTATTAAGTCTGAATCTTCTGATTTTTTTCAAATTTTTGTTTCATCAGGAGCGTGCTCTATTCATTTTTCTCATATTTTTTCTCTGTGACCATTTCCCAAAGTAATCTTAAAATCGTAATTATACCTATGCCCTTAAAGACACAAGAAGGTGTGCTCTTACTAAAAGTCGTTAGGAAGCACCGTTTTCGAATAAAATGGTTCAAATCGGTTCAAAACGGCAAAACGCGAAAATTTTGAAAAATGCGAAATCTAATTTGGTGTCCGAATTAAAGTCTTTTTTTATTCGATTCCATTCGAAAATTGGACCTGATATGGTAGAATGGGGAGATGCTCTTACTGTACTAGAGAAATGAAATATTTTGAGAAAAATTTCACTAAATAACGTTAAAAAATTGTAAAATAGAACCTTAAAAAGCACAAAAAGGACAAAAAAGCGCAAAAAATGAAGAAAGCATAGAAAAATGTAATAAGCACAAAACTCGGAAAAAAGCAAAATTTATCTCAACGGTAGGTGAAAATGTATGAATACCAAATACTTTATGTAAGTACCTCTCTCTGCATTTTGTTTTAGGTAGGTATAGCTTACTAAGTTAGTCAAATATCACAAATACACAAGGATATAATAAGCACATTATCATTTTTTTGGTGATATGAACTAATTCTTGAACAGTCACACCGAAATTAAACCTTTTAACTCGCCTTGAAACAGTTTAACGGATTTTCCTTAGGTAGTCACGGAAAAAAATAATGAGATTAGGTATACACTTTGCTGCAATTTACTTTCCTTGCAAATCTGCGATTAGATTCAAATTTCTACCTAATTAAAACACAATAAAGATAAAATTTCAAGGTGCCCCTGCTTATGTTTATTGGTCACTATTCCACGCATTAGTGGTCAATTTGTACAATGCGAAACTTTCTTTTTCGGAGCTAAAATTGCAAGGATCTAGTCATTCACCTTTTAAAAATACTTATTTGATTTTTCTCACAACAAATATCGCGTTTCCGTTTAGTTACTATAATTACGACGAGTAGTAAATACTAAATAGCTGATGGTTTAAAAATAGAGATTCAACAAGTGGCTGGATTCATAAATGAGACACGTGCATTAAAATTAAAATAGCTTAATTTATTTCGTAATTCCATACAAAAAAGAGATAAAAAAGGCACTCGCGGTGTAGTCTAATATACAATTTGTTGAACACATTTATACAATTTGATATTCAGTTTAGTCGGAAACGTATGGAACTAGCCTAAACTAAATACTAAAACATCACATGATTTAAAAATTATTCGATTAAATAATTACAATCTAAAATGGAAAGAGTAATAAATGATTTATCACAGAGAATGCGATTTCGCCCGCTGCACGAAGTCGTGGCGAAAACGGTCTCTGGCTTTTGAGCTAAATTATCTAAAGCGAGAATAAGAGATATATCACTTGCACAGTCTTTTTCTGCAATCACAGAATATTTGCTCTTGAGGATCAGGAATGTGCAGCAGGTAAAAATCGACGAAATTTTGTCGCCGCTACTCCGAAACTTCAATTCGTCTCTAAGGCACTAAACTATCTCCTTCCCTTCGAGTTTCTTCGCCAAATCCGCGACGATCTCCCGGAAAATCAGGGGGTCGATATTTTTCCCCATTTGGTAGAGGACGTACCAGTCTCCAATCTCACAACGGGAATTTATCGCTTCCACCTCTTTCTGAGGGGCGATCTTGCATTTACCTCTTAAGAGATATAAGCGTACTTTTGGCATTAACACGACAAGGGCTCGGTATATAAGAGCGACCCCCGAAAGCACGGAAAGTATCACGAACCAGAACCACAAGAAGACGTAAATCTTCTCGTTGACGATATTCAGAGGAAGGACGCAAAGTCCATCGAACTTTTGTACCGAACCAGAAGGACCGTACTTATGGAAAGTGCATTTTGTTACTTTTGGGAAGACTCGAGACATTGGGTCTTCACGTTCTTCCGGTTCCATTTCTGTAAAACGCAAGACGTCTCGTCCATAAGACGAGAATTCGCCGTCTAAGAAATAGTCCATGAAGAAGATTTGTCCAACGACGTTAATGAAGTTGAGGAGTTCACAGATGAAAAATCGGAATGCGTAAAAGTTTTGTAAATGTAGATTCGTGGTGAAGTAATCCACGATCAGTCTTTTCCTATCGGTTTTGCACTCTTCCGTGACGATGGGGTAGTTTAAATCTAGTACCAGCATTTTGATCCTTCCACCTTCCCAGGTTTTCCAGAGGTATCGAGGCACGTAAAAGAGCATTGCTTGGAAGAAGAGAGCGAAGCACACCCACTGGTAGTACTTGTGGTACTTGACCTCGTCAGTACCATCAACATGGCTGGCAACCCCAGGTTGTACCATATCTAAGCCTACTCTTCCTGTTAGTCTGTTTGGGATTGTAAACGTGGAATATATCCAGCAATACGTATCCATAACGTTTAACGGAATTTCGTCAACTATACAATCGATGGGGTCTCCGATATATTGTCTGCTTGTGACCAATAAAGAGAAGGCTATCAGTATTATAACAGTCGCTTTGTAATGTAATCGGAATACATTATTATCGATGCAGACCTGATCGATCTTCAGTAGCCCCTTAACAGAGCCAAACACATCAAACATTTTCACTCACTTTCACACTACTTTTTGGTTAATTAAAAAAATTAATAACTAAGCACTTTTGGGTGCTACAAGCACTATAACAGCGTCGTCTCTGCTCGCAAACTCTGCACTCTGATGAGGGGACTGTGCACTAGTAGGGATTGGGCTCTGATTGGTGCCCCGCTCGTAGCCTCGTTCTCGGCTCAGTCCAGCTGATGGAAAGGGAAAAAAGTTTCGATTCTCGGCTTTGTCTCGCTGCACTTTTCTCGGAGAAATTCGTGGGTTGTACGTCTAATTAGTAGCACTTTACTATTTTCGCAGGCTGGATTCCGACACGCATTCTCCTCTTCCCACGACAGGTTATTATTGATTTTCAAGACACGAAACCAACCCCATGGAGCTTCAGGTAGAAATCTTCATCCACTATTTACATACCGGATAAGACGGGTTTCAACACTTCTATTTTCTAGACAAAGTGTCAATATTTTGGAATATTTTCATTTAGGTAACGACAGCTCTAATAGCTCGAGATTATTTGATAATGATTTATAGCTGTTTACATAATTTCAGAAATTAACAAAACAACTTAAATTAGGATTTTTGATATGCTTATCTTCTCATCTTTCACCCAGTTAAAAAATTGTGACTTGTAGGATCCAGGCTCTGCCTCTGCCATGCAATTCATGTGATATGAAGTAGTCAGATTCATGATTGATTAGGTAGAAAGGTGATTAATAAAAAACAAAGAATAATCTTCCATTCGTTTTATTTCTTGACGAATTGGAAATATCACCTGAATCAGTTTAGAGGTAAAAGATAGAACACAACAAAGTTCAATTCAAATGTTATCAAGTGTAGTTAAACTGGGTATAAAATGCAATGGAAAGATTATAGGTAGGTATTAGATAGTACCGAAGGGAGATATCTAGGGCGCGGATTTTATGCAAAATGCATATTGGAAACGGATAAAGATTCAAGGAAAATCTTCGAGATGTATACGAATCTCACTAAAAAGAGTCATATGACGTAATTTAAAATTTGCATATTTTGCATATTTTGAAATCTCAAGCATATTTTAGTGCACGGAGCATATTTTAGAAAAAAGCGAATATTTTTGCATATTTTATTAAATTCCTACATTTCCAATTTGTTTTTTCGAATAGCTTCCTTGGCCAAAGGAAAAACGTATTCCGAAATCGATACCAATTCCTTGAATTTTCAACCCCTCGTCAGTCTTTAATTTCCCCTACTTGTAGGTGGTGATTGCCTGTTTCTAGAGTGACGTCCCATTTGTAGGTTCAAATCATTATTATTTCTCCCTCTCCCGCCCATTAAAGAAAAGGAATATCGGTCTCTGTCGGTCGCCTCCAAGTGCGCGCGAATCGCATTATCATCCTTTTTTGACGCGTTCAGATTTAAGCATAATGTGTGTACTTTTTTCTCTCAAAAAATACGTGGACTTGCAGATACCTACCTACCTGCCAGGGTCGAATTGAAGGGGTGGGTTAACTTTTTGGCCACAATTTTGATTCCGTTTATAAATACGGGCCCTCTTTATAAGCGACAACATATTGTAATACTACAATTCACATTTTTGGTTCTTTAATATTGAAACTTTTCCAATTACCACCAAAAATATACCTAGATATTTGTTATTCCTTGGAAAAATGGCTCAATGTATCTTCTCAGTTTTCGGCATATTTCATATTTTGTGCATATTACGTGCATTTTTAGTCATATAAGTACATATTTTATGCCTATTTTGTTTGTTTTCGATGCACATATATGCGCATATTTTGTCAGTTTTCTGTGCATACGAATCCGCGCCCTAGATATAACAATAACAAAAAATCTTGTTTATGTATCTTCTCTAGCTGGAAGCCGTTGCATTTGCGTTTTACCTACATATCTTAAATTCTTACTATACTTACCTATAGGTATTGAAAGTTCTTGTATAGGTCAATAAAGCAGATTCACGGTTAAATTTTGCATCTTACCTATTATAACTTATTTCTCAAAATAGAACTTGTGGTCTTTCCTCGATCTTATACAGGGTGTTCCATAATTAAAGGATAATATCTTAAGGGCGTATTCTAGGGTCAAAAATATGAAGAAAAGTTTTAATAAACATGGGGTCGAAAAATGCCTCATAAGGGAGCTAGGGGCCCTTAAAAGGGCCACTTTGAAATTTTTTCAAAAATATCAACGTGAAATTGGATATCTTTAGTACGGCTTTGATGCTGAATTCATTATCGTGGTAAAAATTTTTAAGGTTTTAATCATAACCTGGGGGCTTAGGACTAAATTTGCTCAAACGTTTTTGTCAGATTCTGAACGCTTGTAGTTTTTTACGTAAATTGTGTAAATTGACTCTAGTGGTTTTAGAGCGAGAAAATTGGTCGTAGATTTTATTTAGTTATTTACCAAATTATCAAAAATGAGTTCAGGGGTTGATTAATTGTATTATTTTAGGAAAAAAAGTTGCGGGAAAAGCCTTCCTACGGGAGGTATGGTGTACTTTGACCTTTGCGACAGATTTTCGCGCACTAAAACGACTAGGGTCAGTTTATTCGAAAACCTAGCGATTTCGAACAAGAACATCTTTTTTACGTAAAAAATTTAAAAAATGTTCAAATTCTGGTGTCAAATATGAGAAAAAATGTCTGGCGCAAAAGTTCGAGCAAAGTTAGTCCTAAGTCTCCCCCCTGTACGGGACGCTTATGATCGAAACTTTAAAATTTTTACGGTAATGAATTCAGCACCAAAGACTTACTAAATATACCCAATTTCACGTTATTTTTTGAAGAAATTTAGAAAAAAACACTTTCAAGTGGCCCCCTTTAAGGGACCCTAGCTCCATTAGATGGCTTTTTTCGACCCACAATTATTAAAACATTTCTTCATCTTTTTGATCGTAGAATACCCCCTTAAGATATTACTCCTCTAATTTCGAGACCCCCAGTATACAGGGTGAGTCAACAATGAGGAATCCACGAAAACGTTGTGATTTGGTGCCTTACCATTAGAAGAAAATATTTTTATCTTCCGTTGGCTTCTTTAGCACATTCTACCAAACTCTACCCTAGATTCAAAATTCGAACCACGTAGGCATGGCTATTAGGAAACTTATTTTTTAGCCGATTTTTATGTGGTTTAATGCTTCGTACAGTTGATTTTATAATTTGTATTTAAAACATTGAAAACAAATAATAGTTCCAACTTTATGGCAACCACCTTCGTCAAGTAAAACTTTTAATTATCAAAAATTTAATAGTAGCATACCTCGCCACCCGCTATAAGCAGTAGTAGGCAGTAATTAAGCACTAATGAAAAGTCCTATTCGAAAGATTATGTTGCTCCAAATTTTCCGCTACAAAAAAAATTTTTTTACTGCTCTCTAGGTGTTATATACGAGCAGTAAGAGGCAGTATAAGAACTAACGAAAAATATGCACGATTCCAAAAATTTTTGCTTAAAAAATTTTCAGATATAAATACATTTTTCGCCGGTAGTCATTGAAAGTGCATTTTTACTGCCTAGGCACTAAAAGTAGATTTTTTACTGCCGGCGGCAGTAGATAGATAGAAAAACTTGATTACTGCCCTTATGGCTTGTAATGGGCTCTGCCGTCCCTACATCCCTAAATTGTATACAATAGATATAAATAAACTACATCACTAAATCCATATAGGTAACTGAATTCTTTCTCTTTCTTCTATCTTCTGTTTCTGCCTTCTCTTCCCCCCTCTTCTACGTCTTGTCTTTTTCACTTCCTTCACCCATTTTATTCCATCTTCCCTTTCATTCAATATACTCTTTCTCTCTCTTTCCTCCTCTCTCATTCTCTCATACTCTCTCAGCAAATGTTCTAATGTCTCTCTCGCCTCCCCACACACCCTGCATCTCCTCTCTTCCTCCTCCAACCAGAACTTATTCTCTCTCTCTCTCCTCATTTCCGCATCTGAATCTCGCTATCATTCTCTTTTCTTTCACATTATTTCCCTCCAAGTAGCTTGGCAACCTCTCGCTTATTATGCATTCATATTTTGCATTATAACTTGATTCTCTGATCCTTGCTCTTCTTTCCTGTACATCTATGTCTTTGACTCTTTCCCACATCGCTCCATTCATCCATCTCCCCTATTCCCTGCGTCTCTTGCGTATCCGTTCCTCTCGTAACATTTTTGTCTCTCTTTCGCTCTTTCTCATTTTTTCTATCCAGCATTCTTGTAATACCTTACAATTTCCTCTTTCCCCTATTCTGTCCTCATATTTCACTACCCTTTTTCCTCTATGTACTCTCAAGTCACTCCTTTTCTTTTCCTCCCTTATTATACAGGGTGTTCCAATGAAAAGTATCCACCCCAAATATTTCGTAAACCAAATAAAATATGAAATTTCGCTCGGACAGGTCGATTTTTATTTGAAGGGGGACACTTAAATCCATGCTTGGCGAGGTTTCAAAACTCACTCCCTAACCCCCACCTACCCCCATTTCAAAATTGTAAATGGCAACCCCCCACTTGTAATACATAATTTGAAAGCTAATTTCATTGCCAATCTAGCGCTGCAACAATTTTTGATATTTATTCAACGTTAGCGCCCTCTAGACCCTTTGTTTGAAGGGGTTTGAAATTCTCTGTAAACTGATGCAAGAATTTTTGAAATCCACCCACTCGTTCAAAAGTTACATGGAAAGGCATGACCTGGTTCTGGGCCTAGGAATCCTGCAAAATTAGGCTGTAACTTTTGGACGAATGGATAGATTTAAAAAATTCTTGCATCAGTTTACAGATAATTTCAATCCCTTTCAAATCATGTGTCACAAAGGGCCCTAATGTAATTTAAAATTTGACCAAAGAGGGCGCTAGAGTTGAACAAATATAAGAAATTGATACACCGTTATATTTTCAATGAAATTAGCTTTCAAATGATGTATCACAAGTGGGGGGTTGCCATTTAAAATTTTGAAGTGAGGGTAGGTGGGGGTTAAGGGGTGGGTTTTGAAATTTCGCCAAGCTTCGATTTAAGTGTACCCCTCCAAATAAAAATCGACCTGTCCGAGCGAATTTTCATATTTTATTTGGTTCACGAAATATTTGGGGTGGATACTTTTCATTGGAACAGCCTGTATATCCTGGTTTCTCTCTCTCTCCAGCTCCTCTTGCTCTTCTCATCCCCATATTTCCGCTCCATTAATCAAGCTGTCAAACACCATTCCCCTTCTTTTAAAATCATGCCCAAACTTCCTCTCCCCTAT
Organism: Pycnomerus fuliginosus; assembly: GCA_963924575.1. Classification (NCBI taxonomy): domain Eukaryota; kingdom Metazoa; phylum Arthropoda; class Insecta; order Coleoptera; family Zopheridae; genus Pycnomerus; species Pycnomerus fuliginosus. Next base: position 17,803,073 of record OZ004624.1, on the reverse strand, counting down.
TCCCCAAATCATTCTAACCTTATTTGCTTTTCTGACCAATTTTCTTATGCGCTCTTCAGGTGTTTCTCTAATAAGTCAACAATGGAAAAGGCATAATAAGAGTACCTAATTAATAAAAACTCAGAGACACAAATAGGAAACAATAGGAACAACTACTAAGCTAACATTAGGAAGGAGGGAGATTAGAGGAATACTCAGAGAAATGATGAAAAAAGAAGTAGAAGACACAAGCAACCAACCGGTCTAGTGGATACGAATAGCAAACTAAGAACTATACAATTCCTCAACAGTATAATAACTAGTGTCTTGGCTCATAACTGTAGTTTAAGTTATAAGCGATAAATAACGTAACACCTTAGAAGATGTTTGATTACCGTAATTTGTTAGCACTCGAGTTGAAAACTATGTCTGAAATAGTTCATTCAATACTAACCCATAGTGAGAATCACAAATAATAATCGATCAATAATGATAAGTCGTCTACTCATCTTTAATAGCACTATTAGGTATATGGGACGTATTAAAAGCGTGAATCTGCGATTTCAACAAAGTGCATAGTAACAGCGATATTTGCATAAGAGCCTGTTAGAAAAAATTCAGTGGCTGTTGGAGATTTTAACGACAGTTCAGCGAACGGTAGGCTGGAATGTCACCTCTGTTAGCGGTCAGCACCGCCACACCCGCTACCCCTGACCTCCCGAGCGGCATGTCTTTGCAGACTCCAACAGAGTGCTGCAACGTCTTCAGACCATCCTCTTTTTTGTCTTCTTGCTCAATTTCGAACGCGTCTGATATAATTCAAAAAAAGAAATTTTTGATACGCCTCATCGACCCATCCTGCAAACATTTTTTTCTAGCAACCTTCAAATTGACTCGTCTTTGGAAATAATTAGTCGTTAATTGATGTTATCGGAGTGGAGGAGCTGCAGGTGACCTGTCGAAACGGTAGCCACATATGGACACAGCATAAATTCTTATGATTATCTCAAGTATTCGCAGCACGCCGAGGTGAGAATGTTGCGAGAAGAGTCAGACCTTGAAGTGGCTTGTCTTAGAGTATTGTAAGTAACCCTGTAGGAATGCAGTTCGATCAATCCGGGTAGCTTTGTCCGGATCTGTTGAGTCATCGTGGGCCACATCAGACTCAACGCTGTTTCGATTTTGTCAAATTTTTATCTAGTTGCTTAATTTGGAAAGACGACGTCCACGCCTTGGTCGGCTTCGGAACCACTCTCCGGTTCTCACGGTACTACCTACCTGATTGATTCATTATGTAGGTCGATGGGGAGACCGATCATACCAGTCTTTGTGGCGAGCTGTTACTCATAATTTCAAGAAATTGAATCATACAATCATCTATATCGCTTTTGTTGATTTTGTCGATTGATCGGAAGTTCTAGATCTATTAAAACTATTAGCAATATCATTATTTAATGCACTTGATTGTGAAGTACTATCTCGGGAATTTCAGTCAGTTATTTTGAGATTTGTATTAAAACGAAAAATTATTATGAAAACGTTTTGGAAACAGTGGCAATTTACAGAAAAAGTGTAAATTTACAGAAAAAGTGTAAATTTATGTTTTCGTTCTGAGAGCACGGTTACTGAGTTGTACAGGGTAGTCCAAACGCATTAATACACGGCTCTTACGGCCAAATTTTAACCTATTAGCTAATACTCGTTAGTTAAAAGTCGAATCGAGTAGATGGCACCAGATATGTGTTCAGCAGGTGTCTTTTTAAAGTTGTGAACAACTCCCAACCCCATAAGGAGTTTCTCCTAATTATAGATGGCACCGTTCCCGACCGCCAGTCATATGTCAGTCACTGAAGTTATTTCCTGCTGGTGAGTTTCTTTTTCGCCTGATGAATTAAAGTGAGTTATTAAATTTAAGTTTTTACATGTCTTCCGATTTCTAATGGTATATTTGCTCAAAATAAATAACTTTTCTTTGCAAAATCTTCCATTTTCTCACTTTTTTACCGATAGGCTATATTAAGAACATAATATGTAGGTACCATCGCGGCCACCGAAAAGTGCACGATTGCTTTACAATGCATTTTTTAAAGATTTTTATCACAATGAAGACGGCTTTGTTTCAGTGATCTACCAGGGTCATTCGAAACGCTAATGTTCATAGTTAGTTATTACATCAATAACCATCGCATCCAGCAAATGCCCTTTGTGCTATCGATTTTCAAAACATAAGGAAAAACCAAATCGTGCACTTTTCGGTGGCCGCGATAGTACTCAAATTGGCCTAAATGCACTTTTTTCAAAAAATTTTTACTGAGGAATCCCAACATTTCAGATTGGCCTCAAATTTGATCCATTATGTAGCTCGATGGGGAGACTGATCATATGTACCAGTCTTTGCGGCGAGCTGTTGCTCATAATTTCAAGAAATTGAATCAGACAATAATTTTTATCGATTGATCGGAAGTTCTAGATCTATTTAAATTATTAGCACTTATCCTATGCACTTCATTGTGAAGTACTATCACTACTATCGCGGGAATTTCACAATTTCAGTTATTCTAAGATTCATAATAAACGGAAAAATTATTAAAACGTTTTGAAAATAGGTCATTCTAGAAAAAATACGTGAGGAATCTCAGACATTTCCTCGATCTCCATCTTATCCGAAAAATTGCAAATGATTCAAATTTATTTGTGAAAATCCAGTAAAAAATGATGTTTCTTTGCGTCAAAAAGTCTACAGGATGGTACTTTTTTGTTGGTGTCCGGTAACTTCGTCGCCAGCAATTCGTGGCCCCAGCAATTCGTCGCCAAGGAAAAAAAATGCCGCGGAGATTTTATTCTTACAATGTTGAGATTTAGGCTTTTCATAACGTATTAAATACAAAATTTTACCTAATTACGTAAAATACGTAATACGTTATGAAAAGCTCCAGTTGTTTAACTCGCATAATTTTGCAAATATTGGGCTCAAATTGAAAACTTAGCTAACCAACTTTGGGGTAGTAGTGTTTAGTTTACAGTACAATACCATAATAGTTATTAATTTTATTTAATTTTACTATCAGGTAATGACAAACTTGATGGACAAAATTTTTGAAGCCGACCCGACGAGAAATTTGAAGAAAGATGGCAGTCGGCAATCACAAGAAACTTAAGCTTTATTAAATGAAAACGTTTTTGATACCTATTTGACATCGCACGTGTTATTTACGATTTTCATTTGTTTTACTTACCGCGCATGTATGGTTCATAACGACACTGTTATTTTTTGTTTCTAGTAAGGTTTGTAGTAAGGTCAGCAACTGGTTGGGTTAAACAGGTCATTACGACACTCATATAGATTTTGTAATAACTAGCTTTGCACTATGAAAGTAGATAAACCATTTGTTTTACCCTAAAGAATGACCAATCCAATAAAGGATTGTCAGCAAATTGTGATTGATTGTTAGCTTTACTAGGCGGATAGGTACTTTAAGCCTTAGGAAATTACATTGCTCTTACGCAAGATGGGGAAAATTCGAATGTACACGTCATATACTTAGTGCGTAATTACCACATATCAAATTGCCTGAATTAGATACAAACCTATTGTAACGTTAATTGTATCAAAATAGATAAGGGTTTACCTCTGTTTTTTACGTAAATAATATACAATCAGCCATAGGAAATTTTATTACTGGAAGTAGCTATAAATCAAATGTTTCTCTATATTCCGTTTTATTGTGAAGAATTCCTCCATTAGCAACCTTTTTTTTGTCAGATCGAACAGAATGGAGAATTCAACCCATTCGGTTAATCTGAAAAATTTACCTAAATATCATTATCACTAGAAACACCCCACTACACCGAAACACTTGATTTACACTGCTGACGCGTTTCGAACACAATGTGCTCATTATCCAAGCCGAAGCTAAAACAACCTACCTGTCTAGAAACTGAAATATTTAGAGGCCCGCCCGCGTAGCTCCGCCCCTCGCCTGATATTGATAGACCAATCACAGGTCGAGAAATGGTCACGCAAGGGTGAACACGTATAAATATAACAAGTCCTACTTAAAGTAGCGTAAACAGAGATGAATATGCGATCGGGCCTGTATCAGCGTTCATAAGCCTATCTCTAGACTTATGAATTACGATACTCTCCCAAGCGTCGAGCATCTGCATCTTGTTAACGCTACAAACTAACTTAATATCATCACTTATTCTATGGTCATTGTGTAAAGCATGTAGGGCAACACTGGATTTCTCAGTTCTGCCATATTTAAGGTGGGCTAAGTGCTCCTTAAATCTGGTGCTGAGAGACCTTCGTGTTTGACCTACATACTTTAGATCACAATTTTGACAATTGATTTCGCATATGCCGGATTTTTCGCTATTCCCTACTTTATCTTTCGCGTTGCCTAAAAGGTTTATCAGTTTGTTTTCAGATCTGAAAACTGTCCTTAAATTTTGTTGGGCAAAAAACCTTGTCAAACCTCTTGTCAACTGAGGTTCAAAAGGTTGTGCGACAAATTTTAAGTCCTGTTTTTGTTCTTCGGAGCGAAAAGTCGTAGCGTTTAACACTTGTTGTTTGAATTTTAACTTCCTAATGATGTTGTCTATTATGATAGGTTCAAACCCGTTACATCTCGCTATGTCTTTGATTGTTTTGAGTTCCTTCTGATATCTTTCCTTATTTAAAGGAAAATTCAGAAGACGGTGTGCCAAAAAATGGAAACTTGCCATCTTGTGTTGTGCACAATGATGGGAGTCTGCCGAGATATAGCGGTATGTGCCGGATTCTTTCCTAAAAACGTCAAATTCTAACTTATTATTATTTCTAATCACTAGAGTGTCTAGAAAAGGGAGTTTTTTCTCTTCTTCAACTTCGTGAGTGAATTTAATACTCGGAAAAATTGAGTTTAATTTTGAAATGAAGTCCTCTAAACTGGACGGACTAGGATCGAAAACAGCAAAAATGTCATCCACATATCTAAACCAAAATACTGGCCACACTCGGCTTGCAACTCCGTCTCGAGGACGCTCTAGTGATAGTGCATTTTTCCACCGAAGTTGTCCAGTGTTTCCATGGTACTAAATATCATATTCTCCCTTTGAAAGATGACAGATTGAAGTCAGAAAACTTGCACACGCACACGCTGGATCTGTCAGGACTTTTAGTACGTTAAACAGCACATAAAGTAGAGCATCCCAACGCAAAAAATTATTGTCTTCTAATTATTCCCACATTTACATAAAAAAAATTCTAAAACGCTTCAAATTTTTTAATTTGTGGCTCAAGCTTTGAAATTTTCTTTTCAAAAAGCTTGGATTGGTTACATTTTTGAAAAGCCAATATTTTTGTGTATCTAATGGTGTTAAAATTCAATATGGCGGCGATAAGAAAAAGAAAAGTTAGCTGCCGTTACTAAAAATCTAGAAGGCCTAGAAAATTTCTCTCAATGCCATTGAATTGGCAGCTGTCAAAAATATAAAAGTTCCAAGTTTTATTTAAATAACTGTTCGTATTTCGTTCTGCGGTGCGTTTCCCTGACGGGTCCGCTGCATTCAGACCTTGTGGTCCATTATGCCCGCACTGTGATAGTTATCCATTTCCTACAGGAACCCCGGTTCTGCAAAGACCCAGTACTTCTGCTGTAGAAACTGAATAGTGTTAATCGGGTGCTAGAAAAGCCACCCCGCTTTGCTATACCACGGCGGGTACTTCTGCTCTTTAGGGAGTTTGTTGAAGCTTCGTCCCGCGAACCCACTATAACCGGCAGGTCTTTTTCAGCCCTGCCGGATACAACTGGTTTCTTGGTGTCGAAGGCAGCTTAAAGTGTACCCTTAAAGGGTTCAGTTGAGGTATCAATTTATGTCCCTCTATGTTACAAACTGCAGACATCTTCCCCCAGTGTGGCCGACGGTTCTTGGTGGACAGCCCCATCAGCCACAACTGGTTGTTGGTGCCACAGTCCCTGAGGGTCTGCCAGTGTCACGGTACCTGTGCAGCTGTGGTATCTTTTTCAGTCCCATCAGTCACAACTAGTCCCTAGCGTCCTGCGCAGCACTATTATAACTACCCTTCCGTACAGACTGCAGACATCTTCCCCCCGTGTGGCCGATGGTTCCTGGTGGACAGCCCCATCAGCCACAACTGGTTGTTGGTGCCACAGTCCCTGAGGGTCTGCGAGTGTCACGGTACCTGTGCAACTGTGGTGTCTTTTTCAGTCCCATCAGTCACAATTAGTCCCTAGCCACAAAAGTCTGATAGGTCCAGTTGTCAACCTGTCCCTATCGCAACCGCGAGGTATTTTTTATTTTTTTTCCCTCCGTACAGACAACAGAAGTATCAGTCTTCCAGTCCCTCTGTTCAGACTGCTAGGTCCCGAAGTCTCAGAGCAGCTATGGGTGTCCTTCGACCCCATTTGCCGCATTGAGGCCTCCAGTATCCTCTTAAATCTGGTCTGAAATTCCCAGTTAACCCCGGGAATTCGGTCCGTCCTCATTCCCTGAGGGTCTGCCAGTGTCACGGTACCTGTGCAACTGCGGTGTCTTTTTCAGTCCCATCAGTCACAATTAGTCCCTAGTCACAAAAATCTGATAGGTGCCTATCCCTATCGCAACCGTGAGGTAATTTTTTATTTTTTTTTTGTCCCTCCGTACAGACAACAGAAATATCAGTCTTCCAGTCCCTCTGTTCAGGCTGCTAGGTCCCTAAGTCTCAGAGCAGCTATGGGTGTCTTCCGACCCCATTTGCTGCATTGAGGCCTCCGGTACCCTCCTAAATCTGGTCTGAAATTCCCAGTTAACCCCGGGAGTTCGGTCCGCCCTCATGGAGCCCGGCGCATGAGGGTAAGGCTATTACTCTGAGAGGGCGCCCGGTGTCTCAAAGGGGTTGGTTCGCGGTAGCGGCTTTGGTACAGACACGTGAGGATTTTAAGCCCCAGGTCTGCACGTATGGCCGTAACTAACCAGCGGACTGGCCATTCCCCTATCCACCACCCGGGGACGCGCCCGATGGGCACCCAACCACACGGGTAAATAACTGTTAGGGAACTATGATTTTTTTTAGAATGTCAATTTTCAGTTTTTTCGGAATAACTCAGGAACCAATCAAGATATCGAAGAATTCTTTACAGATTCTTAATCACTTTAAAAAGCAGCAACTTTTATCTAATCTAACCGACCTTCTATCTCTTGTAGTTTCGGAGATCCCAATAGTGCGACATTGAAATAGGCAACATCCTGTATTGCTTTCTTAGATTTAATCACAGGTTCTAAAATCTAAAAAAAGGGTTTTCGATTGCTGTCTAGTCTCTGTTTTTAATTTTTTAAATATAATTTTTGACATATCTAAGTACCTACTTTAATTTTCTTCTAGAAGTAAGAATTTATTATGTTGCTTGTTTCATTGTTTTAACCCCGGACATACATCCGATGAACCGTTGAAATTTCCTTCTAATTAGATTACATATTCGTCATTTTACCAGGAAATTTGAAAATGAAGCGATTCCTATCACTTACAAGTACAAGCAAATCCATTTAATTTAAAAATAAGTATTTGCAAAAGATTAACCAGGAACGGCCCTACACTTTTCCCACATTGCGTTATCAATAAATTATCATAAATGGAATATGTACTGGTAAAGATTAGATTATTGTCAGTAGTGCATCTGATAGAGAAAATGTTGGGCACGTTCGAAGGAATTAGGAAAAACTTCCGTCTAAAACCACCTTCAGTCTGCATAGATAACTTTGTATTTCAACTCCATTACCGATTGACAACTCTCATCTTCTTGGTAGCTTCTATTTTGGTAACTTCTAGGCAATACATCGGAGAGCATATTAAATGTATCAGCGATGCGGGCGTAAACGAGGCTGTTATGAACAGCTTCTGCTTCGTTACTTCAACATTCACTATTGTAAGTATCTTGGAATTAATTTTAAAAAAATCTAAACTTAGTTTAGGTGAAGCAGTATGACGATAAAATGGTTGCTCTTGGGGTAGTAGCCCATCCGGGGGTTGGACCTTATGGTATTGGTTCAACAGAAGAAATCCGAAGACATTCTTACTACCAATGGGTGCCATTTCTTCTTTTTGGACACGCGCTCATGTTTTACGCCACTCACCTTCTGTGGAAACATTTTGAAAAGGGTCGCATTAAGAATTTTGTTGGGGGGTTGGAATTGGCAGCTTTCGCCTATTTGGATAAAGAATTAGAAGTTAGAGTGAAGAAAGGTGCACGAGGTGAAAAAGAAGTGAAGAAAACAATTCCATCCAAGGAGGACAAGTAACAAAATTATTTCAAGGAGTTTATTTTAATTGCTGTTTTAGACAAGAATATATAAAGAAGATTCGATCGGCATTTTTGGAACGCTTCTTCCTCAACAGATCTTGGTCAATTTGGCTAGTCGTTTGTGAGGTTTTGAACGCGCTAAACGTAATCTTCCAAGGTTATGTTATCAATAAATTTTTGGGCGGGAAATTTTATTCTCTGGGAATTGAAGCTTTGAATGAGATGGACGAAGTTGTGACTCCTCTTGATGAGATTTTTCCAAAGGTATTAGGTATTTTAGTTAATGCTTTATATAAATTTTGTCTTCAGGTAACGAAATGTACTTTTCACAAGTATGGTCCATCCGGGTCTATTCAAAACCACGACGCAATGTGCATCATGGCTTTAAATGTTATTAATGAAAAAATCTACATCTTCGTATGGTTTTGGTTAATACTTCTTTTCATAATATCATGTCTTGGACTTGTATATAGAGCAGTTACTATTTTTCTGCACGCAAGAAGCGAAACGTTTAATAGACTTATCTTTGCAATGTCGTATCCTGCAAGAATCAATCCCTGGAATATTTTAACAGTGACCAACCATTGCAACTTCACGGATTGGATATTTTTAAAATATGTCGCCAAGAATGTGGACGCTTTGGTGTTTAGGGAGCTTGTGTTGGGATTGGCGGAAGAATTGGAGGCATTCAAGATTTATGACAAGGAAAAAGATCTCTTTAAAGCTGCATGAAAAATTAATTGCCAAAATTCTGTAAATTCAACTAAGAATTCTCTTTAGGATATTATTTATTTTAGTTAGGGTAAATAAAGTTTTGAAAAGCTTAATTTTTTTGTGTCCTAACGATATTAGGAGAATTCTGATAATCTAAGAAGAATTTGGTAAAAATGGAATACGCCGTCAGGAGTTTATGGATTCAATTCTATGTATGCATTTTTTAAAATCATCTGTCTTTCTTGTGTTCAAAAGTATTTCTTCCATAATTCCTTCTTACTCTTGTTCTTAAAGTTTTGTATTTTTTGTTCCACCACTGTGTTCGTTATTTCCAATATTCCACAAGCCTCATCTGCAGCAATTGTAAAATTGTAAAAATAAGCCAATTATCTTTTTTGACTTCGAAAAAAATACACGACAAACCTTTTGACAAACATTAGCCGGATTTCTAACTAAAACGAAAATCCGTATTACTATCAGTCTATCACACAGCTGAGCTTTCAAACGATTATGATTCGGATTTGTATTGTAAGAGTTTGACTTTTTATCGGTCAAACTGTTGTTTTTTACATAAACTTGGTTGCTATAATAAACTTGCGCTTTTTCAAGACGATTTAGATTCTGTAAAGAATTATCCTTTATTCGTTCCTGAGTTAGCTCGAAAATATTGAAAAATTGATATTTTTCTAACGATTTGTAGGTTAAAATAGCATGTGGTAAACATGAAAGTTCCAAGATTTTGTTGACAGTATTGACAAATGACGTATAAATGCACTAAAAATGACACAAAATTCAACGCATGCGTATCAGGGTTAGTATCATCTCATCCCAATGACCAACTCATCCCATCTGACAACTCATCCCAGACCAACTCATCCCAGATCAACTCATCCCAAACTAACTCATCCCAGACCAACTCATCCCAGACGAACTCATCCCAAACCAAGTCATCCCAAAAGACAACTCATCCCAGAACGCAACTCATCCCAGACCAAGTCATCCCAACAGACAACTCATCCCAACGGACAACTCATCCCAACAGACAACTCATCCCAAACCAACTCATCCCAGACCAACTCTTGCTTGGGGCTGTTCGCTTTAAGGTAGCCGCGGGCTAATATCATCTCATACAATTTTCCAATTCATCCCAGGAGACAACTCATCCCAAATGACACTACAACCCAGGTCAAAAACCTGACCAGACCTGAACTGCCCTAGCTTCTCGCACTGCAATACCGATATTTCGAAGAGTACTCGCTTTCGGCTCCACCGAAAGTTCGCGTCGAACTTTCCACGGGCAGAATTAAAAAAAAATGTTATTAAAAGAATTTGAGAGAAAATGTTATTAAAAAAAAACCTGACCTGACATAGACCTGAACTGCCCTAGCTTCTCGCACTGCAAACCGATATTTTGATCTGGGATGAGTTGTCTGCTGGGATGAGTTGTCTGCTGGGATGAGTTGTCTGCTGGGATGAGTTGTCTGCTGGGATGAGTTGTCTGTTGGGATGAGTTGTCCGTTGGGATGACTTGGTCTGGGATGAGTTGCGTTCTGGGACGAGTTGTCTTTTGGGATGACTTGGTTTGGGATGAATTTGTCTGTGATGAGTTGGTCTGGGATGAGTTGGTTTGGGATGAGTTGGTCTGGGATGAGTTGTCACCTGGGATGAGTTGGTTATTGGGATGAAATGATACGACACCTGCGTATCATACGGGACCAAGCGCCATAAACCCCTACCAGTGCCTTCAAGGGCCTAGCCTTGACACAAATTTTCTAGGCCTTCTAGATTTTGAGCAACGACAGTCAAATTTAACACCATTGGTTACACAAAAAAATTAGCTTTTCAAAATCTAACCAACATGAACTTTTTTGACAGATCGTCGAAATTTGAAAATTCATATGAATATTTTTTTTAAATCAGCCTAAACTTAGACACGCTTTGACATATTTTTTCAAAGAAGGCCATTTTATTGCATTTTTGAAAAATATGTAACCAATGGTGTTAATCACTATCACCATTGCGCCGACACACTTGATTTCACACAGCTAACGCGTTTCGAACACAACGTGCTCATTATCAAAGCCAAACAACCCTGCCTTACGGACAACTTTAATATTTTTAGACCCTCCAACGTAGCTCCACCCCCCGGCTGTGAAGGTTGGGCCAATCGCAGGTCGAGAAATGTTTCCGCGTGGATAAACACGTGTAAATATAACGAATCCTATCTATAGTACTGTAAAAAGAGGAGAATATGGGATCGGGCGTGCTTCACCGTTCATAAGCTCTTTCTCTAGACTTATAAATGACGATACTCTCCATTGCATCCAGCAGCTGCAACTTGTTCTCACTACAAACAAATGAAAAAGTTGTACATTTTTCTGAACTACTTTCATATAATCATTTAAATACCTTCGTCTAAAATTATTTCACTACCTTTGAAAATATCTTCGAAAGATTTCTTTGAAGCCAAAAGATACTGACATCTTGAAACAATGCCTTCTTTCACAAGCATCTCAAATAATGTTCGAATATGTCAATTGCACTTGAACCATTTAATTTCGTTCTTTTTCAGACGTTTGATATTTCATTTGAATGCTCAGAACCTCCTGCCTATTTATTGTTGTCTATTGGAATGAATTGGTTTTGGATGAGCTGTCTCTTGAGATGAAATGGCATGTATGAGTTGTCACGTGGGATGAGTTGGTCATTGGATGAGATGATACGACACCCTTTTCCCACTTGTCACAAAAATAGCTATTATCACACTGAAATCATTTTATTGCATCTTCATTTAACGTTGAGTGTAATTTTTCAGGTGATACTTTTATTTCATTTGCAAAGCGCATTTATCGCACTGAAACCACCCTCATTTAGATGCCAAGGATTTATGGAGATGATCCTTAAACTATTTCAATATTTAACATAATAAGCCATCATTCTTATCTTTCAAATTAGCTAGAACTTTAATCTCCACTATCGAGTAGTTCAATTTCTTTTCCCTTTATCTATTAATAGCAATGATTTGATTCCGTCAGTGCAGTTATCTGATTTATTTTCCATCGAGAAGTGCGTGTTGAGATTTAGTAAAAGATGCAGAAGAGTTGATCAAAAATGCTGAAGACGTTTGGTGATATAAAATCCAACTTTAAGCTAGCACCACCTGCTGTCACTATAGACAATGTCTACTTTCGAGCTCATTACAGAATCACAGGTCTTTTATTGCTTGTGGCAACTATTTTGGTAACTTCCAGGCAATATATTGGGGAGCATATTCGTTGCATTGCTGATAAAGGAGTTCCTGAAAATGTAATGAACACGTTTTGCTTTTTTACCACAACATTCACTGTGGTAGGTGTCTACTAGCAACAAAGTAAGTTTATTTAAATAACCACTTAATAAATTTTAGATTAGAGACTACGACGATGACATGGTGGCTTCTGGCAACGTAGCTCATCCAGGAGTTGGACCTTATGGTTTGAACTCCACTGTACCTATTCAAAGACATGCCTACTACCAGTGGGTGCCTTTTGTACTCTTTGCCCAAGCGATTATGTTTTTTCTGCCACATTTATTATGGAAACAGTTTGAAGGAGGACGTTTGAAGAATTTCGTAACAGGCTTACAACTAGCTGCTTTCGCTTATGAAGACAAAGAAATAACTGTTAAAGATAAAACAATTCCAAGCAAACAAAAAAAGTAAGTCTAGAAATTTTGCGATCGATTCCAATTCCTGATTTTAGAGAAGAATACATTCAAATAGTGCGCAACGCATTTATTGAACACCGGCAGTTTAACCGGTCGTGGTCTCGATGGTTGATCTTTTGTGAATTTCTCAATTTATTTAACGTTGTTTTGCAAGCTTATATTACAAACGTGTTTTTGAGTGGAAAATTTTACTCTTTGGGAGTCAGGGCTTGGACTGAGGGATTGAGTGCACCAGTTACAGCACTCGACGAGGTTTTTCCCAAAGTGACCAAATGCATTTTTCATAAATACGGCCCTTCTGGTGGGATTCAAAGCCATGACGCTATGTGTATAATGGCTCTTAACGTAATAAACGAAAAAATTTATATCGCCCTATGGTATTGGTTAATAATTATGTTCATACTTTCGTGCTTGGCGTTATTTTGGAGAGCCGTCACTATGTATTTTCATTCGAGAAACAATAATTTTAACAAAATTTTGTACACAGCCGTTTATCCAAAACCAAAAGAATGGAGCCCTTACCAAGATCTGCAAATTATTACTGGGAATCGATTTGGTGACTGGCTCTTTTTGAGGTACATCTCGAAGAATGTGGATGGTCTCGTCTTCAGAGAGCTTTTCGAAGGTTTTGCTGAAGAGAAATTTAATAATTTCGTGGATTCTAAGGATGAGAGCGATGTTTAAAATTTCACTTTTCAGGAGTGTTTTTTTTAAATAAATGTAAAAATTTTCGAAACGAATCTTAATCCCTTGATTACCGTTCCAATTTTGCTTCGAAGTTTAATCTTATCAGATTTAATACCTTTAGGCTTGCGGATGTCTGCTGACAGATGTATTAGTGAGTCCAAACGCTAAATGTAAGTAATTTTTCTCATTGTAAATAATTAATAGTTAGGTTGAAAGGGTTTCAAAATCATGGCAGAAGCCTAGATGTGCAATAGAAATTGCGTAGTGAGTGATTTATATTTTCTAGGATTAAGATAAAATTGTGTTTATTTACTAGTCGTGTAATGCCGTCACAAAGCTTTCGTTAAAGAAAACATTTTTAAGTCTTTGTTAATGGTTTTTGACCCTATTTTCTAGTAATTTTACAAAAATCGAAGGCCATAAGATTTCCTGAAATTTGGAATTATATCGATTACAAAAAGTTGGAAGTTACTTACAGGGTTTTTCTGACATGTAGCAACAGGCGAATTCTTCTTCTATTGTTGAGATACTGGCTAGTATGAATAAAGTGTTACAAGGCGCTCATACTCACAATAACAAAGGATGTAAATACAAATTTTTCGTGCACGAGAAAAGGATAGAACTATAAGAAAAAGCTTTGTTGCCGTTTATGCATACCGGCCAATGTCAATAAACTTAGCACCTAAACCACGCAAGTTAGTAATTTCGCTCAAGTGCAAATGAAGATACATTTCACGAAAATATTTTTAATTGTACAGGCTGGCTCAAAAAATTTTGACAAAGTTGAGTTATTTAAAATGGAATGCCCGGTATATTTCAGCATATTTGCAACCCCTTTAGGAGCCTTTTTTCAACCCTAAAATATTACGATTCTTAAGCTTGTGGTTTGGAAGCAAAAAAATATATTTTTAAAAAATTGGAGTTTACATCACTCTACTTAAAAATTTCCCGTTTACGCTGGTGCAGTTTTTACAAGGAAATAAGATAAAGACTTTGTTGTAGAGGCTTTAAGGAAGTTCTAGTCTGATTTTAATTGTCTCCCTATGTACAGGATGTTCAAAATTAATTTACAGAATTTGTGAACTCTATAACTATTTTTCTCAATATTTTCAAATGTAACATCCTGTATATTTTCAGGCGATGAAATGTAGAATTAATAAAAATAATATTTTTTGTAATATAAACATGCTGATTATTTTAGACTAAAAAATTACAAATTCGCTTGCTTGCAGACAATTGTTGCTCATAAAATTGTAAAATAAGCCCCCAAACCAAAATGTAAATGTTCAAAATGTTCTTTATTAACCTCCCCAACCCCATCACAATTTAAAAAGGCAGCAGAGAAGCGGCTGGAACCTCCCCAACGCATGGGTCTTTGATTTCCGTGACTTATTGTCTTTAAGGTTTTAAAGTTGATATGCCTAAATTGCACTTCCCGTGGACCAATTGCTCCCAAAAGCCTTTCAGCTCTTCAATGGGTTACCTAACCTCCATGTACCAAATTTCGGACAAATCGATCCAGTAGTTTGGGCTATAACGTGGTTTCAGTGTTATTACAAAATTTCGATTTTTCTACCCAAAGGGTACTAAATGCGAATAAATTTTATCTCACTTAAAACCAGAATTTGAAGACCTTTCTGATGATAACAATAAATCTTTCAAAAAGTTGTTTTTGATGGGTGAATGAGAGAATAATTTTAAGTTTCGAAATTGGTGTGCCAAAACGGCACTTTCCGTGGGCCGATTGAATCCAAAATATGTTCAACTCTTCGACTTGTAATACAATCCCCATGTGCAAAATTTCAGCCAAATCGGTTGAGGGGCTTGGGCTGTACCGCGATTTTAAAGTCCGATAAAAATCTATTTTTTTTTGATTGTTGGTCAAAAGGGCACCAAGAATGAATACATTTTTAGACGCAGAATTTGAAGGTCTTTCTTATGGTGACGTGAAAAATGGGGGTTTACATTTAAAATTTAAAAGTTGATGTGCCAAAATGGGGCTTCTGGTTGCACGATTGGCTCCAAAAGCTTTTCAGATCTAAGTTGAGTTATCACATGCACACGTACCAAATTTCAGCCAAATCGGTCGAGTAGTTTGGGCTGTGGCGTGTTTACGAACGTACGTACATACATACAGACACATTTTAAAAACCACTTTTTTGGGCTCCTGAGACCTCAAAACGTATAGATCCGGTCTTATCTCGAATTCGAAAATTTTAGTGATTGCAGTAACCTCCCTTTTTTTAAATGGTGAAGTGGAGTGGGGAGGTTAAAAAAATGGGAGGTTACTGCAATTACTAAAATTTTCGAATTCGAGATAAGACCGGATCTATGCGTTTTGAGGTCTCAGGAACCCAAAAAAGTGGTTGTTAAAATGTGTCTGTGCGTATGTTCGTACGTACGTTCGTACGTTTGTAAACACGCCACAGCCAAAACTACTAGACCGATTTGGCTGAAATTTGGTACGTAGGCATCTCATAACCCAACTTAGACCTGAAAAGCTGTTGGAGCCAATCGTTCAACCGGAAATGCCATTTTGGCACATCAACTTTTAAATTTTAAATGCAAACCCCCACTTTTCACGTCACTATAAGAAAGGCCTTCAAATTCTGCTTCTATAAAAATGTATTCACTCTTAGTGCCTTTTTGACAAAAATTGAAATATTCGGGATTGTTAACGTACTTTAAAAACACGATACAGCCGAAACTTCTGAACCGATTTGGCTGAAATTTTGAACAAGGAGACTGTATTATAACGTCGAAGAGCTGAAATAAGTTTGGAGGCAATCGACCCACAGAAAGTGCCGTTTTGGCACATCAATTTTCAATTTAAAATATACTCTCATTTTACCTTCCTAAACAACTTTTAAAAAAATTTATTGCCAGCATCAGGAAGGCCTTCAAATACTTGTTCTAAGTAAGGCAAAATTCATTCGCAGTTCGCATTCGCATTAGTGTAATAACACTAAAAACACATTATGGCCCAAACTACCGGATCGATTTGACTGAAATTTGGTACATGGAGATTGGGTGGCCCGTTGAAGACCTGAAAGGCATTTGGAAGCAATCGGTAAACGGGAAGTGCCATTTAGGCATATCAACTTAAAATTTTAAATAGAAGGCCCCTTTTTATATGTCGCCATTAGAAAGATGATCAAATTCTGGTTCTAAAAATGTATTCACGGTTTCTGCCATTTCAGTGGAAAATAGAGAAAAAATTCTTTCTCATTAAAAGAAAGCGGGCTGACAGTGGATGACAAAGTGGCAGTTATTGTCAAAAATGTGGCAAAATATTAACCTTAAAAAGAACATATTGTCAAATGTGATGAAAATTGCGAAATTATAGCCACAGACGAAAATCATAAAAAATTTTTTGTTGAATTGACTACTATCTACACAGAATACAAAGATTCACGCGAGGGGGAGGTTCCAGCCGCTTCTCTGCTGCATTTTTTTGGGTAATAAACAATTGAATTGGTTCTTGAAAAGATAATTCTACAAATTTTAACATTTAGTACTTATAAAAAATAATGTGCCTACAAACAAAAAGGGTAGTGGAAATGTCTTCATGAACAAATTCAGTTGTTTATAGTATTATACAGTATTTTAGAAATTTAAATTGTCTGCATACAAGAAAACTTGTAATTCTTGCGAATAACTCGAAAACGGATCAAAAATGAGAATTCGTAAACCATAAGAGATCGAGAGTAGATTAAATTAGAGAAAAGTTGGTCTTTTTCAAGGCGATTAAGAATCTGCAAATAATTTCCCGATATATGGATCCGTTCCTGAGTTATCTCGAAAAAACTGAAAATAACGATTTTAAAAAAAGATTGATATCCTTCGAACGATTGATGGTATTCAAATGAAACTTGGAGCTTTCATACTTTTGACAGATGTCAATTCTATGGCGTTGAGATTTTGAGAAACAACAGCTAACTTTTCTTTTTCTTAGGGCTGTCATATTAGATTTTTTTGCATAAAAAATTAGGTTTTTAAAAATGCAATAATATGGAGTTTTTTTTGAAAAAATATGTCAAAGCTTGAGTGACATCATGCCAGAGAAGATTGAAAAAGTCGGTGTAGCGCTTTGCAATTGTTTTTGATTTAAATTTAGGCTGATTTTACAAAATTATCCATACCAATAGTCAAATTTCGACGATCTGTCAAAAAGTCCATGTTGGTTACATTCTTGAACAGCTAATTTTTTTGTATAGCCAATGGTGTTAGAGTCCAATAAGAAAAAGAAAAGTTGACTGTCGTTGCTCAAAATTTAGAAGACCTAAAAAATTTCTGTCAAGGCTATTGGGTTGGCAGCTGTCAAAAATATAAAAGTTCCAAGTTTCATTTAATTGCCACAAACCGTTAGAAAGATATGATTTTTTCTCTAAAATCGCGAAATCTTTTCGAGATAACTCAGGAACGAATCAAGATAAAGGATTATTCGTTTCAGAATCTAAATTACTTTGAAAAAGCGTAACTAATTTCTAATTAAAAGCTACTCTGCATCTCTTACGGCTTTGACTTCTCAATCGTGGGCAACGAAAGATTTACTACCCTGTGTACCCATTGCGAAGGGGGCTGAAAAATTGTAAAAAATAAACTGAATCCAAATTAATTCAATTTATTACCGAAGAAAAACGAAATTACGCGAATTTTGCAAAATTAATACTTAGGGGCTTGAAAAGTTGTAAAGGGGGATGAAAAGTCAGAGGGTATGAGAAGCCCTCCAGCCCTCTATTTCCCCCACATGCTCTAAAGATAGTTGTGTTTCCAATTTCACCACCCTAATCCAGTTCGTCGAAAAATTGCGGGAGATTTATAAATGTCTTCAACCCTTTATGATTTACAGGGATGAGCTTTTTTCTACGATGTTTCATAGCTTTTGGCGTATTTACTTGCTTCGGTTGTTCATAAATCAATTAAGTAAAATTACAGGAAATAACACGAAAATAAGGCAATTATGCTAATTTGGCCTTTGGGGGTTGAAATATTGCGAAGGGCGTTGAAAAAGTGAAAAAGAGAAACCGTAATCCATATTATGAGTAAGATTTATTACCGAGAAAAGGCAAAATTGCGGGAATTTTAGTAAATTAGCGCTCGGGGGATTGAGAAATTGTGAAGGGGGGTGAAAATAAACTGCAGTTAAATAGAACTAGCGAAAATTACCCGAAAAAGAAGGGCTGAGGGTAAATTTTGCTTTTTGGGGTTAACATATCATGAAAGGGGTGAAAAATTGTGGATGGGTTAAAAATTAATGTTTACTTTGAATAACCGAAAAATCACATATAAATGAACACACCAAATTCAGCCTTGATACGTTGAGCAGTTTTTGAGTTCTTACTTTTTTGTGTTTCGGCATGTTAGGGGTTGTCCCGCTTTTTTCCCCAATGACGATTTAGACCTTTTTTCACCATCAATAGAAGGCTATGGAATGGTATTAAGTCCACCCATAAATTTCATCCCCTTCTAGAAATTTCTCCTAAAATTCACTCCTTCTTTCTCGAGGATGCAATATGTAAGACCTCACAGTTTCACAGAAGATATTGCTTCTCTTGTCAAATTACTTTTTAACCCCTAAACTCCAACCCTATTTCCCTCGCATGCTCTAAAGAAAGTTGTATTTCTAATTTCACCACCATAATCCAATTCGTTGAAAAATTGTGGCGATTTATGAATTCATGTTTTCAACCCCTTATGATTTCACCCCTTTATGGATTTATAGGGGTGAGCTTATTTCTACGGTGTTTCATAACTTTTGGCGTATTTACTTACTCCGGTTGTCCATAAATCAATTCATAGGATTTCAGAAAAAATAAATAAAATATATTTATCCGCTTGCAAAGAGTTTGAATCACGACCCTGTATACTCCAAGTTTGCTTTAGATTTTCTAATCTAAACGCTCAGAATTACAACAATATTGTAATTCCAACAAGTTTGACTTACTGGTGAAAGGAAAAATCTTTTTCTGTCCATAGAGAACTTTAGCCTAAGGACTCACCATGTTGTCTACATTTTCCGCCATCAAAGGCAACTTCAAATTCACCCCACCAACTATAGTAATCGACAACTGGTCCTTCCGTGCTCACTATTGGTTCACAAGTTTAACCCTACTGGTAGCCACAGTTCTAGTAACCTCCAGACAATATATAGGGGATCACATTAACTGCATTAGCGACTCGGGGGTTCCTGAAAATGTCATGAACACGTTTTGTTTCTTCACCACAACATTCACTGTGGTAAGTAAATAAGAAATAACCTTTAAGACTTAAGCTATTTTGCTATTCTCTAACCGAAAGTGATAGCTTTATTCTATAATGTCAACGTGTCGTCAAATGGAAAATCTGTAGAATAAAATTAAGGATAGAGTTATTTAATAAGGTTAAAGAAACATTATAAACCACCCCTAAGTAGATACAACACAATTTTTAAATATTTCTCAAATCGTTTTGTCAGATTAAAGATTATGACGACGATATGGTGGCCTCTGGCAACGTCCCTCATCCAGGCGTTGGACCTTACAGCTTCAACTCCACAGTTCCAATCCGAAGACATGCGTACTACCAATGGGTGCCATTTGTTCTTTTTGCCCAAGCAATCATGTTCCACTGCACCCACCTTTTGTGGAAGCACTTGGAAGGCGGAAGGATCAGAAGACTAATCGCAGGGTTCCAGCTAGCAAATTTTGCTTTTCTTGAAAAAGAATTAATAATTACTGGAAAAACTGTTCCATCCAAGAAAAAAAAGTACTTAATGTTGTTGCTTCTAAACCTCCACGTTTTTTTTCAGGGAAGAATATATACAAGCCGTTCGAGAAGACTTCCGCAGCCACTTAATAGTCAACAAAACTTGGTCGCGAGGATTAATTCTGTGCGAAATTCTAAACGTGTTTAACGTAGTTTTGCAAATCTTCATTACGAACGCGTTTTTAGACGGTCAGTTTTATTCCCTTGGTGTTAAAGTAATCGAAGAAGGGTTTAACACCCCCGTAACTGCTTTGGACGAAGTTTTCCCAAAAGTGACCAAATGCACCTTCCACAAATATGGGCCTTCTGGAAGCATTCAAAGCCACGATGCCATGTGCGTTATGGCTTTGAACGTCATTAACGAAAAAATCTACGTCTTCTTCTGGTTTTGGTATTTCTTCCTCTTCATCATTTCCTGTTTAGCCTTACTATGGAGAGGCTTTACACTTTTTTTTCACGCAAGAAGCAGCGATTTCAACAGATTCATTTTCATAGCCTCGTACCCTGATATACACGTTAACCCTTATGGAAAGTTTACCCAAGTCACCCAAGGCCACTTCAGCGACTGGCTTTTCCTAAGATACATTTCGAAAAACATGGATGCAATTGTCTTCAAAGAACTTTTCGATAACTTGGTAAACGAAGAGGAACAATTATTGTTAATTGATGACGAAATAGAAGAACATCGACATGACACAAATAATTAACAATGAAATTATCGCACCTTCCCACAATGGAACATCAAATATTGACGAAAGAATTTTTGAAAAGAAAAACAATTATATCGGACTTTGTGCGCCACCGGTTGTACAAATATTTGTTAATTACCACGTTCGACTAGGAATCCTGTGATTTTTGTTTCTATCAAATAAATTATTATAATTTGATATCTTATCATGGCCTTAATAGGCTTAGATCACGACTAATTGATGGTTGGTGCGCGCAGGTCTAAGGTGACTTTAATTTAACTTCAACTCAATGAACGTTATACTCTGTTCCAGACGGTTCTAGTGATCATTAATCGTAAGTTTTATTAATTTTGCATTTGAAAATTTAGAATAAATAATAAACCGCTTTAATAGCTTATTTTGATTAATTAAAAAAAAATTCGATGACAGCTACTAGAGACATCTAGTAATATTATTTCATAACGTCGATAATTTATTCCCTATTGTCATTTTTACAAAAGGTGATAAAACAATCTTATCGATTTTTAAAGATCCATAAATACTTCAATGTTTTTATGATATTGACTATGCTAATATGTTGATGATTTAGAGCACCTATAAATTATCAGATCTTGCATAATGTCCTCCTGAGGCAATTGTCTTCTTTACCCATTTTTATGTCATCTTTTCTCTTATCGTTATCTTTTCACCTTTTATCTAGGTTTGTGTATTTAGATGCAGTCGATGTTTTGCTCATTTTCTGTTGGGAATTGTAATAAATTGTCAACATCGCTAAAGATCATGTTAGAATCGGTAAGGGTCAAATCAAGATCAGTAAAGATCATGTTAGAAGATCACAAAGAATCATGGCAGGCTCGCGAAAGACTATCTGAAGGGGTTGCGGAAAATTGTTCGAATTGTAAATTGTTCGAAAGGTTAATTATTCGAGAGACAATTGTTCGAAAGGTTCGAAAAATTAAAAAAAACCTGACCTGACTGAACAGCTTCTCGCACTGCAAGACCGAAATTTTTATGAGTTCTCGCTTTCGGCTCTGTCAAAAAGACGCGCCAAACTTTCAACTGGCAGAATTTGAAAAAAAGTGTAAAATAAAACGAAAAGCTACTGGAAGATCTACATGAAAGCGATGTGTATTCCTGTAGATGTTAATAATCGATTTCACAATTATTATTTTTTTAATGCCAAAATTTTCCAAATTCATTCTTTTTTTAGTTATTTGGAGAAAAAAAGGGTCAACTTTACTTTAGCGGAAACCTTGTATGAACTCAAACTGTATATATTCCTGTTCAGAATGATGAGCTGAGTACAACAGTACCCGATTTTTCTTGCGCAAACGCACCGTTGTCAAGTTACAGGTTTCCGCTAAACTAAAGTCTATAGGGACTTTACTTTAGCTGAAACCACGTACACGTTAAAACTTTACATATTCTGGTTGAGAATGACGAGCTGATTTCAACGACACGTCATTTTTGCCAAGTTTCCCCTAATTTTATGAGGTTCTTATGTGAATATTTTATCAAAAACCATGCAGTATATCTGGGAAGGAAACGACACGAAAATACGTGCAAATCCTCTTCCCGACCCTATGACACAGATCAATGAGTAGTGTTTCGTATCGCTCAGCTTAATATCGATATTGTAAAAATTTTCTTTAGGTATTTTAGCTGACAAGATGATGGTTTTCCATATGGTTTCACTAAACTTATCGATTTTATATGGAGCCTCAAATCCTCTTCCCGACCCTAAAACACAGGTCAATAAGTAGTATTTATTACCTACTTTTCGCTTAGCCTAATATTGCTAGTTAAAAAAACAAGAATGTGAAGACGAGGTGAAGACAATAATTTATTGTCATTCATTCGCTCCATATAAAAATGGATACGTTTGGTGACACCATATGGAAACTGGAAAGCCTTGTCAACTAAAATAAGTAAATTAAATTTTTACAATATCGATATTAAGCTGAGCGATGCGAAATACTACTCATTGATCTGTGTCATAGGGTCGGGAAGAGGATCTGCACGTATTTTCGTGTCATTTCGTTCCCAGATATTGCATGGTTTTTGCTAAAGTAGTACCATAAGAACTTCATAAAACTTGTTGAAACTTGGCCACAGTGCGCTTGCGCAAGAAAAATGACGTGACGTTGAATCAGCTCGTCATTCTCAACCAGAACATACAAAGTTTTAACGTGCACGTGGTTTATATAGGGACTTTAGCGGAAACCTGTGACTTGGCAACGTTGCTTTTGCGCAAGAAAAAACGAGTACCGTTATACTCAGCTCATCATTCTCAACGGGAGTATGTGCAGTTTTAGTGCTAACAAGGTTTCCGTTAAAGTAAAGTTAACCCCGTCCCTACGGAGTTTAGTTTAGCGGAAACCTGTAACTTGGCAACGGTGCGTTTCCGCAAGAAAAAACAGATACCGTTGTACTCAGCTCATAATTCCGAACGGGAATATGTGCAGTTTCAGTACATACACGGTTTCCGCTAAAGTAAAGTTAAGCCGAAAAAAATATTAAATGAGAATTGAGATTGTTTTTACCGCCTCAGAAAAAGCTCTGTCAACTGTCAACATCACTCGTCAACCTTATCCTTATTAAGAAAGAAGAGTTACGGTAAACAAATTGTTTGAATACAATTGTTCGAAAGACAAGTGTTCGAATGGTAATTTGTTCGAAAGGCAATTGATCGAAAAACAATTTTTCGAAAGACAATTGTTCGAAAGGAAAAAATCTAATTCTACAAAGAATAAAGAAATTTGTTGGCAAGTATTTATTGAATCTAATAACAAATATTATGAGGTATACCTCGTAAATAATCAAAAATATTAGACTCTCATGAAAAGTTGTTGACGAGGTTTGTAATCCTTGTGGCATTGTCCTTGTACATATCTCCTTTTTATAGAAATGTTTAAATCTCCTGACATAGACCTGAACTGCCCTAGCTTCTCGCACTACAAGATCGACATTTTCACAAATACTCGCTTTCGGCAAATGTTTTTCGAACTATTTTCCGGATACGAGAAGGCAAAGAGAATAAAAATAATCAATGCTCCATTCCAGTAGTGCTTAACATGATTTTTTAACTTTTCCAATGCCTGCATTTGATTTGACAAAATGAATCTGGGAATTAAATTGATATTGAAAATTTGAGATCTCCATTAGAAGCTATTTTGAGACTGAAAAGCTTTTTTAATCTCTCTTTCATTTATTCTCAGGTACCTAGTAGAAGAGTCTCGAAGGATGTTACAAACATTTGCAGCAATCAAGAGCAACTTCAAGTTCTCACCACCGTCGATATGCATCGACAATTGGTTTTTCCAAATGCACTATCGATTCACCACCCTTATTCTCCTAGTAGCTTCAATTCTAGTCACTTCTAGGCAGTACATAGGAGAACATATAAAATGTATCAGCGATTCTGGAGTTCCTGAACATGTCATGAACACATTCTGCTTCTTCACCACAACTTTTACTGTCGTAAGCATAACTGATGCCGTAAAAACAGATTTCTTTAAAAGAGGATTCAACTCAAGAAATCTATGTTGAGGTTATGGCTGATTCTAGTGAGAAAGGAGAGTCTGAGTCCAATGGTGTTATCAGAATGTAAAAATTCTTGACCGATTTGAAGATATTCAGAAAAAACAGCTGGAAAGATGACGTCATCTTTCCACGATTTCTTGCCCATACGTCGGCTGAGTATTGGTTTGTCCTCCTACGTGTTTCCTATGGATGTCTGGAAATATCTTCAAGATTGAGAAGAAATCGTGGAAAGATGACGTCATCTTTCCCCCTGTTTTTTCTGAATATCTTCAAAACGGTAAAGAATTTTTAAATTCTGACAACATCATTGGACTCAGACGTTCCTTTCTCACTAGAATCAGCCATAATCTCAACATCTTAAAGTTACACGCTTAACTTTTTAGTCACTGTCTAATTTTTTTCCAGATAAGTGACTATGACGATGAAACGGTTGCTTCTGGAAATGTAGCTCATCCAGGGGTTGGCCCATATGGGGTTAACTCAACAGCGCCCATCCAAAGACACGCTTACTACCAATGGGTACCGTTTGTACTA
Source organism: Pycnomerus fuliginosus (assembly GCA_963924575.1). NCBI lineage: Eukaryota > Metazoa > Arthropoda > Insecta > Coleoptera > Zopheridae > Pycnomerus > Pycnomerus fuliginosus. Next base: position 17,778,193 of record OZ004624.1, on the reverse strand, counting down.
TTTGGTCAAGCTATTATGTTCCATTTAACCCATTTATTATGGAAGCATTTCGAAGGTGGTCGAATTAGGAGATTAATCGAAGGATTGCAATTAGCAGCTTTTGCTTATTTGGACAAAGAAGTCACCATAACCGGAAAAACAATACCGACGAAAGAGAAAAAGTAGGTACAGCTTAGAAACATGAAAATGCCCACCCATAGCTGAATATTTAACAGAGACTGCGCAGAAGTTTGTTACCTCTGCTTACTAGTTCGAACGCTAGGAGACCAGTAAAATATTCAGCTCCGGGTGGGCATTTTCATATTTCTAACCTGTACGTGTAAGAAAATTTGAAGAGAAGGTAAAAATTGAGGATTTTGATTACAGGGAAGAGTACTTACAGACTGTGAGAAAAGCCTTCATCGAACGTCTAGTCTTCAACAGGTCGTGGTCCCTCTGGTTGATCCTGTGTGAAATCCTCAACGTGTTTCACGTTATTTTACAAATTTACATTACAAACGAGTTTCTGGGTAAACAGTTCTATTCTCTGGGGTTAAAGGCATTAGACGAGGGCTTTGAGAAGCCGGTGACTGCACTGGACGAAGTCTTTCCGAAGGTATTGCTACTAACATTCCTCGCTTTGTTATTAACGCACTCCATTCTTATGCTAATACAATGTCCTGCGAGCGAAATATAAAACGTGACGCCTTCTTTGTTAGATATCCCGCGATGGAAATCAGTAATTAAGAAAAGAACGATATAAATGCTTCCATTTTGTAGCCACCAGCAGCAAGGTTAGAACAATAAAGAAATTACAATTGTTAGATTAAGAGTACCTAAGCTTAATCATGGTAAAGGCCAATTTTGCTTAGCAATTAAGTCCATTAGCGTAATCTACTAAGTACCTAATGTATTCGTGACTTATCGCTCGTGGATCAAAAAAGTAAATAAACAATTATTGGTGATTAGAATTTACATTATTTACGGAAATAATCTAAATGTACTTATATTTTTTTGTGTGGCGTAGTAGTGCAGGTGACTACTGAACGTCAAAAAGCCACCGGAAGATGTATATCAATGTGAGGTGTATCCCTAAAGATGTTTATCACGTTAATGGGTAAAAAAGGCAACTTGAATTTACTGGTGGAATCGAGTGCAGATTTATTTAATCAATCTGCACCTAGTAGTAGTGCCTCTGCGGACGCACAGATGTGTCAAAAGGGCGAATTATTGTTGAAAAATATAGTATTAAGAAACTGTAATTTGGGACGAGAAACCTAAAATACTTCATTATGTACAGTCTTTGCAACTTTGCAGTAGAAAATGAATAAAAAGCCAACAATTTGCAAAGAGTGAAAATATAATCCAAATGAGTAATTATCGGAACAAAATTGAGTGAATTTTGTAAAATAGCACTGAGTGGGTTGAAAAATTGCGAAGTGGGATGAAAAATCAAGAGAGGTGAAGATTAACCGTGATTATGTAGAATTGCAAAATATAACACGAAAATTTCAAAATATAGCTTTTTATAACACTAACTAACACACCTGTGCTCCATATTACAAAATTCTGTCATTCATATTTTCCGAGTAATTTTAAGAAAACTAACTTACCATCACCTTGGAGGGGCTTAATTCCTTTATGAAGCATTTCCGGTCATATGTCCATAGGAATGTCTGAGGAATCACCCCTTCAATTTTCTGCCACTATTTAAGAATCACCCTGGATAGTAACTTCCCTATTGCAAAGGCGTCTGGAAAATTGTAAAAGGTAAACTGAATCCAAGCGAGTTAAATTTATTTCAGAAGAAAAAAGAAATTGCCCGAATTTTCCACAATGAACACTTACGGGGTCGGATAATAGTAAAGGGGGATGAAAAATCAAAGGGGATGAGAATTAATCGTGATTAAGTAGAATTACAGAATACCTAAGTCAATTGTGCAACTCAGACTTTTATGGGGGTTGAAATGCTTATACAAACATAATGCGAAGGGGGCTGAAAAATTGTAAAAAAGGTAAACTGTTGAAACGCACAAAGTTTTTGAAAAAACACGAACTATACAAATTTTCAATGAAACACAAAGTTGTCCTTCTATAGAACTGCTAAAGAAACTAAGAAATTAAACACTGCGAGTGAACATGAGGTTGAGATGCAGCCGAGTGAAACGAAAAAAGTTGCGAAGTAACTTTTTGATGCGAGTTTTCGGCTTTTTGATGCGAGTTTTTTGCCTATACTAATCCGCCCGAAAAGACAAAATGTAAAATATTCAGTTTTTGAAAAAGACGAGGAAAAAATACGGAATTTTTGTAAAATATGAAGCTTTAGAGAAAATATGAAAAAACTAAGAGCGCAGCTACTTTTTGACGAGAGTTTTCGGCTTTTAGCGGAAAAGGAGAAGTCATGGACATACGTCTGCCTATATTAATCCACCCTGAAAGGCAAAATTTAAAATATTCAGTTTTTGAAAAAAAAACTAGGAAAAAATACGAAATTGTTGAAACGTCCAAAGTTTCTGAACTGCTAAAGAAACTAAGAGTTTTCGGCTTTTAGCAGAATTGACGTAGGTACGTCCGCCTATACTAATCCACTCGAAAAGGCGAATTTTCAAAAATATTTCAGTTTTTGAGAAAAACGAGAAATACACCAAATTTTTGAAAAATTCAAAATCAAAAAAGTTGTTGCACTCGTTGAACAAAATGTATAGAGGTATGTCAAAGAAAGAAAGCAACTGAAAATAAATTATTGATTATCAAAACTTCGTAATTGATCACCAAATTTCATTGCAATGCAGAAATCCGTATGTAAGTTATCGAGAATGATATATGTATATACCGTTCGTTTCATTCCAGGCGCCGTATAGGGAAATAACACGGGAAAAGTGTTTTTATTTTTTGTTTGCTCCTGAAACTGGTTCCGGCCAAATCTGAGTGATACGGTCAATGGGCCTCAATGTCCTCTACGCATGAAAAAAAAATGGCCCTGAAATGCCCCCTTGTTAAAACGGGAGGACCGGTTGAAAATTGGAATTTTAAATTTCGCGGGCGTCAATTCAGCGCTGTTTGACATCTCCGAAAACTAAACTTCCAGGGGCGGCTTTCACAATTTCTTGAGTTTTCGCTAACGTCATTTACTTACTTTTTTGGAATTTCTACAAATTATTGAGTGAATTCTGAGACGAAATAAACCGGCGCATTTTTGCAATAGTCCCAGAGAGTCTTGGTGTCAGAAACTTTACTAAAGAAAAGACACTATGAAGGTAACCTCACAAAAATTTTGTCTTTGTTCGCTACAACCAGGCCGCATTTATTAACATTTAAATTCTCCAGGTAAGTCTCTGTTTATAGTTAAAACTGTCTTAATCGTTGTTTTGCTTCAGTTATGAATATTTTCACTGGAATATCACAGACTACGAGAAGGGTTGGTTGAATGAGGAAATGGCCAATATTCAGTTACCATGAACCTGGTACCAAATTCTGTTAAAGAATAACAATATGGAGAGCCACTAAAGGCTACGTAGCACAGAAGGTAAGGCGAAGGTCTTGCTTAAAAGTTGGTGTGTCGATAGACCTTACGAGTCACAGCGAAGACAAGGATGGTTCTGATATTTAGGGTGGATACGCCTTACCAAGCACCTGTAAGGCTGATGGAAAAGGCACCTGCAGTCTCCACTCCAAGGCCTGGAAGCTGGTGGTGATGGCCTTGCCTAGACTAGTGGCTTCGGCTGTGCCGAGGAATCTGTTGCAGGAGTTACCATGCCCTGCTTGTCCCCTGGGACAAGATGTGCCTTTGCCCCAACAGTTATTTAACCGCGGAGTGCGTGTTTGGAGTGTGGACGAAGATAACTGGCTTGCCAAATTTTAATTGTTTTATTCTAAAAATGTTAATAATTAATAAAATAGCATACCTAGGTCTTATGGGCCTTATTTTCTAGATATTTTAGTTGATAATTCACAATTTAATGTTGAAATTTTGAATAAATTCTTGAATAATCAAATTAGGGAATTTATGACCGCTATATGCTGTACCGACTGCTCATATAAATGAAACAATATAACTTAGATAATTATTGTCACTACAATATCTCTTGAAGATAAACACATCAAAAATATAAGCAGCAAAAATTTTATTATTTACTTACTATTTATTTTATTTGTTATTAGACTGGACTGTAAGGTGAGAAAGTAATAAAGTTCCTCGCGAGGATTCAATTTACAAAACAAATATAGCAAAACATAATTAAGGGGACGGTGGTAGGTTGCAAAATGTTCATGAATATTGGCCATTTCCTCATTCGACCAACCCTTCTCGTAGTCTGTGCTTCCAGTGAAAATATTCATAACTGAAGCAAAACAACGATTAAGACAGATTTAACTATAAACAGAGACTTGCCTCGAGAATTAAAATGTTAATAGATGCGGTCTGGTTCTAGCGAAGGAACCAAAGACAAAATTTTTGTGAGGTTAACCTCATAGTGTCTTTTCTTTAGTAAAGTTTCTGACACCAAGACTCTCTGGGACTATTGCAAAAATGCGCCGGTTTATTTCGTCTCAGAATTCACTCAATAATTTGTAGAAATTCCAAAAAAGTAAGTAAATGACGTTAGCGAAAACTCAAGAAATTGTGAAAGCCGCCCCTGGAAGTTTAGTTTTCGGAGATGTCAAACAGCGCTGAATTGACGCCCGCGAAATTTAAAATTCCAATTTTCAACCGGTCCTCCCGTTTTAACAAGGGGGCATTTCAGGGCCATTTTTTTTTCATGCGTAGAGGACATTGAGGCCCATTGACCGTATCACTCAGATTTGGCCGGAACCAGTTTCAGGAGCAAACAAAAAATAAAAACACTTTTCCCGTGTTATTTCCCTATACGGCGCCTGGAATGAAACAAACGGTACAAGGGGCAAGCACTTTCCATAAAATCAGTAAATCACGTTCAATTTATTACCGAAGAAAAACGAAATTACGCGAATTTTGCAAAATTAACACTTAATGGGTTGAAAAATTGTAAAGGGGGTTGAAAAGTCAAAGGGGATGAACATTAATCGTAATGCAGTAGAATTACTGAAAATAACACGAAAATAAGCCAATTATGCTTTGGCTTTTGGGGGTTGAAATATTGCGAAAGGGGTCGAAAAAGTGAAAGAGATAAAAACAATATATACAGTGTGTCTCATTTTAACTGGAACCACCCAAAAATTTCGGTTAATTTTAACCGAATCAATGCGTTCCTTTTTTTCTGCATGTAGAGCTCCAAAATCTGCACCTGCGTGATACTTCACTTTTTTTATAGACCGAAATCCCAGCCTACTGCCATTTAATAAAGAGGCCAAAAAGGACGAAATCGTATTAGGCATTTTTTTATCGAAAAATTTTATAAGGAAACGTTGCTCAGGATGGCTCCAAATGGCTAAATCCGAAATTTCAGGAAAAAATAAAAAAGTTGAATTTCTTGAGGAAGAATCACAAAATAACGAGGCAAAAATGCGCGAATTTTACAAAATTAACGCTTGGTGAGTTGAAAAATTCTGGAGGGCGTTGAAAAATGTTGCTTTTTGAGGGTTCACATATGAAAGGGGTTGAAAAATAGTAGATGGATTAAGAATTTATGAAAATGGTTTTGAATTACCGAAAAATCACAAAAAAGTCCGAAAAAATAAATAAAATGTATTTACACCGTTTGCTGGAGCTTTAGGGGTTGTTAGTATTTAGGCATTTTTTTAGGTTGAAGGCTCATAAGTAAAGGGTGGATTAAAAACTGTTTATTTTCCCGAAATAAGCGCTTATAAAAAGCTTCAAAAATCGAAAATTAAGCTACAAAAAGTAAAAATAAGCACCTAAAAGTTCAAATAAATATTTCAAAATTGCAAATTGAAAATTTATTTGGGGTGGGACTTACACCTTATTCCAAATTGCTAGCAAGATTTGATTCCTTGATTAGCATAAAACGAGACTTACAAGCGATTAATGAACACGATAGAGGAGAAATCATCGTAAAATACTGGAACTGAAAATCAAAAATTATGATATTAGAGGGAACTCCATCTGTTTTAGTTTTTTGCCAATTTCACGAAAACCCATTATTCACGTAAGTAGGTAGGAATTTCCCTCAGATTAGAACAAGTAACTGAAAAAGAAAATAGTCTTACCTAATCGCTTATTACCCAAGATTGATAATATTATTAACTCAGTTAGTCAAAGATCCCGAAATAACTTTTTTATGACATAAAAAAAACACCACAAAATGCCTAATCCGCATTTGCTTATCATTTCATGAAAAAACCACATTCATCACAAAAAGTGACTCATTGACGACTTTTTTCGGTAAACAGCCATAAAATTTTCAGGTAACCAAATGCACGTTCCACAAATACGGTCCATCCGGGACCATCCAACTCCACGATGCCATGTGCGTCATGGCCCTCAACATAATCAACGAAAAAATTTACATCTGCCTCTGGTTTTGGTTTCTCTTGATATTCACAACATCCTGCCTAGCACTGCTTTGGAGAGCAATCACAATTCTATTCCATGCCAGAAGTAAAGGCTTCAACAGAATGGTCTTCTCGAATTCTTGTCCAGGAAAATTAAACCCCTGGAACCTGCTAACAGTCACTCAATACTGCGATTTTACCGATTGGCTTTTTTTGAAATACATCTCCAAAAATATAGATGGACTAGTTTTTAGAGACCTTTTCGTAAGTCTAGCCGAAGATTTGGAGGAGAAAAAACCGCTGATTGCCATCGACGACGAAGAAAGTTCAATTCCAGAGAAGAAAGAATAAAATTGTTATCATTTCCTCAGGAAGGGAATCACGGCACGTCATTTTATCAGTTCTACCAACAAACCGCGATAAAGACTGAAATTTTAATTTGTTGACTTAGTTTAAACGGAACGGTCATAAAGCGTTGTTGTCTCGTAAGGTGTCTTCTTAATTACATTTTAAGAACTGCAGTAGTTACTAGTATTTTGTTCCCAGTATGCACCGATAAGCAGAATTCCAAGCGATACAGTCAGTTGGATTTTCAAACATGTTGTGGTTGTTCTACACGGTCACCGATTTTTTAAAAGTTAGCCGTTTTTGTATCGATAATTGGGCTTTCCAGTTGCATTATCGGTTCACTACTTCTATTTTGATGGTTTGTACGATTTTAGTGTGTGCCAGACAGTTTTTTGGTGAACATATTAAATGCATTAGTGATTTGGCCAAGCGGGGGTTTGGAGGGCCAGTTGAGACTTTTTGCTTTTTCTCATCTACCTTTACTGTGGTAAGTTATTCAAAAATTAAGGAGAAAAAATTTCCATTTTTGCTTTGATGGTTTAGAATAAATATCACGACAATTTCGTGCCTGGACAAATAGCACATCCAGGAGTCGGCCCCTTTGGAATTGATTCTCCGGATGATATCAAAAGACATCATTATTACCAATGGGTTCCCTTTGCGTTGTTTGCCCAAAGTATGATGTTTTACCTCACACGTCTTCTGTGGAAGCATCTAGAAGGTAAATTATTTTGAAGCTAATCTTTGAACTAAGTACAATTTGTAAAAAAACTAATTTTACCAAAAATAGTGATATATTTAGTGAAATATTTTGATGTCCTTTAAAGACTTAGCTACATTTGAAACATTTTGATCTCAATTCATAACCTGTTAACAGCTATCTGAAGCGTCTTCTTCAATTCGTAAATGAATTCTAGGGCACCTACCACACGCAACTCAGTCTGTTAAAGGGGGTGAAAATTAACCGGTTAAGTAGATTTACAGAAAATAACACAAAAATAAGGCAATTATGCAAATTTAGCCTTTGTAGGGTTGAAATGTTGCGAGGGGGGTTGAAAAAGTGAAAAAGGTAATCATTATTCAAAAGAGTAAAATGCATCATTGGATAAAAACGAAACTGCGCGAATTTGGCCAAATGAACGCTTGGGGGATTGCAAAATTGTGAAGGGGGATGAAAAGTGACTATAGTCAAGTGTAGAACTATCGGAAATTACACGAAAAAGGAGCGGCCTTGCGTAAATTTAGCTTTTTGAGGGTTCACATATCGAGAAAGGGGTTGAAAAACTGTGGATGGGTTAAAAAATAATGAAAATGACTTTGAATTACCAAAGAATCACAAAAAGTCCAAAAAAATAAATAAAATGTAATTAACTGGCAATAAAGATGGGTTAGTATCATCTCATCCCAATGACCAACTCATCCCATCTGACAACTCATCCCAGACCAACTCATCCCAGATCAACTCATCCCAAACTAACTCATCCCAGACCAACTCATCCCAGACGAACTCATCCCAAACCAAGTCATCCCAAAAGACAACTCATCCCAGACCAAGTCATCCCAACAGACAACTCATCCCAACCGACAACTCATCCCAACAGACAACTCATCCCAAACCAACTCATCCGAGACCAACTCTTGCTTGTTATTGTTTGGGCTGTTCGCTTCAAGGTAGCCGCGGGCTAATATCATCTCATACAATTTTCCAATTCATCCCAGGAGACAACTCATCCCAAATGACACTACAACCCAGGTCAAAAACCTGACCAGACCTGAACTGCCCTAGCTTCTCGCACTGCAATACCGATATTTCGAAGAGTACTCGCTTTCGGCTCCGCCGAAAGCTCGCGTCGAACTTTCCACGGGCAGAATTTAAAAAACCTGACCTGACATAGACCTGAGCTGCCCTAGCTTCTCGCACTCCAAACCGATATTTTAAAGCTTTGCAAGCGTGGAACTTTGGACGGGCAAAATTTGAGAGAAAATGTTATTAAAAAAAACCTGACCTGACATAGACCTGAACTGCCCTAGCTTCTCGCACTGCAAACCGATATTTTGATCTGGGATGAGTTGTCTGCTGGGATGAGTTGTCAGTTGGGATGACTTGGTCTGGGATGAGTTGCGTTCTGGGATGAGTTGTCTTTTGGGATGACTTGGTTTGGGATGAATTTGTCTGGGATGAGTTGGTCTGGGATGAGTTGGTTTGGGATGAGTTGGTCTGGGATGAGTTGTCACCTGGGATGAGTTGGTTATTGGGATGAGATGATACGACACCAATAAAGATAAAGATGGTACAGTCGAGAAACTAAATAAAACCCCTAACTGATGCCAGTTCACATGCGCCCCTCAAGGCTCGTTTTCCAAACTCTCTGCTTAACGCTCAAAACCTGGGTGCATGACTTAATTTTCCGACTGTACCTATAATTCAGAAAAACTATTCTAACGTGACTGTACACTGTCATCTACAGGGGGGTACAAACTTTATTAGCGAATAAAATTTTTATTTATGATCCGATTTCAATGAAGTTCTGTAAGGTTGTTAACTCAACTTTCCTATGTCGAGGGCACTCATTTAATGCACCAACACTGATTTAGTTTCTGAAATATTTTTCAATATATGAAGAGGTGACATATTTAGGGTGGTTGCGAAATTAAATCAACAGTGATGGCTTGTGAGTATTATATTATTATTTAAAAATCTTGACCTACATGTTTCGCCTGTTCGGCATCTTCGGGGTCAGCTTACAATAATTGTGGATGAATTTAATTTATATAATATTAATTAGGTTTAAAATTTAAAAACTTCAATCTAAATTAAAACGTTAGAATTTATACTGAATATACTTAATTAATATTATATAAATAAATTGAATTCGTCGACAACAATTATTATAAGCTGACCCCTAAGACGCCGAACAGGCAAAATATGTAGGTCAACATTTAAAAAAAAAACTATATGCACCCGCACTAAATAAGAAGTCTCTGATTAAAAAAGCAACTTGACTTACAAATTCGAGTTTCTCGCAAATAAACATTGCAGATTTTAATTAAATTAGTTTTTGAGTAAAAGAACAAAAAATGTCTTAATTTTTCGGTGTTACTTTGCTAAATCAATGTTGCTGCATTAAATGAATAGCCTCGACAAAGAAAGGTTCAGTTAACAACCTCACAAAACTTCATTGAAATCGGATTATAAATAAAAAATTTATTAAATGATAAAGTTTTTTTTTTCGGGCCCACCCTGTAGCTGCAAATATGTATGTCGGTAGGTACTTCCTGAAATTGCAAAAATGTTTATATTGTACTATCTCAACTATCGTAACAGCGAATTGGAAAAATGTCAGATTACTGCGTGAAATCTGAATTTATTTCTTGGTATTTCAAATAGGTATAATAATTGTGATTCGGAAATTCCTCTATTTTCATTCTGCACCATCGGTTACATGACTTAATTTTCTGATTATAGCCACTTCCTGAAATTAATATTTATATTGTATATCTCAACTATTCTGGGTAGATTTCTTGGTGTGTTAATAATGACGAACTTAATTAATTTAATTATTGTAAATGCAGTTAAATCTTTTTATATCTCAAATAATAATTATTGTAACTCGTATCTGGACAATCTGATATTTGTTATCGAGATCTTTGAGACATTTTAGATTTTTAAAACAATCAAAAGGCGTTTCGATAAATGTTTAATAGAAGGCGAACCGAAGTTCAAAAAGTTAGTCGTTTCAAAGTTAACTTGAATGAAAGCCAATTTTGAAGTTTCACAGGAGTGGCCGTGAAAATGTAAAAATCCTTTGTTATTATAATACGTTAATCTTGGTTGAAAATTGATTTTGAACTGAAAGTGGTTTGAATTATAAGCGGGTGTTTACAGGGTGACGCAGAATAATAGGGAGAAAAGCTAACCACAGCTTCCTTACGTAAAAATAAGACAAAAAGTAAGAATCAGTTTTTGTAATAAAGTTTATTATATGGAAGCTATGCCCCCTCAAATGGGTACCCCAAATATCTTTTTTTTCCAATTTACTCAAAAATGTGATGTTGAAAAGAGCATAGCCTAGTGGGATAACGGGCTTCATTCCACTTTTCCACTTTTCAAAATGTTTAAAAAACATCTATTTTCAGGTGGCCGTGTCAGAATCTTAGTGGAAGGCTTGGAAAAGGCATCGTTCTCTTTCTTAGACAAAGACATTGATGTAGGAAACGACACAATTGTATGCAGAAACAAGAAGTAAGTCTCACAATTCATTAAATTATTAAAAAATCTTTTTTTTTCAGACAAGAGTGCATGAATAAACTTCGCCACGCCTTCATCAATCGAATAATTCTCAACAGATCCTGGTCTAAATTCATGTTTTTCTGTGAAATTCTCAATTGTCTTAACGTTGGTCTTCAGTTCTACATCACCGATTTATTTTTAGGAAAAGATTTTTCGAAATTAGGCCCTAATGTGCTAAGTGAAGGGCAGAAAACTCTTGACAGAGTATTTCCAAAGGTAAACACTAAATAATTGCTTAATTAAATTATTAATAACTAACTTGTAGATGACTAAATGTACTTTTTATAAATATGGCTCTTCCGGTACTATTGAAGTCCATGATGCCCTCTGCGTGATGGCTCTAAATATCATCAACGAGAAGATTTACACGTTCTTATGGTTCTGGTTTATTTTTCTGTTTTGCATATCTTTATCTGCTATTTTTTGGAGAATTATAACGATGGTTCTTCATTCTCGAAGTCGAAGATTTAATCAAATGATTTTCTCGAAATTCGTTCCGAAAAACCTTCGCCACTGGAATATTTCCTTAGTAATGGATTATTGCACGTTCAGCGATTGGTTGTTCCTGAAATATTTGTCGAAAAATATGGACGGTTTAATTTTCAAAGAGCTTTTCCTAGGTTTGGCCGAAGATCTGGAAGAGAGAAAACCGCTCATCCTCGATCTTAACGAAAAAATAGGATGGAAGTTTCATAAACCTGAAAGCGAATCTAAGCTCGAATAATATTTAATATTAAATCGATAGGTTGTAAAGTTGCGTGGTTTGGATGTGAAAACCAGTTAGCAACAGTGAGGCTGTTTCTGTTATCTTCCTGAACGGTCTCGGCTGCTGCTGCATTCCTGAGGACGTCCCTGTGAGGCTTTTTATTGCTCGGATGAACACGCTGGCGCACTCTTATATTGCGTAATTGAACTAGAGGTTCAGGAAGAGTGGATAGTGGTCGCCACCTGGCAGGAAGACGACTTTTCAAATGCCTACCTAAACAAAATTATTTGTTTTTTTTAAATAAATTATTACCGATCATATTCATCATTTGTAAGACTTTTCTTTATCTATACCTAAAGCGATGTACCTAACAATAATGTCCTGTAACTTTAGAAAAAGGGAGAATAATGCGCTAGAAGAAAGCATAGATTAGGTACTAAGACAATTAGTTACTATCACTAGAAACACACCACTACATCGAAACACTTGATTTTCACTGCTGACGCGTTTCGAACACAATGTGCTCATTATCAAAGCCGAAGCTAAACAACCTGTCTGTCAAAAAACTGAAATATTTATAGGCCCACCCGTGTAGCTCCACCCCTCGGCTGAGAGAGTTAGACCAATCACAGGTCGAGAAATGGTCACGCATGGGTGGGTAGTAGGTAGAAGGATACAAGAAACATATAAATAGACAAAGGATGTGGTGAGAATAAATGGACAAAAAAGTGAGTGATGTTTTTGGACAAAAAGAGCGGTAAGGCAAGGATGCCCGTTCAGCCCAACACTATTTACAAATTATATAAAAGTGATATTGAGGAAATGTTCAGAAAGGGGCAAGCAGAAGGGGTTGTTGATGTGGGCAAAGAGAAAGTGTGGAGTCTAGCGTTTGCGGATGAGGAGAGAGAAATGATAAGAAATTCAGAGAAGTACAGTATGGAAAAGAGCAAATGCCCACCCGGGAAGGGGGCTATAACTCAATGTTAGGATAGGTAAACACCCAGGTAAATATGGATCGGTTCTTCAGATAAATATGAGCTTCTTGTTTAATTTAAGAGACAAGGCGCGCATTGAAATTTGTGATCTTGGCCACTTGGAAATCCGAAAAGTTAATAACAAAGCATTGATGCGGGAAAGTTCGAAAAAATAAGTATTTACCTGAAGGACTGATCGATATTTCCTTCTCCTACTTCGAGTTGTAACTGCAGCGGACCAGGCATGCAATGGTTAGCCCCCACCTTCGCCGGTGGGCATTTGCTCCTTTCTAGACTGTACATGCAGAGGAAAAGGTTGGAGGTAAATGTGGAGAAAATTTAGTACGTAACAGAAGTTAAGCTAATAAATGAGAGGATAATGGAAATAAACATAAGAGAAGGAGAAGAGAACGAGGAATACACACTGATTGTGGGATACGGGCCAAATGAGGACGCAAGGAAAGAAGACAAAGAAAATTTCTTCAAAGAATTACAAGATGAAATAGACAGAAGTGAGAATAAAGTAATAATCAATGGAAATCTTAATGGAAGAGTCGAAAACAAATTAAGAAGACGTTAGAAATGAAAACGGCGAAAGAATTATAGGCTTATGCCTGGAAAATGAATTAAAAATAGTAAATACACAAGGCCATCAAACAAGTTCTTAGTAGAAAAGAAAAATCAACAATTGATTACTTTCCTAGTTAGAAAAGAAATATGGGGAAATGTGAAGGTCATTAAGGTGAGAAGAGGTGCAGAGATAGGAAGTGACCACTTTCTATTAGCAATGGTGCTGAAAAAAGAAGAAACTAGAAAAAGGGAAGTTAAGAGGAAAGTGGTGAACAAGAAAATCAAATGCTGCAAACTTAGATTACAAGAAATAAAAGAAAAATTCCAGACTTGTCTAGAAAATATATTAAATAAAAAAACGGAAAGTTGATATAGAAAACAAATGGAAAGACCTGAAAAATGCGATAGTATCAACAGCCGAGAAAGTGTATGGAAAGAATAAAATAGTAAATAGAAACATGATGGACCAAGCAGCAAAGACAGCTGCAAAAGAGAAGAAGATCAGATGAAACATGCAGATGTGAAAGGTATAAGAGACAAAGAAGCCTGGTGAAAAGAATCATAAAAGAGGAAAAAGAGACTTTCTAGAAAAAATTAAAGATACTTTTAACCAAAATCAAAAGTTATTCTTCGATACCTTGAGAAACATGAGGAGAGAGAGGATGCCAAACAACAAATATAAAAGATAAAGAGGAAAAGAGTATAATGGAAGAAGAAGAAATCATGGAAAGGTGGAGACAATACTTTAAGGGCCTTTTGGAAGGAAAGGATGTAGAAAGAGAGGAGCAACAAGAGAAGAACGCAAAAAATCCGTATGAGAGAAGGAGAGCTGATCAGTTTAGAGGAAATAAAAGAAACGATAGGGAAAGCTAAACGAGGAAAAGCCCCTGACATGATAATATAACAGCAGATATGTTAAAAGCATTACCGGACACAGTGTACACGAACTAAGGTCATTAATGAACGATGTATGTGATGAAGAATGAAGCATCAAAAGAGTGGCAATCCGATATATAAAAAATTAAAGAAAATTACAGAGGAATTTGGAGGAAACACAATTTATGTTCAGACTTCAGACCAAATAAAGGAACAAATGTTGCAATATTTATAATGAAATGCAAATAAAGAAGATAGAGAGATACACTTATGCTTTATCGATTTAGAAAAGGCCTTCGACAGGATCAGGAGAGAAGACAGGTATGGAAAATACTGGAGAAAGAGGGGAACGCCAGAATTGCTAGTAAGAGGGATACAAAGCTCATATAAAAAAACGCAAAACTATGTGAGAACAAAGCAAGAATCATCAAATAAGTTTGAAACAACTTTGGGTGCAAAACAAGGCGGCATATGAAGCCGCTGACATTTAGATAAGTAGTATTCTAGAAAATGAAGAGGGTGGAAGTCTTAGAAATTATAGCCAAAAATAAAAAACAGGAATTTAAAAAGTTACAGAAGAGAATCGGGAAGACTAAAGATGAAGACTAGTAGAGAGGAAGAAAACGATGATAATAGGATACAACACTACATAAAACTGGACAAAGAAAAACTAAGTCAAGTAAGGAAATTTAAATACCTGGATTCGATGATTTCTGAAGATGGATTAATGGAGGATAAGAGAAAAGAAAGAATGACGGCTGAAGGCAGAGAGGCAGTTTTTTAACCTCCCCACTCCACTTCACCATTTAAAAAAAAGGGAGGTTACTGCAATCACTAAAATTTTCGAATTCGAGATAAGACCGGATCTGTACGTTTTGAGGTCTCAGGAACCCAAAAAGTGGTTTTTAAAATGTGTCTGTATGTATGTACGTACGTACGTTCGTTCGTTCGTTCGTTCGTTCGTTCGTAAACACGCCACAGCCCAAACTACTCGACCGATTTGGCTGAAATTTGGTACGTGTGCATGTGATAACCCAACTTAGATCTGAAAAGCTTTTGGAGCCAATCGTGCAACCAGAAATGCCGTTTTGGCACATCAACTTTTAAATTTTAAATGTAAACCCCCATTTTTCACTTCACAATAAGAAAGGCCTTCAGATTCTGCTTCCAAAGATGTATTCACTGTCAGTGCCCTTTTGACCAAAAACTAAAAATATCGAGATTTTTATCGGACTTTAAAATCGCGGTACAGCCCAAGCCCCTGAACCGATTTGGCTAAAATTTTGCACATGGGGATTGTATTACACGTCGAAGAGCTGAACAAATGTTGGATTCAATCGACCCACGGAAAGTGCCGTTTTGGCACACCAATTTCCAAATTTAAAGTATTCTCTCATTTACCCATCCAAAACAAATTTTTGAAAGATTTATTGCCAGCATTAGAAGGGTCTTCGAATTCTGGTTTTAAATGAGATAAAATTTATTCGCATTTATTACCCTTTGGGTAGAAAAATCGAAATTTTGAAATAACACTGAAACCACGTTATAGCCCAAACTAATGGAAGGATTTGTCTGAAATTTGGTACATGGAGGTCAGGTGACCCGTTGAAGAGCTGAAAGGCTTTTGGGAGCAATTGGTTAACGGGAAGTGCCATTTAGGCATATTAACTTTAAAATCTTAAACACAAGTCACGGAAATCAAAGACCCACGCGTTGGGGAGGTTCCAGCCGCTTCTCTGATGCAAGTAATCCGCCGTTTTTCTGAGGGGGATCCTCTGTCTGAGACATAGACATGAAGACATGAGATGTCGTATAAATACTTATCTCTGACATAAATCTCCAGAATTTCTAGCATGATGTAAACAGCCATGCGATTTTAACTCCAAACATGCATACCTTAAAGTTTATATTCAGAACCACTTACGTACGTACTTAACAAAATTTTTTGAGCGGCAGTGAAATGATTTAAAATAGTAATTATACGCAATAATAATAATGAGATTTAGGTATAAACAATATAATCCTATTAAAAATTTGATAAATCTTTGTTATGGTGTTCTCAAGACTACGATAAGCGATGTCACGTTTTCGCAATGAGTAATTAGAAAACTAAACATTTATTAACCAATAAATTAATATCCATAGAACGAATTCAGTATAACCTTCCATGAAAATCATACCATATTGTCCCTCAATATTCATTATATACATGAATACTCGCAAAAATTAACAAAGCGATGATATATGGCCGTTTTAATACAAACTTTTTTTGCCATAATAATCCAAATTTCCACATTCCTAGATCACATGTTAAATTTAAATTTTTTAGTGAATCAATTCAAAATTATTACGACAGCTGCAACAGCAATGATGAGAGTAATCTGTGAAATTTTCATTAACTTGGTACAATCTTTAGCTAATTTAGACGTGAATGTCACCGCCTTATTAGATCATATCGAAAATTTATCTACTTTTTGGAGCTGGTGGTTCCACATCACCTCGAATATCTCTTCTTTTGGGTGAGTGTAAACAATAAAAGAGCAAATAATTATCTCTGTGTTTCACACTACTGTATGATGTTCGCAAAAAGAAAAGTCGCTTAGTTTAGGAATTATGGAAAATACACAGTGAATGACGTAAAGTTATATTTGGTGACGGTAAATGTGGCAGGATATTAACCTTAAAATGTGTTAAATTAGTTACAATGACGAGCGGTATAAAAATTTTATCTTCCTACACGAAAATATAGGATCCAGGCGAAAGATCCGGCCGTTTCCCTGATGCTAATTTTTTATCGTGGCAATATGTCTCATTTTGGGTTCTTAGCAACTTTATATTATTAATTATTCTGTTTTTCTCTTCAGAATTCTTCGAAAACAATTCGCTTCTGGGCTTAAAAAACCATTATCATTCATACTTCATAAATTATAATTATAGCAAGTTGTGTCCTCTAGTAAAATATGATAATAATATAACACCCGCAGCTACAATTATTAGAATAACTAAGGTCACATGTTCACAGATAAGAAAATTAACGTTCACTTTTCTAAATTCTGAAAATATACCTACCTAATTTCCCACTAAAGTATTATTCAAATCTTGAATCTCCTTATGTCATCGCCGAATTTATTTCTTAATTATGTGCAATAAAGACATAAAAACTGACAACTTCTTAAGCTAGCAAAACTATTGTTGCGCCCAAATAGAATTTCGTCATAATTACAGGAACAGTTCATTGAGTTGAATTTCCTGTAATTCCGGTGGAAACCGCGCGTAATGTATAAAACCCAATTTTTTTATAACCCCAGAAATTCTGCCATGTCATGTTGCGTTTAAATATCGAGTTTTTTAGTTTGCAAAAGGCAGGTAATAATTTATAGATTCTGAGAAGTGAGAATAACGAGGATTTTATGGTAATCACTCAGGTAGTCGAGGGGTTTTAACTTTTAAGCATTGTGAAGCGAAACCGTTATACCTCTTTTCTTCACGTTTGCCTGTAAGGTATAACGTGACAAAATTTTCTTCCAATGATGGAACACCTAACAAAATGAGTAAATATTGGTGTTTATTTTGAAAAAGTAGGTACTGTAAACATGATGAGTCGCCTAATAATAGCCAAATTACAATTTCATTCTTATTTGCAAAAGCAATTCCGAAGATCGGTTTATGGTTAGCCTAAATTCGAGAAGACACGTTCCAGATGCGAATCATTTACTTGAGGTAAAGGAAAAATAATTACATAGTACTGTGCGATTCTGGTTAACCTTGCAATTACAATTAATTAAAGCAAAGATCACATCATGCCTCGAACGTAAATTACATAAGCGACCTTAATGATTCTTTTGAAAATTTATTCATTCTTGCACAACAGGCTTCAACATTGTGTCAAGTTGTGTAGGGAACTCCGAGATAAATTTCAAAGGAAAAGGTCGTTGCACGCTGTTGACCGTCCGTCGCCGATTATCTGCACCTCTTTGGGTCGGCTCTTGAAGGTGCGTTGCTCTTATTTTTTTTAACAAGCAAGAAACGCGAGATCGGCTGAAGAATGGACAATGAATTGTCGAGGCTGTACAACGCTCGACGTGATTTGGATGCAAAAGTGGCTAACAATGTCGAATTTTGATAGTGATCGACACATGTGAAAATTTCTGTCTGCATGAAAGATTCTTAGGCTGTCTTGCATTTTAAAGTACCTAAGTATCTACCTACCTATGGATAAAAACATAACTTTTTCCATTTTTTTCTGTTTTTTGCTTCATATTTAACTTTTGTTAATTTTTTTGCATTCACAGTTCCTTCATACTTATGTAAACTTTTTCTCCAGGTTTCCTTTGATATTATTCCTTGCGAACGTTTTCCAGCCGGTTCGTATATTATGGATTTATGGGTATTGTTTAGTACTTATAAGGACTTGTCGTCTTGTCTATCCTTAAATGAGAGAGAGTGAGTTTTAACATTCTAAAAAACTGTAATTCTATGACTTGTTAACATTGGAATAACAACATTTTTTCTAACAATGAATAACAATACCTAATTGAATTTATAATTTGCTATTTTCGTGATCCACTACATATTTAGCCATGTCATTGTGATTCTTCTCAAATTGTGGCCTATTCAGGTTCATTTTCTTCTTTTAGTTGTTGGTCCAATCGTCCAATTGATTCTTTTCCTCAACTTTTTGTTACTGATTAAATATTTATTTATAACTATCGAATTTTGTTTGTATCTTTCTTTGCTGTTTTTCTTTATATTTTATTTTTCTCAATTTCCTTTCGTTCTACACTAATTTCTATGTATTCAGGTGTATATTTTGCACCCACAGTTCATGAAGTGCTGTACCTAATTTTTAAAATTTACAGCATGGTTACAGATGCATTTTTACAGATTCTGAAATTTTTGAATTTTACGGGGATACAGCATCAGGAAGAAAGTAGTCTTCCAGTTCATGAACTGGGACGATATTTTTTGTCCACATGCACTAAAATTGAAAAACTGCAGAATCTGTAAAAAAACGGACCTCCAGATACTGGAAAATTTATAAATTACAGCATGTGGAACCACTTCGTGAGCTGTATATCCAGTTCGCGAAATGTTAGACTGCACAAAATAGGCGTTACATACCTATACATTTTAATGAAATTTGGTATGAAGGTTGGTGTTGTGCTGCGGTTGAGTCCAGTTAATTTTGTTGGCAATCTGCAAACGGCAAGTACCTTTTAGCATATAAACTATGAGATTTTAAAGATGAACACAAATTTTTCTTAGCGGCACAAATTCTGTTTTCAGAAAAATTTATCTTATCTACACTTTACGCCGTTTTGACGTATTACCTCGTAATATTTAAACGTTATATACTTCGTAATATTACGCTTCATACGGCTTCCTCTGTGTTTTGAACATTTATACTTACATTTCCTTTTACTTCTTATTCTTATTCTTGTAACATTTACCGTTTTCCGTTTTCGTCTTTTCCCTCGCAATTTCTTGTGTTTTTGTCCTTTTTTTGAGTTCCTTTTGTCTTTTGTTACTAACGTTCGAAATATGTTTTTCAATTTTCCCATATTGGTTCTAAGTTGTCCTCGGTCTTGTTCTTATTCACTGGCTTTAAATTCTTCTTTATATTCTTCAATATTTTCGGGCACATCAACTTGAAATTTTAAATAAAAACCGCAATTTTTGACGTCACCATAGGAAAGGTCGTCAAATTCTGCTTCCAAAGACGTATTCACTTTAGCGCTCTTTCAGCAAAAAATCTAAAATTCGGGATTTTTAACGCAATTTAAAAATATGCGCAACTACGGAAGCGTTTTTTGGGGTTTTTTATAATGTTTAAATTTTTACCAAAAGGGCACTCAGTTTGCATAGTAGCGTGGTCAGTATGAAAAAACTAAAATTTTATTGAATTTAATTGACTGGGAGGAACTACCACCCCCTTAGCCTTGCTTCTGGCTGGGTTACTGCTTGAGTACATTTTTGAAAATAAAATTAGAGGTAAAATTTGAAGACTTTTCACGCGTTGATAAAAAAATCCTTGTGTTTAACAAGAAATGGGACGGAAAAAAAATCTCAATAAAAACTCTTTTTAGTTTAGGTCAACGTTTCGGCTTTCTTCACAGGCTCAAAGGTACTAAATTAATTTGCAATTAATTCCTCTCCCAGCCTTTCCAACTTTTTAAGTTTTTACACAAGAATTTTATAGCTATTAACATACCTAGGAATGTTATGACTATCATAACAGACGCAGATGTCAATTGAAATCCGAGCTCGGAGAGCGAGGATTTTAAGACATCTAAGTCTGTTATGATTCATAACATCCGAGGTTTGTTCAATAGTTTATCGGTTTAGGCGATTAAAGCCAAAATTAATTGAAAAATTTGCACAAATTCGTGGCACTTTAAAAATCGAGACGATCGCGTTTGCATGGGGTTGTTGTTGTCATGGCTCGTTGTTTAGAAACAAAAGTCAGATCAGAAAATCAGAGAAATGGATTCGGACGTCGTTTCTGTGGGCGTCGTTGAATTGCCTCAAAACATTCTGGACGAAGCAGGGGAAGCCTTGCACAGCTTAATACCGAAAAAATCGAAAGCCAGGTATGAAAAAGTGTATGATGCATTCAAGCAATGGCAGTGTGTGAATAATGTTCAAATTGTCAACGAAAGTGTTCTTCTGGCCTACTTTCACGAGCTGGTAAGTTCATGTTCGTTTAATTTAACTTATCAAGGTTTTTTTTATCTAGTCGAAGAAGCATAGTCCTTCATCATTGTGGGTTTACTATTCCATGTTGCGGAGTACCATCAGTGTCAATGAAAATGTGGACATAAAAGTATTTCAGAAGTTGTATGCATTTGTGAAAAGGCAGAATGTAGGCAACGTAGTGAAGAAAGCGAAAGTTTTGACTGATGACGAACTCAAGAAATTTCTGATTGAGGCCATAGACGAACAATATTTGTTGTGCAAGGTACCTATGTCAATTCTGTATTATTCTGCTTATGGAATTTGAACATTTTAGGTTGTTACTATTTTTGGATTATTCGGCGCTTGTCGATGCGACGAAATATATAATCTGTCAGTGAATGACGTCAAAATTGAGGGCTCCATTTTAATCGTGACAATCAATCAGTCCAAGACTTACAAGCCAAGATTTTTTACTGTTGTTTCGGATGGTGCTGTAAATCAAGTGGAGATTGTGAAAAAGTACATGAGACTGCGACCAAAACACGCGAAACATGATCATTTCTTTGTTTTCTTCAATGGGGGAAAATGTAGCACACAACGAGTAGGCATTCACAAGATTGCGGCAGTTCCCAAATTGATAGCTACCTTCCTCGGACTTCCGAACGCTGAGCAATACACCGGCCATTGCCTACGACGAAGCTCTGCTACAATCCTGGCAAACACTGGCGCTAATGTAACTGATTTGAAGAGGCTTGGTGGATGGAAAAGCTCTACCGTCGCTGAAGCATATATTGAAGAATCAGTGCAGAACAAGATCAAAGTAGCTAGAAGAATGGTTGGCAGTGATGAATCTAGTACTTCCACTTCATTAACCCTTCAAGACGATGTTACATGCAGAAAGACAACAGAAATAGTGCCCAGTACTTCACAACATGTAAAATCTTCCGAGATATTCCTGCCAGAAGCTACCTTTTCAGGCTGCACCATTAATGTGTATTATGGCAAGAAGGAGTAGCAACCGAGGGAGCATCAGCGTTTGCTAATTTAAATTGTCTGTTGTAATAAAAGTTGCGTTGATTAGAGAGACACATTTATATCTTTTTCTTATCTTTTACTTGTACGGTAAAATTACCGTACAGAATATGGTTATGATCTGCTTACCAGCCGATTTTTATGCATGTTAACAGGGCTTTAATCGCTTATAATACCACAAGTGCATGCTATTTAATCGGTTAAATTTTGAAAATAGTTACGAAAGCTTGTTGCCGGTGGTAAAACAATGAGAACTAAATTGCCATTTATTATCAAAGATTAAAGCCCTCGAGCAAAGCTTGAGTAATTATTTCTAAAATTTAACCGATTACAATAGCGATGCACGAGTGGTATTCGGTAAGATTATTTCGCAAATTACACTCTTCATTTTGTTAAAAGAGCGATTTTTTAAACCGGGGTTGCCTATACTCAAGAGCCCAATAAGATGTTGTGAACGAGCCTTTATAATTATAATTCATTGACGTTTGAGGTTAGGAAACGTGCAAACAAAATGTCATTGAATTTTGAGATTATATCCAGAAGAAATCAGAGTCCTTTATGTCCAAAAACACTTAAAATATGGTTTGTGGAAGGAAGACTTTAATTGCGTGTAGGATATGTGCCTGGTGGTCATATTTATGGACCTTTATTTCCCTTAACTGATTTTACGTGGTACGTAGTTATTTTCAGCAGTGAAAAAATTGGGTTCAAAATCAAGTAGTCAAGAAAACGATTAAATGACTCGTGCATTAATCACCCTTAAATGAATTCAATTGGATAGAAATTTCAAAATGAGTCTGATTGATTGGTTTAGAAGGTAATTTGGAAATAATCGCCAAAAACCGATAAAAGCGATTAAAGCCAAAATTAAAAAAATGTTGCGTGAATTCGCGTCATTTTGACAATCGAGATGACAGCATTTGAATGGGGTCATTGTTGTCATGAATGGTTAATGGGCTTGTTGTCTAGAAACCATTAGATAACGTTATGATCTGCTTACCAGCCTATTTTTATGCATGTTAAGAACGCTTTAATCGCCTGAAACCGGTAATAGCTATTAACATACCTAGGAATGTTATGACTATCATAACAGACGCAGATGTCAATTGAAATCCGAGCTCGGAGAGCGAGGATTTTAAGACATCTAAGTCTGTTATGATTCATAACATCCGAGGTTTGTTCAATAGTTTATCGGTTTAAAGCGATTAAAGCCAAAATTAAAAAAATGTTGCGTGAATTCGCGTCATTTTGACAATCGAGATGACAGCATTTGAATGGGGTCATTGTTGTCATGAATGGTTAATGGGCTTGTTGTCTAGAAACCATTAGATAACGTTATGATCTGCTTACCAGCCTATTTTTATGCATGTTAAGAACGCTTTAATCGCCTGAAACCGGTAAACGTTTTAACTCAAAATGTATATTTAAAATTTCAATTAATTTAGTGCATTTAAGCTTGTGAAGAAGGCGACAAGTATTGTTATTATTGTAAGAACGCTATGCTGGTACATTCTTAAAAGAAGCAAGTTTATCGTTTTTGACATTACAAAAAAATTACGTGACAAATCTTTTACAAACATTTTTAACCATATTCGACAGCTGAGCATTCGGATAATTTAGTTCTGGTTTCTACTATAATTTTCTTGTTATTGCTGCGACTACCACTCGCACTGTCAGATTTCGCTTTGAATGATAATAATTTCAGCAGTCTACGCCCTACGTCTCTCACGTCAAGGGCCATTAGAACGGAAATTTTTTTGTTCACATGTGATAATCGCTACGCTCTGCAGATGCCGTATTCGTTTAGCTAAAATAGTTTAACAATGATTGTGAAGCAATCAGAGAAAACTGTCAGTGGTTATAAAAAAGAGGACAAAACCAGCAAATTCGTTGATTTTTCCTTTTATTCAATTTTCAGAGGTGAAGTCAATAAATTATATACCACGAATTCGATCGCCTCCAATTCATTGAGAATATCAACGTATTTCTTTAGGACTAGGCAAAATTGGTGGAGGCGCTATGAATATCTCGACCACTGAATATTTTTTCTGCTTTTCGCTTTACATAATTCAGTAGAGGATTTTATTTTCTGAATTCAGAAAAATTCGAATGCTGAAGGTGTTAATTTTATAAAGAAGCGTAACTACTTTACAGAGTGATTCACGAAGATTATCCGTTAGAAGATTTTAATGATTAATTTGTAGCAGATGACTAGGAGAGCTATCTTCATGAATCACCATGTATAAAATTTAAAATATTATGTAAAGTATGTGCTTTCAACATTATTGTTATAGTAATTGGAATTTGATTGTAACAACGATTGCATGAAACCTCGCATGGAAGAAATCACATTTATTAAAATACCATTGCGCAAGTTTTTGGCATAAAGAAAAAATTGTAAAACATTTTTATTTGTTCGAGGACTAATTTTTTTCATTTAAAAAGTCAAAGATCTTATTCATATCCATTTTTCTTCACGTTTCTGAAACAGCATCCAGCAAAGCCACACTGTTCACCATATTTTTCATTTTACCCAAAACGTGACCAGCAGATGTGTTATTGTCAGTTTTTCTAGCCTCCCAACCAATTATTCCCCTCTTCTCCATTCAAAACAAATCGAATCTTCAACATGGGCGACCGCATTCTACCTACCCCACGTTAATTGCTAGACATCTGCCCCTCGCGTCTAGACCAAACAGATAAACCTCCTATTTTAGACCAAGTAAACATACGAAAAATTCTCGTTGTTATCAGAACGAACATAAATTGTTTCATTCGACGAGGTCAATTTTACAATTTATCTTAATTGGTGTAATAGGATTGAACATATGTTTGCACGTGACGTCAAAAGTGACATATTTTTCGGTTTTTTTTCCGAATATTAATCATTATTCGGCGAAATAATAAATAAATCTGCGAACCAAGTTACCAGAAGAATTAAATGGCAAAAAGTGGGCGAAAACGTGCATTTCGTTGGGAAAAATATCAAAACTAACTTCTACACTGTGGATGTGGAGATGAAGCTGAGTCCCCAGGACGAGGCTAGAGTTGACACATGCGCATCTATTGATTTCAAAATTAAAATTTTAAAATGGGGTTACAGAAAAAATAAATAAACGTAATAAATCGTTGATGCATTTAACAATGGAAAAGTAAATGGTGATTGACCCAGTTCGAACGACGTTACTCAGTGGCAAATAAAAAAAAAGTGAACAAATATCACCAGAAAATATAATTTAAAAAAATGTTCTCGACGCGACAGTAGCTGTAATTATAATAAAACTTTTACCAACTTTCTAAAGTCAAAGAAAATTTTGCAGTTACTGTAAAAATGGTAATGGTAATGGTTACGGTTGGGTAATCTCTACTGATGTCACAGAACTTGTTTAAATTCTTGGTTCAATATCGTTTAAGGTCAATAGAATACAAAAATGTTACTACGTATTTCTTCCTTATCTTCACTGCCTTGAACAATAGAGTTTTTAATTGGATTTGATGTGATTTTCTTTGTGTAAAAATTTGTATCTGAATCGCGAATTAGTTTAATTAATGGTTTTGTTTGCATGACCTTATTTTGAGATTAGATTGACAAAAATGTAAATGTATCAATAAATGATCAATATACAGGTTGAGTCTAAAGTACCTACTGAGTAAAATTTATACCTACACTTAGGTAGGTACTTCTCATTTATTTCTGAAAAAATCGAAACAAACCCGGTCCATATGACATCATTGTTTTATAAAAAATAAATGAAACTTTTAAATTATCTTAATTCTTATTATCAGTATTATTATTTTATTTATAAGTTGGTTAAGACGTCAGAAATGATAATTGATCAACGAGAAGAGAAAGTACATATCATATTTTCCTGGACACAGAAGCAGCACAAATTAAGTAGGGGTTTTTCCTTTGTGATGTGTAAAGGGGCCTTCAATTCCGTCAAAATTACTGTATCTGTCATTTTGTAAATAAGCAATAACACATGAAGATTGTTAACTGTTGTTGACTGTTTCCATTGTTTTTGTTTTTTGATACTGACAACAATTTTGAGTTAAAGTGAAATCCGTTTAATTGTATAACATCAAAAAGCTCAACTAACACTACCCTTGTGTCCCTTCTAAAATGATTAGACTTTACATTCCTTGCTAGCTGATATTCATAGATGATTTAAGTACGTAGAACTTCACTGAATTTTAGTGACAGTGACACATTAAGTGACATGCCTAATTGCTAATCGTTTCGTTGCTTACGTGATGTAAAATTTAAATAGTCAGATCGTGCTTTTATGAAAATATAAAACACTTGAAAAATTTAAATGTCGTAAGATTAAAACAGTGAGTTCTGATTGGACAAAAGTCTGAAGCAACAATAAAGAACTGTTTGCCCCAGTCAAATGAAATGAAAAATCATTGAAATAGAAGAATAGAAGACAAGACGAGAAATGGGGTAGTTTTGGTCTTGGTCTTCGTATTTCGTTCTGCGGTGCGTTTCCCTGACGGGTCCGCTGCATTCAGACCTTATGGTCCATTATGCCCGCACTGTGACAGTTATCCATTTCCTACAGGAACCCCGGTTCTGCAAAGACCCAGTACTTCTGCTGTAGAAACTGAATAGTGTTAATCGGGTGCTAGAAAAGCCACCCCGCTTTGCTATACCACGGCGGGTACTTCTGCTCTTTAGGGAGTTTGTTGAAGCTTCGTCCCGCGAACCCACTATAACCGGCAGGTCTTTTTCAGCCCTGCCGGATACAACTGGTTTCTTGGTGTCGAAGGCAGCTTAAAGTGTACCCTTAAAGGGTTCAGTTGAGGTATCAATTTATGTCCCTCTATGTTACAAACTGCAGACATCTTCCCCCAGTGTGGCCGACGGTTCTTGGTGGACAGCCCCATCAGCCACAACTGGTTGTTGGTGCCACAGTCCCTGAGGGTCTGCCAGTGTCACGGTACCTGTGCAGCTGTGGTATCTTTTTCAGTCCCATCAGTCACAACTAGTCCCTAGCGTCCTGCGCAGCACTATTATAACTACCCTTCCGTACAGACTGCAGACATCTTCCCCCCGTGTGGCCGATGGTTCCCGGTGGACAGCCCCATCAGCCACAACTGGTTGTTGGTGCCACAGCCCCTGAGGGTCTGCCAGTGTTACGGTACCTGTGCAACTGCGGTGTCTTTTTCAGTCCCATCAGTCACAATTAGTCCCTAGCCACAAAAGTCTGATAGGTCCAGTTGTCAACCTGTCCCTATCGCAACCGCGAGGTATTTTTTATTTTTTCTCCCTCCGTACAGACAACAGAAGTATCAGTCTTCCAGTCCCTCTGTTCAGACTGCTAGGTCCCGAAGTCTCAGAGCAGCTATGGGTGTCCTTCGACCCCATTTGCCGCATTGAGGCCTCCAGTATCCTCTTAAATCTGGTCTGAAATTCCCAGTTAACCCCGGGAATTCGGTCCGCCCTCATTCCCTGAGGGTCTGCCAGTGTCACGGTACCTGTGCAACTGCGGTGTCTTTTTCAGTCCCATCAGTCACAATTAGTCCCTAGCCACAAAAGTCTGATAGGTCCAGTTGTCAACCTGTCCCTATCGCAACCGCGAGGTATTTTTTATTTTTTCTCCCTCCGTACAGACAACAGAAGTATCAGTCTTCCAGTCCCTCTGTTCAGACTGCTAGGTCCCGAAGTCTCAGAGCAGCTATGGGTGTCCTTCGACCCCATTTGCCGCATTGAGGCCTCCAGTATCCTCTTAAATCTGGTCTGAAATTCCCAGTTAACCCCGGGAATTCGGTCCGCCCTCATTCCCTGAGGGTCTGCCAGTGTCACGGTACCTGTGCAACTGCGGTGTCTTTTTCAGTCCCATCAGTCACAATTAGTCCCTAGCCACAAAAGTCTGATAGGTCCAGTTGTCAACCTGTCCCTATCGCAACCGCGAGGTATTTTTTATTTTTTCTCCCTCCGTACAGACAACAGAAGTATCAGTCTTCCAGTCCCTCTGTTCAGACTGCTAGGTCCCGAAGTCTCAGAGCAGCTATGGGTGTCTTCCGACCCCATTTGCTGCATTGAGGCCTCCGGTACCCTCCTAAATCTGGTCTGAAATTCCCAGTTAACCCCGGGAGTTCGGTCCGCCCTCATGGAGCCCGGCGCATGAGGGTAAGGCTATTACTCTGAGAGGGCGCCCGGTGTCTCAGAGGGGTTGGTTCGCGGTAGCGGCTTTGGTACAGACACGTGAGGGTATTAAGCCCCAGGTCTGCACGTATGGCCGTAACTAACCAGCGGACTGGCCATTCCCCTATCCACCACCCGGGGACGCGCCCGATGGGCACCCAACCGCACGGGTGGTCTTGGTCTTGCTGTAGTCTTGAATGTATAGTCTTGGTCTTGGTCTTAGTCTTGTGGAGTCTTGGTTTTGGTAAATAATGAAACAAATTTGGTAAATTTTGGCTCAAGTTTGTCTCTAAGATAAGTTAACACAAATTAGTTAATTAGTCATTAGTTACTGAGTCAAGTGTCCTTTAAATATTTGCCTAGCAACATTTCGAAACGGCTGCTCCTGATTGGTCTCAATTTTTATTTGCCTGATTTTCTAAAACCGGAGATTATTTCACGAACATCCTTAGAAAATTTATAGATATTAAGTACATAAGCATAAGTGCATTAAATAATAAAAATCTTAAATTCGAGATTAAAGTAGGTACTAGAGAATGCACTTTAGATTAAATTAAATTTAGAGCGTTTTCAAATATTAAGTAATAACTTAACAATAACTGAGATTGCAATTGATACTAATAACAATAATAATAGTAAAGTTAAGCTAATTTGATTAAGGCTATCTCTCCGTCGAAAAATTACCAAGACCAAGACTTTGACAAGACTCTTGACTCAAGAGTCAAGAAACTTGGTATTGAGGCCTTAGTCTTGGCCTTATCTCGAATTCAAGACTAAGACCAAGACAAGACAAAAACCATCAGTCTTGGTATTGTACGAAACCCTATACATAATGTAGTTTTGATATGGAACATGAACATGAAGAGGTGGTCCAATGCTTAAATTTTCTTCATATCAACATTTTGTGTTCAGGAGTTGAAGAGGGTGGTTTTCGGGGGTGCCATTTTTTGCGTTCAACATTTCTTCTAAGTGAATTTTTTATGTTTCAAGGTTGAAGGGGTTGAGGTCTAGAAATGCAATTTTTTTCTCTTCCGGTTGTAGGTGCTCTAAGGGTCTAAGAGCTAAACATATGCTCAAAACTTTTTCTGTGCCATTGATGAAAAGTTATCGAATGGCTTGAATTTCAAGCAACATTTATATGAAATTTCGAGTTTGAACCCCTAATTCGCACCCTTATCACTTATCACTTATCTTAAGCGTTGAGGCAGCGTTCGCGATTAAACGTCGAAAATTGCAATTTCCTTCAGTTTTTCACCCTTAACTCCGACTCCTACGGTTCGATACGGCCCAAAAATCCACGTCGAGATTTTCGGGGTATACACCTGTGTACAAAATTTCAGCTAGATATCTGCTTTCGTCCTCACGTTATGCGACAGAGTAGACGACGAGCGGCCGAGCGAGCGATTTCACTAATACCTTTCTGATGGTGACCTCGATAGAGACAATATCTCTTTCAAAAACTTGTTTTGGATGGGTAAATTAGAGAATAATTTTAAATTTCGAAATTGGTGTGCCAAAACGGCACTTTCCGTTAGCCGATTGAATCCAAAATTTGTTCACCTCTTCGACGTGTAATACAATCCCCTTGTGCAAAATTTCAGCCAAATCGGTTCAGGGGCTTGGGCTGTACCGCGACTTTAAAGTCCGATAAAAATCAATTTTTTTTTTATTTTTGGTCAAAAGGGCACTAAGAATGAAAGCAGAATTTGAAGGCCTTTCCTATCGTGACATGAAAAATGGGGGTTTGCATTTAAAATTTAAAAGTTGATGTGCCAAAATGGCATTTCTGGTTGCACGATTGGCTCCAAAAGCTTTTCAGATCTAAGTTGGGTTATCACATGCACACGTACCAAATTTCAGCTAAATCTGTCGAGTAGTTTGGGCTGTGGCGTGTTTACGAACGTACGAACGTACGTACGTACGTACATACATACAGACACATTTTAAAAACCACTTTTTTGGGCTCCTGAGACCTCAAAACGTATAGATCCGGTCTTATCTCGAATTCGAAAATTTTAGTGATTGCAGTAACCTCCCTTTTTTTTAAATGGTGAAGTGGAGTGGGGAGGTTAAAAGAAGATTTTTTGCGTAAATTTTGCTTTATGAGGGTTCACATATCGAGAGAAACTGTGGATGTGTTAAAAAATAATGAAAAGGACTCTGAATTACCAAGGAATTACAAAAATTCCAAAAAATTCTAGTTTCAACCCTCAAATTTCATCACCCTTGTTAGATCATAACGAAAAATTGACCATCCCTCCACCCCTGTCCCTGTAAATTGACACACCAAATTCGGCCTAGATACGTTGATCAGTTTTTAAGTTATCGTGTTTTGTGTTGTAGCGCCTTTAAGGGTGGTTTTTCGCGCATTTTGATACCATCAATAAAAAGCTATTTTAACCCTATTTTATTATGTGAAAATTAGAGTTTCCACTCCTAAATTTTATCCCCTTCGTTAAATTTCTCTTAAAATTCACTCATTCCTTTTAGAAGACACAATGTGTAAGGCCTCACAATTTCACAACAGTTATTACTTCTCGCGGTATCAAATTACAAGGCTTTATAGACGTTTCAAGCCCTAAACTCCAACCCCCTATTTCATCACCCCCACATTTTCTAAAGAAAGTTGCGCTTTCAATTTCATCACCCTAATTCAATTCGTTTAAAAATTGCGCCTATTTATAGATCCGCGTATTCAACCCCTCATGATTTATTTATTTCTAAAGTGTTACATAACTGACTTCTTGCGTATTTACTTATACTTCGGTTGTTCATAAATAAACCAATAGGATTTCAGAAAAAAAAATAAAATGCATTTGTCGACTTGTAAAGCGTTAGGAGTTATTAGTAGCCTGGGGTTGGTTTTAGGTTGAAGACTCATAAGCCTTTTTTCAATGGTTAACCGAAGTCTATCGAACGACGTAGAAGTTTCCAGTTTCAACCCTTAAATTTCATCCCCTTTATTAGATTTTAGTGAAAATTTGCCCATCCACCTACAGTGTCACTCTAAATTAGCACACCAAATTCTACCCTGATACGTTGAGAGTTTTGTAGTTTCCGTATTTTTGTGTTTCTGCATATTAAGGGTTATAGCGCCTTGAAGGGTGGTTTTTTGCAAAATAACCTTTTTTGAATCATTAAAGGAAGGATATTGAGTGATGTCAACTTCGGCCAATAGAAATTTCATGTTGCAACCCCTAATTTCCACCCCATCCGTCCGATTTTGCGGAAAATACATCTCCCGCAAGATTTCATCGTAGTATGTATGTGCGTCGGGTTTCAAATAGCTGCGTGCAATTCTTGGTGAGTTATCATATTTTTTGTGGTTTTCATCGCCTAAATTCCATCCCCCGAAATTGACACCCCCTCACATTCAACAGACTTGAAGATCGAATGTGCACACCAAGTTTCAGTAATATACCCCTACTACTTTCCGAGTTTTTGCAATTTATAGTTTTTCGATTTTTCACCCCTAGCTCCCACCCCCTAGATCCGATATGGCCCAAAAGCAATCCCCGCCTTACGATACGACAAGCGAACGAGCGAGCGAATAAGCTAAAACAAAAAGGCCTACGGCGGCACTAAAACGAAACATTTCTGACTAATAAATTAATATCTCGACAACGAGTTCAGTAACCTTTTATGAAAATCATACCAAATTGTTCCTCAGTATTCATTCTATACACATACAAATTAACAAAGCGATGGTACTATTTTTTCTAAACTTTTTTTGCCAATTTAATCGAAATTATTGTTTTAAATTTCCATAAAATCGCATGTTCAATTTTCTTGAATTTAAACTTTTAAACGGGCTAGTGAATCAATTCCAAATTTAAACGAGAGCTTTACAATAAATAATGATAAGAATAATCTGTGAAATTTTCATTAACTTGGTACCATTTTTGCTCAAGGTTTAATCGTCTCAAATAAGATTTAAGGGTAGTGCTACCAGGAAAAGGAAAAAATTGGCAAATAGTTCTGTCGAATCTTAGCTGAAAACGTTAAAATTACAAAGTTAAAAGCATTGCACGCAGATTAAACAAAAAGTTAAAAAAATATTAGTTATTCAATTGATGAATTTTTCCTAAGAAAGTTTTAACTAATCTTGTTTGTCGGTGACCAAATTGCGTTGTGTTTTTTACTTCTATTATGTGTTATTTGATAATGTCTCAATTGTACACCAAATTGTACGCTAGTAGACAATATATTTATTTATTTATTTATTATACCATTTTATCATCCCTAACACTAAAACAAACTTTCTAGCCAAGGATATAATTGGTATTAAAATTGTTCAAATACGAAATAAAATTGAAGATGCTGTCAGAAAACAGTCATTTAAATCTCTGGAAATATGACATTGTTCTTTTCGGATAATCCATAAAAGAGAATTGAAAAGAAATTCCAAGAATTTTTTTCATTTACCCACTTTCAATAGGGTCAAGGATCTCCATAGTATTCTGACGCTGGATGACGATGACGTCGATTCTAAATCCATCGCAATTGTAAATGACACCCAAGGTATAGGCTTTGCAGGTGTGGCGCGTCCCTTATTGATCCCAGCTTGACCTACCGTACAAATCACCAATCGAAAATTGTTGAAATTCCGGATAAGCCATTGGATTGGAAAGCAGGGGCCTAGAGTAGAAATATTAGAAACGAGAGTAGTCGCCCATACAAATTGTTGAATGTGAATGTAGGAAACTTTGCTCGCCAACTCCAACCATAGTGGGGGAACCCACAAATCGAGGGGGCAGCACTCAGTAGCAAGTTATACACTATAGAGTGAATCCGTCGACTGCTTCCATACAAACAAACACGAAATAAATTTCAAAAAATTCAAAATAATGTTAATATTAAAAGTGGCAACACGCGTCCAGGTGGTAGAGCTGGCGTAGAACAGTCCAGGGGGTGACTTTTGCACCCTCAAGTGTCGATTTTAAGACTGTTTTTTTTATTGTGATACAACATGTACAAGCTCCTAGGAGGCCTAAGGGATTATATCAAATTCCAGGATATTGTCATCGACAATGCCGTCTTCAGGATGCACAATTTATTCACGACGGCCCTCTTGATGGCGTGCAGCCTCATCATTACAGCCACACAGTATGTCGGAAATCCTATACAGTGTATCGTTGATGGTCTGCCCGGGCATGTCGTCAATACTTTTTGTTGGGTCTCATCTACTTTCACCATGCCTGATGCCTTCAGGAGACAGGTAATCGATATTGGAGACTGACTTGGGGTTGATTCATTTTCCCGCCCTTTATTATTATTATTATTATTTCGTATGGACGCCATCCGCAGCTGTAATTATCTCTCGATCTAAATAAGTCAACGGCGGCTCTAGCGACCCATTATTTTTCAATTACGGTATAACAAACAATCATTGTGCTCTAGTGCTGTAAACGTACGTTTGAAGGCTGCTTATTATTAGTCATTACTCACATGCAAAAGCAATTTAAAATACAATTTTTACCCCTCCACACATAAATCAGAGTGACATTTTGAAATTGTGAGAATCCTGAATTCACTATCGTTATCCTGCTTTCTCATGCGTCATTTCACTCGACAGGACTTATTACAGGCAAGGACACATGCTCAAAATCTAGTGGTAATTGATTTGGTATTGGTAATATCAAGTAGGATTGGGTTAAAGGTTATTGCGATTAGATGGAATGAAGACATGATTGACTGAAGCAAAATGAAGAAATTAACTCTATCAAAGCGATATTCATGGTTCTTTGGACGCTGTAGAAAATGGTAAAATGATTGTGGATATATTTTTCGCACCAATGATTCCCAAAAATCCACTGGAAATACCTAATTATTGTCTTCGAAAAGTTTTTCCTCATAATTTTACAGTAATGCTCATTTTGTTCCTCTCGCGTGTCTAATAACACTAATCAAATCATATCCTGGGAGAGGAATGGATAATAACCACTTTCTGGCCTATACATATCTAATTATTAGGAATTATATCGCTAGATCGAACTTGTGATGAACCTAATATTTCTAGAAGGTTTTAGAATATTAGAATTTACCGGACAAAATATTTTTAGAAATAAGTCCGCCATTTCTCAACCGATTTGGATGAACCGCATCTCAAATGAAAGCTGAAGAACCAAGCTTCCGAATCATGCCAGAAATTATGACAGATGGCGCTGCTGTAGTAACCCTATTGATACTTATTTTTAAGGCTTTTTTAGGGGCTTGGGTATTGGTCAGACAAGGAGCAATCGTTATATGACTCAAATGGCCTTGAAGACCGTTCTTTTTTCTGCAAAAATCTTTTTTCAAAGACCTTTTGGTTTACGCATTAATTTTCTGCAGTTATTTAAAAATATGTCTTTTTACACTCTAATAACTGATGAGTAAAGTTAGTAACGCACAAACAGCATGATTTTTAACTACAAATTATCGAATTTGATGAAAACAGAGGTCACTGCCAATGAGGGACAAATTGGAGGGCTATTACTGAAAATTAAGCTGTTTTTGCATCACTGTTACTTTAACCATATCATAAGTGCGTGAAAATACGGGAAAACACATTTTTTAAAAAAATCACTTAACATCAATGCTTAAACCAAATCAACTTCTGGAAAAAGGTTTTTGAAGACAAAAGAACGATCTTCAAGGATTTCTGAGTCTCATAACGATTGGTTGTTTTTTCACCAATCCCCACGCACTTAAAATAAGCCTTAGAAACAACTAGTAATAGGATTACCACGACAGCGCCATCTGTTGTAGTTTCTTAGAGAGTTCGAAAGCCTGATTCCTTAGCTTTAATTTAAGACCACGTTCATCCAAATCTGTTAAGAAATGACTGAATTATTCCCAAAAATGTTTTGTCCTGTTTTTTTTGGGACACCCGATAAAATTGAAATTTTCTAAAAAATTGTACTGAGGTTTTTGATCCGGCAATACAACAGCTGTCTAATCCGATAGTAAGAATATGCTTTTGTACAATAAATTGACACAAAGGCCCTTTTAATGGCACGGAGGTTTTCGGCTTGAAAAAAAATCACCTATCAAATCCTCTAATAAAAATATACAATTATTGTTTCAATTGAAGGAAAGTATTCTCAAGAAGGCTGCGCTTCCGGTTATACCGGAAGTCGACATCAGCTTCATAATTTTAAATGTAATTTTGGTATAATATTACCCTAATGTGTGACAGTTTCCGAAAAAAAAAATTTTAATACTTAGAAAATATCTTCGCCAAAGAGAGACGGAGAATTGAAATTTTGATAGCACTAAAAGATGCTTTTGAGACATGGGACCAGTGGCGTTCGTAAACTTAGGAAGAACAATTGAGACTCAATGGAATGTCTTGTTTTTTATTATTCCAATGCATGGCAAATTTGATAATTCTTTCCCGTTCTTTCCATTTTATTATTGGAAATGGCTTTTAATTCATGTCAATTAATTTACGCTGCTGTAATTGTCAACAAATACATCAAACAAATACATACATCAAACATATTTTCGTTTAATTCATTTAAACTGGCACGTTTAGGTACGTACCGTTTAATATAATACAATTTTTTTAGACTCAAAGGCTGTCCTAGCTACAAAATTTTGAGGAGGGCTAATCTGTAATCTGTAATAGACAATTTTTTTTTTTAATTTCAAGGTCGCGCATTTTATAAGCTTCTAATGTTGATGTAAGAATGAAATTATTTGTTTAAAACGGTGTAAAACTTAATAATGAGGAGAATTTTCTATCAAAGTCGCATTTCTTACAAAAAAAGTGAATCAAGCTTAAAAAAGGACACCTCTGCAGAAAGATTGTCTTAAGCATACGCCAGGAACAAAAAAAAATTTTTACATCTTGACATCCAGTTTTTTCTATGCATTGCTCCGGTCTTTGGGGGGCTAATTACCGCCTCCATCCCCCCCTAGGACCGCCCTTAGACAGACTCACCAATATAAAGCGAAATTGAAATTGTCAGAATTAAGAGCGATATCCTGCAATAATATGGAAAAAAATTATTGAAAAAAGTAAATTATTGTTAATTGCTCTAAAATTAATGGAGATAGGTATAGGAATACTAGATATGGACTGATAGGAAATTAAATTTGCTGTCTCCCAGCGGGCACACGGACGTTGAAAAAACGTTTAAGAAAAACCAGATTGGTACGTTAAAATGACGTTGAAGTGTCCGCGAAATCAACGTGATTTTCAACGTCTTCTCGTTAATTGTACGTCAGAAAATCAACGGCCCTTTAACGTAAACTTTTACATTATTTTTTAACGTCAACAGATAAACGTTAAAAAACTACAAAATACACGTCATTTTTCTAACAGTGTGTTTAAAAATCGTTTAAAATTTGACGTGTTTTTAACGTGTTTTTCGGTACCGGAAATAGGTGGCCAGACAATGTTAACGTCTTTTCAACGTTAATTTCCAGGATAGGCACTTCAACGTCATTTTGACGTTGACGATTCGACTAAAATTCAACGTGTGCGCTCGAAGATAATTGACAATTACTCCCCTCGACCAAACATTCAGAAAATTATCCACATCTCATCTCAACGTCGACGCTGAGAGAGAAGAGCTGTAGGTACTGTGAGTAAGTGACTACCATCAATACCAGTTTATCCTGTGGATAATGTTTTGGAATGATTTTACAAATGTTGTCTAGAGCTCTTATACACGGTTTGCTAAGTAATAGCGGCTCATTTCAACTATCAGCGCCACCTACACTCCGTCAATGCAACTACACAGGAAAGTCAACTTTAAGTCGGAATTTCAACGTCATTTCAGAAACGACAAAAAAACTTTAATATTACAACGTTTTTATAACGTCCAAAATTATTCATATATTTAACGTTGAACGTCATCAGTGGTTACACCCTTTCGATACGTCTTTAAGTCGTCTAAATAAAAACTGAAATATGACGTTACAAATAAAACGTGTCTTCAACGTGCAAAAGTGTCCGCTATAATTATAAATATCCCAATTTCGTCATTTCAAACACGATACTAAAACATTCATATTCTAACGTGTATATAAACTCCAAAACTACACACTTGTTAAACGTTGAACGCCATGGGTATATTTGGACACGTTTTTAAGTCATATGTATAGAAACTCAAATATAACGTTATAAATGTTTGTTCGACGTGTCCGTTGGTTATAGAAATATTCCACTTTAAGTCGTGATTTGAACGTTACATTAAACACAACTAAAGAACGTTAATATTGTAACGTACTTATAACGTTCAAAATTACACACATATTTAATGTTGAAGTGCAGCACCATTTTGACACGACCTAAAGTCGTCCATAAAAAGACTAAAGTTTAACGTTGCAGATGAAACGTTTATTCAACTTGCAAAAGTGTCCTTTGGTTAGAAATATTCCACTTTAAGTCGTGGTTTGAACGTAACTTTAAACACGACTAAAGTACGCTTAGATTGTAACGTACTTACAACGTTCAAAATTACACTCATATTTAATGGTGACCTGCAGCACCATTTTGACACGTTTTCAAGTCGTGATTAAGAAGACTGAAGTTTAACGTTGCAGATGAAACGCTTATTCAACGTGCAAAAGTGTCCGTTGGTCAGAAATATTCCACTTTAAGTCGTGATTTGAACGTTACT
Organism: Pycnomerus fuliginosus; assembly: GCA_963924575.1. Lineage (NCBI taxonomy): Eukaryota > Metazoa > Arthropoda > Insecta > Coleoptera > Zopheridae > Pycnomerus > Pycnomerus fuliginosus. The sequence goes on along the minus strand of OZ004624.1, from coordinate 17,740,548 downwards.
TCAAACACGACTAAAGAACGCTAATATTGTAACGTAGTTATAATGTTCAAAATGACACATACACATATAGTTTGACGCATTATGCACGTGTTTTATATGTGATCAAATAGACGTCATTTTAACGAACGAATATCTACCTTTAAAAGACGTCATAATCACAAAATGTCCAATACCATAACGTGATTTTGAAGTCAAAAAAATGACGTGTCTGATTTCACCAAAATTTCAACGTCACCTTTCCAACCAGTAACGTGAAATCAACCACCTCAACGTGATTTTAACGTTGAAAAAGCGTATGTGTGCCCGCTGGGCTACTAGGATAATAAGAAACTAGGAATTCTATTTGAAGGAATCGAATTTCAATTTTTTTTTCTAAGCTGGCGAACGCCACTGGTTCTAGACTCTCCCTACAAAGATTCTACGGTTTTGAAGGCGCAGTTTCATGTCTCAAAGGCATCTATTAGTGCTGTCAAAATCTCAGTTTTCCTTCTCTTTCTTTGGCGAACATCTGAATTTTTAAGCATTACTAGATTTTCATCTTTGAAAATGGAAAAAAACCTAAGAACCATCACACTGGAACTAGGGGAATATTATATCAAAATTCTCGTAATTTAACGTACAATCGAAATATAATATGAAGATAGGGGTATCCCATTTAAAATTATGAAGCTGATGTCGACTTCCGGTATAACCGGAAGTGCGGCCGTCCTGAAAATATTCTCCTTCAATCCAGAATCAGTTGAAACCTCCGGAGGGGTGAGCTGCAAGGGAGAATTTTGTACACTAGATTTCCTTTTGGAAAGATTTCCCCAGATTTCCCCAAGATTTCCTCAGATTTCATTCATACACAGCTGACAAAAATATAATTATTTTTCTTTAAAATATCAATTTTCAATTTAACTCAAACGGAGAATTTTTTACAAATTCTTAATTACTTTGAACCCTACCCAGGCATCTCTTATGGTTTCCGAGATCTCAATAGTGAGCATCGAAAAACTAACCACCCTGTATATCAACAAAACGGAAAATCTTATTATAATAAGAGAAATGCACATAAAATATGCAAAAAATTCATAAGGCCTCTTCAGATTTTGTTCAATTATTTTCTGTTACATCTTCCTATGTTTATCTATTGTTTATTTGTTTTATTTTCATGGTTAATTCAAAATTAATAAGGATTATAATTCGATGAGAAAACAATAATAACTCTAATTTTCAGGTTCGTTTTTAAATTCAATTTAAATTCAATCAAAAGCCATAAGATGGGACTATGTATTTTTAAAAGATCCTCTTACAGTACAAAAGAGATCCAGTATGTACAGAAAAGGTTTAATGTCAAGTTACATCAACAATTGCTAAGAATAACATTTAGACGATGTTATAACAATAAGCACTTCTTATTTAAAAAAAAATTAATAGCATGGACATGTAATTATGGTTTACGAGTTATGTAAGGAGCAGGTTTTCGATTTCCATTTTCCGAGGTGGCGGCCTTAGCCAAAAAAATGTATCCCTCATTTGTGGAAATAAGGGAGTACAAATTTTTAATCCCTCATTTTGAGGAAGTAAAAATTATTCATCCCTAATTTAGAGTGAATCCAAACTTTGATTCCCCGTTTTTTTTTGGCATTAAACTAAGGTTTATCACAATAAAAAGCTACGTTTTGGTTATTGTAATAAATAAAGGATGTCCCAGAAAAAACCGAACGATTTATTTTTGGCTATACCTTTGTTATTATTGAACCGATTTTGCCCAATTTTGTGCCGGACGTAGTCAAAAGATGAGGCTTTTAGAGCCAATAATAATTTTCCAGATGGCGCCACTAGCAAATTTTTTGTTGGTATTTATTACAAAGCCATTTTTTGATTGGCTGGAGTTGAATCATCTGTGAACCGTTCAAAATAAAAATAGTGTAAGGTTAAAGCTGACGCTTTTCTCTTCCAAAGCAACTTTAGAGAATTTTATTCTGAATATACGTTCTGGACTAATTTACAATTTTTTTTGGTATGTTCTAAAAAATATTTAACTCAAGTGCTGTAGTTACGAAATATTAAAAATAAGTTTTTTCCAAGATTGGTAGCAACCTAAAAAATGAACCTTAAAAAATCCGCAAAAATTGTAAAAAAATAAAGAACGCCCAGTATAAGATTCTGTAGCATTAGCTCTCATCCTACGCCAATTTGATTTTGATCGGTACACAAATGATTGAATTTCCAGCCAATCAAAAAATGGCTTTGTAAAAAACCGCAAAAATTTTTTTAGCGGCGCCGTCTGGAAAATGTATGTCAATTCTGACAGCCTCATCTTTTGGCTACGTCCTGTGCAAAATTTGAGAAAATCGGTAAAATAATAATAAAGTTATAACCAAAAATAAATCGTTGGTTTTTTTTGGGGCATCCGTTATAATGTTGTTAGTGATATTATTTCAAAATTGAATTTAGTGAAAGTCGATATTGTTTTTTATTCCCTCAGCGATGTTACAGCCCTCGACTTCCACTCGGGCTTTAAACACTCCTCAGGAATAAAAAACTTTTTTAGTCCCGTGTTACTTAATAACCTACTTTTTAATTTTATGGCGGTTTTGTTACAGTGCCATACATAATAATTACAAGATCACATCGTTACCTATATACCTAGTATTTATTTTTTTTATCACATTCCAACTAGGTATTAACTTGCTGAGTAAATAAACCAATTTTTTGGCGAGTAACTCAGCAGCTATTTATTTTTAACTTTTTTTATTACCCGTTAATTGATAACAAAACAACATAGATTAGTTGCATCAACAATTCCAACATTATTGTAAACGTTTCTGATTTTTATTTTTTATTTTACCACACCACAAGCGCAATTTAACTCATCCACAACCTATTATTTGAAATAATAATTACAACCTTTGTATTTCATTTCAGGTCGGTAGAGAGGTTGCCCACCCTGGCGTTGCCAACGATTTCGGCGACGAGGACGCCAAGAAATACTACACCTATTACCAATGGGTCTGTTTCGTGTTGTTTTTCCAGGTGAGTAAATCTTACGCAAATTCAAAAAAAGAACAATCGATTTTAGGCTATCGCCTGTTATGTTCCGAAAGTTTTGTGGGACGTTTTCGAAGGGGGGCTGATGCGGATGTTGAGCATGAGGTTGAAAATCGGTTTGTGCCATGAAGAGGAAAAATGCAAGAAGAAGGAAGCCATTATGGGATATCTCCTCACTTATATGTCCGTAAGTAGTTTTGGATTAAAATCACGTATAGTTGCTTTTAATAATTTAACCGTGCATGACCAATACTAAAGGGGTCATGCAAATGAATGATCTTATTAATAAAACTGTCGCTTTCAGTGCTGAGTAATGGAAAGGTTGACATCATTTTTATCAAGAATTGCATTGTAGTAGAAATTTGATATTCTTATGCAATATATTCTTACCTTTGGAATTGCGATAACTGCGACAATTACGGTACTTTGATCTCAGGACTGCCGTTATCCTTAGCAGAGCGATCTTATCTGGTATTAGACTATTCAATTCTCAGCTAAAAAGGCCACAGGATTTTTGAAAAATACTAGTAGTTTTGGCAAACCCCAAGTTGCAGAAATGTGACCCTTACTTTTAAATTGAAATCAAAAAAAAATCCCGCTCTTTTTCACCATTTTTTTATAAAAACAAAATGTACGAAGAACATATTAAGTCTGAAATGAGCACAGTTTGAATTTTAAATTAACAGGACTGCACTAACTTAAAACTCCTAATTTCCCTAATTTTATTATTAGTTACTTTAACGGTTTTCAGAATTTGTCATATCGAAACATCAGTAGATTCTTCTATGAAGAATATGAAAAAAATTCCCTATGAACATACTAATGTCGAAAAATAAGTCCTAAGAGAACTTTGAAAGTTTTTTTTTCTAAATATCTTCAAGACGGTTAAAGATAGCAATCTTTACTAAATGTTTGATGCTGAATTTATTGCTGTGGAGAAAATTTTGATCTCTTGGCTTAGCAAATTTCCTCAAACATTTTTGTAAGCAGTTTTTTCTCAAATTTGATTCCAGAATCTGAAAATTTGAGGTTTTTTAAGTAAAAATGGATGTTTGACATCGATAGAATTGGAGTGTTAAAAGTAAATCATTTTTAATACTGATGGTGTCATAAAAGGTCATTTTTAACAGTTATCAACAGACGTTAAAACAACTTTTTTTAATAATATTTGTAGAAAAAGTTTTTTTTGTCGTTTTATGATGGTACAAGTTTAAAAATTTTGTTTTTGGAAAAATGTCATAAGGCATCAAGGCAGATAATGATAATTAATTATACACTTGTTGGGTTCCTTTTTCACCGCTCACAAATGGCATCAAAAGTTGCTCTATATTTCTCGGTGATCAAGAATCTTAAGAGAAATTAATCCATATCTTGATTTATCCCAAAAAATCTGAAAATTGCGATCTACAAAAAAATCGCCAGAATAATTATAATGAAAGTCGGAAATTTTAAATTTTTAGTAAGTATCAATTGAGAGAAATAATTTTAGCACCATCGGATTCACAAAAAAAATAACTTTTCATAAAAATGTTATCAACAAGGACTTTTTGATTGTCTTCCGTCTGTTATCTTTAAATATGGATAAACGTTATACTTATTCACCTTCGGATTTCATACGGATAAATTACTAACCATTAAAGAAAGCCTATTCACATCCACTTAACATACATAACTTAACTAATAACATTAACAATTGTCAGCAATTGCCAGAAACGTCAGAAACTATCATCAATAATAATTCTTGATAATTTGCTATATTTAGTTATGTTACGTAGGTAAGTTATCGTTTATACAATATACAGGATGAGTCTGAAAGACACCGCAACTGTTCAAATGATGAGATATGGTGCAAAAATTATTGGTCATGTGTGATTGAAACATTGAATATTTGAGCTCTTTCGATGAATTTACGGTGCGACTCAAAAGCTGTTATTTTTCTTTGACCCAAACGTTTCTTCGTTTTCCAGGCAACGGTTTTGTATTTTGTGTTAATTTCTTTTATAGCTGAAGATGGAGTAACACTCCGAAACGCGTCCTAAAATGTAAGCTTTTAACCAACATAATATTATGTATCCAAAAGATGAAAAAATTAAATTCGCTTAGGCTAGTATTGGCATTACCTATACCCATTTTCAATATTTTTTCAAATATTTGAAATAAATGTATTTGTTATGGAGATGGAGTGTTGATATGTACCTATGTGTGCAAATTAAAAAAATGATCCCAGCAAGCTTTAAGACAAATTTTTGAAGGTGTAGAATGAACTGTTACTAATTTTTGATCCGAAGCTTACAAAACATTGACAATAGGTATAGGGAATGCTAATACTAGCCTACAGGAAATTTAGTTTTGCATCTTTTGCATACATAAAATTATGGTACTCGCATTTGAAAAAATTGAGTTGTGGACAATTTCATTACGCCATTTAAAAAAATTAATTTCCCCCATGTTGTTCTGTCAACATGAACGAGTGAGCCATCGGCCGAAAGCTCACATCTTGTACTTTCAACCCTCCAAGTTTGATTTCTTAATCTTCAACCGTCTGGAAGATACAATTTTTTCTATTGCCGGATAAAAGCAATTTTTTTACACTTTTGACATGTTAAACAATGACAGTTAGATAGGCAAAGTGGGGGTGCAATAAGCTGAGTAAGTCAAAGCTGAAAATATTTTCATTCGATGGGCGATAAATTGAAACCCTCGTGGGTGAATTTTCATTCAACTGCTCAAAAACATTCTTTAAATATCGCTAACTGATACTTTAAAAGAAACAGCCAGTATTAAAGCAGAAATAGTAAGTAATAAGTAAATCTGCAATTTTTTTGCCTTGTTGAGCAAATAACTATTTAACACCAGTGTTAAAACAATTCGGCTTCTGTATAGCAATAAGGAATTTCTTAGCACTGAAATGAGGATAATTCTATGTAATTCCTTGGTTTTATCTCATTTTAACTTTGCAGATGTAGTCTATAATACATGTTTAGATCAGCGGGATTCAAACAGGATACAGCGCGCACAAAATGCCTGCGTGCGCTTCATTTTCGGTGTGAGTCGCCGGCAATCCGTGTATGCTCGTCTTAAAGACTTAAAATGGTTAGATATGCGACAAAGGAGAGCTCTGCATTCGGCTTGTTTGTTCAAAAAAGTAATTGATACTAATACTCCCCCGTATCTTATTGAAAAAATTAATTTTAGAACTGATATTCACAATCTAAATCTAAGACGTAAAGATTTAATCAACATTCCTCGGCATCATACCCAGTTGTTCAAGCGCTCTTTTTCGTATAATATTTGTAAACTTATGAACACCATCCCTGTAAATGTCAAGTCACTCAGTCACGAACTATTTAAAGCCAGGGTTATGGAACTAGTTGCGGATGGTCGGGTTTCGTTATAGCGTTTTGTTGCAATTTTTGTTTTTGGTATAACTTTGTCTTCTCTTTATTCGGACCCATGGGTGTCCTGCAGGTGTCACTATATTTCACTGTCGTGTATAAACGGCTTTATCTCTGTGTTATTATCTGTGCTCAATATTCACTTCAATTGCTGTAATTATTTATTATTACTCTTCTTTTACAAGGTTGATGTGGAAGATCAGATCCACTTGCCTTCCACTTTATTGTGGTATGTGCAGGGGGAAGCTGAACGTCAGCCTTGAGATTCAAATTTCTGTTATTAGCTAATCTCATTTGTTACTCATTTATTTCGTATACCAAGAAGTTTGAATAAAATATTATTATTATTATTATTATTATTATTGTCAACAAACGTTAAAACGAACTATTTTTAATAGTGTTTAATAACAATTATTCATACGTTGTTGACCAGGATAGGTTCCTCAAGTATCGCTATCAATTTAATTGTGTTTGTGTTACTTTGCAGTTTGGTACACTTTTTCTTTGTTGTCTTTCGATTGTAAAATCCATAAATGGAATTCCTTTCATTACGAAAGAGAAGGGTTTTGCAAACAAATGTTTATCAAAGAAGTTGTAAGTATCCAATCCAATGACCGTAAAGACTATTAACGATTCTTTTCTACCAAAATGCATTCAACGACTATTGATGTCGCCAGATAAGATTTCCAGCCATTATTTGCATTGCAAAACGAGATTTGTAGAACACAATATCTTGCGTCAATGCATCGCCGACACATTTTTTGTCCGAAGAGAAAGCTTAACCGAATTATTTACTGAACTGGCAATAAGTCAAACCACACGTTTAATTTTTCTCGTCAAAAACCAGACATTTGTTGGTTGCCGCAATCATTCAACCTAATTATTTTTTCTCTTTTCAGAGACACAACTTGTATGCCTTGCGCTACTTCGCCTGTGAATGTCTCTGCCTCATTAACGTCATCGTCCAGCTATACCTGATGAACAAATTCTTCGACGGGGAATTTCTTGCCTACGGTTGGAGGGTGATGACATTTTCCCAACAGGCCCAAGAAGATAGGGTTGATCCCATGGTATACGTTTTTCCCAGGGTCACAAAGTGTATATTCCACAAATACGGTGCCTCTGGTTCCATCCAGAAGCACGACAGTTTATGTATTTTGCCGCTCAATATTGTCAATGAAAAGACTTACATTTTCATCTGGTTCTGGTTCGTGATTCTAGCCACTATGTTGACGGTACTAGTGATATACAGGGTGTTCATCGTCGCATTCCCACGATATAGACCGTTGGTGTTCCACGCCATGCACAGAAGCATTCCCAAAGAAGTGTGCAGAGCGCTTTGCAGGAAAATCGATTTAGGGGATTGGTGGGTGCTTTTGATGCTGGGGAGGAATATGGACCCAATGATCTTCAGAGAGCTTATAGCGGAACTCACAAAGAAAATAGAGACAAAAGACAGGCACCAGCACTAATGTAGAACGTCGAAAGGGAGGGTTGAACGCACAGATCTTTTAATACTCATTAATTTATACAGAAAAAAATCTGTGATTATGCGACTGGAAATTTCCAACTTTTTAGCATATCCTAAAATTTTATAAAGAGAGTTTTGTAAACATTTACAATTTGTGAGTTAGGTTTTTAAGAGGACGTAGATTTGTAAAGATTTATATTTAATAAAATTTTGAGCGGTTTGTGTTGTTTGCGTTGGAAATAAATGACCTGAAACGAGGTTACGGCTGCACAATGTGATTTATTGTATGATACTGTTTTATGGATTCACACGAGGTCTTGTTTTTTTACTTATATCAGTTGGTATGTTGAAACAGTTTCCTGTCGAATTTACTGTTCTTGTTGCAGTGATGGAATAAGGCAAGGATAGATGGCGTCCCAATGCAAATATTAGGAATTATTAAAAAAAAATTTTTTTTGGTCTGGCAGGACTAAAATCCCTCTTTGCTTCAAGCATTGTTTTGCTACTATTGCTATTGCTAATATGCCCGCCACATTCAATTCAAGGCGAAATCGAAAAGAAACTGAAGAGGAACCGCATAAAAATTTGGAAGCGATACCGGAACCGAAAACGAAATCTTTGTGGTTTCGATTCCAAAAAAATCAATAAATTATAGAAAAACATTCTACCCGGTACCTAAAACCGGAAACGGAAGCGAAACAAGAAGTATTCATCATTGTTAGTCATAGGAACCGAAACCTCCCAGCGGGCACACATACGCTTTTTCAACGTTAAAATCACGTTGAGGTGGTTGATTTCACGTTACTGGTTGGAAAGGTGACGTTGAAATTTTGGTGAAATCAGACACGTCTTTTTTTTGACTTCAAAATCACGTTATGGTATTGGACATTTTGTGATTATGACGTCTTTTAAAGGTAGATATTCGTTCGTTAAAATGACGTCTATTTGATCACATATAAAACACGTGCATAATGCGTCAAACTATATGTGTATGTGTCATTTTGAACATTATAACTACGTTACAATATTAGCGTTTGAAGTAACGTTCAAATCACGACTTAAAGTGGAATATTTCTGACCAACGGACACTTTTGCACGTTGAATAAGCGTTTCATCTGCAACGTTAAACTTTAGTCTTTTTAATCACGACTTGAAAACGTGTCAAAATGGTGCTGCAGGTCACCATTAAATATGAGTGTAATTTTGAACGTTGTAAGTACGTTACAATCTAAGCGTACTTTAGTCGTGTTTAAAGTTACGTTCAAACCACGACTTAAAGTGGACTATTTCTAACCAAAGGACACTTTTGCAAGTTGAATAAACGTTTCATCTGCAACGTTATACTTTAGTCTTTTTATGGACGACTTTAGGTCGTGTCAAAATGGTGCTGCACTTCAACATTAAATATGTGTGTAATTTTGAACGTTATAAGTACGTTACAATATTAACGTTCTTTAGTCGTGTTTAAAGTAACGTTCAAATCACGACTTAAAGTGGAATATTTCTATAACCAACGGACACGTCGAACAAACATTGAATTTATAACGTTATATTTGAGTTTCTATTCATACGACTTAAAAACGTGTCGAAATATACCCATGGCGTTCAACGTTTAATATGTGTGTAGTTTTGGAGGTTATATACACGTTGTAATATGAATGTGTTTTAGTCGTGTCTGAAATGACGAAATTGGGATATTTATAATTATAGCGGACACTTTTGCACGTTTTATTTGTAACGTCATATTTCAGTTTTTATTTAGACGACTTAAAGACGTATCGAAAGGGTGTAACCACTGATGCCGTTCAACGTTAAATATATGTATAATTTTGGACGTTATAAAAACATTGTAAGTTAAAGTTTCTTTGTCGTTTCTGAAATGACGTTGAAATTCCGACTTAAAGTTGACTTTCCTGTGTAGTTGCATTGAGGGAGTGTAGGTGGCGCCGATAGTTGAAATGAGCCGCTATTACTTAGCAAACCGTGTATAAGAGCTCTAGACAACATTTGTAAAATCACTCCAAAACATTATCCACAGGATAAACTGGAATTGATGGTAGTCACTTACTCACCCGTGCGGTTGGGTGCCCATCGGGCGCGTCCCCGGGTGGTGGATAGGGGAATGGCCAGTCCGCTGGTTAGTTACGGCCATACGTGCAGACCTAGGGCTTAAAACCCTCACGTGTCTGTACCAAAGCCGCTACCACGAACCAACCCCTCTGAGACACCGGGCGCCCTCTCAGAGTAATAGCCTTACCCTCATGCGCCGGGCTCCATGAGGGCGGACCGAACTCCCGGGGTTAACTGGGAATTTCAGACCAGATTTAGGAGGGTACTGGAGGCCTCAATGCAGCAAATGGGGTCGAAGACACCCATAGCTGCTCTGAGACTTAGGGACCTAGCAGCCTGAACAGAGGGACTGGAAGACTGATACTTCTGTTGTCTGTACGGAGGGACAAAAAAAAAATAAAAAATTACCTCACGGTTGCGATAGGGATAGGCTGATAACTGGACCTATCAGATTTTTGTGACTAGGGACTAATTGTGACTGATGGGACTGAAAAAGACACCGCAGTTGCACAGGTACCGTGACACTGGCAGACCCTCAAGGAATGAGGGCGGACCGAATTCCCGGGGTTAACTGGGAATTTCAGACCAGATTTAAGAGGATACTGGAGGCCTCAATGCGGCAAATGGGGTCGAAGGACACCCATAGCTGCTCTGAGACTTCGGGACCTAGCAGTCTGAATAGAGGGACTGGAAGACTGATACTTCTGTTGTCTGTACGGAGGGAAAAAAAATAAAAAATACCTCGCGGTTGCGAAAGGGACAGGTTGACAACTGGACCTATCAGACTTTTGTGGCTAGGGACTAATTGTGACTGATGGGACTGAAAAAGACACCGCAGTTGCACAGGTACCGTGACACTGGCAGACCCTCAGGGACTGTGGCACCAACAACCAGTTGTGGCTGATGGGGCTGTCCACCAGGAACCATCGGCCACACGGGGGGAAGATGTCTGTAGTCTGTACGGAAGGGTAGTTATAATAGTGCTGCGCAGGACGCTAGGGACTAGTTGTGACTGATGGGACTGAAAAGGATACCACAGCTGCACAGGTACCGTGACACTGGCAGACCCTCAGGGACTGTGGCACCAACAACCAGTTGTGGCTGATGGGGCTGTCCACCAAGAACCGTCGGTCACACTGGGGGAAGATGTCTGCAGTTTGTAACATAGAGGGACATAAATTGATACCTCAACTGAACCCTTTAAGGGTACACTTTAAGCTGCCTTCGACACCAAGAAACCAGTTGTATTCGGCAGGGCTGAAAAAGACCTGCCGGTTATAGTGGGTTCGCGGGACGAAGCTTCAACAAACTCCCTAAAGAGCAGAAGTACCCGCCGTGGTATAGCAAAGCGGGGTGGCTTTTCTAGCACCCGATTAACACTATTCAGTTTCTACAGCAGAAGTACTGGGTCTTTGCAGAACCGGGGTTCCTGTAGGAAATGGATAACTATCACAGTGCGGGCATAATGGACCACAAGGTCTGAATGCAGCGGACCCGTCAGGGAAACGCACCGCAGAACGAAATACGAATACTCACAGTACCTACAGCTCTTCTCTCTCAGCGTCGACGTTGAGATGAGATGTGGATAATTTTCTGAATGTTTGGTCGAGGGGAGTAATTGTCAATTATCTTGAATTTTAGTCGAATCGTCAACGTCAAAATGACGTTGAAGTATCCTGGAAATTTACGTAGAAAAGACGTTAACATTGTCTGGTCAGTGGTCACCTATTTTCGGTACCGAAAAACACGTCAAATTTTAAACGATCTTTAAACACACTGTTGGAAAAATGACGTGTATTTTGTAATTTTTTAACGTTTATCTGTTGACGTTGAAAAATAATGTAAAAGTTTACGTTAAAGGGCCGTTGATTTTCTGACGTACAATTAACGAGAAGTCGTTGAAAATCACGTTGATTTCGCGGACACTTCAACGTCATTTTAACGTACCAATCTGGTTTTTTTTAAACGTTTTTTCAACGCCCGTGTGCCCGCTGGGCTACAGCGTGTCTCGTGTCTCAATTCAACTGGAACCACCCAAATATTTCGGCTAATATTGAGCAAATCAGTTTGTTCTTTTTTTTCTGCATGTTAGAGCTTCAAAATTTGCATCTGTGTGATACTTCACCTTTTTTTTATCCCGAAATCTCAACGAGAGGCCAAAAATAGCGAAATCGTATTAGGCATTTTTCCATCGAAAAATTTTATTAATAGAAGTTGCTCAGGATGACCCCAAATGGGTAAGTCCGAGGTTTCAGGCCAAAATAAAAATGTAGAATTTCTGAAAAAAAACGAAAACCACTATTCTTACAACAAAAGGTATGCTATGTAATAAAAAAACATTTGAGAAGAGTTTGTTTGACATTTGCTATGAGTGGACAAAATTTAACAAACGTAGAAAAAATTGGAATTATTACGATTTTTGGTGACAGCTTAATAATTTTTAAATTTTACCGGGCCAGAGCTAACAGCAAATGTCAAAGAAACCCATTTCAACTGTTCTTTGTTACACAGCAACCCTTTCGTTGCAAAAATATTTTTGATTTTTCCCTCCAGAAATTCAACATTTTTATTTTGACCTGAAACTTCAGATTTACTCAATTGGGGTCATCATTAAAAGATTTGAACAAAAATGCTATACTTACTTCTGAAACTCTTTTAACTGAGGGTTCAGAAAATATGACTTTTCTGAGATGATCTGATTTTGTCTACAATGAGCCTTTCCAATAAAAAAATGACGCCTTTTTTGCTGTACTTGCAAAGTTTAACCAATATCTGTGTGATTTTTGTTCCATTAAAGATTTTTAACCTACCCACAATTTAAAAAAATGGGAGGCTACCACTGCAATCACTAAATTTTTCGAATTTTTTATTAAAAAACTACACAGTTTTGAAACATTTTATTTGTTGAGGGCGGGGTTGAGGGGGTTTTGGCGAAGTGTATTCTTTATTATTTCATAATTTTCAAAAATTGTTGGAAACGCCCATTTTATAATTATAGCTTCATCAGGATAAGATTTTTCTGATACTAATAAAGCCTCTTCAGTTTCACTTTCACTTAATGGAAAAAATGTTTTTCGTTGGATCCAATATGATTGTATAAATTGTGTGCCACGAGAGATTGCAGTGGTGGGCGGGGCTTATCAAGCCCTTATTACAAAGGTGAACTTAATACACTGCTACTTCAATCAGTTTTGCACTGTAAGAAATTTAATTAATAATGATTATGATTATTTTTCTCCTTTGACATTTGTCAAGTTGTCTGACGTACCTATCGCATTCAAATCGCTTTACCAATTCACGTGTTAGTAAAATCTCTTGAAAAATTTCCTTATACCAACCCAAAATTCAAATTTTGGCGTTCTGTCGTGTCTATAGTAAAAAAAGTACCTCCGATTAGTGAAAAAAAGAATTATTTTCCAATTTTTCCATCAAATTTGGCACTTCTCGGCCTCTCAAATCCGTCATCCCATCTGTTTGTTGAAAATCCATCGAATTAAACATATCAAACCAAATTATTTAAAGTGTGCCGAAGGATTTAAACACTAACCCAGTGTACAGGCAATATGTAAAATTAGCAAGGAATGACGGCAGTAAAATGATTTATCTCGTTTCAACATTCGACCATTATACGAGTCTCTCCTTGTGTCCCGTGCGTTCACAAATAAACACCCCCTTTTCAATCGGGTGATTGTGTATATTTTTTCAGCGACGCACGTTCCGAACGGTGTTGATCTATTTTGTATTCTTAAAAATAAAAATAAGCTCGATTTGCATCATAGTGTCGGCTAGGTGGTTGTGGGACCTAGTTTTTGTGTCAGTCTGTGTCCTACTTAAGTCCCGCGACGTAACAAAATGTGATGTGTGCTGACAGTTTCAAAACAAATCCAGCTGCAACCTGTGAGTATCCTAGAAAAAATTTGAACAACACTTTTCTTAATTGAAGTCATAAATAGTTTATTTTTGTGAAATATTACTTCATCCGAATCTTAAAATTTTATGTAAACAGTAATAAAAATTTTTGGCAATAATTGATGCAGAGTACTGATTTGCTGATATTTGCGACAGCTGAGCAATTCTTTTGTTGCCTTAAATTAATATTGCCGATAAAAATTTTGAATAACGTCCACCTTCATTTAATAAATGTAGAATTTGGTGGATGCGCCGGGATAATCTCAATGAACGCCCTAATAACAGTATTGTCAGAAAATATTATCGTAATCATTAAAAAAGTCATTTGGAGCTGGCGGTTTTGAAGAAATGAAATGCGGCAAAGAGGTGCGTCTTTTCTGCAACGGAAAGTATCGCCAAGTGCTAAATCGTGACATTAACACCTGTCAAACTAAATTTGATATATAATTTTCTCTTGACCAGAATCCGTCTTCAAGATTTAAATGTTCGTTCATAATTGGATTAAATATAATCTCAATTTTCGAGGAAGTCAATAAAATAAAAAACACGCTATAAATGCTGGAAAATGTTAACGATGCAGTGCCCCGATTTTAAAAATTTTTGAAAACGCAAATACACGTACGTCAACTTTATTCATTTAATGCAATTTCATCTGCGTAATTACATTTTCCTAAATTGTTTTTGAAACTAGTAGATTGTAAAAACTAAGAAATTTAAAAAAAGCAGTGAGAAGAAGTAAAAGGAAATATAATTGCAGACTTGAATTTGCATCAAAAATTAAAGTAGGTGGTTTTGAGTTTTCGAAAATCTCATCTTTCACTGATTTTTTCGATGTTTTTGAAAATCTAAGGTGGCCGCTACTGTAACTCAGAAAAAATTGTAGCTACTGAAATCTGTTGAGAAAAATGTACGTCTACATCTGGAAACACAAAATTAAAGTAAAATTAGAATACTGGATGGCCTTGAAAAAAATCATCTGATGTGCCAAATTGTAGTGTTTTAATTAGAATAATTCTGCTGTATGATTCTTTATAAGTTTTTTATTAATCGCGCTACAATTTGGTCCGGTTTTTAAAATACACCCGGTACACCAGGCACTTCAGACAAAAATACTGCAAAACTTCTGAAAAATTACCAGAGAGCTGAAATTTGATACAGACCTTCGCACAGTGATTGCAGGTAATGGGTCAAAAGTCCCTATCGATAAACCCTGTTCTCGATAGTTGATTTGATTTAAAAATTCAAAAACAATGAATTAGTGAACATGAAGGTTTTATTTTATAAAATAATTTTGTAATATCGAGATGCTGGGGCCTCACAAACCACCAATATAAAGGCAAGAGAATTCTCTACAAATAAGGTATTTCGTTAATGTTTTCTATGATCAGTCGTTTTCCCGGAATCTGATGAAGAATTAAGGGGTTTTGCCATTAGGTAGATAATAAAAATAAATATTTTCAATATTTTTCAGTGTTATATGATGCAACAATATGAGTATAATACAGAAAAAATGTTTTTAAAAATATATCGTTTGAAATAAAACGGCAAAAAATTATGTGAAAAATGTTTGCCGAAAACGAGAAGTCCGCTTCTAACACGCCCATGCCATTTTATTGGACTGTTTTTTATGGTATTCATAATTTTTTCATATCAAACGTTAATATAAGTTATTAATAAACCATTATGTTTCCTGTAGTCAGTATTTAGTCTATTCTTTGGTAGAGGAGCAGCCTGAGATGACATTCTTTTTGTCTTGGAAAATAAAATAAAAAACGTTCAAATTATGAAATTTTGGCATTTTCTGCGTCACAGTAATTTTTGCTTTGCTTTGTTTGAATAATGCTTATGTACCTGTACTTCCAGATTCAAATTTTCTTTGCATTTTTTCGTAAGGTTCCAAAAATATTGCTATTTTATCAAATTGTCATTCGTTTTTTTGCCTTTTCTTTTCTTTATTTCACATCGAGAAGGGTTTTTAGCCTGTAAGAGCCCGGTACTACCCGGGGCAAATTGACAAGTGTGTCAGGTTGGTCAGGCCTTTACAAATGACCTCATTTTGTACAAAATAAATTTTTCTCTACAAAGAATACCTTAATAATAATAATAATAATAATAATATTTATTTCCATAAGACTGAGTACATGTCAGTGTTGGAAGTGTCAATATAGATTTACAATAAAAAATACATATAACATAAATATGTACAACAAAACAGAAAGTGCACAATTCACAAACAGTCACAATTAAAATATTCATCCAAGGAGTACAAACTGTGTTTTAATAACAATGTTTTAGTCATTTTTTTGAACTGCTGTATATTGTCAGCCATTTTGATCTGGAGAGGCAACCGATTGAAAATTTTTATACCCATCACTAGGGGTCCATTGGCCACCATTGACAACTTATGTTGCGGAAGGGAGACATTATAGCTTGATCGCATGTTATAAGTCAGTCCTTCTCTACAAAATTTGTAGTTTTTAATGTGTGATTTCACATAACATGCTGAGTGATAAATATACAAGGAGGTTACAGTCCAAGAGTTTTAAATAGAGGTCGACATGATTCGTGCATCATTTTATGCGTCATCGTGCGTATGATTCTCTTCTGCATACGTAATACTTCAAGAATACGTGAAGAATTACCCCAGCAAATAACACCATAACTCAGTAACGAGTTGACGTGTGCAAAATAAAATGTTCTTAGAATTTCTGGAGGTATAACATCCCTTATTCCTCTTATCAGATAACACTGACTAGCCAAACTACTCAGAAGCCTTTCCAAATGATCACTCCAGTTCAGCCGATAATCAAGTTGCACACCCAAGAATCTGACACTGTTGCACTGTTTGATAGATTTAAAATTGTTACTTTTTACATATAAGCTGAATTCTAGATTTATGGTTGAGAATACAAGTTCGTCTTTGACGCATTAAGAGTGAGACTATTATTTTTACAATAGTTTTCCATTCCACCTACAGCTTGTGCAGCCTTTTGGCCAAGCTCCATATAACTTTTAGCGGAGACCATAGCAGTCGTGTCATCTGCAAAAAGCGTGAAGGATAAACTCGGGACCTCATGGGTAATATCATTAATAAATAGAATGAATAAAAGTGGGCCTAGATTGCTACCTTGAGGCACCCCAGTTGATAGCGACTGAACAGAGGAATAACAAGTGTCGCCCCCAGCATCAATATATTTAACTTTCTGAGTTCTGTCTTGTAGGTAAGACTTTAACCAATCAAAAGCAGTTCCCCGTACTCCGTAAGAGTGCAATTTGCTCAGCAGTAAGCCGTGATTTATGGTATCAAATGCCTTCTGCAAATCAAATAGAAGCCCTGCTGTTTTGTTTTGTTTGTCCATGTTTTGTAAGATCTTCTCGTAAATAGAAAAGATTGCATCGTTGGTTCCACGACCCTCTCGAAATCCAAACTGATCTGATGTTAGTAATTTATTTGCATCAATAAATTGAATCAACCTACTATAGAATGCTCTCTCGAAAACCTTTGAGAAAACAGATAGTAAAGATATCGGGCGGTAGTTAGAAATACGTTCTCTGTCTCCTTTCTTGTGGACAAGAACAACCACTGCCGTTTTTAGTTTAGAAGGAAATATACCTTCGTTAAAAAAACAATTTATAAGTTTACTTAATGGTAGTTTAATGTAATTAATTACGTGGATGAGGAGTGAACAAGGAACTTCATCGCTTCCTGCTGAGTTCTTACATGCAACCCTACGGACAATGCCAGCAACCTCATCATCGTTCACTGGTTTCAAATAAATTGAATGCTGCAAACGATTTCGGTTACCCTGTGTTGTAACAGTGTTTAGTGTTAATGCCTTAACTGAACTAATAAAGTAGTCATTAAATGAACATGCTATTTTCTCTGCATCACAGATCTCTAACCTTAAACGATCATCTCTGATCCGTTCTTAAGTTACAACGTAAAACTTTAATATTTAAAATTTTCTTAAACATCAATTAACCATAAAAAGCGAATGCAGCGCTACAAAATTACAAAATTTCGATTTTTTAACCCAAAGAGCACTAAATGCGAACGAATTTTGTCTTATTTAAAACCAGAATTTGAAGACCTTTCTGATGGTGACAATAAATCTTTCAAAAACTAGTTTTGGATGGTTAAATGAGAGAATAATTTTAAATTTGGAAATTGGCGTGCCAAAACGGCACTTTCCGTGGGCCGATTGAATCCAAAATTTGTTCAGCTCTTCGACGTGTAATACAATCCCCATGTGCAAAATTTCAGCCAAATCGGTTCAGGGGCTTGGGCTGTACCGCGATTTTAATGTCCGATAAAAATCAATTTTTTTCAATTTTTGGTTAAAAGGGCAGTAAGAGTGAATATATCTTTTAATGCAGAATTTGAAGGCCTTTCTTATGGTGACGTCAAAAATAGGGGTTTGTATTTAAAATTTAAAAGTTGATGTGCCAAAATGGCACTTCCGGTTGCACGACTGGCTCTAAGTTAGGCTATGAGATGCCTATGCACCAAATTTCATCCAAATCGCTGCAGCAGTTTGGGCTGTAGAGCGTTTACAAACGCACGTACGTACAGTATGCGTAGGTGAAAATGCCCACCCGGGAAGGTGGGAGACAAACACTGCATGTCTGGTCCACTTCAGTTGCAAGTCGGAGTGGGAAATATCGATCGGTTCTTCAGGTAAGTACGAGCTTCCTGTTTAAGTAATTTAACCCGAGACAAGGCGCGTATTGAAATTTGCGTTCTTGATGGCCGCTTTTAGAAATCTGCCCTACGCGCATTTTTTTTTTAAACTTTCCCGCATCAATGATTTGTTATTAACTTTTCGTTACAATTTAACACGAGGGACGTAGGTACTGAAATAAATCTCAACATAAAGATCATTAGGTAATCGAGTCATTAATGTCTAAATCATGATTGCGATTAGTGATTTAAATCTAATCAGGCTTCAATGAAAGTTTTCCAATCGATTTAAATCGAGGTTAAGGCGTTGAATGCGATTGGTTCGTATCGATTGCAATCGATCGCCGCGTTGAACGGCCCTATTAATCTTCACAAATTAAAGGGAGGTTTTTACGAATAATATGTTAAAACTAGGAACGAATTTTTCGCTAAAATTAGCACCTCCATTATTAACGTCTGTTTAATTTAATTTCTACCATTTTCTTTATATTGAAACCATTAATGTGTTATATGGGTCGAAATTGTTTACCATGCATGAAAGGATGGAAAAATGGTATCACTCGTGTGTCATAATTTATAAACAAATTACCTGGAGGTGTTAGGTTAACCTCTGAGAATCACAAACGCTTAAATAATTCATAATGTCAGGAAGGTTTTATAAAATACCTAGTTATTCTCAAAATCAGAAATCTTCACATTATTATTAATTGAAAACGTCCGTGTAAATTCCCTGTAACTGAGGTATACCTACACTTAGATCAGTATAAAACTTTAATAATAGATATTTATTTTATTAGGAGTTTAAGGGCCGCTTGCACCGCTGCTGCCTGATTAGCGCTAATCAGTGGCTAAACTGACATTAATGGATTGTTTCGACAATTTGTGACGCGCTTTGCTCGGTGTGTCGACGGTTGCTCGGGCGCCAGATTTTTAGGCTGGTTTACTCCAGTTGCTCGCGGGCTGCTTTTAGACAGTCGAGAAATAAGCCAGGTGTTCGAACGGCGGTGACGAGACGGCAAGGGGGGGGGTTGATTAGTTCGACGGCTCAGGCAGAGATACTAGTTATGACGAAAGTTGGACGGTACAGAAACGGCTCACGATAACGGTTTCGGTGATCTCGCTCCCTCTCGCTCGGATGAAAAATGACAAAAGACGGCGGGACGCTTGCCGTACTACCCTGCTCGGAAGCTGAGAGGTTACCCCTCGCGCTCACGGTCAAGATGGCAGACAGCGGGACTGTCGGCTCCGGTTCCTGTTCGCCTATCGAGGGAATCCCCTTCACACGTTCGAACAAAACGCCGGGCCACGAATTATCGGAGGGGAATCGCAAACCTTTCTTCCCGATTTTGTGCGATTGTCGATGGGAACCCCTTCGGACGCTCAGACAAAATCGGTAGAATCCCCTTTACGATAACGGAGGCGGACAGCAAACCTTTCCTCCCGATTTTATGCGATTGTGGATGGGAACCCCTTCGCACGCTCAGATAAAATCAGTAGGAAATCCCAACTACACGTTAACGGAGGCGGTCAGCAAACCTTCCCTCCCGAGTTTATGCGATTGTCGATGGGAACCCCTTCGGACGCTCAGATAAATTCGGTAGGAACTCCTAACTACAACAAGAATGACGCGGCAATCAAACTATCGGAAAGAGAGAGACAGAGCACCAAATTAAATATTTATTCAAGCATCTAATACAAACAAATCAACCCGGACCTCGGTAATACAATAATTGCTGAGCGAGAACTCAAGCTACTTCTACCCTAACTCTATCTCAAGCGCTTAGCTGAGCGAGAACTCAAGCCAAACTGAAGATAAACAATGCGCAGCGCTCTTATATAGATTTCCCACTCCTGGCGGCTACGTGCTCGCGCGACGTCGAGTGGAGATGGCACGGCGGAGAGGGAATTCGGTACTGTTCGCGCGGCCTCGGTGTCTTCCTCGGCGGTGGGGGAGCGCTCGATGTGGTGACATCTTTCTTCAGGGCTGTCGGCTGAAATATTCCTGAAATATTGAATTAATATTATAGGTTCCTGAAGTCCAGCGATGGCGAAAGGAAATCCTGTGGCTTCGACGTTATTTTATTCCTTCCAGGCGAAGAAATCACCACACGGCTTTTGAAGCTAGCAGAGCGGAGAGTCGGCGGCGTTGATAACGCGGTGTTTATCAACAACTCGGCGCGGCAGATTAATAAATGCGGGGGCGGAGTACCGAAATTGGTAACGGAGAAATTCACTTCGTTACATACCCCCTCTTCTTCGGGAAAGAGAAAAATTTCGAAGACATTTTTCTCTTTTTGTAGAGAGAGCGTGGCGGCCAGCGGAGACGGTGACGGTGATTACGGGACGGTTCGGTTGCAACCGATTAAACGGACGGTGCGGGCTTGAGGTCCTTAATGTGGACATGCGACACTCGTTTTCCGGATGCCGACCTCAAGTCATATACTACTGGAGACACAACCTTAACAACGGTGTACGGGCCGGAGAACTTCGGGGCCAGTTTAGCGTTGAAGCCCTTGACGGCGGAGGAAAGGAAGTGTTCTCGTTTGTACACCAGATCTCCGAGATGACAACGCCAATCCCTACGACGGAGATTGTAGTGGTGGCTTTGTTTCGTGAAAGCTTGGGCTAGGTGTACACGGACTAGCTCGAAGGACTCACGGAGCTTAGCGAGTCGGTCGGAGTGCTGTTGGAGGTCGGTTGCAGAAGGATTCGCGGCGGGTTCGGCGGTGTCGGGCGGTTGAACGGATTGGATCACGGACTGCGGGACGATGAGTTCGCGACCGAAATTAAGGAAGGCGGGCGTGAACTTGGTCGAATCGTGACGAGCGGTATTCATCGCGAATGTAAAGGCGGACAGGTGTTGGTCCCATTTTCGCTGGTTCTCCTGGCAGAACTGAGCGATCATTGTTTTCAACGTTTTGTTGGCTCGCTCTACCGGGTTAGCTTGCGGGGTGTACGGCGGTGTGAGGCGGTGCTTGATACCCATTTCACTTAGCAGGGTTTCAAACAGCTTGCCGGTAAACTGGGTCCCGTTGTCGCTGATAACGGTTCTCGGACAGCCAAACCGGGCAACAATTAGCTCGGAGAAGGCCTGGACCACGGCCCGAGCGGTGGCTTTACGGACGGCCCGGCACTCGGTCCACTTGGTGAAGCGGTCTTGCATCACCACAAGGTACGAGTTGCCCTTGCTCGAACGTGGGAGCGGGCCCACAAAATCGATGCTGACGGTGTGCCACGGGTGGATGTTTCGAGTTGGAAGCATCTTTCCAGGCGGCTGCTGCTGAGCCGGCTTGTGGGTTTGACACGTCTTGCAACTACGCACGTAGGTTGCAATTTCATGGAACATTCCGGGCCAATAGTAATTCCGGGCAATCCGGACGGAAGTCTTTGCGATTCCCATGTGTCCGGCATGCGGGGCGTCATGATTTTCGCGGAGGACGGTATCACGGAGCGGTGTCGGGACGCACAGCTTCCAAGGATCGGTCATTTCCGGTTCGGTAGAGTCGGACATGTCCAAGAAGTGGCGGTAGAGGTGACCATCCCGGATGCAGTAGTCGGGAAACTGCTCGGGGTTCTGTTCCACCTCTGCCTTTTTCTTGTCCAGCCACTTACAGGCGGTGGTGTCAACTAATGAACAGAGCGGTTCAGAGGGGTCTTCGGTGGGGCTGCCAGACGGTTCTCGTGACAGTGCGTCGGCCACCCGGTTCAGAGTTCCTTTTCGGTATCTCACCTCAAAGTCAAACTGCTGAAGGTACATGGCCCAACGGGCGAGCCTGCCTGACGGATTTTTCAGGGTACGGAGCCATTTCAGGGACTGGTGGTCGGTCAGGACGGTGAAATGGTAGCCCTCTAAATACGGTCGTAGCTTCTCGATTCCCCACACGATTGCAAGACATTCTTTTTCGGTGGTGGAATATTTGCGTTCGGTAGCGGAAAGGGATCGACTCGCGTAGGCGATGACGTGGTCGCCACCATCCACGTATTGAGTCAAGGCCGCGCCTAGCCCTTCATCCGAGGCGTCGGTTTGTAAGACAAACTGCTTACTGAAGTCCGGGCAGGCGAGGACGGGTGCCTGCGTCAGACTTGTTTTCAGCTCCTCGAATGCGGCTTGTTGTTGTTCGGTCCACACAAATCGTTGTCCCTTTTTCAGTAGGCGATGTAATGGTGTGGCCTTTCGCGCGAAGTCTGGTATGAAGCGGCGGTACCAGGATGCCATCCCGAGGAAGCGACGGAGGGCACGGACGGTGGTAGGCGGAGTCAACTGAGTGATGGAGTCGACTTTATCGGGGTCGGTGGAAATACCGGAGGCGGTCACGAGATGTCCCAGGTATTTCAGACTGCGTCGGCCGAACTGACATTTTTCCGGATTGATCTTCAGGTTCGCGGCGCGTAGACGGCGGAAGACTTCTCTTAGGAGCTCCAGGTGATGCTCGAAGGTCTCTCCTAAGATGATGATGTCATCCAAGTATGCAAAACAGTACGGGTCGAGATCTGGGCTAATTACTTGGTCCATTAATCTCTGAAAGGTGGCGGGGGCGGAGTGAAGTCCAAACGGCATCACTCGGAATTGGAACAGACCTCTCATGGGGACGGTGAAGGCGGTTAACGGCTTGCTGTCAGGGGTAAGGGCCACCTGCCAGTAACCATGCTTCAGATCGATGCTGGAAATGTATCGCGCGTGGCGGAGTTTGTCCAAGATGGAATTGATGAACGGCAACGGGTAAGCATCTTTTCGGGTGACGTCATTCACCTTCTGAAAATCGATGCAGAAGCGGTGTTTTCCATCTTTCTTCCGGACAATTACTACCGGAGAACTCCACGGACTATTGGACGGTTCAATAATTCCGTTTTCCAGCATCTCTTCCACCTCATCGGTGATGACTTTTTGCATAATTGGGTTTCGGGGACGGTATCGCTGCTTTATCGGCTCCGGATTGGTAAGGTGAATTCGGTGTTCCACCAGCGGGGTTGTGCCTTGTATGTTTTCGAACAAAGGCAGCTCCTTCCCTAGGAACTGCTGCAGGCGCGTTTCCTCACTGGTGGTGAGGGTTAACGGCGGTACCTCGTCGAGCTGGTGTAGCTCGAGCGTGTCTTCGCGGGCTACGGTTTCAGGAAGCGGTTGTCCATTCAGGGAGAGTTTTCCGGACGCCATCTCCAGGCGGAACTGGTGACGACGGAGAAAATCCATTCCCAGCACCATGTCGGGGCTTAGTGGTGGGAAATAGCTAAATTCGCCGTTTAGCTTTAATGACCCAAGTTCGATTTCCATCAAATATCGTTCTTTGATGGAAAACACCTGGCCATTAGCTAGGCGAGTCGCGTTTTGGACAGGCGGCAGCAATTTAGCTTCTTGACGGTGTTGCCGGCGGATTTTCTCTCCAATGAACGAATGGGCGGCTCCGGTGTCGATCAAGGCAGAATACTGGTTTCCCCGGATTTTTACTGCAACCCAGGGGCAAGTATTCAGCTTGGTTTCAGCGGTGCTCGGCACAGATGTCGGTGGCGTAGCCGGGGACGGAGACGGTGGTGGTGCCGGACACGGAGGCGGTGACGGTGACGGAGACGGTGACGGTGACGGTGCCAAGGACGGTGACGGAGATAACAAAGGTGACGGTACCAGTGTTATCTTGGACGGAGCTTCTTCAGGAGACAGCGAAACTGTGGGGATGGTGGCTTCCTCCCCCTCCGGTGACGATTTGCAGTCAATCGCCGTTGGCGGGGCGTTTGACTTGGTCACCGGGACGGACAGCGTTGTAGTGGCCCCTGGAGAATTCTGTTCATTCGGCGGTTTTCCTTTCACAGGCGGTTGGGTTTTCCTTGGACTTTTTTGCCGGGTTTTCGGAGCTGTGTGGGGCGGCGTCTGCGACTGCTCCGTCATTGTGCAGAGCCGCTGCGGTTTCCCGACGCGCATGGGCAATCTGTGGACCTAATACCCTCTCGGCGACATCGTGAACAAAACAGTTTGAACGGTCGGGTGCACTCGCTCCGGTAGTGACCGTCCTCCCCACATCGAAAACAATATGTCTCCTCTCGGTTTCGAGGAGCTACCGTTGGTGACGGCCAGGGGGCGGTTGGAGGCGGTGCTGGCCTCACAGCGGTCGGCTTCGGCGGGGGTACCGGAGGAGGTGTCGGAGCTGGGATATTTGATTCTTGCCTGCTTTGACTAGGCGGGGCCGGTACCCTTCTCGGAGGTGGCGGAGCTGCAGGTGCTACTTCCTCTAGTAGGGTTTGCAATTCTCTTGCAGCTCGTGCCAAGGCGGAGACGGTTTGAAAGTCGGATCTTTTCAAGTTCAGACGGTATTCCGGTAGCATATTCCGGTAGACCCACGACATTTGTTGGGGCAGTGTTATCCTTCCATGTCGGCGAATAAGTGTCTGAATCTCGGTGAAGTACTTTGACACCGGTTCGCCAACTTTCTGTAAACGACGGCTGATTTCCACCTCCAAGTCCTCTACATAATTCACGGGGTAATAGAACAGTTTGAATTCTGAGACGAACGTGTCCCAGTCAAACCAATTTCCGTTATTATTCCGGAACCAGGCCGCTGCTTCGCCCTGCAGCAGGTTCGGCATCTGCGGCAGCAGCTCGTCGGGCCTGATGCTTTCGGTGGAGCAAATCTCTTCCACTCTCTCGAGAAATGCTATGGCGTCGCCCCGGCCGTCGAATGACTCCTTCCAGTCACGGACTTGTACCCGGGGTCGAGGGGCGGCGGCAGGCGGTGCCCAGTCAGGTACGGCGAATCGAGGCGGTGCGTCGAAAGAGTGTGAGGGCGGTTGGGGTGGAAAACTCCTCGGCGGGGAATGGAAGAACCTCGGTTGGGGCGGGGGTTGGAGGGTAATGCGCGGTCCAGTTATAGACGTGGTTACCCTAGTCATGGTGGCTACGGTTGTCGTCCTTGTCGACGTATCTGACGGCATTGAATAGCGTGGCATGGCGGTGGACATCACGGTGGACGCAGTGACGGTTGTCGGCGGGGCGAAGAGAGGGATCATGGTCGTCACTGGCAGGGTGACGTTGGTTCTGACGTCAGCCGGTGGGCTCATGCTTGGCCACAGAAACGGTATTTTTGTCTCTTGTAGGAATTTCACCAGCAGCTTCTTCTTTTCCTCGACGGTGCCAGTGACTTCCAGGCCGTAACGGGTTAGAGCAATATCCAGCTGTTCCTTTCGCAGCTTATAAACCCAGCTTACCGGAATGTTAGCCGAGTTCGGTGACAAATAGTCCGTTCCGGTAGGTTCCTCTTCCGGTGTGGACGGACTCGTCGCAAAAGGTAGGGGGTAGTGGATCTCACCCCCACCTTCGTCTGTACTCATCCTTACACGGTCCTTCTCAACGGAGACGGTTACTGTTCGGGGTTCGGGGCTTGTCGGAAATCTTCGGGTGTCGTGGTCGGTCGGTTGGAGATGGTACGGTCCTTCTCCACGGAAAATTTCGAAAAAAACGGTCCCTGCTCGGGCGCCAAATATGTGACGCGCTTTGCTCGGTGTGTCGACGGTTGCTCGGGCGCCAGATTTTTAGGCTGGTTTACTCCAGTTGCTCGCGGGCTGCTTTTAGACAGTCGAGAAATAAGCCAGGTGTTCGAACGGCGGTGACGAGACGGCAAGGGGGGGGGTTGATTAGTTCGACGGCTCAGGCAGAGATACTAGTTATGACGAAAGTTGGACGGTACAGAAACGGCTCACGATAACGGTTTCGGTGATCTCGCTCCCTCTCGCTCGGATGAAAAATGACAAAAGACGGCGGGACGCTTGCCGTACTACCCTGCTCGGAAGCTGAGAGGTTACCCCTCGCGCTCACGGTCAAGATGGCAGACAGCGGGACTGTCGGCTCCGGTTCCTGTTCGCCTATCGAGGGAATCCCCTTCACACGTTCGAACAAAACGCCGGGCCACGAATTATCGGAGGGGAATCGCAAACCTTTCTTCCCGATTTTGTGCGATTGTCGATGGGAACCCCTTCGGACGCTCAGACAAAATCGGTAGAATCCCCTTTACGATAACGGAGGCGGACAGCAAACCTTTCCTCCCGATTTTATGCGATTGTGGATGGGAACCCCTTCGCACGCTCAGATAAAATCAGTAGGAAATCCCAACTACACGTTAACGGAGGCGGTCAGCAAACCTTCCCTCCCGAGTTTATGCGATTGTCGATGGGAACCCCTTCGGACGCTCAGATAAATTCGGTAGGAACTCCTAACTACAACAAGAATGACGCGGCAATCAAACTATCGGAAAGAGAGAGACAGAGCACCAAATTAAATATTTATTCAAGCATCTAATACAAACAAATCAACCCGGACCTCGGTAATACAATAATTGCTGAGCGAGAACTCAAGCTACTTCTACCCTAACTCTATCTCAAGCGCTTAGCTGAGCGAGAACTCAAGCCAAACTGAAGATAAACAATGCGCAGCGCTCTTATATAGATTTCCCACTCCTGGCGGCTACGTGCTCGCGCGACGTCGAGTGGAGATGGCACGGCGGAGAGGGAATTCGGTACTGTTCGCGCGGCCTCGGTGTCTTCCTCGGCGGTGGGGGAGCGCTCGATGTGGTGACATCTTTCTTCAGGGCTGTCGGCTGAAATATTCCTGAAATATTGAATTAATATTATAGGTTCCTGAAGTCCAGCGATGGCGAAAGGAAATCCTGTGGCTTCGACGTTATTTTATTCCTTCCAGGCGAAGAAATCACCACACGGCTTTTGAAGCTAGCAGAGCGGAGAGTCGGCGGCGTTGATAACGCGGTGTTTATCAACAACTCGGCGCGGCAGATTAATAAATGCGGGGGCGGAGTACCGAAATTGGTAACGGAGAAATTCACTTCGTTACAAATTGTAACCAGGATTTTAAACATGATAAGCATTAATCATCGGCGGTGCTATCGGGCATTAGTAAGACATACGAGTCACATAATGTCACTTAAACTCTGAATAAAATAGAATACTTAATTTTCAAACGCAGAGTTAACTTTGGGGGCCCTGGGCAAAGTTGCTTGAAGGCCTACCCATCACAGAACCGTATCTCTTTATATGACTTGGGGGGGGAGGGGTAAATAAAAATTTGGCAATTTAAAACAATCGAATTTTCCAAACACTTCACAATAATACTTACAAATGAAGTAATGAAGAAAATGAAAAATTTAACTTTGGTAAGGCAGATTTTTTTTGCCAATTAGGTAAGTTTTATGCCTGCCAGGCTGGCTATCGAGTAGGTATTTTATAAAACTCTGCGATTTAATTTCGAAAAAGCATGGTGCCCGGTTTTAGTTTGCCGAATGTAACTGGACGACACCCGAAATTTGCCAACTGGCAAAACTGGGGGGGTGTAACTGCTATACACTACACCTACCTAATTTATTTTTTCCTTTTTTTCACATTGAATTTTTTTTTACCTATATACAGGGTATCCCTCGACGAGCGTCAGTTAGCCGTATCTGGAGAACTGTTTCTAGCATCGTCTTGAAAATTTGTACACAGGGGTTTCAATTAATTTTGAATCGACGTAAAATATTTTCATCAATGGCGCACTTCCGGTTATACCGGAAATAGGTACTAACTTCCTTATTTTAAATGGAACACCCTGTATATTATGATATTTTTGGATTCTACATTTCATTCTAGGTAAACTTTTACTAAGAATTGATATGCCAAAAATCAACCATTTTTGAGAAAATCAAGAATTTCGCTTCTTTATGCCAAGTGCAGGCCTAACTTCAAAAAACTGTAACATCCTTACAGTATGAAATGAGAAAACAACATTAATTTGGCATGAAGACTAATGTAGGGTGTATCCGCCCCTGGACTCAAATTGGGTCAAATACATACAGGGCTGTTCTCTGCAAATTTTTAAACATCATCAATTTAATTGATCAAAAAGTCAATTTTTTCAAATGGAATGCCCCAACTATTTTATGGCTCGTCAAGCAGAATTTAATTGTCTATCATTTTAATCTACATGTTTGCCATATTTAAATAAACAGTTTTTGTGATATTTCTAAGTATTTGGAATTTGACCAAAATTCCATATTTTAAAACAGGATTAAAACAGGATTAAATTTTCATTTGAGCAGTCTTAAGGAACTCTAAAGGCTCCTAAAATCATAGCTAACTTTGGTTATTAAATCGTGCTAAATATGAAATTTTGGTCAAATTCCAAATACTTAGAAATATCAAAAAAACTATTCATTTAAATATGGCAAACATGTAGACTAAAATGATAGACAATTAAATTCTGCATCGATGTACTATAAAATAGTTGGGGCATTCCATTTGAAAAAATTGACTTTTTGACCAATGAAGTTGATGATGTTTAAAAATTTGCAGAGAACACCCTGTATATATTTGACCCAATTTGAGTCCAAGGGAGGATACACCCTACATTAGCCTTCATGCCAAATTAATATCGTTTTCTCATTTCATACTGTAAGGATGTTACAGCTTTTTGAAGTTAGGCCTGCACTTAGCATAAAAAAGCGAATTTCTTGATTTTCTCAAAAATGGTTGATTTTTGGCACAGCAATTCTTAATAAAAGTTTACCTAGAATGAAACGTAGAATCCAAAAATATCATAATATACAGGATGTTCCATTTAAAATAAGGAAGTTAGTACCTATTTCCGGTATAACCGGAAGTGCGCCATTGATCAAAATATTTTATGTCGATTCAAAATTAATTGAAACCTCTGTGTACAAATTTTCAAGACGATGCTAGAAACAGTTCTCCAGATACGGCTAACTGACGCTCGTCGAGGGATACCCTGTATATAGGTAAAAAAAAATTCAATGTGAAAAAAAAGAAAAAAAAAATTAGGTAGGTGTAGTGTATAGCAGTTACACCCCCCCAGTTTTGCCAGTTGGCAAATTTCGGGTGTCGTCCAGTTACATTCGGCAAACTAAAACCGGGCACCATGCTTTTTCGAAATTAAATCGCAGAGTTTTATAAAATACCTACTCGATAGCCGGCCTGGCAGGCATAAAACTTACCTAATTGGCAAAAAAAATCTGCCTTACCAAAGTTAAATTTTTCATTTTCTTCATTACTTCATTTGTAAGTATTATTGTGAAGTGTTTGGAAAATTCGATTGTTTTAAATTGCCAAATTTTTATTTACCCCTCCCCCCCCAAGTCATATAAAGAGATACGGTTCTGTGATGGGTTGGCCTTCAAGCAACTTTGCCCAGGGCCCCCAAAGTTAACTCTGCGTTTGAAAATTAAGTATTCTATTTTATTCAGAGTTTAAGTGACATTATGTGACTCGTATGTCTTACTAATGCCCGATAGCACCGCCGATGATTAATGCTAATCATGTTTAAAATCCTGGTTACAATTGTCGAAACAATCCATTAATGTCAGTTTAGCCACTGATTAGCGCTAATCAGGCAGCAGCGGTGCAAGCGGCCCTTAAACTCCTAATAAAATAAATATCTATTATTAAAGATTTATACTGATCTAAGTGTAGATATACCTCAGTTACAGGGAATTTACACGGACGTTTTCAATTATTAATAATTTGAAGATTTCTGATTTTGAGAATAACTAGGTATTTTATAAAACCTTCCTGACATTATGAATTATTTAAACGTGTGTGATTCTCAGAGGTTAACCTAACACCTCCAGGTAATTTGTTTATGAATTATGACACACGAGTGATACCATTTTTCCATCCTTTCATGCATGGTAAACAATTTCGACCCATATAACACATTAATGGTTTCAATATAAAGAAAATGGTAGAAATTAAATTAAACAGACGTTAATAATGGAGGTGCTAATTTTAGCGAAAAATTCGTTCCTAGTTTTAACATATTATTCGTAAAAACCTCCCTTTAATTTGTGAAGATTAATAGGGCCGTTCAACGCGGCGATCGATTGCAATCGATACGAACCAATCGCATTCAACGCCTTAACCTCGATTTAAATCGATTGGAAAACTTTCATTGAAGCCTGATTAGATTTAAATCACTAATCGCAATCATGATTTAGACATTAATGACTCGATTACCTAATGATCTTTATGTTGAGATTTATTTCAGTACCTACGTCCCTCGTGTTAAATTGTAACGAAAAGTTAATAACAAATCATTGATGCGGGAAAGTTTTAAAAAAAAATGCGCGTAGGGCAGATTTCTAAAAGCGGCCATCAAGAACGCAAATTTCAATACGCGCCTTGTCTCGGGTTAAATTACTTAAAACAGGAAGCTCGTACTTACCTGAAGAACAGATCGATATTTCCCACTCCGACTTGCAACTGAAGTGGACCAGACATGCAGTGTTTGTCTCCCACCTTCCCGGGTGGGCATTTTCACCTACGCATACTGTACATACATACAGATACAGATTTTAGAAACCTCTTTTTTGGCTTCCGGGGACCTCAAAACTTATAGATCTGATGTTATCTCAAATTCGAAAATTTTAGTGATTGAGCAACCTCCCATTTTTTTAAATTTTGATGGAAATAGGGGAGGTTAAAAAATGTGCAAATAATTAGAAGACAATGCTTTTTTGCTTTGAAGTGTTTCTACTTTGTGTACTGACAAATCCTGCGTGTGCGTTAGCCGTAATCTGTAAAAAATGGTGGAGGACGTGGGCCCCACTGACGTTTTTTCTTTATATCTCGAAAACCGTTGATCCTACGTGAATTTTTCACGTGACTAAACTGTAAGAGAATAAAATTTGCAACAGAATGATTGTACAGGTACTTGCAATCATGGCTTCTTCCGTTTTGCAGAAAAAAATATTAATTGGAAAATTTGATGAGTATTACAATTTTTTTTATGCAAATGTGGAAATAATTAGAAGGCGATGGTCTTTTGCGTTGAGATGTTCTACTTTATAAAAATGGTGGAGGACAGGGATCTCCCCGAAGTTTTTCCTTTATATCTCAAAAAAGAAGAAGCTATGAATGCAAGTGTATACTCATTCTATTGCAAATTTTATTCTCTTTCAGTTTGGTCACGTGAGAAATTCACGTAGCATCATCGGTTTTCGAGATATAAAGGAAAAACGTCGGTGGGACCCACGTCCTCCATCATTTTTTGAAGATCACGGCTAACGCACACCCTGGATTTATCAGGACTTTTAGTATGTTAAACAGTACATAAAGTAGAACATCTTGGCGCACATTTGCATAAAAAAAATTCAAATGCGACTGGACTAATAGTATTATTTTGGCTTGTATCATTAATGGTGTTATCCCGGCGCCTCCACCAATTTTCACACAATGGTTGCGGGCCCAATTCCGACCACAAAACCAGCTACCCTGTAATGTAAAACCCCCACACAAAGCTTCCACGCTCGCTTTAAACTATTAACCTAATTACAAAAGCCTCGCCGAAATAATTCTTATCAAACTAACGATCGATTTTCCCATCAAGACATCCGGACAGCTTATAAGTGTGTGTTTTAACGACCCGATTCGGTGGTAGCTGCCAGATTGAGTTTCACCACCGCCGATTTTTTCGAGTGTCTGTTCGAGTGCTAATAAAAACCTAAAATTAAACCGGCATTATTCCTCCTGAGCGGCGGACATACATTTCAGTTGTGCTTGCAGCAAATGCACGCTTTGTACACTGTGAGTGATGGACCTTTGGCATTTGTGCTGTCCCAGATGGGCAAAGTTAAGGGCGAACGCGTGCACAAGGAGAGGTTGCACCACCTGCATAAGACATCGGCACCAGTGAAAGTCAGAAAAGGATACCACCACGATATCAGACGTCCCGTAAGGAGGAGGAGGAACAAGGACGAAGGACTGACGAGCATGGATTTGTTGAGAGGAGTCCACATGTTCACTCAGGTAATCACGAAATAATAACGAAAAATTTTATTGTATAGGATGTTCCAACTTTCGTGTCTACGTCGTTGTCATCGATAAACGTGAGGACAATGAGTAAATTCATTTTTTATTTGAAGTAAACGAGGTCATTATTTCCACACGAATAGCCCATTTGTTTTGTTTTAGATTTTTTTTTTAAATAAATTACTGTTTTTTTTATTATAATATCTATGTAATTGATCAAATAATCCATAATGAATCATTTTATTTCTGTATTATTTTGTATAAAAAAATATATTTCAGTTTGTTGAAAAGTAACAAATGTGCCCCTAGGTGGGGGTACATTTGACTGTCCGTGGGGCACTTTTAACATAGTACAAAAAACGTGTGTATATAGTTTCATTTTAAATTATGTAAGCAAAGCCAGAAATCATAACGGCGATGTTTTGAGAAGTGATAGAGAGTTTTAACGCCCTCTACCGGAAGAATGATCGAATGAGCACAAGAGAAGCGAGGGCACTTTGCAGCGACCGACTCACTTTCAAGCCCGGGACCTTCAAATTGCCAGCTACGGCAAAGGAATTGTATTTAAACCGATTATAATTATAACTATAATCTTATGTTGGCAAGAAAAAAATTACGTTTACCTAATTGCGTTTTGAAAAGTTGGATTTTACACAATTAAGTAAAATGTTCGCTATCGCTCGTTTTGGCAAATATTACGGTTCGTCAAACAATATAGGACTTTTCATAACTAATTACGTAAATAACTATTGCATCAGTCCAATTAAAAATTCGCCATTTACGCGAATGCACTCTTTGTAAGAAAATAAGACGAGGATCTTGTTGTAGAGGCTCGAAGGAAGCTCTGATTCAATTTTAGTTGTCACCCTATATACAGGGTGTTCAAAATCAATTTTAAAAGTTTCAGAACTTTGAAGTTGTTTTTCTCAACTTTTTAAAATGTAGAATTTATAAGCGAATATTTACGAATAACTCGAAAAGTGATGAAAATAGCTAATATGTTGGTAGGACAAAAAATGTTCGTCTAAGAATTCTGCATTACGATAACTAAATATATAGAGTGTTCCATTTGAAAAATTTGGGAAAAACAACTTCAAATTTAGAAAATTAATTTTTAACACCCTGTACATTGGGTCTTTATTTTCTTACAAAAACTGCATTCGCAGTTAAACTCAGACGATTTAAAATCTATTTGATACTTTATTTCAAAAAGTTCTATACTGATTTTATAAATTAATTATACAAATTTTGAGGATTTTTCGAAAAAGTCGATTTTGATTACATTTTTGAAAAGCAATTTTTTTTGTATACCACAGTGACAAAATTCAATATGGCGGCCATAAGAGAATCAAAAGTTGACTGTCATTGTTTTAAATCTAGAAGGCCTAGAAAATTTCTGTGGATGCCATTCGATTGATAGCTGTCAAAAATATAAAAATTGTAAATTTCATTTCAATAGCATCAATCGTTATTTGAAATCGCAATTCTTTTCGGATTTTTCGGAATAACTCAGGAACGAATCAAGATAGTCCTACTCCGTATCTCTTATCGTCTAGAAGATGGCAATGGTGAGCTGTGAAAAAGGAACCACCCCGTATATTGGCGTGATCCTTTATTTAGTAAAAGTTAAAATTTTGTTTGTCTCACCCCCCGAACTGCTTTTAATAGCCTAAAAAATAAGCTGCTTAAAATTTCAACTCGATGGAATAGTATTAACCCGTGCCTCAAAGTCTTTAACATGGGGAAAAATTAATGTTTTGGTTTTCGTGGATTAATTTGATAAAAAAACACCGTAACAAATTTTAACGGAAAGATTCGGAAAGAATAGTCTTTTCTTAGCAAAAGTGGCAAATTTTTTTTTTACTTTTAGTCTTAAAACTTATGATAAATGAATAAGTTATGATATGCGAAAAGAAAACACAGAGCTTTCAGAATATTTTTGTTAAAATGTTACTTACTTAATCCTAGCGCCTTTCTACCCTTATAGGGTGTAAGGCTTGTTAAAATGTTACGATTTTTTTTTCTCAAGTTATGTTACGAAAACGAAAACACCAATTTTTCCTCCATTTAAACACTATGTTAAATTTCATGGCCATTGAGGCACGGGTTAATTTTATGCAATCGAGCTGAAATTTTAAACAGCTCACTCTTTGTCCTTAGGCTATTGAAAGCAGTTCATCGGGAGGTGAGATAAACAAAATTTTAACTTTTTCTAAATAAGGACCACCCCATTATATTGTATATTTTTTTTTTTTCAATTGGACAGGGGCTTCTGGGAGTATAGCCCCTTTGGAAGGCGTTTTATAGAAAATTCGATAATTCGAGACAATAAGGCGAAATTTCGAGATAATAAGACGACATATCGACATAAGGCAAGATTTCGAGATAATTAGGCGAAATTTCGAAATAATAAGGCGAAATTTCGAAATAATAAGACGAAATTTCGAGATAATATGGCGAAATTTCGATATAATAAGGTGAAGTTTCGAGATAATAGGTGACTTATGACCGATCCCATGGACCAAACTTATCACTTAAGTTAGACTTAAAAATGAAGAATGACGTTTGTCTTATGGTATAAACGTCATAATTGTCATTTTAAGGCTCTTTTAAAGTTAAGTCAGGTCGGTGGAATCGTGCATTATCGACATAAGGCAAAATTTCGAGATTATAAGGCAAAATTTCGAGATAAGGCGAAATTTCGAAAGAATAAGGCGAAATTTCGAAACAATAAGACGAAATTTCGAGATAATATGGCGAAATTTCGACATAATAAGGTGAAATTTCGAGATAATAAGGCGACATATCGACATAAGGCAAAATTTCGAGATAATAATTTTAATTTTTTTACACTGACAATGTCGTCTCAGTTCTATCGTACTTAAATGATACAACAAAATGTAAATTTGAGCGTAGATTAAAACAAAAAGCAAAATAAATTATCCGAAAATAAGGCTCAAGTCCACTTCGTATAGACCAGGCTAGTTTTGAGTTTCGCGACTTGTTAGAAGCAAATCGGATAACATTTTGACGACAAGTGTTTCTAGACTAATTGGACCCTGCTGAATCCGAAAATCACTGTCGACACTTCGAAATCTTAACCAGAAGTCCGTAATTGTAGATGGCGCTCAAGGCAGATCGTTATATCCAAAACAGCATGAAAATTACGCAGTTTTCGATCAAAAACGTGGTGTACAAAATTAAAGATAGCTTCTTTCTCTACAAGAAAGGCCCTAATGATTTTTTTCGTACAGATAACGGTTTACCCCTAGCGCGGGCAAGAAAGTTGCGCTCGCCGCGCGGCTTACGCGATCAACCATTATTTTATCAAAACACTTGTTTCTTAATTTTTAGAGAGTTTTTCAATATATTTCACCAATAGCCACCTAAATACATGGGATTAGTAAGATATTCACAATTTACTTCCCTTTTTTCAATGTGCAAACGCCGTTTTCTGTTTTGACTCTAGGCTGCTTTTGAGGTGCGTCTTTTGCTAGGGGCGTATCGGATAACATTTTGACAACAAGTATTTTTTGATTGATTGAACCCTGCTGAGTCCGAAAATCACTATTTTGATTTCGAAATCTTGACCGGAAATGTTTTATTCAAGATGGCACTATCCAAAATATCACCCTAATGGAAAAATAGCATTAAGCCGATTTGGCTGAAATTTTGATATGTTGTAGATCTCGACTTCCCGATCAAAAGTTATGATTGACACAAAGCAATCGTATGGACGGTTCTTGCTACAGAGGCCTGAAAATAAAATAGAAACTATAACTGAGCTTGAAAGCCACCTTGACTAGCGTACATCCTCTCAAGATTTTGAAATTTAAACAGTGATTTAAGGATTCAGCAGGGTTCAATTATTCAAATAATGCTTGTTGTCAAAATGTTATCCGATCTGCTCTTTGTTGAAGCGTACCTCAAAAGAAGCCAACAGTGAAAGACGGAAAACAGCGTTTGCATATTGAAAAAGCGGAAATAAAATGAGAATATCTTACTAATCCCATGTACTTAGGTGGACATTGGTGAAATATGTTGAAAAACTGACTAAAATTTACGAAACATGTTTTTTGATTAGATAATCGTGGAGCGCGTAAGCCGCGCGGCGAGCGCAACTTTCTTGTCAGCGCTAGGGGTAAAGCGTCGCCTGTACGAAAAAAATCATTAGAGCCTTTCTTGTAGAGAATAAAGCTATCTTTAATTTTGTATACCACGTCTTTTGTTGAAAACTGTATACTTTTCATGCTATTTTGGATATAACGATCTGCCTTGAGTGCCATCTAGAATTACGGACTTCCGGTTAAGATTTCGAATTGCCGACAGTGATTTTCGGATTCAGCAGGGTCCAATTAGTATAGAAACACTTGTCGTCAAAATGTTATCCGATTTGCTTCTAGCATAATATAGAAAGCGTTTTTTGAAATTCTAGCCTTGTCTAGTATGTTAAAGCAGATTATTCGTTAATTGTAAGGAAATCTTTAATAAAGTGCTTTAAACTGGAGGAAGATCTTTATGTCGAAGTGTGAGGAACAGAGCCCATAAAAAGGCCTGCAAATTTTAACCATTTGTCAAAAGAACCTTGGTTTTTGTATCCAAATATTCCTTAAAAGTCTTTCTAAAGAAATTATTAATATGAGAAGTAAATTTGTCAAAGATCACAGTTTCACAGTTTATAATTTCGCAAAATTTTTGACACGAGCTTACACAACCTGACCACGTGTGTTTACCCAGTGGCTCTTTTATATTGTCTCGAACGTAAACACATCGGAAATATCCTATAGTAAAATCAATCAAAAATTAAATACCGAGTTCTAAAAAAAAAAATCGACAATAAAGCCAGGTGAGCATGTTTTGTGTTAGTGGATCATAATTTGCGGGAAAGTTTTGAAAAAAGTCTACTTTAACATTGAGCAGACAGAAAATCAGCCGCCTCATTAAAAAATTATTTATAACCACCACACTTGATTATTTTCACATATCGGAAGCTCCTTCCTGGATATTTTCTTAGCGAAGCAGAAGCCACATTAAATCTGACTCACTGGCTCCAGTCGAACTCGTGTTTAGAACTTTGCGTGCGTGTTTTCAAAATAAAAGAGTTTCCAAAAAACAATTGTCCGAGTGTGTTCACGATGTATTCGATGGGACTCCACGACGGACCCTCGGGAATTTCCATCATTTCATCCCTGTTCCAGGTCAACCATATCACGATCGACAATTTGGTGTTTCGCCTGCACAGTAATGCCACCGTTATCCTCCTAGTGACATTTTCCATCGCCGTGACGACAAGGCAGTACGTTGGTAATCCCATTGACTGCGTCCACACAAGGTAAGCTTTCGTTTTCTGCTAGAAATAATTAAATTGCCGCAGCATCTGGATCAGGTTAGATTTTATCGAGAAAAATTGAGAGCGCACTGTCGACAATAAAATCGTGAATTTAGTGTCGGTTAAAAGTTTATTCCTCGTTTACGTTCAGGAGATACATTGCGTTGCAATTATTTAAGTACGGAGTATGTTAATTATACAAAGAAATGACGCATGCTCTAAAATCGGCGGATAAAATTGGGCGTGACGCAAGGAGCAGCTCTTGACCCCTTTCTTTTGCTCTTGAAATGATCATAATTTAAGTTTGGAAGGTGCGCGCTTGAAAATTGCTCTCGAAGCTTCAATTTATTGACTGAGATTACATTAAAAGCTCCATTTTACTCCCTCAGAAGAGGGACTAAAACGTTAGTTTTGCTCCCTCTTTCAAACTGGTTATCGGCGTTTTATCCTGATTTTGTCTGCAATCAAAGAATTTTTAGGATTAACGGTTTTCGGTCATGCAAAAAATAGCGTATATGGACTCGCCTGCAGCTCGGGTACCAAATCACACTGCGGGATTAAAAGCTACACTTTAGTCCCTTGACATATAATATACTGTTTTTCCCAGCCGGTTAAAAAAGTCAGGTGAGCTATGCCACCTCATTTGAGGTAGCAAAATGCGTTATTTTTCCCTAGGTAAGAAAAGTAAATGATGTGATTTTTATGGTAATCTGTACTGACGAGTCAATATTTAAAGAAAATTTACAAAAATGACACCTGGTTGACAGTTTTAAAACAAAAAATTACCACAATTTTTATTTGTAATTATTTTGAAACTTCGGCTAGGTTTATAAACTTTGGCCGCGATCTACAAGAGAGCACTTTCTTACCTTGATTTGATATATACTATTTTCCGGATTCAAGAATCGCAACCTTGTTATACAGGGTGGTGCTAATGTTCTTTGTTTTGGAACTTTTGTATCATACGTAAATATTGCTAATTTACTTATGAGTCCTTATTCCTAGGTAAATTCTAAAACTAAACCACTCACGTCGAAAATTAACAAAATCCAAGACATTATATGGTCGTAATGGACCCAAAATTTCAATAAAAATCTAAGTTTTGCATTGGAAGTGTCGTCCTAGATCTGTGCCCAGAATCCACGTTCAGAGCTGAAGAAAAAACATGGGTGATAATTTCACTTTTTTATTAGGTAAAGCTATCATTGGTTTTATGATGATTACCTGCAGCATGTTTTCGGATTTTTCAATTTTCCTCTTCAACGATCAGTTCTTTCAGAGAATCAGAAGGTCCAAAAAAGTTTTAGAATCGAACAAGAAATAAGGGCTCATACAAAATTAGCAATACTTACGTACATAAGAAAGTTCCAAAACAAATAACATTACCAAGGTTGGCGATTCTTGAATAATACCTAAGATACACACCGTTCAGAAGATATTGTAGTTCAGACTCACCTTGTATTTTTCTTCACCCGACAGACAGTGATTAAAGCTGCCCCATATTTCGTATTTCGTTCTGCGGTGCGTTTCCCTGACGGGTCCGCTGCATTCAGACCTTATGGTCCATTATGCCCGCACTGTGACAGTTATCCATTTCCTACATCAGGAACCCCGGTTCTGCAAAGACCCAGTACTTCTGCTGTAGAAACTGAATAGTGTTAATCGGGTGCTAGAAAAGCCACCCCGCTTTGCTATACCACGGCGGGTACTTCTGCTCTTTAGGGAGTTTGTTGAAGCTTCGTCCCGCGAACCCACTATAACCGGCAGGTCTTTTTCAGCCCTGCCGGATAATAATAATAATAATAATATTTATTAGTCTGCATTTGCTACATGTAAATTGTAGATTAGACAAGTCAAGGGGGAACAATACTTATGTGTATACATATATTATGAACATATTAAAATTATGTAAAACAAGGGGTTATCTGCTGCATTTACAACATTGCTCAAATTCTTGAAGACTATAAAAACAATTTTGAGTCAGAAATTTATTCAGCTCTCTATTAAAAGGTATCACAGGTAACCTTGTTAGACTACTGGGTAACATATTATAAAATTTTGATGCTGAGTAAATTGGCGATTTCATAAATAAAGAATACTTGGGTCTATCAGCGTAGATGAGTCCTCGATTTCTGGTGCCATACTCATGCATGTCCCCGTTTGTTGTATGTTTATTTTTGTTTACATGCATGTAGCCTAGAAGCTTTTTTAGGTATATTGATACGACTGTTAAAACATTGTGATCGATGAAAGTATTCCTACATGATTGTCTAGATGGTAAGTTAAATATCAGCCGGATGATTCTCTTCTGCGCAACCAGAACAACTGGTTTCTTGGTGTCGAAGGCAGCTTAAAGTGTACCCTTAAAAGGTTCAGTTGAGGTATCAATTTATGTCCCTCTATGTTACAAACTGCAGACATCTTCCCCCAGTGTGGCCGACGGTTCTTGGTGGACAGCCCCATCAGCCACAACTGGTTGTTGGTGCCACAGTGCCTGAGGGTCTGCCAGTGTCACGGTACCTGTGCAGCTGTGGTATCTTTTTCAGTCCCATCAGTCACAACTAGTCCCTAGCGTCCTGCGCAGCACTATTATAACTACCCTTCCGTACAGACTGCAGACATCTTCCCCCCGTGTGGCCGATGGTTCCTGGTGGACAGCCCCATCAGTCACAACTGGTTGTTGGTGCCACAGTCCCTGAGGGTCTGCCAGTGTCACGGTACCTGTGCAACTGCGGTGTCTTTTTCAGTCCCATCAGTCACAATTAGTCCCTAGCCACAAAAGTCTGATAGGTCCAGTTGTCAACCTGTCCCTATCGCAACCGCGAGGTATTTTTCATTTTTTTTTCCCTCCGTACAGACAACAGAAGTATCAGTCTTCCAGTCCCTCTGTTCAGACTGCTAGGTCCCGAAGTCTCAGAGCAGCTATGGGTGTCCTTCGACCCCATTTGCCGCATTGAGGCCTCCAGTATCCTCTTAAATCTGGTCTGAAATTCCCAGTTAACCCCGGGAATTCGGTCCGCCCTCATTCCCTGAGGGTCTGCCAGTGTCACGGTACCTGTGCAACTGCGGTGTCTTTTTCAGTCCCATCAGTCACAATTAGTCCCTAGTCACAAAAATCTGATAGGTCCAGTTATCAGCCTATCCCTATCGCAACCGTGAGGTAATTTTTAATTTTTTTTTTGTTCCTCCGTACAGATAACAGAAGTATCAGTCTTCCAGTCCCTCTGTTCAGGCTGCTAGGTCCCTAAGTCTCAGAGCAGCTATGAGTGTCTTCCGACCCCATTTGCTGCATTGAGGCCTCCGGTACCCTCCTAAATCTGGTCTGAAATTCCCAGTTAACCCCGGGAGTTCGGTCCGCCCTCATGGAGCCCGGCGCATGAGGGTAAGGCTATTACTCTGAGAGGGCGCCCGGTGTCTCAGAGGGGTTGGTTCGCGGTAGCGGCTTTGGTACAGACACGTGAGGGTTTTAAGCCCCAGGTCTGCACGTATGGCCGTAACTAACCAGCGGACTGGCCATTCCCCTATCCACCACCCGGGGACGCGCCCGATGGGCACCCAACCGCACGGGTGCCCCATATTTACGTGTTACCTACTATCTTTTTCAACGTCTAAACTTATCGTGCTGTCCAAGACTAAACTAAGCCAGGAGATAATTCAAATGTCGCATAAAAAGTCGA
This sequence comes from Pycnomerus fuliginosus, assembly GCA_963924575.1. Classification (NCBI taxonomy): domain Eukaryota; kingdom Metazoa; phylum Arthropoda; class Insecta; order Coleoptera; family Zopheridae; genus Pycnomerus; species Pycnomerus fuliginosus. Next base: position 17,699,189 of record OZ004624.1, on the reverse strand, counting down.
TTATTATACAAAAGTGTAGCTTAAATGTAACCAGAAGTGGTTGAGTTTGTGATTTTACATTTGATCGTTTTTTTAAAATACATTGTTAGAAAATATGTATAAGCACTTATACAACTGTGACGTCAACGAAATGAAATATAAAAATTTGCTCGGACAGGTCAATTTTTATTTCGAGGTGGACACGCAAATCCGTGCTTGACAGAATATCACAACTCACCCCCTAACCCCCACCACCACTTCAAAATTCTAAATGGCAACCCCCCACTTGTGATACATCATTTGAAATTTTAAATTTAAGATTTTTTTAAAAATAGACATCCGAGCGAATTTTTATATTTCATCTCGTTGAAGAAATATTTGAGGTTGAAGTCTTCGCGCGGACATCCTGTAGAAATGTGCCCAAAAGACGAATTGAGGAAAATTTGTTGTTAGAGTACCTATCAAAAATTATGGCAGTAAAAATGTCTTGCAGTTAAAAGTAGATAAAAATATCGAACATAACACGGGAGATAAGCCAAATTTTGTTTTTCAAACGGGTGAAAATATAATCCAAATGAGTAAATTTTATCTCGAGAATTACCGAAAGAAAACGAATTTTGCAGAAGGAACGCTCAGGGAGATATGAAAAGTAAAAGGGGATGAAAATTCACTCTAGTTAAGAAGAATTACAGAAAATAACATGAAAATAAGCCAATTGTGTATATTTTGCTTTTGGACCGCCGACCGGTTGAAATAATGCGAAGGGAGTTGAAAAATTGAAAAGGATAAAAATAATTGAAAATTTTACCGAAAGATTAAGGTTGCAGATATTATCAAGATGTAAAAGATTGAAGAAGTCTGCGTAGTTTTTTGCAATTCTTTTTCATCTAAGTTTAGGATGATTTTACAAAATTCATACAAATTTTCAAATTCTGACATATGTCAAAAAAGTTCATGTTACCTATATTTTTGAAATTTGAATCATAATCTAGAGGGCCTAGAAAATTTCTGTCAAAGCCATTCAATTGACAGCTGTCAATAATAAAAAAGTTCCAAGGTTCATTTAAATAACATGAATCGTTAGGAAGATATTATTTTTTCTTTAAATTGCAAATTTTCAGATTTTTTGTGCTAGCTCAGGAACGAATCAAAATATCGTGGAATTCTCTTCAGATTCTTAATCACCAAGAATGGTGAGCTTCGAAAAATGAACCACCCTGTATCGGGACCGGTTGAATTTACTGTAATCTAACCTTCTTCCGAATTTGCTCAAATTTTGCAAAAGTAACGCTGAGGGGTTTGAATATTGTGAAGGGGGATGAAAAGACGAACGGGGTGATAATTAATTGTAGTTAAGAAGAATTAGCGAAAGTGTTGTGTTTGTTAATACTTTATTGAATAAATTACAAGAGTAACGGTTTTTGTTTCACATGCTTTTCAGTGACGTTGTTGACAAGTCTCGAGTGACAAGGATGACGTTCCGTTTTTGACATTGGGGTACGTTCAGATACTACAATTCTCCCCCAACAATTAAATAGTTGCTAAGATGGATTGCTTATGCTCTTACATATTCTTGTAGGAAATGAGGTGGTTGTCTAGCACGCTCGGATCTTCTAAGTTGTGGTTGCGGGGGTGGCATTCTTTCTCGATCTGGATTAGCAGGTACTTGTTCGCGTATGGGTTCCTCAACTTGCTGTTCCATATGTTCTCTGTTTGGAATAACAGTTTCAAACTGGATAGGATCGAATACGTCTTGAGGAATAGGTTCTGGTTTTGCACTCGCTGGTAATTGGTCAAACGTAACTCTTTTCTTCTGAAACAATGATTTTCGCAGTTGATTTATATGGCGTTTAATTGACCTTCCTTCATCCAATTTGATAATGTAATGTAATTTCCCTAGTTTCCGGGTTATTATTCCAAGTTTCCATACAGTCTTTTGACCAATAAAAAAGCTTGCTTGTACCCTCTCCCCCACTTGAAGAGAACGTGTACAAGGTTGAATTTCTTGACTGCTCTTAGACTCCTGGTAAGGTCGCATAGCGTCCAATTTTATACGCAGTGGTCGATTTAAATAATTTTCGGCAGGTGACTTCCCATCTGCTAAAGGAGTTGCTCTGTAGCGAAAAAGAATTTTTTGAATTTTCTGATTGATTGGAAGATCTTCGTCCTTCATTGACTTTAGCCTTTGTTTTAGAGTCTGTACATTTCGTTCAGCTAGGCCGTTTGTTGCTGGATGCCCTGGTGCGATAAATTTCTGTTTGATTCCATTCTGATAACAGTAGTTTCGAAAAGTTTCACAGGTAAAAATTGAAGCGTTGTCGGAAACCATTATAAAAGGATATCCGTGGCTGGCAAATATTTCATTCAATAATTTGATTGTGGTTGCTGAACTTGGTGCTTCACGAAGAACTTTGATTTCAGCCCATCTTGATTTAGCGTCGATGAGAACCAAAAAGTAGAATCCTTCAAAAGGTCCGGCGTAGTCGATGTGAATGCGATCCCAATTGTTCGAAGGGTGATCCCAGTGGTGTACGGGTGCTTTAGCTGGATTATGTTTGATCTTTGAGCATTCTTCGCAAGATTTCACTAGATGCTCAATATCTCTGTCGATGCCTTTCCACGTACAGTAACGTCTGGCTAACTGTTTCATTTTCATAATTCCAAGGTGAGTTGAATGCAGTTCATTTAGGACTTCGAATTGCAGGCTTTTAGGAATTACAATTCGATCGCCTCTAAAGATAACATCTCCGTTTAACGTGTAATCGCTTTCAATTGATTCGGTTAGAAGCTCTTCTTTGATTTTCTGCAATTCTTGATCTTTTCTTGTTTCTGTTACAATTTTATCAGCTGTCAGCGTTTCTGAAGATATTTGAAAAATGGAAGATGCGCAAATTTGATGTATTTCTTCATTCATTGCCATGTCTGAAGACAAAAATGTTTGCGGAATTGCAGCTCGTGACATACAGTCAACATTTTCATTTTCGATTCCCTTTTTGAATACAACGTCGTAATCGAATCCTGATAGAAAAGAAGCGTATCGGAGAAGACGTGCAGATGTCATTTTGGGTAGTTTAGATTTCCGGTGAAAAATTCTGGTTAGAGGTTGATTGTCGGTAATTAATGTAAATCGTCGACCATAAAGGTAATCGAAGAAGTGATCTACTCCAAATACGATTGCTAGGGCTTCCCTGTCGAGCTGGGAATAATTTTGTTCTGCTTCTGATAAGGAACGTGATGCGAAGGCTACTGGTCTTTCGACATTATTGATAACGTGTGAAACTACGGCTGCGATTCCTGTGGGACTTGCGTCAGTGGTCAAGGTAACTGGTAATTTTGGATTGAAGGGCATGATGACTCGATCACTTGAAATTTCGCTTTTGAGTTTGATGAAAGCAGCTTCACATTCAGCTGTCCATTTAAATGTTTGATCTTTCCTAAGAAGTTTTCGCAAGGGATAAGTTAGAGTCGATACATCCGGTAAAAATCGAGAATAATAGGTAACCATGCCCAGAAATCGACGTAATTCGGCTAAATGTTTAGGGCGTGGCATTTCCATTATGGCTTTGACTTTTGATGGTGATTTTGAGATTTTGTTATGCTGCACAATGTGCCCAAGATATTCGATCTGAGTTTGGAAAAACGAGCATTTGGCTTTATTTAGGTGCAAATCGTACTCACGAAGTCTTTCAAGACAAGCAAATAGATTTTCCTGGCATTCTTGCTTTGATTCTCCATGGACGACAATATCATCAAAATATGCTATAGTTTTGGGGAGACCTTGTAAAATTTGATCGAGAACACGGTTGAATTCCGCTGGGGCGGTTTTTATACCAAAACTTAATCTGTTCATGCGGTAGGTTCCCCTATGGGTAGATATCGATTGGATAATACTGCTATTTTCGTCCACTTTTAAATGGAGATACGCTTTGAATAGGTCAAGTCTACAGTAATAATTTGAATTGTGTAGGCTGTTGAGAACGTCTTCGATTTTCTTGGTTGGATAAAATGAGTTCACTAGTAGATCATTGATGCCAACCTTGTAATCTACACAGAGTCGAACTGATCCGTCTCCTTTTGGAATAACAACTAGAGGAGAACCCCAGTCGCTAGTTGTAGTCTTTGAGATTATACCAGCATTTTCTAGATTGTCGAGTTCTTTCTCAACTTGTTCACGTAAGGCGTATGGGACATTGCGTTCTGGAGTATAGCTAGGTTTTGCCCCTTCTCGAAGTTGAAGCTTAATTGTAAATTTTGAAACACACCCTACATTTTCTTTAAAAATCTCTGGAAATAATTTTTCGATTTCATCAGAGGAGGTAACTGAGAAGACCTGATGGGAGCTTAAATTTTGAACATCTTGATCAATGTCTTCAAGCTTGATATTTAAATGCCTGATCCATTCACGACCAAGTAACGGATCGTAATCGTTTGGAATTATGTACAGATCTTCAGTGGATTGGTAGCCTTTATATTCTACTTGAACTTGGACCTTACCCAGTGGTAAAAATATATTTTCAGTATATGACCGAAAAGCTACGTCTGTTGCATGGAGAGGAGCGTTGATATTTAAGGCTCTATATCGATTTTCAGGGAGTAATGTGTACCCTGCTCCCGTATCTACTTCAAATTCTTGATTACTGCTTTCAATTTTGACAGAAACAAAATATTTCTTTGTATCACTGGTACTTCCATTGCTAGATTGATCATAAACATCTATTATTTTATTGATGCCGAAATCTTCATACAGATTTACTTGATTTGTGTTTGAAATGGTCGATGAGGTCGATTTCACATTGTTTTGATTGGATTTGATAAGAGATTTAATGCATACCTGCGCAACGTGACCAGTTGTGTTGCAGGAAGAACATTTCAGAGTGGATGGATTAATGCGGCAGTCTCGTGACAGGTGGTTACTTCTTCCACAACGAAGACACAAGTTGTTAATGCCAAGTTTTTCATAATCGATGCGACCTCTTGATTTAGATCTGCCTCTAGTATTCCAATTGTGGCGTTGATAAGATCCTTGGTGGAGATTCGAAGTTTGATTTCCCTGGTTTGAGTTCTGACTGTTTTTCGATTTGTTGTAATTGTGGGTTGTTTTGTGAACATCACTAGTAGAAGCAGCAGCTGGAGATGATTGAGGTCGATGAGATAGTTCCTTGCTGTCCGCCTTGGAAGCTTCAAGGGCAATTGCTTTTGCTACAATGTCGTTAAATTCACTCAGCTCCGACTGAAGTATTTGTTCTTTGATCCAACTGTCCTTGATGCCTCGAATGAATTGGGTTCGAAGAAAAAGATCTGCAGCTGTCACATTATTTGTACACTCGCAAGTTACCGTAAATTCACATTCAGAAATATCTCGTCGTAAGGCTGCTACGTAATCAGCAATTGATTCATTGTCCTTCTGGTAAGTAGATAAAAAGTAATGTTGAGATACGAGGGTGCTTTTCTTGGGTGCTAGATGTTTCTCGAGTTCTTTGATTAAGGTGTCGTAGTCTAATTCCCCTGGTGTTTTCGGTGCAACTAAGGCCGCTAGGATGTTATAATTCGATGCGCCTATGGAATTTAGTAACATTTGGGCGCTCTTGCTTTTATCTTGATGGAGATCTTTCATCTTAATATAGTTTTCAAACCTTTGCTTGTAATACTTAAACTTTTCCTTTTTGGGGTCGAAGTTTTCAAAGGGTGGAACATGAGACACATTGATTACTGAAACTCCTGCTCGATCCACGAATTGAGGCTCATGAAGTTCTCTTGCTCTGGCTGGTAACAATTGTTCGATGAGTCGTTGCTGGTTAAGGTTCATGGCCTCGATTAACTGCTGTAGCTGCTCAGGTTCCATGGTTTCACCTCGTCGCCAATACTGTTGTGTTTGTTAATACTTTATTGAATAATAATACTGAATAAATTACAAGAGTAACGGTTTTTGTTTCACATGCTTTTCAGTGACATTGTTGACAAGTCTCGAGTGACAAGGATGACTTTCCGTTTTTGACATTGGGGTACGTTCAGATACTACAGAAAGTAATATGGAAAATAAGCCAACGGTGCTTTAGCTCTTTGAATGTTTATGAGGGGAGTAACATATTGTGAAAGGGGTTTTAAATTACTGAAAAGTCACAAAAATGGACAACATTAGAACTGCAACTATTCTACATGTTGAAGAATAATAGCGCTACAAGCAGGTTTTTCGCTAATGTTGAATAAGACATTTTTTGTACTATCGATCTAGCTTACGGTATAATAGAAAATTATCGATTAGTATTAATTTCAACCTTGTACATTATTCAGTAAAAATTCAAGTTTCTACCCTTAAATTTAATCTTCTTCGATAAATTTTTCCTAAATTCACTCCTCCCTTCCAGAAGATATTTGCTTCTTTGTCCAAAATTACAGTGTATTACGAACTTTTCTACCCCTAAGCTTCACCTTCCTATTTCACCACCCACGCTCTCAAGAAAGTTTAATTTTCACTTTCACCACCAATTCGTTGAAAAATTTCAACCCCACATGATTTCACCCCTTTATGATTTACTGTGATTTTATTTTTGCGACGTAGATTCATCTCAATTCTACAAAGAAAAGTAAACAATTTAATGTCAGTTTTGCACTTTTGCCAGTGCAAATATAACTTGAATAATAACCAAAATCCCCCTTGGTAATCCACATCCGCTGGGCTTAAACAATTATTTATAAACAAGAGTCAGTCACTTTCTCAGACATCCTTTGAAGCACATAATCCGCTGCACTAAAAATATTCAGTCGCATCCATTGCGGAACCGTTTCTTTTATTATGCACTCAAAATAATCCGACTTTATGTTTTTTAGAACCGTTACTAAACTTACCTTTTTGCTTATTTTCAGAGACATACCAGAAGAGGTGTTGAATACTTACTGCTGGATTCATTCGACTTACACTGTAATCGATGCTTATAAACGGATAGGAATGGGAAACCAGGTTGCTTACCACGGAGTCCAAAATTCGGGAAAGTCACCAATTAAGCAAGTCAAGTACTATCAGTGGGTGGCGTTTACTCTATTTTTTCAGGTAAGTCGTTGAGCGGGAAAATTCTTACAAGTCTTAAAAAAATTAATTTTTTTAACGTGTTGATATACAGGATGTCCCATCCATGCAATGGTTATCAAAAAATGCATTTAAAAATAAAAACAAAAACTTTATTCGCAAAAAACCGTATAAACTTCTCTACGGTTCAATTTAAAAAAAAATAAGCCTCACCCATATTTGAAATTGGATTAAAAACACCGTTATTCCCAGTTAGCGCGCTTCACCAAACACAGCCAGCGATCTTTTGGTGAAACACATGTGAGAGAGCTGCCTTACAAATAATTAAAACACACAAACAATTATTGTAGGCCATCCATTTTCAGAGCATTTTTATTAAAGAAAACATTGACTTGGCGAAGAATATAAACTAAGACTAGAAATGTAATGATTGGCTAAATCATATTTGTAAGAATACTCGCAAGCGATGGAATCAGCAACAACGCAAACAGGCTTCTCACCAGTTAAAAACGCTTTTTCACAAGGCAGTTGCACGTTATTATTTATCCTCCATCTAAAAACCAAATTGAGGCACGAGCAAATCCAAGGGTTACCTCCAAGTGTCATCCTCTTCAAAGCATGTAATCTAAATAAAAATTTGGAAGATAGAAACATCAGTCTATTGTGGTCTAAATACAAATTTTCCAATCTCTTAAAACCATCAACTGGTAAAATATCACCATCAATAATCTTCAGTCTATTGTTAGTCAAAACCAGTGTTTTTAGTTTCGGAGTTTCATTAAACGAATTCGGTTCTATATCTTCAATTTCATTAAACCCCAAGTTTAAAAGGGTTAACTCTTTCAACCCATCCAACATATAACTCGTAACTTGGGTTAACAAATTCTCTTGTAACCACAAGATTTCCAGGTTTAAATTCAAAAGAATATCTCGTGCAGAAAATGTTCTTAACTTGTTCCCGTTCAGACGCAACTTTTTTGCACTTTTAAAAGCGCCTCTTTCTATTGTAGAAATAGAACTCTTAGTCAACGATATCGACAGTAAATTGGCTTCAAAATCGAAGATGCGACCTTCAATCCTGCCGATTTGATTTCCAGTTACTCTCAATTCTTTCAATTGTGGTAAATTTTGAAAACTTCCAGGCTCGAAGATTTCAATTTGGTTGTCAAACAGGCTCAGATAAGTTAAATTAAGCAGTTCTCGAAAAGTTCCAGAGAAAATTCTTCTTAAATTATTTTGCGACAATTGAAGATATTCTATGTTCTTGAAATTGGAGAAAGCATTGGAGGAAATGTTGTTAAGGGCGTTAGTGATAGTTAGCCTCACGATTTTGGATGCAATCTTCGACGATATCGGTTCAAGAGGTTCAAGATGATTCGTTGAGTTTTCGTTTATGATGATTTGGACATTAACACTGTTAAACACGTAATCATTATTGTACAGGTAACTTAATGAATCACAACTTGTAATATTAAATTTTTCTGCGTTGTATATGGAGCACATCGTTGATTCACATGTCTTGAAAATGAGCAAGAAGACGATTGTTTGTGTAATTGAAGCGAACATGGCTTTGAACTGAACTCTGATATTGGCATAGCGATAAAGGAGGGAAGTCCCGTTTTTTTTGGTCGAGGTTGCATCACTCCGATAAAGAAGCTGGATTTTCTTGTGAATTTCAGTTAATTGTTGGGGAGTAGGGCAAATGAATTGAGGAAACGTATTCTTTATTGTATCTTGAAAAAAAAACAGTCTGAAAAAGTATAAAATGGTATACAGGGTGTCTCAAAACTCGCGCAGTTCGGGCCCGAGGCCCTGTAGAGTAGCCTAAGGGGAAAAAAAAAATAATAAAAAAGTCGTGAAAGGAAGAACGTCACTAAATACTACGGTGGCGGAAAAAAAAATTTCCGCCGCCGGAGTAAAAATAATGTACTTCATTGCCATGGCATATAAACGTTGTCAAAATTGTAATTGATGTGCAGCTTTTTGACGTTGGAAGAAAAAATATTTCTGTGCAGGGGAAAAGCGGGTCGAACCACAGCTTCCTACGGAAGAGTAGAAGTGCCACATTTTTCTCTTTTTTTATTTCCAAATTACCACAAAAAATGTGTAAATTTCTGAAGAAAAACTGTAAATTTATACAAAAACTGTAAATTCACGCAAAAACTGTAAATTTCCACAAAAAATGTAAATTTCCACAAAAACTAAGTTCACACAAAAACTGTAAATTTATACAAAAAATGTAAATTTACAAAAAACTGTAAAACAAAAACCTCGACAAAAACTATAAGTTTACACAAAAACTGTCAATTTACAGAAAAACTGTAAATTTACACTTGCAGCACCCACTCTAGCCCCGTGCCGTCACGTCATGTGCCGACCGTACCCATAGTCCGTTCCGCGCGATGATCGTTGTTTGGCGGGAATTTTAAAAAAATTTGTGTTAATTGACAGTTTTTGTGTAAATTGACAGTTTTTCTGTCAATTTACAGTTTTTTATCAATTTACAGTTTTTATATTTTACAGTTTTTGTGTACAACAGTTTTTGTGTAAAACAGTATTTGTGTAAATTTACCGTTTGTGTAAATTTACAGTTTTTGTGTAAATTTACAGTTTTTCTGTTTTACAGTTTTTGTGTAAATTTACAGTTTTTTCTTTCGAAATTTACACATTTTTTGTGGTAATTTGGAAACAAAGAAAGAGAAAAATGTGGCACTTCTACGCTTCCATAGCTTCCTGAGTGAAAGTCGTTGTAATAAACTTTATGTTTAGTGGATGTAAAACCTGTTGTAACCTTGGGGCTATTATTGGTAACAAAATAATTTATTGTACAGTTGCGGGCAAAAAATTTTGGACGACAGATAATTTGACTGGCAATTTATTGTAAAATCAGCTTTAGGGAATGTTAACCTCACTATTGAGACTATGGTTTGTCCGGGATCCACACGACCGAGATTCACCCGATTTCCATGGCGATTCATTGTTGACAACAATAATTCGCCATGGAAATAGGGTGAATCCCGGTCGTGTGGATCCCGGACAGATTATAGTGTCAAATTACCAAAAACCGTTAGACATAGTGACATTAATGCTTGGTTCACATTAAAAATTTTTGAATTGGCATAAAAATGTCGTCCAAAATTTTTTGTCTCCAACTTTACAACTCGATATTTTGCACTACCCACTGAATACGGCCAAATGCCTTTTGGATATCTCACCTCAAAAACAAATACAAACTTCTTGCTAATTTTTTCCGTCTCATATTTCGTAGAATCATCTTCTACCAACTGAAGAAAAAAAGCATAATAATTCAACGAATAACTAAGAAAAATAACACATCACCAGTAGAGATAAATATGTTAATAAATAATAAAAAAAAGCAATGAAGTGCCTAATATAATATGGACAGGTATTTATATTTTAAAATTTGAGTATTGCTTTCTGGACAATATTGAAGCAATATATTCTAGCTAGATTTTATAGACACCCTGTAGTAGTAGTAAGTGGTATTTATTAATACTACTTTAATTTACTGATACCTACTACTACTAATTACTTTTAAAGGATGTCCCAGAAAAAACCGAACGATTTATTTCTAGCTATAGCTTTGTTACTATTGAACAGATTTTGCCCAATTTTGTACCGGACGTAGTCAAAAGATGAGGTTTTCAGAGTCAACCATCATTTTCAAAAAAAAATTAAAGAACACCCAGAATAAGATTTTATAAAGTTCTTTTCATCCTACACAAATTTCATTTTGATCGGTATACAAATGATTGAACTCCAGTCAATCAAAAAATGGCTATACGTAAAAAACCACAAAAAAACTTATTAGTGGCGCCATCTGGGAAGTGATTGTCAATTCTAAAAGCCTCATCTTTTGGCTACGTCCTGGGCTAAATTTGGGAAAATCGGTAAAATAATAATAAAGTAAAAACCGAAAATAAAACGTTTGGTTTTTTTCGAAACACCCGTTATTATTAGGTACTATTAATACTAATAATACACTTACTTAGTAGGTAGAACGGAGGAAGTATTTATTAAAACTACTACAGTTATAGGCTACAATTAGGTTGAATGGTACAGTCGGGGACTTTGAAAGTGTCCACCCCCTAGCAACAAATCACTTGGTCGGTTGTTTGTCGCAATGCGGTTAATGTTTGATGACCTGTCAGAAAAACAAATCAAAATGTAGTGATGCAGTCGACCAAACGAATCGTCGCTGTAGGGTGGGCATTTGCACAGTCCCCGACTGTAAGTACTATTGTGCCGTATGTCAGTAAAAATTTTGGATCTTGATAGATTAAGGCTAAATTAAAGTCCTGGTACAATTTTACAATCCTAGCAAAATATATATAAGGAAATAAGTCATGTACACTGTCTATTTTTCTTTTTTTGAATATACCAGGCGTCACGCGAAAAGCGCTCCGAGACATAACTTTTTTTTTGTGTGATTTGAATGAATAAAAAGCCAGATTACAAAAATACTTTGGTCTCGATATTTTTGACAACCTGTATCTTTTTTCAGTCGCATCAGTTAGATGATTTTTTTTTTGAATTCAACATTATCAAACAAATTGGCTTTGCTGTAAAAAAAATTTCAAATTTTTCGCGAAAATGCACTTTGATTTTGCAATTTTATCGAAATACAAAAGTTGAGGCCATTTTAGCTACACAAAAATACTATTAGATTGTTATTCACGGAGCACTTGAAAATTTTGTGATTCGATAGAATTGCAAGATCAAAAGATGATGCTTTCGAAATTACAAATGATGTTTTCTGAACTACAATTTATTGTTTCTGAGAATCATTTTCTTATTCTGAATTACAAATTAAGTAAGTAAGTTAAATTTCACAAATCGTTACTTGCAATTCGGAATAGTAAATTGTTAATCAGAAACCGTCAAATGTAATTCAGAAAGCGTAATTTGATTTTCGGAATTTTCTGAATTTCAAATGATGCTTTCGAAATTACAAATCATGTTTTCTGAATTACAAATTACTGTTTCTGAAATACATTTAACTAATCTGAATTACACTTTATACTTTCCGAATTACAACGGAAAATGGTGTAGTAGGGCTAAATGGACTAAACTCGACTAAATTGAACTAAAGCCGAATAGACTGGACTAAAGCAGGCTAGACTGGACTAAAGCGAACTAGCCTGGGACATATTGAACTAAATTGGACTAAAGTGGACTTAATTGGACTAAACTGCCTCATGCGGCCCTTAAAATGTGTACTCTATCGCGTCCAAATTTCAGAGATGGATGCGGTTTATGAATTTAGTTCAATTTAGTTCAATTTGTCCCAGGCTAGCCCGCTTTAGCCTGTTTTAGTCCAGCCTGGCCTGCTTTAGTCCAGGCTAGTCCAGTTTAGCCCATTTTGTCCTGTCAGTCCTATAATAGTCCGGCCTAGTCCTAGTCCGTTCTTATATGGTGGAAACAGACGCTCAATTTTCCTGTAATTGATTACGAAAACTTTTATGTTAAAAGCAAGAGGAAGGTTTGCCATATGCTACAATATTCTAAGATGCCAAATAATGAAAATCAAACTTTTACAGAGGACCAATAACAAATTCTAGAAAGTGGTCAATCTCACACCGAAGGCCAAAGTCATCCTACTTCCACTTTACAGTTCCTAAAAGTTTTTCCAATTTCATAATATTGTTTTTCCTTACAAAATGTAGACCCTAATAAACAAATTATCAAGAGTTGCCTATTCCTTCAAATGATTTTTTTAATTTTCAGCAATTTTACATATCTAGCACTAAACTGTGTCGGACTAACGCAAAACAAATCGGCCAAACTGGACTAAATTCACTAAGCTCTTGAATAAATCGGACTAAACTGAACTAAGTCGGACTAAACTGGACTAAATAGGACTGAATCGAACTAACGGACTAAATTCAAGAGTGTACCGCGGACTAACGCAGTGGTTGCCCCCTCGGTTAGTACGTTAGTAGGTTCGAGCTATTTTAACCTCCCCAACTCCATCACAATTTTAAAAAAATGGGAGGTTACTACAATCACTAAAATTTTCGAATTTGAGATAGCACCAGATCTTCACGTTTTGGGGTCTCAGGAACCCAAAAAAGCGGTTTTCAAAATGTGTCTGTGTGTGTGTACGTACGTACGTACGTACGTTTGTAAACACGCCACAGCCAAAACTACTAGACCGATTTAGCTGAAATTTGGTGCGTAGGCATCTCATAACCCAACTTAGATCTGAAAAGCTTTTGGAGCCAATCGCGCAACTAGAAATGCCATTTTGGCACATCAACTTTCTAATTTTAAATGCAAACCCCCATTTTTCACGTCACGATAGGAAAGGCCTTCAAATTCTGCTTCTAAAAATGTATTCACTCTCAGTGCCCTTTTGACCAAAAATTAAAAAAAAATTGATTTTTATCGGACTTTAAAATCGCGGTACAGCCCAAGCCCCTGAACCGATTTAGCTGAAATTTTGCACATGGGGATTGTATTGCACGTCAAAGAGCTGAACAAATTTTGGATTCAATCGGCCCACGGAAAGTGCCGTTTTGGCACACCAATGTCCAACTTTAAATTATTCACTTATTTAACCACCCAAAACAAGTTTTTGAAAGATTTATTGTCACCATCAGAAAGGTCTTCAAATTCTGGTTTCAAAAAAAATGTAGCAGTGAAGCGGCTGGAACCTCCCCATCGCGTGGATCTTTGACTTGTGTTTCTAGCCGAATTAGCACAGAAATTGTATAAGACTGGTTTCAACGACGGTTTTAGAACTGCCTAAAAAGGACTTACTTATACCTACTTTTCTCTAATGAATGTTTCAATTTGTATGTTCTAAAAAAGTTCTAAAACCATTATGGAAACCAGTCATACATTTTCTTTGCTAATTCGACTAGAAACCCAAGGCAAAGATCCACGCGATGGGGAGGTTCCAGCCGCTTCACTGCTGCATTTTTAGACTAAAACTACTGGGCAACAAGTATTTATTGTACAAAATTCGATGTTTTTAGAATAAATCAACTTTCAGGTAGGTAAAAATATTATAAGTTATAAGCGTTCAAAAAGCGATTTTGTAACAACTCTTTGTTTTATTTAATATTTTATTTGTGTGTGGCATTACATTTAAAAGCAGCAGTTAAAATGTACATCTGCGCTTTACCTCTGACTTTGGCACCATTGCTCGGCGTGTTTATTAATTTTTTGGCCTCCTGACATCTAAATGACAGTTTTACACACTATTGACGTCCACGGTAACTTCGATTTTACGGTTACGTCACCACTTTACAACACCCCGGTGCGGTAAAATTTCGAAAAGACACTGGCTCACAGGCAAGCTTAAAAATTAAAGTAACGCTGCAACAATAAATCTCATTTATAGAAATTTTACTTTACTTAACTTTTGAATTGATTAATATCGTTTAAATATTTAAAATTTAGGTTTTTATTTCAATTTCCGGTACGCCATCTTTCGCCATTTGACATTATTTTGACTTTTGGCATGTAGCTTTTCACCATCTTGTTGCGAACAGCTGTGGAAGTTAGACAGAAGACACACTTTCGGCCACCTCCCTTAATTCTGGTGGTGTGCATCATACAAATCACTTTCACTATTAGCCCAGTCAAATTAGATAAATCGAGTGAAAAAAATCCCGGAGTTTTGAAATTTGGCATGGTTGTTCGCTAGTATCTACAGAACATCATACTAAAAGTACCCGAGGGTGGGGGGTGAGCGCGAGGGGGGGGAGCTGATTGAATGTGCATTTTCTGCGTTTTTCGTTTATATCTCCGTAACTACCAAGCCTAGCGAAAATTATTTTATATACGAAATTAAAGCAGACTAAATTTGCTATCAAAACGGCCCTATTCGTTTTTGTCGTAGGATTCATACTTTAAATGTTATAAGCTTGACAAGTTCTCATATTTACTTGGGATGGCTACAGCCAAGGAGTTTAAGGTTTTGACCCGCACAAAAATAAGGTAGTGCTGAAAGTTGGCACTTATGCTCTACTGGCAGTCCTGAATGACGTGTCAAAAGTCCCGGAGCCTGCGGTGCCGGCGTCCTAATTTTTTTGGTCCCGGAAGGCCTTAAGTGGTAGTCATACATTATTTTAACCTCCCCACTCCACTTCACCATTTAAAAAAAAAGGGAGGTTACTGCAATCACTAAAATTTTCGAATTCGAGATAAGACCGGATCTATACGTTTTGAGGTCTCAGGAGCCCAAAAAAGTGGTTTTTAAAATGTGTCTGTGTGTATGTGCGTACGTACGTGCGTACGTACGTGCGTACGTACGTTTGTAAACACGCCACAGCCAAAACTACTAGACCGATTTGGCTGAAATTTGGTACGTGTGCATGTGATAACCCAACTTAGATCTGAAAAGCTTTTGGAGCTAATCGTTCAACTAGAAATGCCATTTTGGCACATCAACTTTTAAATTTCAAATACAAACCCCCATTTTTCACCTCACGATAGAGAAGGCCTTCAAATTCTGCTTCTAAAAATGTATTCATTCTTAGTGCCCTTTTGATCAAAAATTTAAAAAAAAAAGATTTTTATCCGACTTTAAAATCGCGGTACAGCCCAAGCCCCTGAACCGATTTGGCTGAAATTTTGCACACGGGGATTGTATTACACGTCGAAGAGCTGAACAAATTTTGGATTCAATCGGCCCACGGAAACTGCCGTTTTGGCACACCAATTTGTAACTTTAAAATTATTCACTCATTTAACCATCCAAAACAAGTTTTTGAAAGATTTATTCTCACCATCAGAAAGGTCTTCAAATTCTGGTTTTAAGTAAGACAAAATTCGTTCGCATTTAGTGCTCTTTGGGTCAAAAAAAAAAATCGAAATTTCATAATAACACTAAAAATACATTATAGCCCAAATTAGCGAATCGATTTGGCTGAAATTTGGTACATGGATATTGGGTGACCCGTTGAAGACCTGAAAGGCTTTTGGAAGCAATTGATCCACGGGAAGTGCCATTTAGGCATATCAACTTTAAATTTTAAATACAAAGGTCTCCCTTTTTATGTCACCATTAGAAAGACGATCAAATTCTCGTTCTAAAAATGTATTCACAGTTTCTGCCATTTCAGTGGAAAATAGAGAAAAAAATATTTTTCATTAAAAGGGAGCATGCTGACAGTGGATGACATAAAGTATCAGTTATTGTCAAAAGGGTGGCAAACTCTGTTAACCTTAAAAGGAACATATTGTCAAATGTGATGGGTGATGTCGGTATTTGTCAGAAAATTGCGAAATTAGTCACAGACAATAAGCATAAAAAAATTGTGTCGAATTGACTATCTATCTACACAGAATACAAAGATCCACGCGATGGGGAGGTTCCAGCCGCTTCTCTGCTGCATTTTTTTCGCATAACATGATTATTTATGAACCGATTTGATCGGGATTGGTCTCAAAATGACCGCAACGACCTAATCAATACTGATACTACTGATAGACTCCTGAAATTTTAAGATGAAACATCCTTTTTTTTTCTTGGAGAAATTGTGCTCCAGAATCGGCTTCGTGTTGCTTTTCTGCGACTATTTCTCCAACGGCTTATCGGACCACAAAAATGTATGGGATCTTTTCGTTGCAAAATTTTATCCTGAACATTTCAGTTCCTACACATTTTTGTCGTTAGATAAACCATTGAGGAGATAATCGGAAAAAAGCAGCGCGACGTCGGTACTGAAGTACGATTTCTCCGAAAAAGGACTTCGCACTGGTTTTTTCCGATTATCTCTTCAATGGTTTATCTAACGACAAAAATGTGTAGGAACTGAAATGTTCAGGATAAAATTTGCAACGAAAAGATCCTATACATTTTTGTCGTGCGATAAGCCGTTGGAGAAATAATCGCAAAAAAGCAACACGAAGCCGATTCTAGAGCACGATTCCTCCAAGAAAAAAAAGGATGTTTTATCTCAAAATTTCAGGAGTCTGTCAGTAGTATCAGTATTGATTAGGTCGTTGTGGTCATTTTGAGACCAATCCCGATCAAATCGGTTCATAAATAATCATGTTAAGCGGAAAATAATGTATGACTATCACTTAAGGCTTTTCGAGACCAAAAAAATAGGACGCCGGCACCGCAGGCTCCGGAACTTTTGACACGTCATTCAAGACTGCCAGTAGAGCATAAGTGTCAATTTTCAGCACTACTTTATTTTTGTGCGGGTCAAAATCTTAAACTCCTTGGCTGTAGCCATCCCAAGTAAATATGAGAACTTGTCAAGCTTATAACATTTAAAGTATGAATCCTACGACAAAAACGAATAGGACCGTTTTGATAGGAAATTTAGTCTGCTTTAATTTCGTATACAGAATAATTTTCGCTAGGCTTGGTAGTTACGGAGATATATACGAAAAACGCAGAAAATGCACATTCAATCAGCTCCACCCCCCCCTCGCGCTCACCCCCCACCCCCGGGTACTTTTAGTATGATGTTCTGTAGATACTAGCGAACAACCATGCCAAATTTCAAAACTCCGGGATTTTTTTCACTCGATCGCCAATTTTTTGTCTAATTTGACTGGGCTATATCAGACATTTTGAAATTAAATAATTTGACATTTGTTATCAGTGGCCACTTTGATCGGCGGTAATTACTGTGTTCGCATTTAAACGCCAAAATTCTCAAAACATTGCAACTTACTGCGGCGCGTCGGCCAAAAAGTTCAATACTAATCTCGTGCGGTAAGCATTTTACAGCGTTCGGTTAATTAAAGCACTCCGCTGCGCGTCGTGCTTCAAAAATACCTCGCGCTGTAAAATGCAATTTACCGCACTAATATTGTAAATAACTATTGGTGGAGGCGCCGGAATACTGAGATCACAGCTTAGTGAGATCCCAGTTTCGTGTCTTTGTTTCCTAGAATTGTAAACTCGTTCCCTGAAACTGGTCCAAAAATTAAGGTTTTACGGGAATTACTTACGGTTTCCCGTTTGTTTGGACAAAGATAATTAACGCGAAGTGAAATTTTGTAATCACATTAGTTTCCACACTCGCCTATTTTTAGCGCCTGCGGTTGCGGGTCAACCGCTTTTAGAACAAAACTCTCAAAAATAGCACCTTCCATTTCTTTTTTTTCTCACTCGGGTAGTGCCTCGATCGTGCTTTGCACACAGGAAACGTGGTACTTAGCTTTGCTATAAATTCTTGCGTATGAAGTTTCGTTTATAAACTTTGCACGAAATTATTTGTTGATACACCTGTACGGCCTTGTCGAATCTGCCGAAAATCAGAATACCCATCATGTAAACATTATGGCACAAACAGTAGAATAAAACTGAACGTCGTGTGTAAATTTGCCAAAAATATGCGCCGAAAAGAACCGAACCGAGCCGAGGGTTAACCGTAGGTTAGGTTAATAAAAATATACCATGGCGGTTGGGTGGTTTTGGGCCAGTTCTCACGCACTGGTGGAGCGTCGCGACGCCTTGCGTCTTAGCTAGTGACGGACGGTCGCGAGATTTTGTTTCGTTTTTCGTATTTATAACTTCACGAAGGAAGATAATCGTATGACGCGGGCCCAACGGCACATGGCTATAGCTCGGCCTGTTGGTTAGTGTTAAAATAAGCGTCTCGGCGCTAGGAAGCCGTCGCGGAAATGTGTGATGACCAACAAGAAAAGATCTCGAAATAACTGTGATGTTAACGTAAACACCGTAAAAATTATGACAAAGTTATCACGGAAAAAATCCAGACCCGACCGTCCGTTGTAAAATGTTGGATATCTTCCGCGGACTTAAGTCACTCATCAGAGTCAATCATATCCACACAGATTCGCCGGTTTTTCGCCTCCATTACTCCATCACGGTTTTGATTTTGATCGCGTTTAGTTTGATCGTGAGTACCAGGCAGTACGTTGGAAATCCCATCGATTGCATTCACACCAAAGACATCCCTGAGGACGTTCTTAACACGTACTGTTGGATCCATTCCACCTTCACGATAACTCAACAGATGAAAAAACCAAGAGCGGAGGCTTTTGTCGGTTACCAAGGCGTTACCACGACAGTCAACGAAAAAGACAAGAAACTGGTCAAGTACTACCAGTGGGTCTCTTTCTGCTTATTTTTTCAAGTGAGTAACGTACTAACAGGTGTCTTCAATTCAGGGACATTGACATTGATTTCCTATCCCGGCGTTGAAGTTATTCGCATCATAAAAGATAACGAGGATCTCCAATAGGGTATTGTTTGCCAAAGCAATTCCGTTTTTTAATTTTTGTTGCTCCTTGAACTCTTTTTCATTTTCGGCCAATTAATTAACATAATCTTTTGTTGAGTAGATAAAGTGAAGTATTTTAACGAGCCCTTCAATTACAACTATTGAAGCAATTATGCAAAAGCAATTTCTTTTTTGCTGGTGACGTTAGGCATCATTATTTATATGTTATCATTTGATGAATGAACCTTCATTGTCTCAAAAGGTCACTAAATACTTAGTGAAACCAAGGTTAGATTTACTTACTCCAAGTCTTGCCACCAATATTAAAACTTTGATTGTTACAACATGTTTCGTCCGTTAAGCCATCATCAGGTACAAAAACGAAGACTGAAATACATGTAAAACGTGAGGTTGAAATATTTACAACTATACTCTGTCTGGGATCCACACGACCAAGATTCACCCTATTTCCATGGCGAATCATTGTTCAACAATGATTCGCCATGGAAATAGGGTGAATCTTGGTCGTGTGGATCCCGGACAAACCATAATAACTACATTTAACGTATATGTATGTATATCCTTTAAAACATTGGTTAATATTATAAACATTATTAATATTAACAATTTTAACTTATACGCTTTGGTCGAAAGATATGAATTTACAACGATGACACGTTATATTATACATAATTTTCTAGAGAAAGAGTGGAAAAATCGTTATTTCTTCGACGATTTTCCTTCGATTACAGAAAACTTATTTCATAAAAAGAAGAAAAATCGTTATTGAAATAAAGGTTCTTCTTATTTTGCTGGTAGAAAATGTTTTGCTACATAGTGTGAATCCAGCTTTAGGGAATTAACTTTTAAGGAACCAAGAACAGACAGCAGATGTTGACATTCGCGCTTAAATTCAAATGTGAGCAAGGTGTTAATCAATACATGGCCGTGATCAATATGATATAAAAGAGGGTGAATTATGTTAAAGTGGATCAAATCCAATTTGCGACGATGAGGTGTCTCGCTTTTTTCTTTTTTAACAGAGAAAAATCTTCTTTTGACAAAAACGTTAACCCAAAATTCAAATTAATCAATAGATGCTAGGGATATTTTGCTGCAACTGTCTTGTTGCCAATTTTTCACCAGATTTCCATGGCCTACAGGCGTGTAGAATAATTTTGAATTCAATATATGATAATGGATTTTTGCGTTGAGATGTATGTAACACTGTTAGGCATCATTATTTACATTTGGTTATAAAAAGGGGCAAAGGAGCTCCACACTATCTGTAAACAAAATGAGAATGGTTTAGGAGCAGACGACGGGTAAATTATCCTTCAAGTTTAATAACTAAAAATAAAATAATTCAAGTTGATTTAGTGGTGTTGAAAAGGCTACAAGCGGAAGTCCGGGATTTGCGAGAATTTCAGAATTTTCAAGTTGTTATAGATTTTATCGGTTTATGGCGATTAAAACCTTTTCTAAACATGCATAAAAATTTGCCGGTAAGCAGAACATAAGTTTATTCTGTTCATTATGATCTTCTGAACACGAAAGTACCAAGGGCAGACTGATTTTTTGTTTTCCAAGAGGATGATTTAAAATTTGAATAAAAAAAGCTGAAACCCTAAGATATTTCTTTTCTGCAATACTTTTGCAGAACCACTTTTGGAACCACGAAGGACATCAAATTCCTCCCTACTCCTGGGTCGGGATCCCCCCTTAAATTTGCATAATATGTACAAAAATTTGGTTTTTGGGCAACAACTCGCTTTCTCTTTGTCGGACGACAAATATGGCAGTACACTATATTGAAGGCTATTAAATTCTCTACAAGAAAGGCCCTCTTCATTTTTCACTTAAAACAAATAGTTTTCGGCACAGCACTCGTTCAAATTAGATAACTTCTAACCTTTTTCGACTTACCTTTAAGAACATAAGAAGTACGAATGAAGGACTGTGTATAATTTAACAATTAATTTTTATTCTGTGTACTTATTTAGTCCTTTTATTCTATATTATATACATTTATCAAGGAGGTCAAGATAGTGTTTAATCAAGACAAGATCTTGTCTTGATAAGTATTTTCTCTTGACGCTTTCCTGTCTCGACGTCTTGAAATCTTGAAATTTCTTGATCTTGACAACATCTAAACACTATTCCATGGTCACTCACTAAATAGGCAATAAATTCTTGCATATTTTGACAAGGGTATACATAGCAAAATAAAATAACTTCTCACTTTGCAGCGCATCTTTTTTCATGAAAAGTTATTGTAAAACTAATATTGCGTCGTCCCTTTGTTACCTGTTACCTGCAAGTAATGTAGATAGGTAAAGTAGACGGAAATAATCAGGCATTAAAATACATAATATAAATGTAAAATAATCGTATTTTAGCATAAGCAGGCTTACCTACTCTGGCTCAGCGCTTAGGTAGGTAGGTACCTAACAATAAAATTAATTCATTGTAATTCGTTTTATAGACGGTATAAAAGGGGGCTTAAGTCGGTGATAGTCGGGCGATTATTTTGCTGTTTTTGAACAAAATTGTGGTAATACGAAGGAAGCTGGACATAATTTAATTTATAAATGCACTTGCATAGTGATTGTCGCAGTCTGTTTCAAATAAGCCTGAGCCTAGATGTAAACGGAACTGAAATAATATAAAATCATTAAATTATTTGAAACGAAATTGTAACTCGCAGATCATATTCTAAAATGTTTTTACTTTAAAAGGCACGCGGAGAAACGCCAATTTTATTTCCCTGTATTTATTAATAGTCTTATGAAATATGTAGTTATCGTACTGTGTAATGGGGCGTTTTTGAGCATTTTCATATTTTTTTTTAACACGTTTGCGGCATTTTTTTCACAATATTATTGCACAGGGAAACAGACTGCGACAACCACTCCACTATGCAAGTGCATTTACATATCTTGTCCAGTTTCCTTCGTATTACCTCAATTTTGTTTCAAAAACAGCAAATTAATCGCTCAATTCTGTTGCTGTTGGTAGTACTTTCTAAAATAAGCAATCATCTCTCTTTGGTGAAACCTAATATTTCTAATGCTATCTGGTTTGTGAAGAAAATCAAATTGGCTTTTATTTTATCAAGTACCTACATACGAATATACAGATTTTTTTGATTTAAAACCCGTGGATAAAGCATAGTATTCTATTCGTGTGTAATGATTGTTGCTCCCAACACTATTGCCCACCTCAAAAATTGCCCTTTATTTTAAAGCTGGGACTTCGAAATTTTTACAGTGTATATGGCTACCAAGGACCCTTCAAATGAGGGCAAAAGTTTATCTGTCATGCAAAAACTGTGACGTCACGAAATTTTGAAATATCGTTTTTCCAAGGAAAAAAAAATTTTTACCCATAAAATCGTTTTTTGGGCTAATACCTTTATGTTAAGCCCATTTTATTTTATTTCCGTCATCAGATTAGCCAACTGTAGCAAGCTAAAAATGGTCCATTTTTATTCACAAGTCGGCCACGTAAACAATTGACTACTATGCGAGGGCTTTCTTGGATAACAGCGTACGCTTTTTTCATCTGTCACCAGTTGACAGCGATACGACGCGGCCATTGAACTGCGAAATTGTTTTTAATTTTAATAAACGTGGATTTTTGTAACGAATAATGTTGAAATATCGGTTTAAACTGGGCATCCACCATTTAATTCGCCCACCCAAGGTGCCAGGAGAGGTTACGAACACGGGCATTTTATCAGATGGCGTAGGCGGCGTGAAGAGGGGCTCCAGTTTGTGTGAAGGGCTCCGGTTTGTGTGAGGGGGTTTTTTCAAATAGCCATTTCCATAATTCGCATTATTCCATACTTATGTAATTCCACAGGTAATTATTTTGTTGTTATGGCCTGTTTTTTAGTTGGCATTTTTAGGTTAAGTGAGTCGACTTAGTTTGCCCCGTTGAGACTAATATCGAGGACTAAGATATTCACAGCCCAGAATTTAACAGCAACTCGTGTCAAATAAGGACCAAGGAATCGTTTTGCATAACAAATTTGATATTTACAGCCTCTAAATTTAACATCATCTGATCTAAATAAGGGCAAAGGAATTGTTAAACTATCGTTTCAACTAACATAATTAAAATTCAGAGATAAACTGTAGCCGAAGGTAGAAGAATTATAGCCGTATGCCATTTCTTAACTAGTTGGGTTAAATTGTTTGGTAAATTGTAGGGTGATGTAAAACCAAGTGTTTTTAGCTGGCGAAAGTGTGTTGCTGTAAAGTTGAAGTTGCAATCACAATAATTATAATTTTTCAAGGATATAAATTGAAACTTAAATCCTGTATGATCAAACTAACAACAATAAATTGAATTTGATTGACTGATTGTGTTACATAAACTATGGTCTTTTAGCTGTTTTGGATGTCTCAGAATTGTGGATCCTTCAAATATTGTGAAAGAGCTCTACTAATCATCATAGACAAAATTGTGTACAAGGAACTTACGGCTTGTACTTACCTAAAGTGATGCATTACTCACTACCACAACCCATCACTACACAATCATCACCAAATTCACTGCACTGCAACCACTATAGCACAGATCACTTCACAAAAAGTACTTACCTGATTACAGGTACTGCTCAAAGTGGTGGCCTTCTCTTTCGATGCACATCTGAGCACGTCGCTGAAATGAATTTTGGACTGTAGCTGCTGTATTTCGTTCATTGATTGTCTGGAAGGCATCTACGAGTCGTTGCTGCATGTCTTGTCTCGTGGTTGGCTGTGTTCTGTACACAATTTCTTGCACAACTCCCCATGTGAATAAATCCATAGGTGTGAGATCGGGAGATCTAGCCGGCCAAGCAATTGGACCACCACGACCAATCCATTTATCTGGAAACTTTTCATCTGCCACACCACGAGCTTCTCGACTGAAATGTGGAGGCGCACCATCTTGCTGAAACCACAAATTTTGGATCACATTTAATGGCACATCTTCTAGTAAGTCATCTAATGAATTTCTTAAGAACTCTGCATACATCGCACCAGTCAGATGGCCTTCAAAAGAGAATGGACCAACTAATCGGTTGTCAATAATTCCTCCCCACACGTTCAGTGACCATATGTCTTGTGTTTTTTCTTCTCTCATCCAATGTGGGTTAACCACCGACCAATAGTGCATATTATGCCTGTTTACGTGCCCATTAGATTTGAATGTGCATTCATCGGTGAAAAGCACAAACTTGAAGAAGTCCTGATTTTCCTGCAGTTTCTCTTGGGCCCACGTGCAAAATCTCACCCTGTTCATAAAATCCTCTCCATGTAGTTCCTGATGCAGTTCGATGTGATATGCATGGAATTTGTGCTTTTTTAATATTCTTAGAATCGATGACTTACTTATGCCGCTTGATTGCTTCATTTCTCGACTCCTGACTTGGGGATTATTTTCAGCTATGTTCAAAACAATAGCTTGATTGATTTCATGAGTCACAGCGGGATTTATCACTGTCTTTTTCTTGGGCTTCAAACTGCCTGTCTCTCTAAGTTTCTCTACAATTCTTTTAAATGTTCGTCTATCTGGTTGAAGTCTGTCTGGGTAACGTTGGGCATACAATTCTGCTGCTTGCATTGCATTTTGCTGGCATTCTCCAAAAATCAAGATCATGTCGACCTTGTCTGAAAAGGAAAGATGTTGCATCGGCATGATAAAAATTAAATGCACTCCACTAAAATAGAATAAAACTATTAATTAACACTAGGTATAGGAAATTCACCAAGATTCACTTCTACACGTAATTATAATTAACACTCACAACACAGAAAAACGCGTGAAAGCTTCCCTGGAGGGAAACCAGGATAAGAGCTGTGAAAACAGCTAACAAGTAGGTATGTAAAACTAACTTGGAAAACACTTCTCTTCAAGAGGCTGAAGATTTCACAAAATAGCAATTTTTCTCAAAATTAGCAACCTAAACACTGCAACACTATTGTAATTCACACACTAATCACACTAGTGGGTGACTAATGATTAGCTAAAAGGGGTTGGAAGAGTTTGAGCAGGAAATTAACGCGCGTAATGAAATAAATGCGCGAAATTCAAGTAAAAATATGAAAGCCTGATTTATTAAATTTACTTAATAGGCAATTATTGTTTAATAAACGAAAGAATAATCTCAGTATTCTTAGTTCATTCTAATGACAAAAATTGAAACTCAGGCACACACACACATCTTGTTTATGCACTGGATGGCTTGTCGTATGTGATCAATGATTAATTAGTCCTTATTTGCCCACCATGATGATGATTATTAAATTCCACCTTTTTGCTTCTGCTGTTCAGATAATAACTTGAGCTTCACCAACTTCAAAGCATCAATTATTAACGTCTTGATTTTGTTTAGGAGGTACCTACGAGGTATTTGCCAATCGAAAACTGACACTTGCACCACCTTCGATTACAGTTTATCTTTGAATATGAATTATGTTATGCAAAACGATTCCTTGGTCCTTATTTGACACGAGTTGCTGTTAAATTCTGGGCTGTGAATATCTTAGTCCTCGATATTAGTCTCAACGGGGCAAACTAAGTCGACTCACTTAACCTAAAAATGCCAACTAAAAAACAGGCCATAGCAACAAAATAATTACTTGTGGAATTACATAAGTATGGAATAATGCGAATTATGGAAATGGCTATTTGAAAAAACCCCCTCACACAAACCGGAGCCCTTCACACAAACTGGAGCCCCTCTTCACGCCGCCTACGCCATCTGATAAAATGCCCGTGTTCGTAACCTCTCCTGGCACCTTGGGTGGGCGAATTAAATGGTGGATGCCCAGTTTAAACCGATATTTCAACATTATTCGTTACAAAAATCCACGTTTATTAAAATTAAAAACAATTTCGCAGTTCAATGGCCGCGTCGTGTCGCTGTCAACTGGTGACAGATGAAAAAAGCGTACGCTGTTATCCAAGAAAGCCCTCGCATAGTAGTCAATTGTTTACGTGGCCGACTTGTGAATAAAAATGGACCATTTTTAGCTTGCTACAGTTGGCTAATCTGATGACGGAAATAAAAAAAAATGGGCTTAACATAAAGGTATTAGCCCAAAAAACGATTTTATGGGTAAAAATTTTTTTTCTTGGAAAAACGATATTTCAAAATTTCGTGACGTCACAGTTTTTGCATGACAGATAAACTTTTGCCCTCACTTGAAGGGTCCTTGGTAGCCATATACACTGTAAAAATTTCGAAGTCCCAGCTTTAAAATAAAGGGCAATTTTTGAGGTGGGCAATAGTGTTGGTCCACCCGGTATAATAGCAAAACATCACAAACAGAAAATTTCAACATAATTGCTGTTTTAATTCAGACATTTCTCATATATTGTATTCAAGTTTATTCTACAAGCCAGAAGGCCAAGAAACTTTTTTTCAGTATTGCCAGTACTTATTTGTCACACTGACGGGAGAATTTTTTTTTATTTGCCATTCTAGTTACGTCACATTACGCTGTGCTAGAACATATTATTAGAGACATATTATCTATGCTGTCCCGAGTTACTTTAATAAAATCTAATTGGGGTAAGTCTGCCTTTGATTTGCGTCGATCGAAATCGAGATCAGTATGATTTTGAATTAAATTTACTTATTCCAAGGCTCTTTAATATTTTCGTAATTTTATAGAAGTTTTGGACAAACAAACACTATTATTCTTACGATATTGGATTATTCCAATGTAATGTTATGATGTATACATATTTGTTGATATCGGGATTGAAAAATATTGCATACTGAACCGAATCTCGTAGTTCGTAGTTTATATCGCGCCCAATCTCCAAAATGTGTTGTACCTAAATAGAAAGAGGTGCTTGGCCAGTTTCATAACTGCACGAATAAAGAAATAACCCAGATCCTCCTAAAACCAACCCACTAATTGACTCCCCAGATGTGAAAATCAATCGTCATTGTTTAAACACAGACATTTCGAGATTTATTATTAAATAAGCACGTAAAGGCACACGGTCATTGCACCAACAAATCTGGCGCAATGCCATAGGGTGCACATTCAAGTTCCACGCTATTTAACAACCTAAAGCAATATTTGTCGCGGTTGTAAATCCCTGGAATGCAAACTTTGATTCGTACAGTCAGGAGATAAAGGAATGACCCTAGACCACTCACAATGTGGATAGATTCTCTCAAGCATTATCAGTAAAATTAAAATTGAAAGTGAAAACCTCTCTATTAAAACGACTCGAGTGGAATGCAAAGCCATCACAAACCTATTTTGAGTGTTTTTTCCAAGAATATGTCGACATTGTTCGCAGTCGAGGGCCAAGACTGTATCTCCTGACTGTACCACTATGTATATATTTGAATGTTTTGCAAGTTTTAAAATAGACAGAATACAACCAACCTCCCCACATTTCCATTTTCCAGCTCTCGGCAGATAGCTTTTCCCTAAATCAGATTCAAATTTGTTTCGTTTCAGGAAAATATATATTTTTTCAATCGGTAGATTGTCCCTCGAACCTCGAATTGAGTCCCTCATGTAACAGAGAAATGAATTGGAAAGAAAACACGCGCTAAACCGAAATAGCAGAATTAATTGATGGGTTTTTAAATTTAAACGCAAGTACGATTAAACAGAGTCGAAAAGGTATTTTTGGAGTTTGTCCCAATCTCAGGTATTTTGTGTTCTTCCTACTCTTATTAATCAGATGAACGAGGCGGCGATAAAAATAATGTCTTGTTGGGACAACAGATGGTCTCCTTCGGTTTGATTTAGTAATCTCTTAATTATAAAAAAGATAATTTACGATATCCGCTGAGTGAGAAAAGTAGGTATTTTGGTTTTTGTGGCTACCCGCGAGAATCTCCAAGATTATGTGTTTTAATAATATTTAGTGAAATTAATTTTTTTCCTCTCTTAGACGATAAGGTCTTTGCTGCTTTTAATTAGCAAACATCATGTAAGAACTCGTTCAGTAAATTTTCCGCCATACGTCCATCGCCATCATCAAATACCAAAACAAAAAAGTGAAATATTTTGACAGTGTTCCAGCGAATTTCACGGACGCTCTTAATTACATCCGTTGCACAAACAAACCAAATCTGGAGGATTTTGAAACATTGTTGCATTCATTCAAACGTTAGTACAGAATTTTGTATTTTTTCATTTGAAAATAAAATGTTTTATTGGGCGAATAAGGACCTTATGTGACTCGCTCCACTGCTAATAAAATAATAGTTATTTGTATCAAGGTACTGAAGTTGAACTTTTTATTACGAATGTGGAATTTAAATAATTCTAGAAAATTTGGTAAATGGACCAATAGCAGCTAAGTAGTTGTGGTCTGAGCCACAAAATCGAGAAAATTCGCCTTATGACTTCATTTGACAACATTCTTCTTTTAAGGTTAATATCCTGAGTTATCAAAAACTTTTCCGATCTAGTAGCAGCAGATTCAACACTTTTACAGTCCCAGAAAAGTAACAGTTCAGTCAATAGTAAATGAATGAGATGTAACTTCACGTGAGAATGAGAATTTTCATTAATTTCGCCGAAATGGTAGAAACTGTAAATATATTTTTCTACGACCACTACTGTAAATAGCCAATTTTGTACAATGTACAATCTAAGTAAGCCGTTCCTTACGCACACAAACCTAAAACTGTGCGTAAAGAGTGAAAATCGCACAGTTTTCAATTGTCATTTGTCAAATGTCATTTTTCACTCAATTTTATTGTTAAATTCACTATTCTCCCCTTATCTATTAATACATTTTATAAACATATCGACTACTCCTCTTCCAGGATAAAAGCAGTTCAACGGCAAAGTAAAATCCGAGGTAAAATCAATAAAAATCCTCTATGCAAAAGTTAGGTTATATCGCAGGACCTTTTTGTCCGAAAATGCCTTGGGACCGGTAAGTTGTATTTCTTCGTATTATCTTGAACCTATGTGAGCGGGTATTTTAATGAAATTGTCGTAATATAGAATACTGGCAGGTTTTTATGGTACCCAGGAACAATAAGCCGTTAATTTAGTTGACTTTAAGGCAAGTAATTCCATTGTAAGCACGAATTAGTTATTTATGCTGGAAGAAAACGTTTGAGGAACCAAAATAATGCAGAGTAAATTTGCATAACATCTTTTGTGAGAGATTCCATTTGAAAAATAAAAATTATGGTCATTTCCGGTTAAACCGGAAGTGCTAAAAATATCTGACTATACTATTGAATTCACATTAAAAAAATGAGGTACACTTGTCCGAGGATATTTCCGAAATATTCTTCTGGAAGAAGTTCTTCAATTTATTACCTACTATTAAGAAAAGTTATAAGTACCTATTGTGTGGTCGTAGAAAAAGTATCGTACGCAACTCGAGTTGTAAGGCAATTACGCACTGTGGAATTATACAACTTCTTCCACACGTGCGTAATATGCTTCTTACAACTCTCGTTACGTAATATACTATTTTATGTTTAGAAGCAGTAGTATTTATTCATCTTTCTAATGATGACAAAAAAAAATAAAATCTTACCTGGCTATAGGTACATATTTATTTAATAATTACTGGTTTTTTTTTTTTTTTATTTAAAATAATGGGAGGCCTCAACCACACAGGGTTATTAGCCTCCGTAACAGTTATAGATATCAGAGTGCGCATTAAATTTTTGAGAATAAGTTTGTTGCCTTCAGAAAGGTGATGAGCCTTGCTTCAGATTTCGCTTGGTTTTGTAGTATGTGTTGCAGTTCTGTTTCAATTTTTGCTTCGGCTCTCTGGTCTTCGTACAAGGGGCAGTTTAGCAGTAGATGTTCTACCGTAAGTCTTGTTTCTCCGCATTCGCAGGACGGGGGGTTTTCACCTAAGATATGATGTAGGTGGGTTAGGCGAGTGTGTCCTAGGCGTAGCAGGGACAACACGATATCTTCTTTCCTGGATAATGAGTTTTTCTTCGCCCACTTGTCAACTGACGGTTTAACTATCTTGAGTTTATTATTCGTAGATTCCCATCTTTGTTGCCAGTTCTTCAGGATGGTGCTCTTGCTAAGAGTTTGAGCGTCTTGTAGTAACATGGAGTTTGTTGCGATTTGATGATTGTTGGTGATTACGCTTTTCGCTAGTTCGTCGGCTTTCTCATTACCAGGAAGTCCTTGATGAGCGGGTACCCAGACAAAGTGGACCGTCTTGCCTGCTTTTTGGAGGGATTGAATGTCATTATGTATGAGTCGAAGTAACGGATTTGATGGGTACAGCTCTTGCGTCATTCGGATACTCCGCATTGAATCAGTGCAAACTACGATGCTTGAGTGGGGGCAGTTTCTTGTTTCTGGTGTACTAAGAGCATTTTGAATAGCATCCAGTTCCGCAGTCAAGATTGAGCTTGCATTGTTTAGCCTTCTACATTGGGAGCTTAGCGAGGTTACAAACGCTGAGCCAACGCCGTCTATTGATTTGGACGCATCGGTGTAGACGATGAAGGAGTTTGGGATTTTGTTCAGTAATGCTTCAAATCTTGTTTCGAGGGGCGCAGTTTCATTTTGATGACGTGAAATTTCAAGGTGATATTGTATTCGGCCGCGGACCCAAGGTGGATGGTTTGATTGAGTTTGCGGGTGTATAGAGGGAAATGAAAAGTTGACGTCATTAGTAAGTTTACGTATGCGGAAGTAAATTGGTAAGCTAAAAGATTTTCTTTTAATGAAAGGAAGTTCAGATCTATTGGAGAGAATGAGTGGGTGAACAGGATGATGAGGGATTTCCAGAATTCGAAGGCAATAGTTGAGTGTAAGGATACTTCGTCGTACGTCAAGTGGTGGTTCGGAGGCCAGGCAATATAGACTTTGAACAGGTGTTGTGCGAAAAGCTCCAAGTGCAGTCCTTAAGGCTGAATTGTGAAGAGTGTCTAGAGGCTTTAAGATATAAGGTTTAGCTGAGCCATAGGCAATAGATGCGTAGTCTATCCTTGAGCGCACAATCATTCTATAAACTCTCAAGAGCATTTCAGTTTCCGATCCCCATTTATGATGCGCCAATACTTTTAGAAGTCCGATTCCGTTGGTGCACTCTTTGACGATGTGTTGTATGTGATCACGCCAGGTCAATTTTTGATCAAAAATGACGCCCAGGTATTTGACAGTTTTATCAAATTGGAGTGGTATGTTGTTTAGCATTAAGTTTGGGGT
The DNA here is from genome assembly GCA_963924575.1 of Pycnomerus fuliginosus. NCBI lineage: Eukaryota > Metazoa > Arthropoda > Insecta > Coleoptera > Zopheridae > Pycnomerus > Pycnomerus fuliginosus. The sequence goes on along the minus strand of OZ004624.1, from coordinate 17,667,825 downwards.
AGCTGTAGGAATTTTTCTGGAGAAGATTATGCACTTGGTTTTATCTGCTGCAAAACAAAAGCCAGTTTTCCCAGACCAATCTTCGAGGCTGTTGAGGGCAGATTGTGTCATTTTGCTTATAGAGTCTAGGTCTTTGCCTTTGACATATTACTGAAGTTTGAAGGTTCTTAAAAGGCTGCATTTATCTAAGGTGTTACCATATTAGAAAAATTAGAAGATTAATATTTTGATTATTTTGCATATTATCATTAAGAGCCAGCTCCTTATACAAATAAAAATTCATATGCCATGGACCTATCATCCACCTGATTCATTTTATCAGCTGATGCTCATCCGAACAACGTAAGCAAAACCTCCTTCAGCATTTAATAAAAAGCAAAAATAGTGCCTGAATCACCCGATATTCCAACAGTTTCTGAAATAGCCCGATTTATATACTTATTTCATAATTTTCATTCAAACCGCCAGAATTTGATGAATGGGCCATCGTTCCATTTTCCCAATTAAGCCGCCTTGAAACCCAATTAAACAATCCAAACAAACATTTTTCCCTCGGATTCCATTACGCTCCGACGTGAATTATTACACTTTTTGTCTATTATAATCGCCGAACAATTTTCAACATATCTATTGGTGAAACCGCGGTTGATTTACTGCGCCAGCTGAATTATTGCTGATCACTTGAAAAATCTAAACGGCGATAATTCAAATTTTATTTGTGTAACAAGGTGTTGGATTCGTTAAAAATCCATTTTTCATAAAAGCGTGAAGATTAAAAGTGACTTCTGGTGGGCGTGTTCCGGTTTATTAGTGTCGTTTTTTCGATACTTCATCTTAATTGTGATTGCTAAAAATAGCGCCGTAAAGCTGTGTTTGATTTTCGGAGAGGCCGGAATCATAGAAAATTAAACTTAAAGTTTTAATTACCTCGTTCTGGTAAACATACTCATTATTTCTTCTATTTTTACCGTCGTAGTAAAAATTGTTTAAATCGAGACGGAAAAATGTAATTCGCTTCTTTACGACTTGGAATGGGTAAACGATAATTCCTGAGTAGATCCTTTGAAGTAATTCCTCGAAGTAATGCGAGAAAGCTTTTAGTTATCGTTGGAACTGGGTATAGGCTTGGGTCTGGGCAGATTGCTTGCAGAAAATTACGGTACACAGTTTTACTTAAGAAAAATGCTAAATCGGATTGTTCATAATCTATTTCTACACCCTTTCCAGTAGTAGTTCAGAAAGCGTCAGTTGAATTTCAGAATCCGTCAGATTAGTCATCAGTTCAAATTCAGAAAGCCACAATTATATTTCAGAATAGTCACACTAATTTCAGAATGCGTCAATTGAATTTCAGATTTTCCGAAAACATCAATTGAAATTCAGAATTCGTCAATTGTAGTTCTGAACTACAATTGACGGATTCCGAACTACAATTGACGTGTTCTGAAATTCATTTGACTATTCTGAAATACAATTGAAGCATTCTGAAATTAATTTGACTAATCTGAACTAACATTTGTCGCATTCTGAAATTCAATTGACGCTTTCTGAACTACGTCTGGAAAAGGAGTAGGTATAATTGGAGGATTCTGAACTACAATTGACGTATTCTGAAATTCATACGTAATTCAAACGCAATTTTCTTCCAACACGAAGTGAAAATAACATTTTCGTAATTGAGGTCTGTGAAAGTACAGTTTCTCACAGCTAACCACGAAAATTTAATTTTTGTAGTCAGCTAAAGAAAATAAGTAGAAAGTCGCTGTAGACCAAAAGACTGATGAAGTGAAGCGAAGCGAGAGGGATTAAATGTCACTTCAATCCTGTGGTATATACGCAATTTTTTGCCCTCCCATTCAATTTGAACCCAAAGTAGTCGAAAAATGTTAAAATGTCACTTTGACGTAGTTTAATCAATATTAATGCAAAAAACAATGAATTCTTTATAAAATAATGTAGCAACGGCACTTCAGTCCCATGGGAGTGAATGACTCACTTCAGTCCCTCAAAAGAGTGCCTAAAAGTGCCACTTTATACCTGGGAGAGCAAAAATAAATTTTCATTCACGTGTCTCAGATGGCTCATACCTGGATATAAATGTAGTAGATAAATCTGCAATTATAGGTGAACTCAACTGCAAATCCAAAGACTGATAGAGGCCCACAGGAGCCAATGCCAATTATGTGCAATTTCTTATCGTTCGCAATTTCCCCCATTTCACATCGGGCAAAGAACAAGGCAGGTCTGAACGCTTTTCATTCTCCCGACAATGAAAAATGAAAGAAATAAACCCGCAATACACTTGTGACCTATTAAGCATTCGAAACACATTCCACCCCCACGTTTATAAATAACAAGATATCCCGAATGACTTACCACCCAAACATTTAACTAATACCGGATGTCGCGTATATTATTTTTAAAACCAAGAATCTCTCTAAAATAACACGTTGCATCTTCCCAAAATTACCTTTTAATGACTCATTAAACAGTCCACGATGCAATGTGCCAGAGATGTAAATTCGAAACATGTCCATCACAATGTAAGAAATCTTCCATGTCACATTTCATTTGGACGATTGCCCGACGCTGAAAACGATCCGCGTTTTTCAAATGCAAAATGCGAGGAGCAATTTACATATAAATGCAGTCTCCGAAGGAGCTGCGTTATTATTAGGGAGTGCAATTAAGTCTCGTGAAATATAGTCGTTATGACAAAAAGATTGGAGTGTGTAGACTTAAAAGCTTCTCTTTGCGGCTGTGGGTATAAAATAATTTTATTGCGGTGGGATTATCGTGTAAACAGAGTAAATAGAGTAGTAAAACTGAAACACATTTGAAATACCTACTCTGAATTTCAGGAATAAGAGAGAAAACTATTCTTACATACTACTAGGTTACGATGGCTTACGTTTTCTTTTATTTTATGAAACATGCATTACAAGCATAAGTAGTCTTGTTTTCCCATAAGTACAGGGTGTCCTAACGATTGGTTAAAGTCCATTTATGTTCACGACATTGATAATATCGAAAATCTGTTAGTGACTGATCGAAAATGTATGCATAATCTAAAATTACTATGAACTCACATTCCTGAGGTTTAGAGTTATTTAATCAAATGTGTATAGTACTTGACGAAAGCAAGACTTCAGTTAAAAATTAATATTTTTTTAGCCTTGAAGTTTTTGTCTTCCAAACTTATCTCACACACCCTAAAGTAAAGTTAGAGATACTTTTGGATGTCAAATTGCATGCATAATAATATATCATAATCTCGAAGTATTGCCACCGAATAAACTTTATTGAACGTAGTTACATGTTTCGGCTTATCGCCATCTTCAGGTTACATAAATTGAAAATTTAGAACTACTTGTTCTAGGTTATGAGAATTAAAACTGATTAAATTAAGGTCATGTTGGGGATTACTGGGGCATAATATGGGCATTCGAGAATATGGACGATTATTTGAGAATAAATTAAAAAGGCAAAATCTCCTAAATTTCAAATGGAATGACTTGAGATTATGAGATTAAACCCCCTGAAAGCAATTACTTGAAACTTAAAAAAATGGCAAAATTCTGGCTATTGTAATCGTTACCCCTTAGAAGAGCTGGAGAGAAGATATTATTTGTTGTTTCAAAAATCAATAAAATCGCAAAAGACTGCCTTTTTCACCCTACAGTCCCTACGAAACTGTTATGTACCTATCAAAACAAAATGCTAATAAAGTGAGTAGAGAAGGTTTACATTTCCCGCCAGCTGAATCGGCTCAGGTCATGTGATTCATGACAACCAAAATATTACTCAAAAAATTACAAAACCAAGCTTATTCTGATACGATTTTTCACGAAAACCAATGAAATCGATGTTGAATTTTCCGTAAAATTGAAAAACAACCTCCAAATTTCACTTAAAAACGCAACAATTATCAAAACAAAGGGCACACACTGGAAAAACTTCACGAAAATCGTTTAAACCGCTGGAAAATCGTTTTATGACGAAGAATTGAATCTTTTTCTCTATAAAAGCACTGAATTTTCTCGAGATTTAAACGGGCGGACACGTCACCATTTTGCTGAAGTTCGCGGACTGCGAAAATTTTATATAAAATTGATCCATTTCTCCGGTTTTATTCAATAATTCGATCTATAGTGAATTTTATTGATTTTAAGGAGGCATTCATAAAGCGAGGTGAGTAGGCAGCCCGCCAAAGGGCGACATGAATGTTGGGTTGCATATTTCTAATCACGTGACCCGCAAAACATCGCTGGAGCTTATTTTAGTCTGATTTTTCATGAATAAAGATGAAATCGATGCTGAATTTTCTGAAAAATTGAAAAACAGCCCCCAATTTTCACTTAAAGAAAAAAATCCCCAAAAATTACAGCTTCATGGATATTCTCGTCGTCAATGGGGAATTACCTTTGAATTATTGTTTTGATTGAAAGACCTTTTAAAATATTATGCTCTTGCGTGTTTTTATATTTTCGAATATAACCAGAACTAAGGGCGGTTTGTATAAAACATTTAATCTTGGACTTAACGCTAATACCATAGAAACAATTGTTGTCAACATTTTGTTGCTATAGAATTTTTGAAGGATTAACTTTAAGGTAGGATTAAATGTTTTATACAATCCAACATCAGGCCATAAAATTAAATGTCAATTTTGATGACGTCCTCACGAAAAGTACGAGCCAACCTGTCCGCTTCATTCCTGTTTAAGTTTGTCAATGACAAATCTAATTTTCTGATGGGAACTGTCATCTATTTGTCATATGTGCTCTTACACCAAGAGATTGTACAAAAAGGTCATCAATTTTTTAAAATTGCTTTTTGAAGTGGAATCCTTAATAAAATCTAAAGTAAAAACGATGGATCTCAATCAAATTTTATTATTTTTAACAATTTAAAACGTGAACGCTGAGTAAACGGTTGAAGAAAACCCTAAACAGAAGAATTGTTGGCCACGAAAAGATCTACCAAAAAGTCCGCGAAGAATAGCCCACAACAAACAGTCAAACCGAATTATACAAAAAAATAAAACACAAAAACGATTATTGTAGGCTACCTATCATAGATACTATATACTGTTTTGCAGATCTATTTGTTGCCAATGGTTCTTCTATCTATAAGATTTTGTTCCATTTCCAAACGTTTAGGCAGCGTTCGCAAAAGAAGCGCAGTTTTTCCCCGGATTTATCGGAGGCGCTCCCTATGTAAACGTAGGCGAGACGCCATATAGACGTATAAATCTGTAAATAATGTAATCAACCGATTTGCCCCAAAATCGCAACATCATCTACAATGTGTGTATAAAACATCGCATGCTAACATCAAGAATTCTTCTGACAGCTTTACGATAACGTACTTGTCAGCTTCAGGCAAAAATTCAAAAAGCTGTCGATTCACAGTGCTTCAAGCTCATTCCCATAAAAAATACATTACCCTTAGGTACCCATCAAGACGATATTCATTGTAGTAAACTTGCCATTTTAGATAGTGTTTAACACGGGACACGAATGCACCTGATTTATGAACTCTCAATAGTGTTATTTCAGCTGAGACTATTATTGACTCAGTAACAATCCACGTAACAAAGCATCAATGCAGCTGAATTATGTATGAAGGTTCTGTCTGAACCTATCAAAATATAAAGTAATCACCTATTTTAGCTTTGGGGTCTTAACGCCTCACCAGCGTTAAAGAAGTTTACAGGCCGCAAGCCCCTACAATTCCTGCAAACTAAATGACGCTGGAGAGGATAGATCAACATTAAATATATGACTTAGGGTCACCTGGTGGCCAAATGGAGTGAATGTGAAAATGATGAACTATCTAAATTTTATTGGATTTTAACGAGGTCGCTCCCGTTTTAGCCCGATTGTTTACATAGCCAGCCGTAAATAAAGGTTATTAAAACTTAAAATTAGATCGAACGGCATTGTGTTTTAAATAGAGCCATAATGCGGGATAATCTCAACAATAAAAGCCTTGTAGTAAATCACAACGTGATGAAATCGTCTCCATTTAGCTCCTGTGTTCCAGGCAATCCTGTTTTACACGCCTAGATGGCTGTGGAAATCCTGGGAAGGCGGCAAAATCCACGCTCTGATGATGGATCTCGACGTAGGCGTCTGCTCCGAGATCGAGAAGAAACAGAAGAAGAAGCTGATGATCGACTATTTGTGGGAGAATTTAAGATACCACAACTGGTGGGCTTACAAGTACTATTTTTGCGAGCTTTTGGCCCTAATTAACGTTATTGGTAAGTTGCCATGACACAATCACGTCGGCGTTTCATAATTAAATTGTCATTTTTTTAAAGCGACGACATGGATTTTTATGTCGCAACTGACGGTTATTTGTTTTCTGATTTATTGCTTTGCGCTTCTCATTTTTATGATACGCCAATCAATTGGGAAAGAACGTGATGAAACTTTATTTTTCCTCGAAAGTCTCCCGGGGAATGAAATATTGCTCTTTCGGGTACCTACTGTTTCGCGGTTAAGAAATCCCAAGGGACTACAATGCGGGTGCTAAGCGATTTTGATGCCTATACAGGGTGCTTCAAAAACATGGTGTCAGCACTTTATCCCAGGTCCCTTAGGTGTCCGGAAATAACGATGAAATATTTCGGGGGGTGATTCTGCAGCTCAAAATATGAAAAAAGTTCCTATAAACATGAGTCCGGAAATCGCCCCCTGAAGGGGGCGCTCAAAATTCGATTTTGATTTTGTCAATTATTAAGTTTCTGCATACTATCTGACATCGATAAGCAACATTAGATTACTTTAGATACTAATTTTTAAAATCCGTTCAGTTTTGTAATTTAATAAAAATGGTTTGATAAGCCTAGGAAATGCAAATAGATCTTTAAATCTATTTTGTTCGAAAACGGTTGATCCTACGGTGTTATAACAAGAGAGGCTTTTTTATGTAATTTTAGTCAGGAAACCATATTCCGGTGAGAAATTGTCAAAAAAATAACACGTAAAAAAATTTGGGTGGGGAAAGCTGAAGCCTCCCCTATTTTCCACGCCCCTGGTTGAATCTGCTTTTGGTACATACCATAATCTGATGGCGATTACTGATGTTAGATAATGTGCAAAAAGTCGTCACTGTATCTTAAGCGGTTCCTGATTTATTCAATAAAAACCGAATATGAGGCGCCCCCTTCAGAAGGCCGTAGCCCCCTTAGGAACGATTTCCGGATACATGTTTATAGGAACTTTTTTGCATATTTTGAGCTGCAGAATCATCCCCTGAAATATTTCATCGTTATTTCCAGACACATTTCCGGTACATTTTGGTGTCACAATGAATGCCCATGACACTACACTGTTACTTGTGAAAAAATATGCAAAAAATGTTAAAGCACGCCTCTGATTAAATGAAATACCTGAAAAAAATTACAATAAAACCATTTATGATAGGAAGCTACGTTGCAAATTTCAAAATCAAATCTGCAATAGTTTTTGAGCAAATTTGAAAAAACTGATTTTTGGGGCGTAACTCCCAGAGATTCCATTTTAGGACAAACAGTTGTTTCCACTTTTCGCCTTATTTTTGCCCAAGGAACATATGGTTAAGTGTTGGCACCAAGTGTTGCCCCTGTATGCTTATACAGGGTGTTTCATGACGAGAGGCCGTATCTTGGGAAGCTTTGCTATCTCGGCAGCAAAAATTTGTAGACGGTGGTTACAGCTAATTCTGAATAGAAACAAAATGTTTTTAAGATGGCGGCACGTCCGGTTTCCGGTTATACTGGAAGTCGATATAATCTCATCACCATTTTAAATTTATGTACATTCTGAATCTGCATCTAATTTCTGAGTATTTTGATGTAACTTGCCCTAAGCTAAATGTTACCGCTAACGGTTTCTTCTAACATTATAACTTATGAGATTTTCCGAATCTTCTATTGTCTCTATAGCAGTCGATATTTACTTTATATTGGTAAAAATTCAAAACAAAATGTAAAGCCTTGCATTTACTTTACACGAATGTTGCAATATGGCACTGGAATGAATAGTGAGTAAACTTGAAACCAAAATGTTTTTGATTAAATTAGTATACCGGGTGTAAACGAAACCAGGCGCACTCCCTTTTTTTTCTTTATTTATTAATCGATTTGAATGAAATTTAGAGGGCACAGAATAGGTAATAAATGCCATTATTTGCACCAATTAGATAATTTTTTTTACTTCCGGTTTCTACGGAACTGCCTGGGAACCAAAATTTTAAATGGGACGCCCATATATCATTATATTTTTGGAATCTAAATAAAATTCTGAATCTAATGCTACCACATTTTGACAATTTTAATAACTTTAAAAAAAATTAAGATTATCCCTAAGGTTAATGTCCTGTCACATTTACTGTCACCAAATATAACTCGTCATTCACTGACAGACCACAACTTTTTAATCAGAACGAAAATTTTCCGCCGGAATAGAATTTTATAACCAGAATTTAATCATCTTTCTAATGATGACATAAAATAAGGCCTTGTATTTAAAATTTTAGTTGATATTTCAAAAAGGTACTTCCGTGGATCAATTGATGCTTCTAAAAGTCTTTTAGCTCTTCAACGAGTCACGCAATTTCCATGTACCAAACAGCTAAATCAATCCAACAGGTTATAATAGTGTTGTCTTTAATGTATTATAAAATTTCATTTTTTTTGCCTAAAGAGTAAGAATGCATCTCGTCTTATTTAAAACCTGAATTTTAAGACCTTTCTGTCAATGATAATACATTTTTCAAAAACTTGTTTTGAATGAAAGAGAGAATAATGTTAAATTTCAAAGTTGACGTGTCAAAGTGGCACTCGCCGGGTGTTGATGAAATAAAATTAACACCAGATAAATTAATTAATTTAATTAATAATTTATTAAGACTATACCTACAATTAATACATCAAATAATTACGGAAATAGAACAAGATATGCGCTGGAATCGTATATAATCGCTGCGGCCTCGACTGGCGCTAAGTTGGAGTCCGGCTCTAGCAGCTGTCTTGGATGCTTTACCTGGTTTGTTTACATTATCATCACTGCTGGCCCATTGTTCCCTCAATTAGCTTTCAGACAATGCAAAATTTTTATGAGGGCCATATAACCTTACAGGATTTGGACTACTATACATACAAGCAGACAGATTTTAAAAATTGTTCTTTGGGACTCTGGGACTTTAAAACGTATATATTTGATGATAATTAATTTTTGAAAATTTTGGTTATTGCAGTAACCTCCCATTTTTTAAATTGTGGGTTGAGAGGGTTAAAATATTTTCCGTCAATTCAGAATTTGCTGTAACTCCCGTTTACAAATTACGACGGTATCCTAGGGCCACACAGCCACATTTAACCGCAAAATTTGATGATCTCCACTTATTTACTGAAGATTTCTACCTATTAACTGGACATTTCCATTTATTAACTGGATATTTCCACTTATTAACTAGAGATCTCTACTTATTAGCTGGGGATCTCCCTACTTAGTAGGTATACGTACAGGGGAAAGGAACCAATAAAAACCGCTGAAATGAACGACCGACGTCATTTTTGGTGACATTTTCTACTAAACATGTGACGTCACGAAAATTAGTGAGATCAACAATGGGTAAAAACTGCTGTAATTATAGCAATTCGCATTTCTACCCGCTGGTGTTGCTAGTTCCGTCACGTCACAGAGGGAAAAGGAACCAATAAGAATCGTTGAAATGAACGACAAAGGTCATTTTTGGTGCCATTTCATTTTCTACTAAACTTCGAAACGTTTTTATTAGTTAGCGCAAATCATCCCTTAATAAGTGGAGATATCTAGTTAATAAATGGGGATCTCCATACTAATATGAAGATTTCCATCACTTAATAAGTGAAGATCTCCAGTTAATAAGTGAAGATCTCTAGTTAATAAGTGGAGATCATCGTCAAATTTTGCGGTTAAGTGTGGCCCTTTCTACGTAGTACCCTCTGGTGTTGCTAGTTCCGTGACGCCACAGAGGAAAAAAGAACCAATAAGAATCGTTGAAATGAACGACAAACGTCATTTTTGGTGCCATTTCATTTTCTACTAAACTTCGAAACGTTTTTATTAGTTAGCGCAAATCATCCCTTAATAAGTGGAGATATCTAGTTAATAAATGGGGATCTCCATACTAATATGAAGATTTCCATCAGTTAATAAGTGAAGATCTCCAGTTAATAAGTGAAGATCTCTAGTTAATAAGTAGAGATCTCCAGCGAATAAGTGGAGATCATGTCAAATTTTGCGGTTAAGTGTGGCCCTTTCTACGTAGTACCCTCTGGTGTTGCTACTTCCGTGACGTCACAGAGGGAAAAGGAACCAATAAGAATCGTTGAAATGAACGACAAACGTCATTTTTGGTGCCATTTCATTTTCTACTAAACTTCGAAACGTTTTTATTAGTTAGCGCAAATCATCCCTTAATAAGTGGAGATATCTAGTTAATAAATGGGGATCTCCATACTAATATGAAGATTTCCATCAGTTAATAAGTGAAGATCTCCAGTTAATAAGTGAAGATCTCTAGTTAATAAGTAGAGATCTCCAGCGAATAAGTGGAGATCATCGTCAAATTTTGCGGTTAAGTGTGGCCCTTTCTACGTAGTACCCTCTGGTATTGCTAGTTCCGTGACGTCACAGAAGGAAAAGGAACGAATAAGAATCGCTGAAATGAACGACAAACGTCATTTTTCATGGCATTTCATTTTCTACTAAACTTCGGAATGTTTTCTATTAGTTAGCGCAAAACATCCCTTAATAAGTGGAGATATCTAGTTAATAAATGGGGATCTCCATACTAATATGAAGATTTCCATCAGTTAATAAGTGAAGATCTCCAGTTAATAAGTGAAGATCTCTAGTTAATAAGTAGAGATCTCCAGCGAATAAGTGGAGATCATCGTCAAATTTTGCGGTTAAGTGTGGCCCTTTCTACGTAGTACCCTCTGGTGTTGCTACTTCCGTGACGTCACAGAGGGAAAAGGAACCAATAAGAATCGTTGAAATGAACGACAAACGTCATTTTTGGTGCCATTTCATTTCCTACTAAACTTCGAAACGTTTTTATTAGTTAGCGCAAATCATCCCTTAATAAGTGGAGATATCTAGTTAATAAATGGGGATCTCCATACTAATATGAAGATTTCCATCACTTAATAAGTGAAGATCTCCAGTTAATAAGTGAAGATCTCTAGTTAATAAGTGGAGATCATCGTCAAATTTTGCGGTTAAGTGTGGCCCTTTCTACGTAGTACCCTCTGGTGTTGCTAGTTCCGTGACGTCACAGAGGAAAAAAGAACCAATAAGAATCGTTGAAATGAACGACAAACGTCATTTTTGGTGCCATTTCATTTTCTACTAAACTTCGAAACGTTTTTATTAGTTAGCGCAAATCATCCCTTAATAAGTGGAGATATCTAGTTAATAAATGGGGATCTCCATACTAATATGAAGATTTCCATCAGTTAATAAGTGAAGATCTCCAGTTAATAAGTGAAGATCTCTAGTTAATAAGTAGAGATCTCCAGCGAATAAGTGGAGATCATCGTCAAATTTTGCGGTTAAGTGTGGCCCTTTCTACGTAGTACCCTCTGGTATTGCTAGTTCCGTGACGTCACAGAAGGAAAAGGAACGAATAAGAATCGCTGAAATGAACGACAAACGTCATTTTTCATGGCATTTCATTTTCTACTAAACTTCGGAATGTTTTCTATTAGTTAGCGCAAAACATCCCTTAATAAGTGGAGATATCTAGTTAATAAATGGGGATCTCCATACTAATATGAAGATTTCCATCAGTTAATAAGTGAAGATCTCCAGTTAATAAGTGAAGATCTCTAGTTAATAAGTAGAGATCTCCAGCGAATAAGTGGAGATCATCGTCTTTTGCGGTTAAGTGTGGCCCTTTCTACGTAGTACCCTCTGGTGTTGCTACTTCCGTGACGTCACAGAGGGAAAAGGAACCAATAAGAATCGTTGAAATGAACGACAAACGTCATTTTTGGTGCCATTTCATTTTCTACTAAACTTCGAAACGTTTTTATTAGTTATCGCAAATCATCCCTTAATAAGTGGAGATATCTAGTTAATAAATGGGGATCTCCATACTAATATGAAGATTTCCATCAGTTAATAAGTGAAGATCTCCAGTTAATAAGTGAAGATCTCTAGTTAATAAGTAGAGATCTCCAGCGAATAAGTGGAGATCATCGTCAAATTTTGCGGTTAAGTGTGGCCCTTTCTACGTAGTACCCTCTGGTGTTGCTACTTCCGTGACGTCACAGAGGGAAAAGGAACCAATAAGAATCGTTGAAATGAACGACAAACGTCATTTTTGGTGCCATTTCATTTTCTACTAAACTTCGAAACGTTTTTATTAGTTAGCGCAAATCATCCCTTAATAAGTGGAGATATCTAGTTAATAAATGGGGATCTCCATACTAATATGAAGATTTCCATCAGTTAATAAGTGAAGATCTCCAGTTAATAAGTGAAGATCTCTAGTTAATAAGTAGAGATCTCCAGCGAATAAGTGGAGATCATCGTCAAATTTTGCGGTTAAGTGTGGCCCTTTCTACGTAGTACCCTCTGGTATTGCTAGTTCCGTGACGTCACAGAAGGAAAAGGAACGAATAAGAATCGCTGAAATGAACGACAAACGTCATTTTTCATGGCATTTCATTTTCTACTAAACTTCGGAATGTTTTCTATTAGTTAGCGCAAAACATCCCTTAATAAGTGGAGATATCTAGTTAATAAATGGGGATCTCCATACTAATATGAAGATTTCCATCAGTTAATAAGTGAAGATCTCCAGTTAATAAGTGAAGATCTCTAGTTAATAAGTAGAGATCTCCAGCGAATAAGTGGAGATCATCGTCAAATTTTGCGGTTAAGTGTGGCCCTTTCTACGTAGTACCCTCTGGTGTTGCTACTTCCGTGACGTCACAGAGGGAAAAGGAACCAATAAGAATCGTTGAAATGAACGACAAACGTCATTTTTGGTGCCATTTCATTTTCTACTAAACTTCGAAACGTTTTTATTAGTTAGCGCAAATCATCCCTTAATAAGTGGAGATATCTAGTTAATAAATGGGGATCTCCATACTAATATGAAGATTTCCATCAGTTAATAAGTGAAGATCTCCAGTTAATAAGTGAAGATCTCTAGTTAATAAGTAGAGATCTCCAGCGAATAAGTGGAGATCATCGTCAAATTTTGCGGTTAAGTGTGGCCCTTTCTACGTAGTACCCTCTGGTGTTGCTACTTCCGTGACGTCACAGAGGGAAAAGGAACCAATAAGAATCGTTGAAATGAACGACAAACGTCATTTTTCATGGCATTTCATTTTCTACTAAACTTCGGAATGTTTTCTATTAGGTAGCGCAAAACATCCCTTAATAAGTGGAGATATCTAGTTAATAAATGGGGATCTCCATACTAATATGAAGATTTCCATCAGTTAATAAGTGAAGATCTCCAGTTAATAAGTGAAGATCTCTAGTTAATAAGTAGAGATCTCCAGCGAATAAGTGGAGATCATCGTCAAATTTTGCGGTTAAGTGTGGCCCTTTCTACGTAGTACCCTCTGGTGTTGCTACTTCCGTGACGTCACAGAGGGAAAAGGAACCAATAAGAATCGTTGAAATGAACGACAAACGTCATTTTTGGTGCCATTTCATTTTCTACTAAACTTCGAAACGTTTTTATTAGTTAGCGCAAATCATCCCTTAATAAGTGGAGATATCTAGTTAATAAATGGGGATCTCCATACTAATATGAAGATTTCCATCAGTTAATAAGTGAAGATCTCCAGTTAATAAGTGAAGATCTCTAGTTAATAAGTAGAGATCTCCAGCGAATAAGTGGAGATCATCGTCAAATTTTGCGGTTAAGTGTGGCCCTTTCTACGTAGTACCCTCTGGTATTGCTAGTTCCGTGACGTCACAGAAGGAAAAGGAACGAATAAGAATCGCTGAAATGAACGACAAACGTCATTTTTCATGGCATTTCATTTTCTACTAAACTTCGGAATGTTTTCTATTAGTTAGCGCAAAACATCCCTTAATAAGTGGAGATATCTAGTTAATAAATGGGGATCTCCATACTAATATGAAGATTTCCATCAGTTAATAAGTGAAGATCTCCAGTTAATAAGTGAAGATCTCTAGTTAATAAGTAGAGATCTCCAGCGAATAAGTGGAGATCATCGTCAAATTTTGCGGTTAAGTGTGGCCCTTTCTACGTAGTACCCTCTGGTGTTGCTACTTCCGTGACGTCACAGAGGGAAAAGGAACCAATAAGAATCGTTGAAATGAACGACAAACGTCATTTTTGGTGCCATTTCATTTTCTACTAAACTTCGAAACGTTTTTATTAGTTAGCGCAAATCATCCCTTAATAAGTGGAGATCTCCAGTTAATAAATGGGGATCTCCATATTAATATGTAGATTTCCAGTTAATAAGTGAAGATCTCCAGTTAATAAGTGAAGATCTCTAGTTAATAAGTGGATATTCCCAGTTAATAAGTGGAGATTATCGTCAAATATTGCGGTTAAGTGTGGCCCTAGGACGCTGTCGTAACAAATTTTTACTGTCGAGATACCAAAACTTCGCAAGTCACGGCTCACTGCCACTCGTCGTGAAACACCCTGTATTGTAGTTTGTATCGTGCGTATTTTACAGTCTAGTTGCGTAAGTGCATACGGGTACGGGAACCATATTTTGGCTTACATTTGCATACATATTTAACATATTTTGTCTTTTTTTTAATCAAAAATCATTTTTGTTGCAGGGCAAATGTTTTTGATGAACCGTTTTTTCGACGGAGCCTTCCTCATGTTCGGCTTCGAAGTGATAGCATTTATAAATAGCGACCAAGAAGAGCGCGAGGATCCCATGATCAAGATCTTCCCTCGAATGACCAAGTGCACTTTCTTCAAGTTCGGGGTGTCCGGAGACATGGAGAAGCACGACGCCATGTGCATCCTCCCCCTGAACGTAGTGAACGAAAAAATCTACATTTTTCTGTGGTTTTGGTTCATCATTCTCACGGCATTAACGTTCTTCACCGTGATCTACAGGATAATTATCATCTTCTCACCTCGGATGAGGGTGTACTTGTTGAGGATGAGATACAGATTGGTGAGAAAAGACGCCATCGACTTGATTGTTAGGAGGAGTAAAATGGGCGATTGGTTCCTCTTCTACATGCTGGGAGAGAACGTGGATTCTGTTATTTTCCGTGACGTTTTGCAGGAGTTGGCCAATAAATTGGCCAGACACAATTTTCATCATATACCCGGTTTTAAAGGTGAAATACAGGAAGCGTAGTAGTTATGATGCGTGCCTTAGCCGCCTCACTGCCTACATACAGTAGATGTGCGAAAAAAATTCACTAGTCAATTCTAGTCTCGTCCAAAGAAGGCTTCAGTATTTTTTTTGGGTGGTGGGAAACCTGCCTTGTTTAAGCAAACATTCCTAGTTATTAATCTCCAGTCGAGCCTCTAGCGGAATTATTTAGATGTATAGTCGTAGAGATAGATTTTGGTCACATCAGAATCTGTTTGCATTCCTACTAAGATATTTCGAGAGTTATTTTTTGGTAGTTATTAGACTAGAAATGATGTAATAATTCTTTTTCTAATTTAGGTACTTAAATATGGGGACGATATCCAGCACGCAACTAGCCCATGATGGCCATTATGAACGCGATTGCGACTAGCATTTGATTGATTTAAAATTCTTGCGTTGCATTGCCACCATAAAACGGTATGCTAGGGTTTTATCGATGCACGAGTGGTATTCGGTAAGATTATTTCGCAAATTGAACTTTTTATTTTGTTTATTCTGATAAGAGTATGAGTTTTCTAACCGGGGTTGCCTATACTCAAGAGCCCAATATCTCCAGCATAAAAATATCCATAAAATTTCAAAAGCAAATTTTCTGTTTTAGCACTGCTGATTTTTCCTAGTACTGTCCCAAACATTTTCTGTTGAAGATAAATCGGGGGACATGGATGGCTGATCAATGTTATACTAAAATTTGTTGAAGCGGGTATCAATTCCGTTCTTTGCGTATTCCTGAAAACCTCAGAAAACCATTACTTCTTGTCATTACAGATTTTCAGTTTAAGTTCTTATCTGTCAGCTTTGCATTTTATTATCATTATCACATTTAGGCTGAACTGCCTGAAACATACAAAATCCTTAGAAAAAAAATTATGAAAAGTTAAGACTTTTAAGTATGTTTAAAATTCCTGCTAGAGGCTCGACCAAACTATGAAACATTTTGATTCGTGCATCTCTGTATTCGAAATCCCTCGATTTGTATTTATTTTTAGACGTGGACAATACGAATGTGCAATTATTATTATCGTTGTTATTGTTATAAGTTATTATTGTATTATCTTTTGTATTTTCATGGAAATAATAAATAGGTGATTTTCTTATTCATCGTTTGGGATACAACAATTTTTTTATTTTGTTTTTCCTTTAGAAGCACTAATTGAAAATGTACCATAATTAAGTTTTAGATACCGAACTACTTTGTGGATTGACTTTCAGATTTCCCGGTTGATTATTTATTATACGTCTATATGGCGCCTCGTCTACGTTTACATAACGAGCGCCTCCGATAAATCCGCGGAAAATGTACGCTTCTTTTGCGAACGCTGCCTAAACGTTTGAAGATGGAACAAAATCTTATTTGGAAGAATTGTTGGCAACAAATAGATCTACAAAAAAGTCCGCGACAGCATATAAGTATCTATGACAGGTAGCCTACAATAACTGTTTTTCTGTTTTAATTTTTTGTAAAAATCGGTTTGACTGTTTGTTGTGGGCAATATTTCATAGAAACCTATATACTATCGCGGACTTTTTGGTAGATCTTTTCGTAGCCAACAATTCTTCTATTTATGATTTTGTTATATCTTCAACCGTTTACTCAGCGTTCACGTTTTAAATAGTTAAAGCGGAGTTTTTTCACGGACTTACACGCAACGAATAACTGAAACGTTTTAAATAGGGTCAGTGGTTGTAGCCCAATATATAGATACATTCCAGCTTGCATTAATTAGGGCAAAAGATTTTTTTTTTAGGAATGTTTGGTATCTAAGGGGGAGTGTGAAACTAAGTTTTCGACCTCGAAAGCCGGTGGGAGAACTTTTGGTAGGCGAAAAACCTCGAAATTTTCGTACTTCTTTCAGCTTTTTGCTCGTAACTCTTAAACGACGCCTCCTACAGAAAATTTTGTACTTTCCGAAATTAAAGTAAATAAAATTTGCCACAAAATGCACTGGTAAAAGTTAATTTTACTCGCTGCGGTCCGTATTTTACAGAGCTTTGAATTTCACTGAAATTTTTCAAAACACATTCAACTGTAAGTTTTACGGATTTTGGCCTGTCTGTGAGCATTTATGGTACCCGTTATATATTTTTATGATAAATTACATACCTGTAGTATATAAATAAGATATACACATAGGCTCTGTACATGTATATATATATGTGTTCCTACACATATATGTCATATTGACCCACGAACTATCGCGACATTTAAACTTTAGTTAGCGAGGAATTGTTTATTCCTGACAGCTTTTGACTACCTACTAATTTTAAATTACACCCGGTATATGGTAAATTCCATTCGGGATCACATGACAATACTTCAAAATGGTGACTCTGATGAAGCAGTTTATCGAAGCAGAGAGAATGGGTGACTGGAATCAACACCTGATCACTACTCAAAAAATGCTACCGTTTTTCCACGCAGCAGGTCACTTACCATACGCAAAAAGTGCCCAAATTTATGTACAAGATATGATGACTCTAGAAGAAAAGATGGACCCTATTGAATTTGACCTTTTCACCAGACGAGGATACTTTACCATCAGGCGAAGTGAAAAGTTTTGGAGTGGTATTTGGTCTGATATGACCATAGAACAGACGTTGATGAGGTCCAGCAAAGTTAAAGGTGGTCTTTCTAGTGGACGAGGTTTCAGTGATAGTGTTCTTGCTAAGTGGACACAAGGGAACATCCATATGCAGTACGTTTGTGATGTCATGGAAACCTATTGCCATGTGACTGCAGTTTCAACTGAGCAACACGTTGATGCGAGACCCTGCAGAGTGGCTCGAGATAATGCGGACTCTAACAAATTGAAGGCGTGGTTTGTTCAGCACCCTCCATTTGCAATGACTGATGCAATAATGTCCATAAGCAGTGGAGTTATAGGTGGAGAACAGGTGAATTGCCAGTCAGCACAAGAAATAGGCAAGAATTGCATGGTAAAAATTAATGGTGTGAAGTTCGACAGCCTGCATTTGAAACGAAAAGATAAAGTAATTACGCTTGCTCATATAACAAGCACATTGAAAGTGGGCTCCGAAATACTGACTGCTGTGGACCCAACAACATTGTTTCAAAGAATCTGCATCGCAAAACAGTCTGACGAAGATCTCCAAAATTATTTCACGTTTGAACTGGCTCCTTACCCCTTATCTTTGTTCAGTGACGATGGGCTACGAAAAGGAACCAAATCACTACTTTACAATGCTTTTAAGCCTGCAGATATCCAGACGTCTAGGCTGCAAAATAAGATGGTTGTTGTGGATGGAGGGTTTCTCCTTCACAAAGTTGTTTGGGGAAAAAATGAATCATTTGGTTCTATCTGCAACAAGTACGTTAGCTATGTTAAGAGGCACTATGGATCTACAGTAATCGTCGTGTTTGATGGCTATCCAAGTGATGTGAATCAGCGAGGTACTAAAAGCTCAGAAAGAGTTCGTCGTTCCAAGATGAAGACTTCGGTCGATATCATGTTCGATGAAGGAACATTTCCTGCTGTTTCCCAAGAAAAGTTTTTGGGTAATGAAAGTAATAAGGGCCGCCTGATTCAAATGTTGAGAACATATTTCGAACAAAGCTCTATACAAGTGTTGGAGGCAATAGAGGACGCGGATGTACTAATTGTCAATACAGCTTTGTCACAATCGACCAGTTTTGACAAAGTTGTTATAGTCAGTGAGGATGTTGATGTGCTTGTTGTGCTGACATCAGGAGTTCCTAATCCAACCAAAAGCAATGTGTATCTTCTCAAACCAGGAAGGAGTGGCAAAGATGATACATACTTCTCGACCTCATCGTATCGATATAATGCTGACTACATTCTATTTGCTCACGCTTTCTCTGGTTGTGACACAACGTCGTCTCCTTTTGGGCATGGAAAAACGAAACTATGTGCCCTCATTGAAAAAGACACTACCTTGAAGGAAGCCGCTTCTGTATTTTATCAACCATCAGCTTCAAAAGCACAGATCAGCAAAGCAGGAGAAAAGATTTTCATGGTGTTGTACGGCACCTGTGCAGCCTCAATTCAATCTATAAATGAGATGAGATACTACCTGTTCGTGAAAATGTCAACAAAGGCTAAGTTTAACTTGTCACGATTGCCACCTACCCTCGATGCAGCCGACAACCACTGCTTTAGAACATTCCTGCAAGTTCAGTGCTGGCTGGGGAACGACTTAGATCCACTTCAATGGGGGTGGAAACGAGACAACCTCGGCCTCTCTCCCATTCCGATGAAAAAAGAAGCAGCACCGGAGTCATTGCTACAACTGGTGTTCTGTAGTTGCAAAAAAGGGTGCACCGCTGCATGCACCTGCCGAAAATCTGGTTTGCACTGCACAACAATCTGCCGGAACTGTTCGAGAACTTCGTGCTCCAACGCGCCACCTATAGAGGTTGAGGACGACGCTTACCAGTGCATTTTGTAGCAAATTTTATTTACTTTAATTTCGGAAAGTACAAAATTTTCTGTAGGAGGCGTCGTTTAAGAGTTACGGGCAAAAAACTGAAAGAAGTACGAAAATTTCGAAGTTTTTCGCCTACCAAAAGTTCTCCCACCGGCTTTCGAGGTCGAAAACTTAGTTTCACACTCCCCCTTAGATACCAATCATTCCTAAAGAAAAAAATCTTTTGCCCTAATTAATGCAAGCTGGACCCCTTTTTGGCTACGTATATATCGGACTATTGACTTTTAATCTATTTTTATTTTTTAACATTGTGGTTCAAATCCAGCTAGTAAATTCGGGTAAATTCCATCTTAAACTTTAAAACACAAACGTGACAAAACACTGTTCTTTTGCGTAGTCAAGAGGTCTGACTGAGTGAGTCTGAGGCTCAAGGCCAAAAGAGAGCGCAAGACGTGAGGAAGTTTCGCACGTATACAGTCGTAGCAAAAAGTGACAAAAAAAAAGAATAGGGTCGAAAAAATTAGATGTCGATACCATTTTTTCGAAAAATGTTGTTTTAATGGCGATAAGCTTCCTTGACCTTGCAGGTTATTCTGTTGATGTGGTTTCTTTAAAGAGATACCTAATTTTTGTTATTGAATAAGAAAATCAAATCGGATTACTCACCAATAATAAATATACTTTGTAACGATTGTTAGATTGAAAGTCGGTTTATTTTTGCAGCGAATCAGGGTTATTGTTCCGAAATCATGTAGGTGTGCATTATTTTTAAATTGTTTTATAAACGAGCAGTAAGTAATTATAAGAAAACCTGCGTCATTGCCTGAATTACCCAATTATTTATTAAAAAATTTCTAAAATATGAGCTAACACGCAGCAGATGCACTGTCACATTTTGGCAGAGTTCCACTTCAATGAACACGACAATAATCTTATCAACTATTTATAAATCCAATTGGAAAAAAGGATGATCGACTTGAATAGAAAATTAGCAGTGTAAATGTGTAAACAAGCAAACTTGGATCATTAGTCCCAAATGGCTACTTCTCTTTCTCAGGATTACAGAGGGTTAATTCAATTCCTGGAAAATTGGGGTGGGGTGAGGGCAACACAAAACCCCCAGCAATTTATTCCTGTCTAAACTATTGTGAGAAAATGTTGTTTCTAGAACTGGTGATTTTCTGCGTCGTTTTGCTGACAAGTGCAAATCATCATCGATTTCAGGTTGGAAAACGTGCACGTGAAGAACTTGAGTGCCAGTGTGTTCCCGTGCATTTGTGCGAGGACGATGGAGAAGGCAATGAGGGAGAGGGATTATTAGAGCCACGGTAAGTCTCAGTTTACATAAGAAAACCTCGAAATTAATCCTCCAGGGAAAAAACTTAAAAATAAATTGAAATTATCATTGCGTTCTAGAAGTAAAACGTAACCAGAGTCTATAATTTTAACGTTAACTTCTTAAATTCGACAGCTTATTGATTAATTTTTTCTTTTGCTTTTTAGCACTACCGTTAAATTTGTTTTGAGGCGATTAATAAATTAAATGCATCTCGAGCCGTAGACGCTTTTGCTTTGACGTTTCTGTAACCGCGAAAATACAAATTCAATTGTAAATTACAGAACACCTTAGCATCAGTAAGTTACAAGCAGTCCTAGATCAAAAATTATTGTATTACTTTTATCTGTAGGTACTAAGCATAAGACAGTAGACATCCAATATTCTGAAAGGAACTCTAGCAAACAATTATCTACCTGTTGCTTTTAATCCTCTATAATTAGCTTCTGGCTTCTGGAAATTCAGGTAGAAATTTAAGTGGGCACGCTGCGCCACCAAATATTAAATTATATAGTACGATGCGTAAATTATTTTATCAGGATATGAAAGGAACCTTCCTTTTCTTTTTCTTGACTGCTTATTAACTAAGTAAGTACTATTTTCTAGAAGAAACTCCTCAATAGACGAAAAAAATCTCATTGGAATTTTTTGAAATTTTGTCTTTTTAATTTCTGTTAATTTGTTAATTTACCGGGGACACCCTGTGCAGGAAACTTGACATCCAAGTGTCTCATCAGATAGCCCTGACTTTACTTTAGGATGCGAGACAAATCTTGTTTTCGCCAAGTTTTATACATTTTATTAAATAACTCAAAAACGATTGATTTGATTGATTTAAGTACGGGCACACCTGACAAAAATTGCACAGACTGGCACGTAGAAAGCAAAAATGCATTGGTATATGTGATGTTCCATTTAACAAAATGTTATTTTATGCTGCCCCCCCCCTACACGAGTTGCCCATCTTTTTTTTTTGGCACATTTTAGTTTATGCACATTTTCAGTCACGGTTGACGTACACAGATTTTCGATATTATTAATGACGTGGACATAAATGAAGTTTGACGCATCGTTAGGACACCCTGTATATTAAAATCAGAGGCGCAAATCAAAATATTCTACAACGAAAAAATGCAAAGCCTTTGGTTGACCTGCAATTTATCGAAACTAATTTACTTAATACAGAAACATAATATACAGGGTGATAAATAGTGGCAGAAAATTCTAAGTTCGTTGATTCTAGGTATGTCCGAAAATGCTTCATAAAGGAACTAAGCCCATTCAAAAGGGTACTCGAAAAGTTAGTTTTCTTAAAATTACTCGGAAAATAGTAACTTTTATTTCTTAGAATAGTCTGAGGAATTTTCAGCCACTATTTAAAAATCACCTTGTATGACAGAATAAATTTGCTAAATCAGTTTCTTACGGGGATAAGCCAAAAAAGTTATGAAACGTATAGTGTACCTATCCCGAGACCTATCCATTATACTTAGAATATAATTTTTCCAATTATTTTAGTTTATTTTAGAGGAACTTACTGATTTTGACTGTAAATAAAATATTTATTGAAACCTGCTTGGTTCTATTAAACGACGCACTCAATTATCAGCTTAAAATCATATGTCCCAACCACCCGTGGTGGTCTACCAACTTATGTAAACATATTAAAATTTTGTTACCTGTGACCCGTCTAGGAACTTACCGTAACCCTAAATTTCCTAATCGCAATGGGGGATTACGATACCTTTGAATTATTATTCTGATTGAAAGACGTTTTAAAATAAGCTCTGGCGTGTTTTTGCATTTTCGGACATAACCAGTGCCAAGGCCATAAAATGAAATATTAATTTTGATGACGTATAAGCTACATTCTCACGAGAAGTACGAATCAACTTGACAAACACATATGTCGGGTGTCCCAAAAAAACCGGACAAAATATTTTTGGGAATAAGTCAGCCATTTCTTAACAGATTTGGATGAACGTGGTCTTAAATTAAAGTTAAGGAATTAGGCTTTCTAACTCTCTAAGAAACTACGACAGATGGCGCTGTTGTAGTATTCCTATTAATAGTTGTTTTTAAGGCTTATTTTAAGTGCGTGGGGATTGGTGGAAAAACAAACAAATCGTTAAGAGACTCAGAAATCCTTGAAGATCGTTTTTTTGTCTTCAAAAACCTTTTTTCAGAAGTTGATTTGGTTTAAGCATTAATTTTAAGTGATTTTTTGAAAAAATGTGTTTTCCCGTATTTTCACTCTTTTATAATATGACTAAAGTAACAGTGATGCAAAAACAACTTAATTTTCAGTAATAGCTCTCCAATTTGTCCCTCATTGGCAGTCACTTTTTTCATCAAATTCTAAAATTAACTAAAAATTATGCTGTTTGTGCGTCACTAATTTTACTCATCAGTTATTAGGGCGTAAGTAGAGATATTTTTAAAAAATCGCAGAAAATGAATGCGTAAACCAAATCGACTTTTCAAAAAAGATTTTTGCAGAAAAAAGAACGATCTTCAAGGCCATTTGAGTCACATAGCGATTTGTTCTTGTCTGACCAATCCCCAAGCCCCTAAAAAAGCCTTAAAAGTAAGTATCAATAGGGTCACTACGGTAGCTCCATCTGTCATAGTTTCTTACATGATTCAAAAGCTTGGTTCTTTAGCTTTCATTTAAGATGAAGTTCATCCAAATCGGTTGAGAAATGGCTGACTTATTCCTAAAAATATTTTGTCCGGTTTTTTTTTTGGGCACCAGATAGATGCAGTATTAACGCAATGATAACAATTATTCAGCTTATCGAGACGCGTATGTTGATAAATAAAAAATAAAACATTTTTTGAGTGGTCTCCCGATTTATATTTCAAGTGTGTCATTGGTTTAAAACTGCAAAATTCGATAAAATCAATAAATTATGGCAAGTTTTAATCAAAACTGGATTTTGTATTATAAGAGATGCTAGTGAAACCATTGCCACTAGTTTTTCTAAGAAAAAACCTTAAAATTCAGTAGAAACTACACATTTTTACATTCTCTAAAAGTTGTTTGCGGCCGCAAGTGTGACCTATCTTATTTCCTCAAATTTAATGGAGAATCGATTGGGGCAAATTTCAAACTTCTAGGACTTACACACTTCGAGAAAAGTGGGTTTTCTTTCATTTAAAGTTCCAAAATAGAATAAAACTAATAAGAATCACATTTTGTATTATTAAAGACTCTAGTGAAACCAATTGCCAGTAATTTTAATGATAAAAACTTTAAAACGCGAAATTCACTAAAAAGCATACATTTTGTAAAAGTTTTTTGCGACCGCAAGTGTGACCTATCTTATTTCCTCAAATTTGAAGGAGAACCGATTGGGGCAAATTTCAAACTTCTAGGACTTACACACTTCGAGAAAAGTGGGTTTTCTTTCATTTAAAGTTCCAAAATAGAATAAAACTAATAAAAATTACATTTTGTTTCATTAAAGACTCTAGTGAAACCAATTGCCAGTAATTTTAATGATTAAAACTTTAAAACGCGAAATTCACTAAAAAGCATACATTTTGTAAAAGTTTTTTGCGACCGCAAGTGTGACCTATCTTATTTCCTCAAATTTGAAGGAGAACCGATTGGGGCAAATTTCAAACTTCTAGGACTTACACACTTCGAGAAAAGTGGGTTTTCTTTCATTTAAAGTTCCAAAATAGAATAAAACTAATAAGAATCACATTTTGTATTATTAAAGACTCTAGTGAAACCAATTGCCAGTAATTTTAATGATAAAAACTTTAAAACGCGAAATTCACTAAAAAGCATACATTTTGTAAAAGTTTTTTGCGACCGCAAGTGTGACCTATCTTATTTCCTCAAATTTGAAGGAGAACCGATTGGGGCAAATTTCAAACTTCTAGGACTTACACACTTCGAGAAAAGTGGGTTTTCTTTCATTTAAAGTTCCAAAATAGAATAAAACTAATAAGAATCACATTTTGTATTATTAAAGACTCTAGTGAAACCAATTGCCAGTAATTTTAATGATAAAAACTTTAAAACGCGAAATTCACTAAAAAGCATACATTTTGTAAAAGTTTTTTGCGACCGCAAGTGTGACCTATCTTATTTCCTCAAATTTGAAGGAGAACCGATTGGGGCAAATTTCAAACTTCTAGGACTTACACACTTCGAGAAAAGTGGGTTTTCTTTCATTTAAAGTTCCAAAATAGAATAAAACTAATAAGAATCACATTTTGTATTATTAAAGACTCTAGTGAAACCAATTGCCAGTAATTTTAATGATTAAAACTTTAAAACGCGAAATTCACTAAAAAGCATACATTTTGTAAAAGTTTTTT
Organism: Pycnomerus fuliginosus; assembly: GCA_963924575.1. Classification (NCBI taxonomy): domain Eukaryota; kingdom Metazoa; phylum Arthropoda; class Insecta; order Coleoptera; family Zopheridae; genus Pycnomerus; species Pycnomerus fuliginosus. The sequence goes on along the minus strand of OZ004624.1, from coordinate 17,642,359 downwards.
GCGACCGCAAGTGTGACCTATCTTATTTCCTCAAATTTGAAGGAGAACCGATTGGGGCAAATTTCAAACTTCTAGGACTTACACACTTCGAGAAAAGTGGGTTTTCTTTCATTTAAAGTTCCAAAATAGAATAAAACTAATAAGAATCACATTTTGTATTATTAAAGACTCTAGTGAAACCAATTGCCAGTAATTTTAATGATAAAAACTTTAAAACGCGAAATTCACTAAAAAGCATACATTTTGTAAAAGTTTTTTGCGACCGCAAGTGTGACCTATCTTATTTCCTCAAATTTGAAGGAGAACCGATTGGGGCAAATTTCAAACTTCTAGGACTTACACACTTCGAGAAAAGTGGGTTTTCTTTCATTTAAAGTTCCAAAATAGAATAAAACTAATAAGAATCACATTTTGTATTATTAAAGACTCTAGTGAAACCAATTGCCAGTAATTTTAATGATAAAAACTTTAAAACGCGAAATTCACTAAAAAGCATACATTTTGTAAAAGTTTTTTGCGACCGCAAGTGTGACCTATCTTATTTCCTCAAATTTGAAGGAGAACCGATTGGGGCAAATTTCAAACTTCTAGGACTTACACACTTCGAGAAAAGTGGGTTTTCTTTCATTTAAAGTTCCAAAATAGAATAAAACTAATAAGAATCACATTTTGTATTATTAAAGACTCTAGTGAAACCAATTGCCAGTAATTTTAATGATTAAAACTTTAAAACGCGAAATTCACTAAAAAGCATACATTTTGTAAAAGTTTTTTGCGACCGCAAGTGTGACCTATCTTATTTCCTCAAATTTGAAGGAGAACCGATTGGGGCAAATTTCAAACTTCTAGGACTTACACACTTCGAGAAAAGTGGGTTTTCTTTCATTTAAAGTTCCAAAATAGAATAAAACTAATAAGAATCACATTTTGTATTATTAAAGACTCTAGTGAAACCAATTGCCAGTAATTTTAATGATAAAAACTTTAAAACGCGAAATTCACTAAAAAGCATACATTTTGTAAAAGTTTTTTGCGACCGCAAGTGTGACCTATCTTATTTCCTCAAATTTGAAGGAGAACCGATTGGGGCAAATTTCAAACTTCTAGGACTTACACACTTCGAGAAAAGTGGGTTTTCTTTCATTTAAAGTTCCAAAATAGAATAAAACTAATAAGAATCACATTTTGTATTATTAAAGACTCTAGTGAAACCAATTGCCAGTAATTTTAATGATAAAAACTTTAAAACGCGAAATTCACTAAAAAGCATACATTTTGTAAAAGTTTTTTGCTACCTATCTTATTTCCTGAAATTTGAAGGAGAATCGATTGGTGCAAATTTCAAACTTCTAGTGGCCCAGACACTTCGAGAAGAGTAGTTTTCTTTAACTTAAAGTTCCAAAATAGAACAAAACTAATAAATATTGTTATAATTTAATCAAAAGTGCATTTTGTATTATCAAGGGCTCTAGTGAAACCAATTGCCAGCAATTTTCCTGATGAAAACTTTAAAATGTGAAACTAGAAAGCATAAATTTTTTTGTTACCGCAAGTGTGACCTATATCTTATTTCTTCAAATTTGAAGGAGAATCGATTGGTGCCAATTTCAAATTTCTAGGACTCGAAACACTGAGAAAACGCGGTAGCGGTAGTTAAATATGCGATATATTGCCAATCGTGTGTTTAGTTTAATATTGCGTATAATCTGGTATAATGCATCGTAATACACAACAGTAAGTACTTAGTTGTTAGGAATATTGTTTGCAATAATTACTGAATTGCAAAATTGCGGGGCTCCTACTAGTTGGGGGGCCGGGGGCTGCAGCCCCCCTAGCCCTCCCCTTAATCCGGACCTGTTCATACCTGATAACGTATGGGATATAGTATTTTTATGCGTTTAATATACGTAGCCGTGTTATAAAATTTTAACAGATTGATGCAACGCAGTGACATAAACAATTACTTACCTACCTATTGCCAAATCTTATTCGTATTTTTTTCCTTTTGCAGGATAATCAGCAACAAGCTCTGCATAAACCCCAACGACGTCTGCTGCCAGAAATTCGTGGTGAAAGAAGACCGCAACGTGGAAGAAGCAACCAAACCTTCAATAATCCCCTCCATTCAAAACCTCCACTGCGGCTCATCAAACCTCGCCAATTTCCAATTCAAAATAATCTCCTCAACGTCCACAGAATTCGGAGAACTACCCTGGAATTTGATAATCCAGGAAAGCGGTGACGACAAAAACACTTACCGTTGCGGAGCATCCCTTATCCATCCCCGAGTCGCCGTCACAGCCGCCCACTGCATCGACTTCTTCCTGGAAAATCCCGAAAGGATCGTTATCCGCGCCGGAGAATGGGACACTAATTCCCGAAGTGAACCCCTTCCCTTCCAGGACAGATACGTGGAGGAAATCCTCGTCCACCCTCATTATCACCGCCTTTCATTGAAAAACGACATCGCCCTCGTTCTCCTTTCGGAGCCCTTCATCCTGGGCCAGAATGTGGGATTGATTTGTTTGGCGGCTGACGGGAAGAAAATTCTGGAGACGAATTGCATAGCCAGTGGCTGGGGGAAGGGAGCTTACAAGGTGGGAGCGTACGCGTCTGTCATGAAAAAAGTGCACGTCCCTTTAATCCCTAGGGACGTCTGTTTGCATAGCCTGCGTAGCACACGTCTGGGAAGGCTTTTTACATTGCATAAGAGCTTCATCTGTGCGGGTGGTGAAAAAAACAAGGATGCCTGCAAGGGCGACGGTGGAAGTCCCTTAATTTGTCCCGTGTTGGGTCAAAGTGACCGTTACGTGCAAATGGGGATCGTCTCCTGGGGGATAGGCTGTGGGACTGATGGAATTCCTGGGGTTTACGTTAATGTTCCCATTTACCTGGACTGGATTGATTCGGAGCTGAACGGACGAGATCTCGACACGAACTCGTATAGACTGTAAATATTACTTATGCAGCTTTTACATGCGGGAAAGTGTATTGCTGGTGGCTGGAGTGTATTGTAGATAAAGTTTTTTGTTATATAAATAATTCAATATATTATAACGGGTGACTTGAAAAAACCGAACGAAATATTTATGGGAATGACTCTAATCGATTTGTGCAAGATAGATGACGCTGCCGCAGTAGTCTTACTTTAAGTGCATGGGGATTGGTCAGTTAACAACCAATTGTTATGAGGCAAAAATAACCTTTGAAGCACGTAAATTTTTGTTCAAAAATCTTCCTTCAGAAGTTAATTTGATTCACGCGTTGATTTTCTGTGATTTTTTAAAAATTATGTGTTTTCGCGTAGTTTATTTCATTCGTTTTTTTAGGACACCCGTTATTATAGTTTTTTAAGTTTTATTTGCTAATCAATATTTGCTCGTGTTAGTCGTGTTAAAAGTGGACGTACAATAAGGCGTTTGCCTTGCCACCAAATACGGCAACGCGTGGTCGAGGCTTTCGATGATGCCCACTGCTAAACGTCCCCCCACGCGTGATTTTTATTTTACCTACCTGCTTTGGTATGCCTGAAGGAGGTGACACTTTATTGAAACACATGTTGATTTGGTATATGAAAGTATGAGAAGGAAAGTTCATAGGGATGAAAATATTTTTTAACAATCTCACAATACCTTTAAAAATAACCATCTATATGTATACTGGGTGTATTATTTTATCTCGGAACCATTGCTAACTTTGTTAATACTAAAGATGCAAAATCGGTTAAACAGTAAAAAATTGTATTTTATATGCTAATTACAATTTTATTCTTAGCAATTTTATAGTTATTTTCATTCTGGAGAATACTAAAGCGGAAGTCTGCCATTGTGGGACAGGGGCTAATGGCCGCCATTTTAATTTTTCAAAAATTGACATCTAGCAAACGGTAAAAGATACGACATTTTATGAAATTAGGAAGAAGTTGTGTTTGTCAGTGTAGATTAGGAATCTGAAAACAAATTCAAGACATCTATACTCTGTCCGGGATCCACACGACCAAGATTCACTCTATTTCCATGGCGAATCATTGTTGTCAACAATGAGTCGCACTGATTTGACGAACAATGCGAAACAATAATAGAAGATAAACAAAAAGCACGAAATCAGTGGTTAAAAAAGAACAGTACCGAAAACATGGAAAAGACAAGCAAAAGAGAAGAGACGCAACAAGACTGTGCCAAAAGAAGAGAGGAAGGAATGGATAGAGCTGGAAACATAGTAACACTAAACCCCTGTATAGATATTTAGATAAGACGAAAATAAAAAAAAACAGTTACAATACCAGAAGAGAATTGAAGAAGATACTTTGGGGGACTTATACACGCTGATGATGAATATGAAGGGAAGAAAGGATGCCGATACCCAAAAAAGGAGATATGGCTGTATGTGAGAGTTATACCTAATGGAAATGAAACTTTTGTCTTACGCACAGATGAAAAAATTCCCCCGTTGTCGTATTTTGAATTTTGAGTTCAATGTGAATACCTACAAAAATAGTTTGAAAAATTACCTTTCAGATAGCCTTTACTGGTAACAGCTGGTATTAATTGTATTAGCGGTAGCAATTATTTTAGTCGTGACGTAGGACAAAAGTTTCATTTCCATTAGGTATATAGAGGGATTACGCTGTTAAATGTATCGCATAAAATATTAAATGATTAATTAGAGAAAGGCTAAAGCAACGCATAGAGAAGAACATAGGAGATTATCAGAACGGTTTTAGAAGAGGAAGATTAACAGTAGATGCAATTCACGTAATCAATCAAATTATGAGAATGAGAAAAGAATACGTTATATATATGCTGTTCATCGATTTTCGATAGACATTCGACAGGCTAGAAAGTGAAAAGATGATCGAAGACTTAACAAATGTGAAAACGCCAAAAAAAAGGAATATAATATGGTGAAGATGACTATGGAAGAATCGAATGCATCAGTTTGTCTAGGACAAGACCCGACAGAGAGTATAGAAATAAGGAGGGGTGTCAGACAAGGAGACTCACTTTCAGCATCGTTATTTATAATTTCGTTGGATGCAATAATGAGATCCACACGACCAAGATTCACCCTATTTCCATGGCGAATCATTGTTGTCAACAATGAGTCGCCATGGAAATTGGGTGAATCTTGGTCGTGTGAATCCCGGACAGACCATAGATTAATTCCGGAAATATACCGTTTTAATCTAGAAGGCTTAGAAAAGTTTTCGTTGTCTCATTTTGTCTTTATTGTAATTGTCATTGAACCAAATTTCATAATGATCTGCCGATTAGAAACCAAGTTACAACGCACGTTGTCAATTTTCAGTCTTTTCAGTATATTTCAGTAACCAATCTAGATATCTTAAATTTCTCTTCAGATTCTTAATCTACACTGAAAAATACTTTTTTCTAATTTAGTAATATTTCGTATCTTTTAGCGTTTGCATGATTCAGAAAATCGAATCGCCAAAAACATGAAATCTTTATTACGTTACCCAAAAAAGTGTTTTTTGAAAAAATGTCTGTCTGTGTGTCTGTCTAACCCCCTGATTCTGTAACTTTTAACATCGATGTTATAATGACAAGTGACGTATAAACAATGCAATTTTTGTCATTTTAACATTAAACAGTGCCCTAATATCGATGTTAAAAGTTACAGAATCATCCCCTCAGTCTGTCCGTCTGTCTGTGATCACGCTGCAGCTCAAACTACTGAACGCATCGAGATGAAATTTGGCACACACACTCAGTGGGCAATTTGTAGGTACTGATTAGACTTTGGACCATATCGGTTCACGGAAAGTACATTTTTGGCATATGAACTTTAAAAATTTCAATGCAAACCATCATTTTTCGCGTTATCATACGAATTCTGCATCCGAAAATGTATCAACACTTAGTGCCTTTGCCAAAAGAATCATCAAAGACACGCTGCAGCCGAAACTACTGAAGACATCGAGATGAAATTTTACGCACACGTTCAGTGAGCACCCAGGAGGGGATGATGCGATTTTGGGGCAAGTCTGTTGATCATTTTAGGGTCAGTGATTGACTTTTATTCTATTTTTATTTAAATTTAACATTGTGGTTAAAATTCAGCTAGCAAATTCGGGTAAATTCCATGTTACTTTAAGACACAAACGTGACAAAACACTGTTCTCGTCTTGTGTAGTCAAGAGGTCTGACTGAGTGAGTCTGAGGCTCAAGGCCAAAAGAGAGGGCAAGACGTGAGGAAGTTTCGGACGTATACAGTCGTGGCAAAAAGTGATAAAAAATTAAAGCATTTCTTAAGGTAAGTTTATAGACAAAGATAAAGAGTAAGAGCTAACGCCTAAGGAATAGCGCCTAAAGCATAACTATTGTATGTGTTTATAAAGCAGAATGCGTTTTAAATGTAGCCAATGAAATTGCAAAGTTCTTCCTTGGCACGCATGTGCAAATGGTTGACAGATTTTCAATTGTCAGTTAAAGTGTCATTTTTGCTGGTTTTTGTAGGTTATCTACTTTAATAAAAACTGTTCAAATAAACGATCACTACATTTGAAAGATTAAGAGGTAACTAAATATTTTATGGACCTGTCTCTGCCGTTTCACCATTTGCGCGTGCGCGCGTAAGAATACCGCCTAAAAGTTAAATGTTAAGCAACTTTTGTTATCTTAGGCCTTACGTCTTATTTGATATTCCGTGCATAAACGATTATGCTGAATTTATAAATACGAACTTTTGTCTTTTTTTTTTACAAAATCTCAATTTTTCACGGATTGATGTTTTTGAAAATCTAGGGTGGCCGTGACTGCACTTTCGGTATGATATCTACATGTTGACTTAGAAAAAATCGTAGATTCCGAATCCGTTGCGAAAAACGTGTCATTTTCTTTTGAAAAAAACAAAGTTACGGCAATTTCCGGTTAAACCGGAAGTTGGTTGGGAAGTTTTAAAAATAACACCCTTTACAGTGCGGCCTTAAAATACGCCCACCCCCATTTGTCTCGGGAAACGCTTGAGCTAGAAGTCTGAAATTTCGAACATAGTTATGAATGAGTAAATGAGGCCGATTTCCGTTTACATAACGCATCGTGACCTTGAAATGTCAAATATATGACATACAAAATTAATTGCCGCTGTAGAACGACAAAAATATAAAAAAATGCTTTTTAACGATAAATTATGCACAATTCAATGTATTTTGTGCGAGTGTGTTGCCTGTGCTTGCTTTTATTGATATTTTGCAAAAAGCCGCTAAAGGACAAATTCCATTTTAAATCTATTTCCATCAAGACAAAGTTTTTAGCTTAAGCGCTTCCCGAGATACAGGGGGGGCGGTGATATCTGGCCTAGTGCATCACTTTCTTATAATATCAATTTATTTAGGTACAGGTAAATCAATTATTGTTTGATGACCGTCTCTACTTTTTTTATGCAATGGGGAACATGAGTGATATTTTTATTTACCCATAAAAAGAGGACATAAAAATAACCAGCAATTTTGCAGCGTCCATCATCGCGGGCCCAAAGGGAGCAATTTTGCAACGTCGTGGTGCCTGACTGCGATAAAATTGATAAAAGCCCTGTCTCCAGTAAAATTATCTAAAACTTCTCGAAACATTCGTGGCTTACTGAGTCCTTGAGAATTTTTAGAACGTTATTCTAAATGTCTTACTGAAATACCTACATAAAAAAATCCTGCTGCTTACTTTCTATGCACTGTAATTTTTTTCCGAAAAATAAGTCTAAAATAACTCGCTTATTATAAAAAATTTATTATTACGAAAAAACAAATAACAGGATAATAATTATTATTGGATGCGTCCTACTCAAGGTCTTCTGATACATATCGCTCTAATTGAGAGCTTAAGAGTAGGCAGGTAGGTAAGTAATTTTTAATGTAGAGTCTGTCAGAAAGGTCTTCCAAACACCTTCATCGATTCTTATCTGTTGCGGTAGAAGTTGACTAAAATATACAGGGTGTTCCTAAATCTCATACCGATATTTCAGGATGTGATTCTCCGGTTCATTCTAACAAAAATAATACAGTGATATTATTTTACCTTGAAACATCTTGTATGTTTGATTGTCCACATTTCCATGCATTGACACGCGCACTTTAGAATGCAACATAGAATATGTTGCGGATTAAAATATCTAATGTCAAACTAATTTTATTGGTAGTGACTTTCAACAGTACCTTATTTCTTGTGCAGAATAGACCCCAGATTGAGATTTTCTGACTATTTAGTGACTATTTAGCCTGCAACTGAAGAGCGTGCAAAAATGTGTACTTACACCTTCTTCAAGGGTGTACCTAGGTATCGATCGTATAAAGAAATTTGAAAAAAAAATGAGAAGAAAGCTCGTTATAGCGATTTATAAGTTTATAAAACTGACGCTTGTCCAAATTTCAAAATCCTATCGTGTAATTTTTTCGTAAAAATATAGTCTCGCAACAATAACAATATTATTTGAGTCTTGACAATCAGGGTTATTAATATTATAGTAGAGTGCCAGTTCGCCTGAAACGTGTCACCCTGTGGGGGTTTGAAGAGTAAAAGCTGAAACCTTCACAAAACGTTAGCTCATATTTTATTAAACTTAAGTCCAAAGTTGCCAAAAAATTGCCCTGGGCAAAAGGGCGTTATTCAAAATTTTCGAGTTATTAGCACCAGCCGATAGCCCATGTTGTCTACTATATTTTGCCGAAAATTTCCATAAATGGTTTGTACCCGTTTGGCCACAAAAAAATAAAATAATTTCGAAAATGCATTGACTCTTATGGCAGTCAGGATTTGCCGAGGCAAATATCTCCGTTCCACAACGGCGAAAAATTGATCGTTTCGACCGCTTTCTGCCGTTTCGCACTCAATATCTCGCAAACAACACCTCAAATCTAAAAATACCTCTCTTCCATAATTGAAGGCCCATCTATCCCGATTACGACAATGTCTTTCATTTAATTTTTACTATAACTATAACTCTGTAACTATTGAAAAACTACCATGAAAGCACATCTGAACGCGGCAGAGCGCCGCGGTTGTCGATCACCCGGCGGTACCCCGCTACCCCCTGTATCGCCCTCAAGCTCCCAGCGCTACAGTTTCTTGTTTAATACTATCATTGTTTAATAGGATAATAATGAGGTTTAGACGGTAAAATATTACACTAAATGAATTTATTCGCTGTCATCCTCTTCTATATTCTCTTCGTTAATATTTGAAGTAGAAAAGGAAGACGTATTCCTAATAATAGACCCTGCAAATCCATTTTTGCATGCCTTTTGTCCCATGCAATAACAAGAGCCGATGCAGGCAATTTTGTTTTTTCTACAACTGCATGATTTGCTACTACAATCTGAAAACAAAAATTGTCATGCACACAACATTATGAAAAAGAATGCAGTAGAGAAGCGGCTGGAACCTCCCCATCGCGTGAGTCTTTGATTTCCGTGTCTTCGTAGGTATTTAAAATTTTAAAGATAATGCCTAAGTGGCACTTCTCATTCACCAACTGCTTTCAAAAGCCTTTCAGCTCTTCAACTGGTCACCCAATCTCCATGTACCAAGTTACAGCCAAATCGATCCAGTAGTTTGGGCTATAATGTGTTTTTAGTGTTATTACAAAATTTCGATTTTTTTACCCAAAGAACATAAGTATGAATGAATTTCGTCTTATTTAAAACCAGAATTTGAAGACCTTCCTAATAGTGACAATACATTTTTCACAAACTTGTAGATGGTTAAATGAGTATAATTTTAAATTTGAAAATTGGTGTGCCAAAACAGCACTTGCCGTTTGTCGATTGCCTCTGCTCTTCGACGTGCGATACCATGTGCAAAATTTCAGGCAAATCCTCGGGCAAATCGATCAAGAGGTTTGGGCTGTATCATGTTTTTAAAGCGCGTTAAAAATCTTAAATACCTTAAGTTTTTGTCAAAGGCATTAAGAGTGAATACATTTTTAAAAGCAGAATTTGAAGGCCTTTATTATGGTGTCGCCAAAAATAGGGGCTTATATTTAAAATTTCAAAGTTGATGTGCCAAAATGACAGATTTTAGAAACCACTTTTTTGGGTTCCTGGGACCTCAAAACGTATATGTAGATCTGATGTTATCTCAAATTCGAAAATTTTAGTGATTGCAGTAACCTCCCATTTTTTTTTGAATTGTGATGGGAATTGGGGAGGTTAAAAATAATACTTTTCTTGCATTTACACATAGTTAACTCCTTTAAATCCTTTGGGTATGGCGGCAATGTTTGAAAAACCGGAGTCATTCTGCCACCAACGATTTCCCATCCGTGCTCCAAATTGTTTAAAATGCGTTGAATTGGCTCTAAACTGTTTATCCAAATATTACATTGGTAATGAGCACGTAGACAATGCAGTTTTAAGCTGTCTTGAGTAGGTGGAAATTTAACAACAGTTTTGCTTCTAGCCAAAGTGCCACGTTAAATTGTTGATAGATTTAATATCTTCGTTAGATGTATATAATTTTATAACGAACTTTTCCAAATTTAGAAAAATATGGTCAATAAACCGATTCGCTCCTAGATTGTCGAGTAAGAAATGAAAATTTTTGTATACCTACTTTCCAACAATTTTTTTTGCCAAGACCGGAAAATTGACTGGTAGTGGCTTTTTGGCTAGTAGCAACACTGTTGATAAATTGCCATCTGTCCAAGACAGCTTAAAACTGCATTGTCTACGACTCTACGTGCTCATTACCAATGTAATACTTGGATAAACAGTTTAGAGCCAATTCAATAATGCATTTTAAACAATTTGGAGCACGGATGGGAAATCGTTGATGGCAAAATGACGCCGGTTTTTCAAACATTTCCACCCTACACAAAGGATTTAAAGAAGTTAACTACGTGAAAATGCAAGAAAGGTACAATTTTTTTTCATTATGTTGTGTGCATGACAATTTTAACATCCCCAACCCTTTTGTTTTCAGATTGTAGTAGCAAATCATGCAGTTGTAGAAAAAACAAAATTGCCTGCATCGGCTCTTGTTATTGCATGGGACAAAAGGCATGCAAAAATGCATTTGCAGGGCCTATTGTTAGGAATACGTCTTCCTTTTCTACTTCGAACATTAACGAAGAGAATATAGAAGAGGATGACAGCGAATAAATTCATTTAGTGTAATATTTTACCGTCTAAACCTCTTTATTATCCTATTAAACAATGATATTATTAAACAAGAAACTGTAGCGCTGGGAGCTTGATGGCGATACAGGGGGTAGCGGGGTACCGCCGGGTGATCGACAACCGCGGCGCTCTGCCGCGTTCAGATGTGCTGTCATGGTAGTTTTTCAATAATTACAGAGTTATAGTTATAGTAAAAATTAAATGAAAGACATTGTCGTAATCGGGATAGATGGGCCTTCAATTATGGAAGAGAGGTATTTTTAGATTTGAGGTGTTGTTTGCGAGATATTGAGTGCGAAACGGCAGAAAGCGGCCGAAACGATCAATTTTTCGCCGTTGTGGAACGGAGATATTTGCCTCGGCAAATCCTGACTGCCATAAGAGCCAATGCATTTTCGAAATTATTTTATTTTTTTGTGGCCAAACGGGTACAAACCATTTATGGAAATTTTCGGCAAAATATAGTAGACAACATGGGCTATCGGCTGGTGCTAATAACTCGAAAATTTTGAATAACGCCCTTTTGCTCAGGGCAATTTTTTGGCAACTTTGGACTTAAGTTTAATAAAATATAAGTTAACATTTTGTGAAGGTTTCAGCTTTTACTCTTCAAACCCCCACAGAAATGTTTTCTAGGCACTTTATTCGCTCCTGAGCTCTCTACTATTATAGTGACGAATTGCTAGGTAGCTCCTCAATAAGTGAAAAAAAAACCATACGCTTTGCCAATAGGTGGAAAAATTGGCAGTCTCTTGTAGGCTACCTATCATAAATACTTATATACTGTCGCAGACTTTTTTCTAGATCTATTTGTTGCCAACAATTATTCTATATAAACGTTTAGGCAGCGTTCGCAAAAGAAGCGCACTTTTTCCCCGAATCTGGATATAATATGTAATCAACCGATTTGCCCCAATTTCCTTATGGGCCGTTTGCACCGGCGTTGCTTAACTTTAAGCGACACTTAAAATGACAGGAATGAGGTTTGTCGTATAACAAAAATGTTCTTGGAGGAGAGTTTTGTCCAGTGATAGCGCGTGTTATTGCTCCGCAGAAACTTTGAACACACTGGCGACTTTCTTTCACTAGTCGCAGTCTGCAATGTTTTAAGGTAAGCCGTCGGACCCAAGCATTTCCAAAATCTAAAATCATAACCTTTTCCACCTAAAATTAAATCAATAATATACTCATTTTTTGCGTCCTGTTATCGGAAACAAAAACCAACCGCTGCGCTGCGATAAAGCGTGGCGGTCAATCGCCCCGAAATGAATCCCCACCAAAATGACACTCAAAACCCAACCCACCAAAACAATTTAACACCCAAAACATACGCTAATGTTTCTAAAACCACCCCTATCTTTCCCAAACGTAATCAAGCTATCATCATCGATTCACTCGACGATTTTCAACTTAAGGACTATGTTATCGCCGTAGGCGACACTATAGGACCCAAGCACATACTATCAGCCTCAAAAATCGCAAACAATCGGATCTGCATTTATCTGACATCCACTGACCTAGCCAATCATCTCGCCGACTCAGTAAAATCAATCAGCATACAAAATAGGACTTTTAAGATAAGAAAACTTATTACTCCAGCTAAAAGAATTCTGATCTCTAATGTGTGTAGCTAAATACCACACTACCTAATCGAAACTGCTTTAATAAACATGGGTTTAACAATGGTGTCCCCAATAACAACCCTACGTGCAGGAATTCATGACGAAGCCTATAGCCACGTCGAGAGTTTTCGGCGTCAGGTTTTTGTAAGTCCTCCTCCAGACAATTTCGAATTAAAACCTTCCGAAGCAATCACACTAGAGGACACCTCTTTCAGAGTTTTCTTCAGCTTTGATGACATGTCTTGCTTTATATGTAAATCAGCAGGCCACGTAGCTAGTAAATGTCCGAACAGACCTGATATCACATTTTCTACTCCTACGGCAGAGATCTCAATTAACCCGGAACCTACCAGTCCCGAACTATCAACCGATGGCGACCCAGGATTATTCCACAATCAAGCAATAAACGAACAGAAAAACAAAGACAGTACAAAAGCTGAAACAACAAAAAATGGAAAACGCCCCGCTAGTACTTCCTCGTTAAGCCAAAACGGAGAGCAGTCCACATCCCAGCATATCAGCGACACCCAGTGTGTTTCACCAACAACTCCTGTTAAAAACCCGAAAAAGAAAGTAAAAACCGAGAAGTCCAAAGAACCTACCAAGCAGGTTGAACCAAAGCTTTTCATCGAAGAATGTTTGTCACCTGTTAAAGGCTTATTAGCAGACGATTCAGCCAAAAATTATCCCCTAAACTTTCAGCAATTAACGGATTTCTTCTTGAACGCTGACAAATGCACAGATCTTCTCCACCTTATGAAAGAGTACACGACTGATACCCGAAAATTCTTAGATATGCTAAAAGCCTTATACCCAGAATTGAAAAATCGCTCAATGAAAGTGAAATTCACAAAAATAAAAAATAAAATTATAAATTTAGCAAAGAAAGATTTTCCAACTGACGAAGACAATACCAAGGAGATACTTAGCTCAGAATTTGAATACGACACGGACACATCTCAGCAAAGTAACACCTTTTAATCTTCACTTTCATACTACAGTGGAACATCAATGGGTATTTTACTTTTACCCATCTCGAAAGTCTGCAACTTCTACTTTCTGAACACCATCCCATCATTTTAGCACTTCAAGAAACCCGTTTTAAGCAAAATCTACCCAAGCTTAAAAACTATAATATCTACTATAAAAACAGATGCAACGCAAACATCGCATCAGTACCATCCAAAGAAATAATAGTCAATTCTGAACTCGAGGTTGTAGCGGCTACCATTGAACACCCAGCCCAGATGTCAATCTGCAATATATATATACCACCAAATAAAGAAATATCTCTTCAACAAATAAATGATATTTTGCTGCAACTTCCGTCACCTAAACTGATTTTAGGCGACTTTAATGGACATAGTGAAATGTGGGGCTCGCCACACAAGAATTCAAAGGGAGAAGTAATTGAAAAACTGTTGGAAACATCAAATCTTGTACTATTAAACACCGACCAGAAAACGAGATTCGACGCTTTTTCTGGAAATTTCTCCACTGTGGTCCTTTCACTATGTGAACCCTCTCTTTCGCTCTCTCTCGGATGGTCAGTGACTCCTTATTTATATAATAGTGATCACTTTCCGATACAAATATCACATAAAGACCTAACCGACTCCAACTATAAGTGCCGACCTCGATGGAAAATTTCAAATGCAGACTGGGACAAGTATGCTACAACAGTTACAACCAAGATTCACTCCGCCCAACCATCCCTAACCCCGATATCACAGATAAGCTATCTGACCACAACGATTTCCGAGGCAGCGCACGAGTCTATGGGAAAAACCTCTGGGTCCTCCAGTTCCATGGTGGAATGGCGAATGCGAAGAAGCCATAAGACAGAGCAAGAAAGCCTTCAATCGACTCAAGAAGCAAAACTCTGCCGAAAACCTCATCGAATTCAAACGTCTGCGAGCCAGATCCCGGTACGTAATAAAAAGATCCAAAAGGGAATCCTGGAGAAACTACATCTCTTCGATAACAATCCAGACTCCCTCTGCAGAGGTATGGAACAAAATTAAGAACATACGCGGCATCAAGAAACACAACCATATACCATCGTTAAAGACCGAGACGACCACTGCTACTGCTGACGCCGATATTGCTGACCTTCTTGCGTGCCACTTTCAAAAATCCTCTGAGCTTCAACATTTGGATAATGACAACGGGCCTAATCCTCATCTCAATGATCCAGTAAGCTTTACAGAGCTAGAAGAAGCTCTCAAAACCTTTCGAAACTCCTCTCCCGGCCCTGATGACATTCCTCTTAAACTGCTGCAAATGCTCCCACTCAGTGGTAAGCTATATCTACTGAAGTCGTATAACAGCTTATTGGAATCCGGAACTTTCCCCTCAGCTTGGTCAACTGCTGTCGTTGTGCCAATATTGAAGCCGGGTAAGCCGAACACCGAGCCCAACTCGTATAGGCCTATATCTTTGACCTGCACAATGTGCAAACTGCTGGAGAAAATTATTAACAACAGACTTACCTGGTTTCTTGAAACCAGGAATCTTCTGCACCCTACACAAAACGGTTTTAGAAAATCCAGGTCTACAACCGACAATATTGTGATTCTGCAATCGGAGGTTCACCAAGCATTTGCTGACGGTCAGAAAGTCCTCGCCATATTCTTTGATCTAAAAAAGGCATTTGATATGGTTTGGAGATTTCCCATACTACAGAGGTTACACTCATGGGGCATCCGAGGTAACATACTAACCTTCATCAAAAACTTTCTTAGCAATAGGTTAATACGAATATTCGCCAACGGAAATCTCTCTTCTTCAAAAAATCTACAAAATGGAACTCCTCAAGGCTCAGTCTTATCTACCACCCTGTTCACAATAGCCATAAATAATATCTCCGATAACATCAAGACGCCAATAAAAACCTTATTATATGCCGACGATCTTACTCTCTATGTCAAAGGCAAAGACCTAGACTCTATAAGCAAAATGACACAATCTGCCCTCAACAGCCTCGAAGATTGGTCTGGGAAAACTGGCTTTTGTTTTGCAGCAGATAAAACCAAGTGCATAATCTTCTCCAGAAAAATTCCTACAGCTACCCCAAACTTAATGCTAAACAACATACCACTCCAATTTGATAAAACTGTCAAATACCTGGGCGTCATCTTTGATCAAAAATTGACCTGGCGTGATCACATACAACACAATCTAGGGGTAGCTCAGGGCTCAGCCCTTGGCCCACTAATTTTTTTACTGTACGTAAATGATTTACCTCTAAAAATTCAATCTGGTTTCCTGATTAATTTTGCGGACGATACCTCTGTTGTCAGCTCCGCTGACAATAGAGACAGCTTGGAAGTACTTATAAGAAATGTATCAACGGACATGGCCTCCTGGTGTCATAGAAATAGGCTAATTTTAAATGCAAATAAAACCATTTGTTTATACTTTAACAAAAAAGATCCTCTTACTTCTGTGAAGTTTCTAGGGTCATTTGTGGACAATAAGCTCAATTGGTCCAAGCAAATAGAATACGTGAGTGGAAAATTAAAATCAGCATCTTATGCACTGCTTAAACTAAAGAACATTCTAGATGTAAAATCATTAAAAAATGTGTACTACGCCCTTGCCTATACACATATGAACTACAACGTTGTTGTATGGGGTAGATCGGTTGAGGCAATTAGGATTAGTATCCTACAAAAGCGACTTATTCGCATTCTATTTAATATAAGACCACGTGATTCTTGTAGAAATGTATTCATTAGGGAAAAACTATTGACTTTTACATGTATTTATATATATAAATGTGCCGTTTTTGTTTTTGTATTTAACAACAGAGAACTATTTGTAAAGAATAGCAGGTTCCACGATTATGGAACCAGAAATCGCTCAGGGCTGAGTGTAACATCCCATTCCACCGCCCTTTACGAAAAATCGCCATCCTACTCCTGCATAAAAATTTTTAATAAATTACCGCAGCAACTGGTGGAAACTGGGGTGTTGCACTTATTTAAATCTAAACTAAAGTCCTACCTGATTGACAAGTGTTTTTATTCTTTGTCCGAATATTTTGATAGTTAGATGTATGTGTAAGTTTATTGCATTGTACTGTTTATTTTAATCTGTTTATTGACGTGGCTAATGTTCTTGTAATAGAATCTTACAGCGAATATATATTATTATTATTATTATTAAAAACACATCGTCAAAGAGTGCACCAACGGAATCGGACTTCTAAAAGTATTGGCGCATCATAAATGGGGATCGGAAACTGAAATGCTCTTGAGAGTTTATAGAATGATTGTGCGCTCAAGGATAGACTACGCATCTATTGCCTATGGCTCAGCTAAACCTTATATCTTAAAGCCTCTAGACACTCTTCACAATTCAGCCTTAAGGACTGCACTTGGAGCTTTTCGCACAACACCTGTTCAAAGTCTATATTGCCTGGCCTCCGAACCACCACTTGACGTACGACGAAGTATCCTTACACTCAACTATTGCCTTCGAATTCTGGAAATCCCTCATCATCCTGTTCACCCACTCATTCTCTCCAATAGATCTGAACTTCCTTTCATTAAAAGAAAATCTTTTAGCTTACCAATCTACTTCCGCATACGTAAACTTACTAATGACGTCAACTTTTCATTTCCCTCTATACACCCGCAAACTCAATCAAACCATCCACCTTGGGTCCGCGGCCGAATACAATATCACCTTGAAATTTCACGTCATCAAAATGAAACTGCGCCCCTCGAAACAAGATTTGAAGCATTACTGAACAAAATCCCAAACTCCTTCATCGTCTACACCGATGCGTCCAAATCAATAGACGGCGTTGGCTCAGCGTTTGTAACCTCGCTAAGCTCCCAATGTAGAAGGCTAAACAATGCAAGCTCAATCTTGACTGCGGAACTGGATGCTATTCAAAATGCTCTTAGTACACCAGAAACAAGAAACTGCCCCCACTCAAGCATCGTAGTTTGCACTGATTCAATGCGGAGTATCCGAATGACGCAAGAGCTGTACCCATCAAATCCGTTACTTCGACTCATACATAATGACATTCAATCCCTCCAAAAAGCAGGCAAGACGGTCCACTTTGTCTGGGTACCCGCTCATCAAGGACTTCCTGGTAATGAGAAAGCCGACGAACTAGCGAAAAGCGTAATCACCAACAATCATCAAATCGCAACAAACTCCATGCTACTACAAGACGCTCAAACTCTTAGCAAGAGCACCATCCTGAAGAACTGGCAACAAAGATGGGAATCTACGAATAATAAACTCAAGATAGTTAAACCGTCAGTTGACAAGTGGGCGAAGAAAAACTCATTATCCAGGAAAGAAGATATCGTGTTGTCCCGGCTACGCCTAGGACACACTCGCCTAACCCACCTACATCATATCTTACCCAGATAGCACAAGACGTCCAGTGGATGTACATTTTAGGTACAGCATTTGTCCTGTACGTCCTGGACATTCTCTGGACGTACTGAGAATGTACCGCTGTGGACGTACACTGGATGCATTTTCATGTACATACTCTGGATGCACATTTTTGGTACAGCTTTTGTACTGTCCGTCCTGGACATTCTGTGGACGTACTGAGGATGTACCGTTGTGGACGTACAGTGGATGCATTTCCTTGTACGTACTATTTACGTACAGCGTCGTACCTACTATGGTACAAAGTTTTTTAAAAGTAATAATATACCCTTTAGTTGCTTTGCTTAGTAAATCACAAGTAGTTACTAATATTATTACTTGCAGTTTATTATGAGACGGGGGGGGGGGGGGGGTCAAACATAACCTAGACAAATTTTGAAAGTGCGCGCCGTTTTCTGGGGATTTCCTTTTCCCCACTACATAAATGACAATTGATACTATTGACAGGCGCCAGGTTTCTCGCCATTTTATTCGTTTACTACAATCACAATCGCCTCAAACTCGTGGGAGTGTTGTGTACATTATTATTTGCCCTGCCCTGCCTTTGCTTTGTTACAGTACAGTAAGTTTTTAAGGTATATATAAACTTAGATACAAAAGTGTTATAATTACTGTAATTTACAGAATTGAAGTAAACCTAACCTCGGATTCTTAGAAAGAAGCTCACGCCTTTGGGCAATTTTTGTCATCGCCATCGCCAGTGTTACCTATATTAACCTTAAAGTTGTTTCTAGGAATTTAAAGGGTATTACAGCAAGTTGAAATAATGGAACTTCAAGAACCTGATCGAACCCTACAGAATTCTCCGATACTACCATCAATGGTGAAAATGTACCTATAATTGTAAATAATGAATAAAGAAGCTGTAAGCGATAATTGTGTGTGTACTGTGTACCTCCATTAGACGTACAGTGTGTACGTCCATTAGACGTACACTGCGGTTGTACTATGGATGTCCGTTTAGGAGACATTCGTACATACGATGGACATCCTTTGTACGTCCATGGTTCCGTACCTGGATGTACAGTGGACATCGGTTTATCCAGAGCTATATGACTTATGTACGTACATTGGACGTTTTTGTGCTGTCTGGGTAGGTGAAAACCCCCCGTCCTGCGAATGCGGAGAAACAAGACTTACGGTAGAACATCTACTGCTAAACTGCCCCTTGTACGAAGACAGAGAGCCGAAGCAAAAATTGAAACAGAACTGCAACACATACTACAAAACCAAGCGAAATCTGAAGCAAGGCTCATCACCTTTCTGAAGGCAACAAACTTATTCTCAAAAATTTAATGCGCACTCTGATATCTATAACTGTTACGGAGGCTAATAACCCTGTGTGGTTGAGGCCTCCCATTATTTTAAATAAAAAAAAAAAAAATGTTCTTAATTTTCAAGCAAGATATTTTTAAAAAATCGACAAGATTTCCAAAGCTAATTTAACCACGTCAGTTCCTTTATTTCATTTCATAAGAACGTTAACACGATAATAATGTTGTACATCCATAAATTACCAACAAGATAAATTGTTCCATATTAGTTTTTATGAATTGCATTGCACAATTCGAATCAGCATGATCCCGAGCCCATGATTTACAATCAAGACGTAAAAATTCCCATACAATATATTTCTTTTTGTTGCCCTAACAGGTCTAGACACATTCCAATTTAGCTCCTTCAAAGAACCACTTACACTTAAAGACATACAATATAATTAAATCACGGATGAGAGTTCACCCTCATTAACTCAAACTACAATAAAATAAGGTCTCGTAGCCCGGATTACAGCTGGAAGCTTAAACGAATTTCATTTGAATTTAAATTTATGAACACGTCCTATCTGATCCCATACCTTAACGCAGGGAGGGAATAAATTATTGCATGCCGTTTTGATTTTTGCGTGTCTGCTGGCAAATAGGGGCGTATGGAATGGCTAATAATTTTAAAACACTTTGATTGACTCGCTTCGATAGCGCTGAAGTTATGTGGGGGAGGAGTCAGAGACTGCATTTTGATTTTTATTGATAACAGACGTGATTTAATAAAATACTGGCCAGTTGGAAAAAAATCATACGCGAGATATTATAAGAGGAATGCAGGTGTTGCATGCCGGATTATGCAACGATTTTAAATCGTTTTAATATTTTATTCATGGATTTCGAAATTTTTATCGCATGATTTCTACACGAAATAACTTATGGAATTGGCTGATGGGAAATTTATGAACAGCTGCGTTATGAATTATATGAGTTATGATGGGAAGAGTTCTGCGCTTTCAGCTAGCTGTCGATTTTTAATACTCTTTTGACGATTCTTGTTAATAAAAATTTCAGTAAATGTAAAGTAGGTACATTGTGTGTCTCATTTTAACTGGAACCACCCAAATATTTCGGTTAATTTTAACCGAATCAATGCGCTCTTTTTTTCTGCATGTAGAGCTCCAAAATGTGCACCTACATGATATTTCACTTTTTTTATAGACCGAAATCCAAGCCTACTGCGATTTAATAAAGAGGCCAAAAATGACAAAATCGTATTAGGCATTTTTTTATCGAAAGATTTTATAAGGAAAAGTTGCTCAGGATGGCTCCAAATGGCTAAATCCGAAATTTCAGGAAAAAATAAAAATGTTGAATTTCTTGAGGAAGAATCACAAAATAACGAAAAGTTCAATATTTTTGCAACATAATGGGTGCTGTGAAATAAAAAAATAATTGAAATGAATTGATTTGACATTTGCTATCGGCTATGGATGGATAAAACTTAACAATCGCAGAAAAAGTTGAAATTATTACGATAGTAAGATTTTCGTTTTTCTTAACAATTTCAAGGGACTAATCTGTTGCAATGTGCCACATACAGCAAACATATGCGTTTCCTACGAAGGCGTAGAACGGACACGAGTAAAAAATTTTCATATTTTCGACTTCGAACTCGAAAATTTAGACTTTGAACTCGAAATTTCGACTTCGAACACGAAATTTCGACTTCGAACTCGGAAATTTCGACTTCGAACTCGAAAATTTCGACTTTGAACTCGAAATTTCGACTTCGACCACGAAATTTCGACTTCAAACACGAAATTTCGACTTTGATTTGAACACGAAATTTCGACTTCGAACACGAAATTTCGACTTTGAACACGAAATTTCGACTTCGAACTCGAAATTTCAACTTCAAACTCGAAATTGAATCTACTGCGCAAGTCCTACTTCCTAACTCGAAAATTTTATTAATGCGCATGTGCGAACTTCGAACGGCGCAAGCGTCGCACATCAGATGGTCTGTGGTCTGTTTGTGTGCCGTGTACCATCTGATGTGCGACGCTTGCCCCGTTCGAACTTCGCACATGCGCATTAATAAAATTTTCTAGTTAGGAAATAGGACTTGCGCAGTAGATTCAATTTCGACTTCAAAGTCGAAATTTCGTGTTTGAAGTCGAAATTTCGAGTTCGAAGTCGAAATTTCGAGTTCGAAGTCAAAATTTTCGAGTTCGAAGTCGAAATTCCGTGTTCGAAGTCGAAATTTCGAGTTCGAAATTTCGTGTTCGAAGTCGAAATTTCGAGTTCGAAGTCGAAATTTTCGAGTTCGAAGTCGAAAATATGAAAATTTTTTACTCGTGTCCGTTCTACGCCTTCGTAGTTTCCATTGTTTTTTTTATTTCACATCACCCGTTATGTTACAAAAATATTGTCGTTTTCGTTATTTTATGATTCTTCATCAAAAAATTCAACATTTTTATTTTTTCCTGAAACTTCGGATTTAGCCATTTGGAGCCATCCTGAGCAACTTTTCCTTATAAAATTTTTCGATAAAAAAATGCCTAATACGAATTCGTCATTTTTGGCCTTTTTATTAAATCGCAGTAGGCTGGGGTTTATGTTTATAAAAAAAGTTGAGTATTACACAGGTGCGGATTTTGGAGTTCTACCTGCAGAAAAAAAGAACGCATTATTCGGTTAAAATTAACCGAAATATTTGTGTGGTTCCAGTTAAAATGAGACACACTGTATAAAAATCGTTCCAAGGAAGGTCAGCAATTAAAATTATTATTGCGAATATGGCTTCAAAGGCGTAAAAAAGCAATAAAGGCTGGTGAATAAAAGCCTCAAAGGCTGCAGCAACAGTTTTACGTCTTATGGCCAGTCCTGGCTCCTAAGAAGATACAAACAATTAATTGAATTATTTAGTCCTTGTGTGCCAATAAAATGAGGATAATACAGGTAGGTAGGTAGTTTTCGCAACAACCATTTTGTTGCAAAACTATTGAAATTTTCAAGGAATTAATTCAACATTTTTATTAACCTCCCCAAACCCAACACAATTTTAAAAAAATGGGAGGTTACTGCAATCACTAAAATTTTCAAATTCGAGATGAGACCGGATCTATGCGTTTTGAGGTCTCAGGAACCCAAAAAAGTGGTTTTTAAAATGTGTCTGTGTGTATGTTCGTACGTACGTTCGTACGTACGTTTGTAAACACGCCACAGCCAAAACTACTAGACCGATTTAGCTGAAATTTGGTATGTGGGCATCTAACAACCTAACTTAGAGCTGAAAAGCTTTTGGAGCCAATCGTGCCGCCGGAAATGCCCTTTTGGCACATCAACTTTTAAATTTTAAATGCAAACCCCCATTTTTCACTTCACCATAAGAAAGGCCTTCAAATTCTGCTTCTAAAAATGCATGCACTCTTAGTGCCTTTTTGACAAAAATTGAAATATTCGGGATTGTTAACGTACTTTAAAAACACGATACAGCCGAAACCTCTGGACCGATTTTGCTGAAATTTTGTACATGGAGACTGTATTATACATCCAAGGGCTAAAAAATGTTTGGAGGCAATCGACCCACGGAAAGTGCCGTTTTAGCACATCAATTTTCTATTTTAAATATACTCTAATTTTACCACCCTAAACATTTTTTTTTCAAATTTATGGTCAGCATCAGGAAGGTCTTCAAATACTTGTTCTAAATAAGATAAAATTCATTCGCATTTACTGTCCTTTGACTGTTTGGTACATTGTCGAACAAAACATAACAAATTTTCTGTTGAACTGACTACTATCTACCCAGAATATAAAGATCCACGCGATGGGGAGGTTCCAGCCGCTTCTCTGCTGCATTTTTTTTGCTTAAAACTTCGGAGTTAGGATGTATAATTACATATTTATTCCAAATATTTTCAAAAATATTGAAAACAGGTATAGGGAATGCTAATACTAGTCTAACGGAAATTTAATTTTGCATCATTTAGCAACATCAAATTATTTGTTATTATTTAAAAAAGAATAAGTTGTGGACAGTTTCCGCCATATTGTTAAATCAACATGATCAAGTGAGACATAAAAGAAAACTCAGCGCTTCTAGTTTCAACCCTCCAAGTTAAGTTCCTTTAATCTTCAATCGTTTGGAAGATACAAGTTTTTCTATTACGCATTGCAAATCAATTTTTGGATACAAAAAAAAACAAAAATGTTGGTAACAAATTTGCAAGGAAAACGAGTAAGATTTGAAAAGCAGACTTTTTCTATAAAACTCCTTCTAAGGGGGCTATACCCCCCAAAGGCCCCTGTCCAATTGAAGAAAATAAATAAAAAATAAATTGTCAAAAACCGTCAGTAACGTTACCTACAAATTTGATTTTTCTGCGATTTTATGCATCCATTGACATTTCATTTTCAATTTTGACTTTTGAGAGCAAGCATCACCCATAGGAAGCATTTTATCGAAAATGATTTATGTTTAATTCATACTTATTTTGATTCATAGAACCCGTTGTGCAAGTTTGTTTGTTGACAGAATTTTGTCATAGCCTATACGAAGGAAGTCCGGGCATTTCGGATGTTTTTGTAAACATAATTGTTTTTCTAGGGACTGTATCTTTTCATAGAAAATTTTGTCCTGAATAATCTACAGGGTGAGTCTGAAAGACTTCACATCCTTTATACCACAGAATGTACTGTTCAAATGATGAAGCTTGGTGCAAAAATTATAGGTCAATTGTGATCCCTCTTGATGTTATAAGCCGCCAAAGACCTTCATTTTTAGGATTTTAAATTTTTGCACAACATTGTTACAGACCAAGAAGCAACTGCTGATGGTACTTAAGACATTATCCAAAAAGCGGATCCCTATTATACAGGATGGCCCCAATGTTAACTATTTGCCCTTGAACTTTTTTATGTTTCAAAATATTGCTAATTTGCCTTTACAGCCGTCTTCCCCGTTCACTTCTAAAACTTTTTTGGCTCTTAAAATTTTTCGAAAAAACTAACCACTCACGAGGAAAATTGAAAGAACCGAAAACAGGATCATCGTGATAAACATACAATTTCAATAAAAATCAAAGTGTACGTTGACACGCATCACATTTCAACTGTTTTTTTGTATTGAAGGTGTTGTTCTACATCTGTCCCAGACCTATTGCTCAGAGCTGAAGAAAAAACATTGACGGTAATTTCACTTTTTTATGAGGTAGACTCATCATTGGTTTTAAGGTGATTACCTGCGTCATGTTTTCGGTTTTTTCAATTTTTCTCGTGAGCGGTTAGTTTTCTCGAAAGATTTTAAGAGTCAAAAAAGTTTTAGAATTGAACGGAGAATACGGCCGCGTAGGCAAATTAGCCATATTTTCAAACATAAAAAAGTTCAAGGGCAAATAACATCGAGGCCACCCTGTATAACAGAGATCCGCTTTTTGGATAATGGCTTAAGTACCATCAGCAGTGGCTTCTTGGTCTGTAGCAATGCTGTGCAAAATTTCAAAATTCTACGATACACCTTTCGAAAGATATTTAAAAAGAATATTTAAAAATTAAGATCTTTGGCGGCTTATAACATCAAGAGGAATCACAATTGACCAATAATTTTTGCACCAAGCTTCATCATTTGAACAGTAGATTCTGTGGTATAAAGGATGTGGAGTCTTTCAGGCTCACCCTGTAGATTAGATTAACATTTGTCGTAAATTCAGTGGTTAACTAGATGTTATCAGGAAAGCTCTTTTAATAAGGCCCGGTTTTTCCATCTTCGATAACCTCCAGTTTACCTAACCAGCGGTTAGTTGCTAGGATACAGCCAATCAGAACACTCGTTGCTATGCGACAAACTGTTGGTTAGGTAAACCGGAGGTTATCGAAGATGGAAAAACCGGGCCTAAGTCGATTAAAATAATTCCCAGCTTTCTCGGATTTTTTCCGAATTAGACTATAAATTATCGCCTGACGCCTTTTTTTTGCCAAATTTTCGAGCCAAGGCAAGAAGTACCTATCAAGACAGGATTCTTAATAAATAATAATTAGGTTTATTTGCCAAAGCATTTTGACAGATTCCGTTTATTGGATCCTCGATTGGATCCAGTATTGTGGAATGAAATTATATGAAATTTTGGTGCGGGATTTTTTATTTTTATTGACTTGTGCCTTCTTTAAAACTTTGTCCTCTCAAAAGCGTCAAGAAAATTGAAGAAATCCTGATTCTTGAGAATTTTGCTCTCGTTTTCTCAGGAATTTCTGAGCTTGTCTGGAATTCAAGAAAAAATCAACGGACGATATGCCTGGGGAACAATCGTCCGAAGACAAGTTGTCCGAAGACGACTTACCCATTTCAAAAAAAGACCAAAAACAGTATGTAAATTACTATGAACGCGTTATTCCTCGTGGCAATTCTTTATCCCCTCCAACTTGTAGATAATTATCGCTCATTCAACCAATTAAACATTTTTCATCCATACACCGGCGTCAGTATAATTACCGATAACTTTCTACGGCTCATTTAATCGCGATTTTTCCGAATCCTCCATTTTCTAATCAATCAACCGTCACCCGCAGCTATATTGCGAGATTTTATTTCGATTCGATATTATCAAATAATGTCCCCATTGGCGACGAACTAGTCACCCACGCACGGTTTTCCACGGTTGTCTAAACAGCTCGGACCCCTCCTGGGTACCTGTGTGACGTAGCAATATCGCGGACCTCGCGAACGATGCACGCGCTCAAGCAACAAGTTGCCGTGAGTCTGCTGTAGAGGTGGTTGGTATACCTGAGTGACGGTCGGTGAGTTCTATGTGCTGTGCGGCCTTGCCTCAGTGTTTGTTTTCCAATTGGATACCACCTGCACTAAATCGGTAAGTGTTGACCACCTGGGAATTGCTATCCCACTCCTGATCATCAAATTATTATTATTACTATTATTGTCAATTTCTTCCATTTGTAAATTAACCGACAATTCCGACTTCCCAAAACATCCAGTAGACCGAGTTAGGTAATGGCTAAGTTTGGAATTATTGCGATCCCACTCCTGATCATCAAATTATTATTATTACTATTATTGTCAAGTTTATCCATTTTCAAATTAACCGACAATTTCCATTTCCGAAAACATCCAGTTAGGTAATGACTAAGTTTGGAATGACATTTGAATGCTAATTAATTACAGGTAAAGAAATGTTAGTCACCAAGATCATATGTCTCAGAATTGTGGCTACGCAACCGAAACCTAATTGATGATGATTTTTTGCACTCTGAGATCCTCGCATATTATTAAACTTTAAGGAATTTTGATGGCCAGGAGATCAGGATCTAATTGAAAGTTCCTTGCAACCAGCAAAAACTTGATGATTAATGAATTTGCAATGGAATCAATTACGTATATTAAATGCTATTAAGCCATCAGTTACGATAGCCATTGTTTATTATGAGGGAAACCCTTGATAATTACCACATGGCATCTCAAGTGATTGATTCGTTCTTAAGTAATTTCAGTTGATGTACAGGGTGTTCAATAAGTACACCTGTAAACTTTGGGAGGTGGTTCTTCACGTTGTTCTGGGAGGTTTACAAGATACAGGGTGTGCAGTTTACTTTGGACATTTTCAGCTTTTTTTTATCGACGAATAATTATTAGAATTTGACTCATCAGTCTTCCGCCTCCCACACGATTTTTTGCTTACTTACTTTGCTTCTCAAATCGTCGTCAATCTCACAAAGTGACGTATATCATATACAAATGATTTTTTGAGATTCGACCAAAAAATTACATATTTTTCAAGCTGAGAACAGTTTATACCATGAGATCAACAAGATTTATAATTAGAGTAGGCCAATTTCATGTCAGTTTCATTGCGTTACTAGCCAAAGAACCATTGGTCGGAACATTACTTTTAAAAAGTAATTCATTACCATTACACATTACTTCGTCGAAATTGTAATGCATTACAGTTACTAATTACTTTTTTCAAAAAGTAATGCATTACAATTACTAATTACTCAATATATGTAATGCATTACTTTATACATATACTTTTAACGTGACATTTCTTAAATTTCTAATTATAGCTGACAGAATTTGAGATCTGCAGTAAATTGAAACATACGTCATTCCAGACACGGCCAACTCTAATTGGAATCTTAAAAAATGCCACGTTATAAAAAAATTGTAGGTGTATTATTTTAAAACAGTATATTTATTATTTAATTTTAATTTAATTTGAATAACAATTGCGTTTCAAAATTTACCACTGCTTGAGATGGCTAAAGTTAGTTTTATTTTCTTCAGCTAGGAAATTATTTCAATTCTAAAGAAATATTTAATCCGGAGTAATTGCAGAGAATATCGCTACTTAAAAATAGCAGGAAAACCTTTTCAGAATGCATCAATGTTTGCTTGGGAGGCGGGCGGTAAACAGAACCCTGCTGGATTAGGGTTAACTCTGATACCAGTAGTACCTAGCTACTTCCTGTGGTGGTTATTTCATTTCACAGAATTACATTTTTCATAAAACTTTTATTTTTGCGTTTATCAATTAAGGGTAAAAAAAGTAATGGAAAAAGTAATGAATTTCCATTACAATTACTAAAAAAATGTAATGCATTACAATTACCAATTACTAGTTAAAAAAAGTAATGCATTACAATTACTCTTTACCAGCCAAAGTAATTTCATTACTTGTAATGCATTACTTCCGACCACTGCAAAGAACTAAGACCATGTAGCCCACTCTAATTATAAACCTTATTGATTTCATGGTACTAAACACAAAAATACAAAAATTATTGCCACTTACTGTGTTTCTCTAAGCAATTTACTTTACATCGTACACGGTGATGAATCAATTTTGTAACCCTTTTAAATTTAAATATCTCCAAAGTCTTGTAAGATAGAGACTTGAACCAAAAAACGAATTGTAGGGTATGGTCTGGAGTTTACCTCGACATATAGACATAAATTTTTCAACGTAAAACTTAAGATTTAATATAATTTGTGTTTTTTTACATAGAACACCTGGGTATAGTTTCCCACAGATCGATAGCAAATAATTTTCTGATTATTACAATATAGCATGCTAGGCATTTCAGATTGATAGTTTTTGAGAAAAAAAAAACAATTTTAGTGATTTTTCAAAAATTTTGTCTTAACAATGGTACGTGCAATTTTTTCCAATGAAAAGCATAATTTTTGGAATGCGAAAGTTGCAATTCTGAAGTATTCTCAAGGTTAAGAAAATTCTTGTTCGGAAGCTATCAGTCTGAAATTTTACGACTTTGCAACAAAATTTCCAAAAATTACTTTCAATTTCAAATTCTAGCTATGGAGCCAGTTTTACTATTCCTATCGCTTGACTTGGAATTTTTTTATTTCTTTTTTCTAACACCAACATTTTATACTGTTTCTATGGTGCATTTGAATTTACTTCTTATGTTTGCTATAAAACACGCCGTTGACTATAAGACACGTCGTCCATGACAACGTGTTTTATAGCTAATAACTAAATTACATTTCTATAAATATTAGAAATAACATTAATTTATTTATCTTTTACATAAAAATTTAAATTACAATTATTGTAGTAAAGAAGTCCTCCAGTAATTCCAGATCTAGAGGATGTGCTGGGTTCTTCGGGGTTTATCGTATTGATGGTCTTGGTTCTAACATCTACCTTCTTAATTTGATCCATTTCATTACAATTCACCATTCCATCGCTAAAAACCTTTCTTGCAATCTTCACTCGCTCTCCGAATGATTCTTCTATATAAGACTCGGCTACTTTTGAAGATTCCCACCCGCCATGTCTTTTCAAGGAGGTAATATCTCCACCTGCGTTAACAAGGAGAGTTGCTGAACTGCGACGAAACGAATGACCACTATAACTTTTTGGATTTTCCAGTTTCAGGAAAATCGCAATCTTTTTTGGAATTTGTCCGAAAGAATTAATTCCAACAACTTGTCGAGTGCACTTGCCTTTATGGTATTGAAGATAAAATCTAGAAGGTGCATTTTTGGGACGTAAAGCAACATAACGTCTGAACAAATCAATAGGGTTAACACCAAAACCTTCACTGACAATACTGAATCTTCTTTCCTTATGTGTTTTACTATCAGGAATAGTAACGTTCAAAACATCTCCACAGTCCTCTATGTCTTCATAATTCATACTGCACAATTCTGCTTTACGACACGCTCCTCCAATTCCGAATAGTAAAGCGATCTTCATAAACAAATAGTCTTCATTTCCAGCTTGCAGTAAAAATGTTTCAATCTCTTTTCGCGACAACACCTTGGACTTTTTACCACGATAACCAACATTCAAATTCTTCAAATAAGGAACAACTGCACCAAATTTTTCAGTATCCACGTTCTCTTTACACTTCAGAGTCGCTTTTAACATAGAATATTCTGGCCACAAAGATGCTGGGCACAGCTTTTGTGACCTCATGTCAAGATACGTTAAGATCACGTCTTCAGTCATTTCACCAATACCTTTTTCTGTCCTCCATTTTTGAAAACTCACGTAAACCTTTTCATACGCATCTTTAGATTTCGCAGGTAACAATTTTCCACGTAATTCAATACCTTTCTTCAATATTTCGTCCGGAATATTTTCGGACATTTCAACTACAAACTTTTTTCAAAATTTGTCAAAATTTGTTTACATGATAACCATAGCAACCATGGCATTTTTTATTTTTACATACAACCATTCGCACGTATATTTTAAAGAAAAATTAAAATATCCTGCTAATATATGGCATTATATGGTTAGTGTTAGAAAAAATGATGAAGACAACACGTGTTTTATAGTTTAAAAATCGAGGTCGTAGTTTATATTTGAGCGGAGCGAAAATATAATAGGCCGAGATTTAAACTGTCTATAAAGCACTTGTTGTCTTAATAGCTATTGGTATTAGATAGTAAACTCTAAACTGATTTTAATCCAAAGGACAAAAATGATGAGAGGTTCCAGAATTTTCTAGTCCTGGCCATACTCGTTTGTCACCTCAACAATTAGGCCAGTCACTTGAGCAGTAAAGAAATGGCAAATCAATGATTTTACATTAATTGTAAAAGTCCTGAATTTTTTGTGTATGGTAGAGAAGGGTGTGAAAGTGATTGATTTTATTTTGCAACCCCCCGAGGTCCGCCACATTACCAGAAATGCAGAGAACGCGTTATTTCCTTACAGCTTACAGAGAAAAAAAGGCAGCAGAGAAGCGGCTGGAACCTCCCCAACGCGTGGGTCTTTGATTTCCGTGACTTGTGTTTAAGATTTTAAAGTTAATATGCCTAAATGGCACTTCCCGTTAACCAATTGCTCCCAAAAGCCTTTCAGCTCTTCAACGGGTCACCTGACCTCCATGTACCAAATTTCAGACAAATCCTTCCAGTAGTTTGGGCTATAACGTGGTTTCAGTGTTACTTCAAAATTTCGATTTTTCTACCCAAAGGGTAATAAATGCGAATAAATTTTATCTCATTTAAAACCAGAATTCGAAGACCCTTCTAATGGTGGCAATTAATCTTTCAAAAATTTGTTTTGGATGGGTAAATGAGAGAATACTTTAAATTTGGAAATTGGTGTGCCAAAGCGGCACTTTCCGTGGGTCGATTGAATCCAACATTTGTTCAGCTCTTCGACGTGTAATACAATCCCCATGTGCAAAATTTTAGCCAAATCGGTTCAGGGGCTTGGGCTGTACCGCGATTTTAAAGTCCGATAAAAATCTCGATATTTTTAGTTTTTGGTCAAAAGGGCACTGACAGTGAATACATCTTTGGAAGCAGAATCTGAAGGCCTTTCTTATTGTGACGTGAAAGATGGGGGTTTACATTTAAAATTTAAAAGTTGATGTGCCAAAACGGCATTTCTGGTTGCACGATTGGCCCCAAAAGCTTTTCAGATCTAAGTTGGGTTATCACATGCACACGTACCAAATTTCAGCCAAATCGGTCGAGTAGTTTGGGCTGTGGCGTGTTTACGAACGAACGAACGAACGAACGAACGAACGAACGTACGTACGAACGAACGAACGTACGTACATACATACAGACACATTTTAAAAACCACTTTTTTGGGTTTCTGAGACCTCAAAACGTACAGATCCGGTCTTATCTCGAATTCGAAAATTTTAGTGATTGCAGTAACCTCCCTTTTTTTTTAAATGGTGAAGTGGAGTGGGGAGGTTAAAATAAAAAAATGTTGCAAACTTGGGATAACATTCTTTCATCTATTTTCCATTTTTAGTTAAGTTTTGCAACGAATATCGGGAGTTCGCATCATGGTTTTCTCTTGGAAATAAACACTTTTATTTCTAACTTATTGGCAGGAAAAAATGCAAAAGCGTTGTAAAGCTTACTAAATTGTTCTTGTAATTGTTCCCAAAGGCAAAATTTGCAGCCTTTCAAATTAACTGCAGCATATATTATATTTAAATTTTATAGCAACAGATTACCAACAATGTTGCTTTCAGTCGCTTTTGTATTTTTTCAAAGCGTTATAAGGAAATTGCGGTTTCTGCATTTTTGGTAAAGTTGAGACCTCGAAGTAGGTCGCAAAATGACACTTATTTTTTTCATACATTGCCCTAACATTTTCCAAAAATTCAGGACTTTTACAATTAATTAATGTGAATTGAGACGCCCAAGTGACAAGCCTAAATCACTGACATCCGTTTTATGGTTCTCTGTTGCTGTAGTGCTCTTCTGAAAGTTCAACAATTTTCTAAAACTCATGCAGGCAAACGCATTTTTTTTTGTTTTAAAAGGTAAAATAATGTATTGTTTTATTAAACGGACACTTTTTGTGATGAGACCGGAAAGTTTGTTGGCTAACGAAGCGAGCCAACAATTGTGGGGAATCACAAAAAGTGCGTTTTACTACGAATGAAACATGCTATTTTTTCTTCGGACGTGGAAAAAATAATTAAAATTACTTGATAGAAGACTTGACATATATAGTTTTCGGTGTCATTTGATTATTTTATTAAAAATTTGACTATTTGAAGTTTGCGAAATGACGAAAATATCGGGTCACATAACAATTTTATGTACAACGTTGAAAGTTGTGGATGAAGCAAATAAACTGCTCAACAATTCAATTGGTCCACCCGGAAATTTGAGTCGAATTCAAAATGCCGCAACTCCTCAAGCAGTTGATCGATTTGAATGAACCTTTTTTCCACGGATAGTCCATTTCATTGGCCACGACACGGGATGTTCCGCGTTTTATGCAGGTGCCCCTTATTTGATATACAGGGTGTCAGAGCCGGGTACTGCAAAATGACGAAAATTTAAACTACCCCCGATTCTGAAAGAAATTTTTCTAATTTTTTTTGCCTGGTTAAGAAGACGTCTCAGGTTCATACCTCCAGACGTTTTTTTGAAATTTGCTCCATCTCCTCTAATTAGGGTGCAGGGCCAATAAAACTGTTTTTTCATCGGTAGTTAATAGCCTCTTTAACTTCTACTCCATTTTTAGTTTCTTGAGGTCATTGTGTCGTAAAAGCTTTACTCTAGGACACCATGGGGTCAAAATTAATCTAAAACAAGGTGACCCAGAAAAGGGGGCCCTTTGAAATTGACCCAATTTTATTCTGCTTTCGAAGTAATCTTTAAGTAAAGACGGACTAAATTTGAAACGATGTTTTCATAGAACCATTTGTTCTGAACATTTTAAGATGTTCATCGTCAGAATCGGAACAGAATCACCGGTGTTCAACCCAACTCTTCAAAGGACCGTCTTTAGACAAAATACAGCCCCTTAAATTCGTGAAACCAAGGTGACAAAAATGAAAACAAAGAGCCATATTTCGTTGACAAGGTAACGATCCTTCAGGCTTTGTCAAAATTTTTGTCGCCTTGGTTTCACGAAATTACAGATGTGCGAAATGCCTGCTTTTTGTCCGAAATCTTTCAACCAAAGCACTAGTATCAGCACAGCCAAATGTGATCCAATTCAGACGAAGAGCATCTTAAAATGTTCAGGATGAATGGCTCTGTGACGGCATCGTTTCAATTTTGGTCTGTCTTTAATCAAAGATCATTTTAAACGCAGAATCATTTTGGGTTCACTTCAGTGGGCCCCCTTTTCTGTGACATTTTATATCAGGATAATTTTGCATTGATGACAATTTAGAGTGAAGTTCTTGCGTTACAAGGACCCCCAGGAAATTAAAATTTGTGTACAACTAAAGGCGCTATTAACCACCTATGAAAATGCAGTTTTTTCGGCTCTGCACCCTAATTAGAGGAGATGGAGCAAATTTCAAAAAAACGTCTGGAGGTATGAACCTGGGACGTCTTCTCAACCAGCTAAAAAAAATTAGAAAAATTTCTTTCAGAATCGGGGGTGGTTTCAATTTTCGTCCTCTTGCAGTACCCGGCTCTGTCAGCCTGTACATCAAATAATGGATACCTGCATAAAATGCGGAACATGTCATGTCGTGGCCAATGAAATGGACTATCCGTGCAAAGAAGGTTCATTCAAATCGGTCAACTGCTTGAGGCGTTACGGCATTTTGAATTCGACACAAATTTCCGGGTGGACCAATTGAATTGTTGAGCAGTTTATTACTATTGAGAATTTAAATTTGAAATTTGAAATATCATGTTCCTATGACGTTCGACAATAAAAAGGTAAATTTCACGAAAATTCAAATATGTCAGAGGTGACAGTAACTTCTTGGAATGACTATAAAATTTTTAAATTAAAAGTTATTTTTGGGGATTTTGTTACAAAGTCGCAAATTGCGCCGCTTGAAAAGATTGAATAATTTTCAGGCCTCCGCAGGCTCCTTTTTTAAGTATGATTATGCTGCTTTTGGTGTGCTCTTTTAAAGCGTCCATTTAACTCTACTAACAACCCCCTAGTTTGAGAATTACTTGTTTATTCAAATCAGAGCATTTTTTTCAAAGTTAATCGGTTAAATTAGAAAATGTTGCGCTTTTTGAGGGTGATTAAGAATCTGTAAAGAATAGTCCTAAAAAAACTGAAAATAGAAATTTGATAGTCTTATCTTAATAGTTGCTAAGCAAATGAAGCTTGAGTTGAGCTTGGTTGTCATATTGGATCCTAACACGTTGACAAGTTGCCTGTTGTTATTCAAAATCTAGACAGCCTAGAAACTTTCTGTCGATGCCATTGAATTGACAGATGTCAAAAATTTAAAAGTTACAAGTTTCATTTAAATAGCATCAACATTTAGGGAGCTATGAATTTTTCTTTAATGTCAATTTTCTCTTTTTTCGCAATAACTTAGGTACGAATCAAGATATCGAAGAATTCTTTACAGTTTGTCGGTGTACTTAATGGATACCCTGTATGGAAACTTTTAAAACAAGGATTCCCACGCGCCTCTTTCCATCACTTTTACCATTGTATAACAGATCATTAAGCCATTTAAACCTCTTTGTTGAGCGGTAGGTAATAACTAGGAAGTGAAATGTGCTTGCAGTGCTCATCAAGGTGTTAACTTGAGTTTAATTATTTGGAAATGACCACGTCAGGGCTGAGGAATTCAGCGGTTGGTATTGTTTTTATGCAGTTGGTGTTCAATGCAAAATAGTCTTTAAAAGGAGTTTGCGGCCAGAATATGTAAATGTTTTACTTTTCCGAGGATATGTTCTCAAGGCGCTATTGAAAGAATCACGTGAGGTGAGATTTTAATGGAAAATACTTTCTCCGTGGATCAGTTTTCACATGGATTTTCATTTCTGAGATTTGAATAATTAATGTTTTTCTGTTCTGTTTATAAATATGAGACTAAAAAGAACTCAGCTCGGGACAATAAAACCAATCAATATGCTGGACGCATCTCAATAGCTGATTTGAAATGCATATATGAGGTACAGCGATCTTTACTTATACATATAAGAGCGCAATATATAAATATTTATTTTAAAACACGAAGGTTTTCCTTGATGCATCTAAGGCAAAAAAAAAATAATTATCGGACATTGTTTGCCGATCGCTCCTATGACCAAAATGCACCGGATAAGACCATAGACAAAAAATACTAAAAAAGTTAAGCTAGTTTCTCAATCTCTGCCGTTTCAGAAATTATTTTGCCTCCATCCCACCGGGCCCAGACACGTCAAAAAACGTTGAAAAAAAACCAAGACGGCACGTCGAAGTGTCGCGAAAATCAACCACAATTTCGACGTCTTATAGTTCAATCAACGGTCATTTCCCAACGTCCAAGACGTCCATGTATAAACTCAAATATAACGTTATAAATGCAACGTTTGTTCTACGCTCAAAAATATCTGTTGGTTATACATAAGTCGTCATTTGGACGTATTTTAGTCACGACTAAAACACGTTCGTATTGTAACGTGCCTATAACGTCAAAAATTACACATTTATTTAACGTTGAAAGTCATGGCCAACTCAACACGTCTTTAAGACGTCCAAAAGACTCCATTGGTTATACATAAGTCGTCATTTGGACGTCATTTTAGTCACGACTGAAACACGTTCATATTGTAACGTGCCTATAACGTTAAAAATTACCCATTTACTTACCTAACGTTGAACGTCATGACCATTTCAACACATCTTTAAGACCTTCATGTAAAAAAGCAAATAACGTTATAAATGCAACGTTTGTTCAACGTACAAAAGTCTCTGTTCGTTATAAATAAGTCGTGATTTGGACGTCAATTCTTACGCGACTAAAAAACATCAATATTATAACGTTTATGCAACGTCCAAAATCACACGCATTATCAACGTGTTTTGTATGTTATTATATCGACATTATTTTAACGAATAAGTTTCAACTTTCAAAAAACATTATATTTACGTAGACGTTGCAAAATGTACCAAAAGTAAACGTGATTTTTACGTTGAGAAAATGTGTCACGAATCACCACAAATTCAACGTGACTTTTTCGAGCAGTGACGTGAAATCAACCACCCTAACGTGATTTCGACGTTAAAAAAACGTGTGTGTGCCCGTTGGGATCAGCCTTTAAGTATTTTCATGATCATGAGAAAGAACTGCACTATAGATACATATAATATCTTACATACCTATACATATAGTAGGTAGGTACATACTATGATATTTATTTTATTAAGAGTTTAAGTAAGACATTATGTGAGGAGTATGAAAGTTTAAACTCCGAGCGAGCGGAGCGAGGCGAATTAAAATCCATACGAGTCACATGTCGCTTAAACTCCGCATAAAATACAATATTTCGCGTTTAATCGCTGCCACTGTGATGTTTGTGAAATGTCATTTAAAATCATTTTACAAAAGTTGCCATCAGGATGATGAGTATTTTGTAGCTAAAAAAGTGTTTTATTGCTTTTTTAGATACCTCGAAACCTATATATGCTTTTATATAACCGCATTTCCTTGCAGGAAAGGAGGTGCTAACGTGTCATAGGATCGGACTAACGCGTCACGTTTCGGAATGTGGATACATCTCGTGATGCAATCTCGCATTTTTCTCGAAAACTGTTGCAAGTTAAGACCTAACTGTGCATGAAATGGTTGCAATCGTGCGTGATTTATCTTGACCTAACTGTGCTTGGATTTGAACCAATTAATCGAAAGTTGGATTAAGAATCTCGTTTCTAATGAAAGGATACAACCTATCTCCCAAGAGATCTGATGGGAAACGAATATCCTGTAAATTGTGTATAATTATTTCCAATATCGGTTTTCTGCTGAGCCATTAATTCTCGAAGATGGTTTTGGCATTCCTGCGAACGGAGAAATCGTAGAAACGTCGATAAGTGAGTAATGACTATTTCATGTGTTTGCTCAATAACAAGCTCGCGCCGGGTTCAGGAATGTACCCGTTTTTTTTACCGGCAAGATATATTTACATTGAGCCTGAACCTCCTGAAAAAATACCAAATCACGTTCATGAAATTAAAGAATAAAGGAAAAATAAAATACGTCATTAATCATGAAATAACATTCCGCTGCAATTCAATTCAATTTTTAACGATCCTTATTTCCAAGGAGAACTATAATACCTACTTTCCAACACCAATAAATTT
The DNA here is from genome assembly GCA_963924575.1 of Pycnomerus fuliginosus. Taxonomy (NCBI): domain Eukaryota; kingdom Metazoa; phylum Arthropoda; class Insecta; order Coleoptera; family Zopheridae; genus Pycnomerus; species Pycnomerus fuliginosus. Next base: position 17,604,888 of record OZ004624.1, on the reverse strand, counting down.
GTCGCCTGATCATATTTAACAGTGATCTCACCACACACCGCTATGTCCGATGATCTGCATCGGAGATGTGAACGCTCGGGTAAGAAACGAACCCGCAGCCTTTCAAAGTAACGTTTTCTTTGTGTGTGCGTGCATAATGTTATTTTAATCGGCGGGTTTGTTTACATTCGCGCTGATTTTTTGCTTATTATATCGGTATTATGATGCACTTTCGTTCACCGTTGGAAAAAATTACTGACCATATCAATGAAAATTGAATTTAACCACTGAAGCGTGGCTGCCGGGCATTTCACTCGAGCCGCCATCACCTCGTGCAAAAATGTTGCTATTAAATGTTAGTCGCTATTAATTACTGCGGAATTTCCGGTTGCTTTCCTCCATCAGGCCGGTAGAATTGTCTATGAAGGGCTTAAATCTAAAATTATTTAATCCACAACTCACGAATTCTATAATGATTTCTCTGATGGAAATAATTATAATCAATAGTAATTATAAGAAGACCTTAAATTTTTGACATTGCAAATTTTTTAATGAAAGTTTCTTAAAGCGATTTTATGATAATTTGGAGACTTATGTTCTGATTAGAGTCCGAGAGCTTTGGCTCGAGGGCTTTAATCTTTTGAGTGTAAGTCGACAAATTTTTTCAATCAGAAAATTGCTTCAAGAAACTTGAGAAGTTTTATCTATAAGAATTGAAGGTCGCGTTATATTTGACAAGATTATTTTCTGAACCATCATCATAACGTACCATTTTCATTTCACAAAAAAGGCAGCAGAGAAGCGGCTGGAACCTCCTCAACGCGTAGGTCTTTGATTTCCGTGACTTGTGTTTAAGATTTTAAAGTTGATATGCCTAAATGGCACTTTCCGTGGGCCGATTGAATCCAAAATTTGTCCACCTCTTCGACGTGTAATACAATCCTCATGTGCAAAATTTCAGCCAAATCGATTCACTAATTTGGGGTATAATGTATTTTTAGTGTTATTAAAAATTCGATTTTTTGACCCAAAGAGCACTAAATGCGAACGAATTTTGTCTTATTTAAAACCAGAATTTGAAGACCTTTCTGATGGTGACAATAAATCTTTCAAAAACTTGTTTTGGGTGGGTCAAATGAGTGAATAATTTTAAAGTTGGAAATTGGTGTGCCAAAACGGCACTTTCCGTAGGCCGATTGAATCCAAAATTTGTTCAGCTCTTCGACGTGCAATACAATCCCCGTGTGCAAAATTTCAGCCAAATCGGTTCAGGGGCTTGGGCTGTACCGCGATTTTAAAGTCGGATAAAAATCATTTTTTTTTAATTTTTGATCAAAAGGGCACTAAAAATGAATACATTTTTAGAAGCAGAATTTGAAGGCCTTTTCTATCGTGAGGTGAAAAATAGGGGTTTGCATTTAAAATTTAAAAATTGATGTGCCAAAATGGCATTTCTAGTTGCACGATTGGCTCCAAAAGCTTTTCAGATCTAAGTTGGGTTATCACATGCACACGTACCAAATTTCAGCTAAATCTGTCGAGTAGTTTGGGCTGTGGCGTGTTTACGAACGTACGTACGTACATACATACAGACACATTTTAAAAACCACTTTTTTGGGCTCCTGAGACCTCAAAACGTATAGATCCGGTCTTATCTCGAATTCGAAAATTTTAGTGATTGCAGTAACCTCCCTTTTTTTTTAAATGGTGAAGTGGAGTGGGGAGGTTAAAAGCTATAAAACACTTTCTTGGCTAAAATACCCATCATCCAGAAAACGTTTGTAAAATGATTTTAAGTGACATATAATCGATTATAATTAATACCACAAGTGCATGCTATTTAGTCGGTTTTGAAAATGGTTACGAAAGCAATCAATGGTAAAATAATGAGAACTAAATTGCCATTTATTATCTCATTAAAGCCCGAGAGCTTTAGCTCGAGGGCCTTAATCTTTGATAATAAATGGCAATTCAATTTGAACTGTTTTGCCTAAACGGCAACAATGTGTCTGGTGGTCATATTTATGGACCTTTATTGTCCTTAATGTTTTTTACGTGGTTATTTTCAGCAATGAAAATTTTGTGTTCACGATCACGTCGTCAACGAAACGATTAAATGACTCGTGCATTAATCACTCTTAAATGAATTTGACTGGATAGACATTTTAAAATGAATCTAATTGTTTCGTTTAAAAGGTAATTTCGAAATAATCGAAATAATAAGGTTCTGATTAGTCGATTTGAATTATTATAATTTTGTTATTGGTTAGAATTGTAGGTGATGGAAATAATCATACTTACAGGGTGGTGATAAAGTATGGAATATTCGCAATAACTTAGCAACCAGCAATTTTTGAGAAAGGTCAAATTGATTTAAATTCTTGCGAAACTTTTGATGTCATTTTTAAGTCTCTGACGTCACCCATCTCAAATTTATTACATCATCGATGCTTTTTTAGAAGACAACCTATACATTTCTCGACTGATCTTGATACATGGTTGAATTCTCTTTGCAGCCATATACAAAATTTACCATGCATGACGTAATACGTTTGACATGAGCCGTGGATGACGTTAGAGACTTAAAAATTGCATCAAAAGTCCCCCAAGAATCTAGATCAATTTGACTTGTTCAATAGATTTTTTTTTAAATTGCTAGTTGCAAAATTATTGCGAATTATTACATGCTTTATAAATAATTTTTTTTACATAATAATTTTAGTAAAATTTTGATATACCTAAATAGTGAATTCAACCAAGTATCAAAATCAGTCGAGAAAAGTATTCGCTGACAATAAAAAAAACAGCAATGGCGTAATATGTTTGACATGGATGACTTCAGAGGCTTAAAAATTAATTCAAATTTAAATCAATTTGGATTGTCTAACAGTTTGCCTCAAAAATTGCTGTTTGCAAAGCTATTGCGAATATTCCATACTTTATCACCACCCTGTATAATTAAAACGCAAGAAAAGTATATAACAGTAAAAATGTAATTTTGATTGCGACTTTCGCTTTCCGACCTCGAAACTTCACACTATTAACTAATAAATGGTTATGCAAGAATACGACTTCAGTCCTACTCGGCGTTAATTTCTAAGCTACACAGTTTTATAGCGCTTTCACAACTCAACTTGTTACTGTTTACTTTCTGCCTTTGACTCTTCAAACCGACCGTCAAACCAAAGGTTACATTGCAGCAACCTTGTAACACAATCCGTTTCAAGTTAGTTTTGGTATAGTTGAGTCTTTGTTCAAAGACAAAGCCTGAATGTAGATCTATTAAGGCGACCGGCGAGATAAAACGACCGCGCTTTGAAAATACCATAAAAATAAAGAAATATACGCTTCCCTGCAATAAAGCCTCCTGGAATTACTGCAAATATTCTCATAATAATTACTAACAGTAAATGAGAAGAGGAATGTTGAGGCATTACTTTGATTTATGCTGCTTTGGAGGGTCTTTAGTTATGTCAGAACTAATATGGGCACCCGACCGTAGCGCGTCCGCGCAAAATTCACCAGAGGATAAACTTTTCGAAACCGTTAGGTTGGTAAACATGCCCGAGAAGATGCTAAATGCCCGCTTTTTGTTTATTCACGTTCCCTACTTGCTCACTCGTGTAATTATTCAAATGTAGACCCCGTTGCCTAAAAAACTAGAAAGCTGAATTGGAATATGTTTGCATCGAGAAGGGCAAAAACGGAAGGAATTGTTAATTTTTCGGTCACCACAAAATGGCTTTTTTGAACAAAACACAGAAAATTATAGTGAAATTCAGGCCTGCATATTCTTGGTTTCTGTCATACAGGGTGGTTCCTTCTTCACTACTCACCATTGGTTGGTTAAATTCGAGAAAAGTTGCGCTATTTCTTTGTGATTAAGATTCTGAAGAGAACTCCCCGATATCTCGATTCGTTCCAGAGTTATTCCGAAAAATCTGAAAATTGCGATTCAAATGAGCAATGACAGTCAACTTTTGATTCTCTTATTGAATTTTGACACTGTGGGATACAAAAAAATGGCTTTTCAAAAATGTAATCAGTAGGTATAGACTTTTTCGAAAAATCGTCAAAATTCTAAAATTTGTATGATTAATTTATAAAATCAGTATAAAACTTCTTGAAACAACGCCAACTTTTTAAATCTCTTTTGACGTTTACTATAGTTTAATTGAAAAAAAATCAATAAAATAGATTTTGAACTCGTCCGAGTCAAACTAACACATTTTTTCAAAAAAAGTTCTTCCTAGTTACATTTTTGAAAAGCACTGATTTACGTACCCTCCTTGACATAATAATTCACCTGCTGGAGCGAATTTTCATATTTCATTTCGTTTCCAAATTGTTCGTGATGGAGAATTTGTATCATGTACAAAATAATCGTCTGCCTCTGCAAAAGCAATGCTCACGAGGTCTGCCTTGCGGATTTTCTGTCGCTCAATTATAAACTACGGCCTCTATTTTAAAAATATGCCTATAAAATGTTGTATTTAATAAGTTATGAAAAGCTTAAATTCTTTGACTCGCATAATTTTGCAAAACTCGCTATCGCTCGTTTTGGCAAATATTACGGCTCTTCCAACAATATAGGACTTTTCATAACTAATTACATAAATAATTATAAGAGGACTGGCATACTAAATTTTTCCTTTACTTTACCTACCTACATATCTAATGTAATATTAATCATTATGTTTGGATGAATGTAGGTATAGTTACCGCGAGTGTATCTGAAATTGTACAGTTTTTATGTTTGGGTTCATGATGCGTGCCATTCATGGCTTTCATCAGCGAGTTTATTCTTGGTTAATTAAGCAACGCTTTCAATAGAGGGAACCTTCAAAAATTCATTTCCATTATGGAGAACAACGCCACAAAATTTCTATTTCAGACAATTAATAATCAGTTTTTCCCAAAAACCTCTATAAAGCGGGAACTAAACTTAATTTATCTCAAAATTATATTAACCGCAAAAAAATAGCGTACTACAGCTAGTAAGATGACATTAATCTATTCAGTTATCTCCGTCCATCATTTTCAAAAAATCCCAACCAATTATTGCGGCACTAAACATGTCAATTCGTCGGCAATTTATAGTTATTTTCTGATATAACAGTAAAGTTTTACAACGCGAAATTTATTTCACATAATCTCAACACATGTTATAATAATTTACTCGACTATCGCGCTTGTGTTGCATTTTAAAAATCCTCGGTTGATTTCGCTAACAACTATAAAACCTCCAAGACATTTACTGAAAAACTCCCATTCTCAATTACCACAACAGATGCAGCTGTGCAGAATTTTATTAGCATCCATTAATGAGATGCTTTTACGGTTTGCCATTCCTATCATGGCGCGATCAATAATTTTAAATTAACAGATTGTAGTTACAATAAAAATCCTGCGGGTCGGTTTAATTGAAATTCCCATGCATTCAAGAGAAATATTAATTTGTACTTTACATTCCATTCACAAACCCATACACACGCGTCCAGGTGTCTTTTCCATGAATCACAATGGGTGCAATCCACCCAGGAAATCAAAAATTAATTTAAATCTTGTTTTAACAATAACTTCCTCACGTCTTGCCCGCTCTTTTGGCCTTGAGCCTCAGACTCACTCAGTCAGGCCTCTTGACTACACAAGACGAGAACAGTGTTTTGTCACGTTTGTGTTTTAAAGTTTAAAGTAGCATGAAATTACCCTTTACTAGCTAAATTTTAACCCCAACGTTAAATTTAAATAAAAATTCTCATGCATTCAAGAGAAATATTAATTGGTACTTTACATTCCATTCACAAACCCATACACACGCGTCCAGGTGTCTTTTCCATGAATCACAATGGGTGCAATCCACCCAGGAAATCAAAAATTAATTTAAATCTTGTTTTAACAATAACTTCCTCACGTCTTGCCCTCTCTTTTGGCCTTGAGCCTCAGACTCACTCAGTCAGGCTTCTTGACTACACAAGACGAGAACAGTGTTTTGTCACGTTTGTGTTTTAAAGTTTAAAGTAGCATGAAATTACCCTTTACTAGCTAAATTTTAACCCCAACGTTAAATTTAAATAAAAATTCTCATGCATTCAAGAGAAATATTAATTGGTACTTTACATTCCATTCACAAACCCATACACACGCGTCCAGGTGTCTTTTCCATGAATCACAATGGGTGCAATCCACCCAGGAAATCAAAAATTATTTTAAATCTTGTTTCAACAATAACTTCCTCACGTCTTGCCCTCTCTTTTGGCCTTGAGCCTCAGACTCACTCAGTCAGGCCTCTTGACTACACAAGACGAGAACAGTGTTTTGTCACGTTTGTGTTTTAAAGTTTAAAGTAGCATGAAATTACCCTTTACTAGCTAAATTTTAACCCCAACGTTAAATTTAAATAAAAATTCTCATGCATTCAAGAGAAATATTAATTGGTACTTTACATTCCATTCACAAACCCATACACACGCGTCCAGGTGTCTTTTCCATGAATCACAATGGGTGCAATCCACCCAGGAAATCAAAAATTATTTTAAATCTTGTTTCAACAATAACTTCCTCACGTCTTGCCCTCTCTTTTGGCCTTGAGCCTCAGACTCACTCAGTCAGGCCTCTTGACTACACAAGACGAGAACAGTGTTTTGTCACGTTTGTGTTTTAAAGTTTAAAGTAGCATGAAATTACCCTTTACTAGCTAAATTTTAACCCCAACGTTAAATTTAAATAAAAATTCTCATGCATTCAAGAGAAATATTAATTGGTACTTTACATTCCATTCACAAACCCATACACACGCGTCCAGGTGTCTTTTCCATGAATCACAATGGGTGCAATCCACCCAGGAAATCAAAAATTATTTTAAATCTTGTTTCAACAATAACTTCCTCACGTCTTGCCCTCTCTTTTGGCCTTGAGCCTCAGACTCACTCAGTCAGGCCTCTTGACTACACAAGACGAGAACAGTGTTTTGTCACGTTTGTGTTTTAAAGTTTAAAGTAGCATGAAATTACCCTTTACTAGCTAAATTTTAACCCCAACGTTAAATTTAAATAAAAATTCTCATGCATTCAAGAGAAATATTAATTGGTACTTTACATTCCATTCACAAACCCATACACACGCGTCCAGGTGTCTTTTCCATGAATCACAATGGGTGCAATCCACCCAGGAAATCAAAAATTATTTTAAATCTTGTTTCAACAATAACTTCCTCACGTCTTGCCCTCTCTTTTGGCCTTGAGCCTCAGACTCACTCAGTCAGGCCTCTTGACTACACAAGACGAGAACAGTGTTTTGTCACGTTTGTGTTTTAAAGTTTAAAGTAGCATGAAATTACCCTTTACTAGCTAAATTTTAACCCCAACGTTAAATTTAAATAAAAATTCTCATGCATTCAAGAGAAATATTAATTTGTACTTTACATTCCATTCACAAACCCATACACACGCGTCCAGGTGTCTTTTCCATGAATCGCAATGGGTGCAATCCACCCAGGAAATCAAAAATTTATTTAAATCTTGTTTTAACAATAACTTCCTCACGTCTTGCCCTCTCTTTTGGCCTTCAGCCTCAGACTCACTCAGTCAGGCTTCTTGACTACACAAGACGAGAACAGTGTTTTGTCACGTTTGTGTTTTAAAGTTTAAAGTAGCATGAAATTACCCTTTACTAGCTAAATTTTAACCCCAACGTTAAATTTAAATAAAAATTCTCATGCATTCAAGAGAAATATTAATTGGTACTTTACATTCCATTCACAAACCCATACACACGCGTCCAGGTGTCTTTTCCATGAATCACAATGGGTGCAATCCACCCAGGAAATCAAAAATTATTTTAAATCTTGTTTCAACAATAACTTCCTCACGTCTTGCCCTCTCTTTTGGCCTTGAGCCTCAGACTCACTCAGTCAGGCCTCTTGACTACACAAGACGAGAACAGTGTTTTGTCACGTTTGTGTTTTAAAGTTTAAAGTAGCATGAAATTACCCTTTACTAGCTAAATTTTAACCCCAACGTTAAATTTAAATAAAAATTCTCATGCATTCAAGAGAAATATTAATTGGTACTTTACATTCCATTCACAAACCCATACACACGCGTCCAGGTGTCTTTTCCATGAATCACAATGGGTGCAATCCACCCAGGAAATCAAGATTTAATTTAAATCTTGTTTTAACAATAACTTCCTCACATTTTGCCCTCTCTTTTGGCCTTGAGCCTCAGACTCACTCAGTCAGGCCTCTTGACTACACAAGACGAGAACAGTGTTTTGTCACGTTTGTGTTTTAAAGTTTAAAGTAGCATGAAATTACCCTTTACTAGCTAAATTTTAACCCCAACGTTAAATTTAAATAAAAATTCTCATGCATTCAAGAGAAATATTAATTTGTACTTTACATTCCATTCACAAACCCATACACACGCGTCCAGGTGTCTTTTCCATGAATCACAATGGGTGCAATCCACCCAGGAAATCAAAAATTAATTTAAATCTTGTTTTAACAATAACTTCCTCACGTCTTGCCCTCTCTTTTGGCCTTGAGCCTCAGACTCACTCAGTCAGGCCTCTTGACTACACAAGACGAGAACAGTGTTTTGTCACGTTTGTGTTTTAAAGTTTAAAGTAGCATGAAATTACCCTTTACTAGCTAAATTTTAACCCCAACGTTAAATTTAAATAAAAATTCTCATGCATTCAAGAGAAATATTAATTGGTACTTTACATTCCATTCACAAACCCATACACACGCGTCCAGGTGTCTTTTCCATGAATCACAATGGGTGCAATCCACCCAGGAAATCAAGATTTAATTTAAATCTTGTTTTAACAATAACTTCCTCACATTTTGCCCTCTCTTTTGGCCTTGAGCCTCAGACTCACTCAGTCAGGCCTCTTGACTACACAAGACGAGAACAGTGTTTTGTCACGTTTGTGTTTTAAAGTTTAAAGTAGCATGAAATTACCCTTTACTAGCTAAATTTTAACCCCAACGTTAAATTTAAATAAAAATTCTCATGCATTCAAGAGAAATATTAATTTGTACTTTACATTCCATTCACAAACCCATACACACGCGTCCAGGTGTCTTTTCCATGAATCACAATGGGTGCAATCCACCCAGGAAATCAAAAATTAATTTAAATCTTGTTTTAACAATAACTTCCTCACGTCTTGCCCTCTCTTTTGGCCTTGAGCCTCAGACTCACTCAGTCAGGCCTCTTGACTACACAAGACGAGAACAGTGTTTTGTCACGTTTGTGTTTTAAAGTTTAAAGTAGCATGAAATTACCCTTTACTAGCTAAATTTTAACCCCAACGTTAAATTTAAATAAAAATTCTCATGCATTCAAGAGAAATATTAATTGGTACTTTACATTCCATTCACAAACCCATACACACGCGTCCAGGTGTCTTTTCCATGAATCACAATGGGTGCAATCCACCCAGGAAATCAAGATTTAATTTAAATCTTGTTTTAACAATAACTTCCTCACATTTTGCCCTCTCTTTTGGCCTTGAGCCTCAGACTCACTCAGTCAGGCCTCTTGACTACACAAGACGAGAACAGTGTTTTGTCACGTTTGTGTTTTAAAGTTTAAAGTAGCATGAAATTACCCTTTACTAGCTAAATTTTAACCCCAACGTTAAATTTAAATAAAAATTCTCATGCATTCAAGAGAAATATTAATTTTTACTTTACATTCCATTCACAAACCCATACACACGCGTCCAGGTGTCTTTTCCATGAATCGCAATGGGTGCAATCCACCCAGGAAATCAAAAATTTATTTAAATCTTGTTTTAACAATAACTTCCTCACGTCTTGCCCTCTCTTTTGGCATTGAGCCTCAGACTCACTCAGTCAGGCTTCTTGACTACACAAGACGAGAACAGTGTTTTGTCACGTTTGTGTTTTAAAGTTTAAAGTAGCATGAAATTACCCTTTACAGCTAAATTTTAACCCCAACGTTAAATTTAAATAAAAATTCTCATGCATTCAAGAGAAATATTAATTTGTACTTTACATTCCATTCACAAACCCATACACACGCGTCCAGGTGTCTTTTCCATGAATCGCAATGGGTGCAATCCACCCAGGAAATCAAAAATTATTTTAAATCTTGTTTCAACAATAACTTCCTCACGTCTTGCCCTCTCTTTTGGCCTTGAGCCTCAGACTCACTCAGTCAGGCCTCTTGACTACACAAGACGAGAACAGTGTTTTGTCACGTTTGTGTTTTAAAGTTTAAAGTAGCATGAAATTACCCTTTACTAGCTAAATTTTAACCCCAACGTTAAATTTAAATAAAAATTCTCATGCATTCAAGAGAAATATTAATTTTTACTTTACATTCCATTCACGAACCCGTACACACGGGTATCTTTTCCATGAATCACAATGGGTGCAACCCACCCAGGAAATCACAAATTATTTTAAATCTTGTTTTAACAATATTGGCATTGCGCAATTTCCGCCGGCCTGAATCATCCTGGGAATATTATTTCAACTTGCATTTTTTTTTGTTTCAGGTTTATCCTGTTGAACATGCTGAAGTAAAACCAGCTTGAACTACTGAGCTTAAATTAAGGTGAGTGCTCGATTTTTAATGCGGTTAAAAAGCGGCCTTGACATATTGTTTATGAGTTTATGTCAAGAGAATGGAAATTGTTTAAAAAAATTTAGGCGTTCTACCCACTAAAAATTAATTCTTTACAATAACCTTCAGGTGTTGCATTCGGTTTAATATTAATTTGTCCTTGTCAATTGAAAATAAATTAAATGTGATCGGAAGTGAAAAAAAATCATAAATCGCACAATAGTATGTAGTAACGATTCACGAATCAGAATTTGTTTGACAATATTACGGCAAACAACATTTCTCTACCTCAGTGTTTCCTTCTTACATAAGAAGGTAACAGTACTTATATCCTGTAAGATCTGCTCTCTAGTCTAACTGTAAACCATTTTTCAATCTCTACACATGAACGTAATTGAGTTGATAGAGCAAATTAATTATTACTTTGTTTAATCAAGCCCTAGGGCGTTCACGCCACCAAAGAAAACTAAGTGGATTCGATTGAATGATTTTTTACGAAGAGTTAATCTGAACGCAGTGTGCCAAATATCTGCTTGAATCGAAAGAAAATCGCTGATAGGGAATCGCCAAAAGTGGTAAAAATCGCCAAAGTGAAAAAAAACGAAAAACGACAAATTCACTAAAGAAATCTCCAAAACCCGCAAAAAATTGACAATCAAGTTTCCAGAAAAAAAACTTTGTTGCAATAGCAAATTGTCACATGTATGCGACAATTGTCACTTACGATTCGATTTTTCGACCGATTTAAGTAACTGCTCCGCGAGCGTAGAAATCAGAAACAGAGGAAATCGCTAAAAATCGACAAAATTGACAGAGATTTTCAAAAATGCCAAATACTGTGGAATCGATACCAAAATAGTTATTTGTTTAACAAGGCAAAAAAATTGCAGGAATTAAGCCAAGACAGTAAATCTGTTTTTTGCCGTGTTGAACACATAATTTTTTCGCCGATTGTCAATAAAAAAGTGCATTTTTACTGCCGCATGTGCGTCAGTAAAAGTCGATTTTTACTGCCGCCGGCAGTAAAAAATCGACTTTAAGTGTCTAGGCAGTAAAAATCGACTTTTACTGCCTAGACAGTAAAAATCTACTTTTACTGCCTAGACAGTAAAAGTGGCACTTTACTGCCGCAAAACAGGCAGAGAAAATGCACTTTTAACGACTATCGGCCAAAAAATTGTTTGAATTATCGTTTTTTTTTAACAAATTTCTAGAGGCAGTTCTCCTAGAGCAAAATCCGTTTTATTGCTCTACTTTTTCCACTTTGAATAAAAATTCTTAGTATTATTAAGGAGGTTTTGGTGAAATGGCATAAACTTCCCCCTCTTCAAAAAATGAGTATCTATTATAGCCATAAGTGACATTTATTCCTTTTTGCAATCGAGAATTTTGTCCATTGTATAAAATAAATTGAATTCGGTTAGTAAAATTAGTACCTACAGGGTGTTTTTAATAATGTGGTATACCGGGGAGTCAACCGACTTCGCGAATTGTTTTTCGAAACACTTACTTAAAATTTTTATAAGTTAGTTTATGTACAAAAACGAAAATTTTGGCCCAAAGTGCCGTTTGTTACGTGATTCCAAAGGCACGTTAAAGCTAAAAACAGACTATACATCGCAGGCGTGTAATAAATCACGCTTGTGCGCATGTTTTAAATTCTTTGATTATTACCATTTATAAATATTGTCAAATATAAAACCAAACACGTGTGAGATGACATCAAAATAGATAAGCAAATTTTCATTTTCCTATTTTCAGTACTTGTTTTCAGTTTTCATGTTCATACATTAGACATCTTCTTTATCCAACAAACTGAAAGAAAACGTGCATTTGTTAATGTATACAGGGTGGTCGTTTTATCTTGAGACTGGCAAATGTCTCGAAAAGGAAGCATTTAAAAAAAAATGTCGTGTATAAAAGTTGTATGACTTCGAGGGGGAAAATAGATGGCATCATCGTCATTTTGATTCAAGGTCAAATGAAGGTCAACTTGATTTTTTTTAATGGAAACCTATATTTTAACCTTTTTCGAAATCCCTAGACATTCCCTAGTAACAGCGGCAAGACAAAACAAATGAACAAACGTTGTAACTTAGCAACGATGAATTCTAGATAAATAAACCACAAAAATTTATGTAGATTTTGTTTTTGCCAGGCAATGGATTTCTAAGAAGATTAAAATTTTGATTTAAATATCTGACAAACTATCCATCGGATCCAAAAATAGTTTAAATGAGAGTTGTTTGTTCTTTTACAGGGAATAATAATCTGTAAAATGTAGGTTTCCATTTAAAAAAATTAAATTGACCTTCATTTGGCCTTGAAAATGACCTTGAATCAAAATGGCAGAGATGCCATCTATTTTCTCCCTCGAAGTCACAAAACTTTTGTATGAAACATTTTTTTCTAAAATGCTTCCTTTCCGAGATATTTGCCAGTCTCAAGATAAAACGACCACCCTGTATTTTACCTCTATTTATTAGATTTTTTGCACAAATTTTACCCACAACTATTTGGAAGAGTTAAAAAAAAATTCACAAACATTGCCAAAATTAATGTTTAGAAATCGCACTAACGTAAAATCCCGAATACCTTGGCTAAGTATTGGTAAGATCTTATAACAAAAAGCTGAAAAACAAAGATTTAATCTTTAATTATAATAATACATAAAGAATCAAATTTCACATTTTGCATGAAAAACAAAAAATACCTTTTCAGTTAAATTTAAGGCAAATGCTCGGAAAATCAGCGCTGAATATTTTGCCCCCGCTGAGAAAAGTCGATTTTCCAAGCTAGATTTTACGTTAATTTTTGCCCCCATTTGTTTTTTCATACAAAAAAAATATTCATCCGTTGTAAACTGTGACATTCGGACAACGGATTTTTTAAATCCATCCATTCGCATTCGTTCAAAAGTTACAGGATTTCTAGGCCCAGAACCAGCCAATATTTTTCAATGTAACTCTTGAACGAGTGGATGGATTTTAAAAATTCTTGCATCAGTTTACAGAGAATTTCAAACCTTTTCAAATGATGTATCACGAAGGGCCCTAACGTAGTTCAACCGTAGAGGGCGCTGGAGTTCAACAAAAGTCAAAAATTTTTGCAAAATTGAATTCGCAACGAAATTATCATTCAAATAATGTATTACAAGTGGAGTATTGCCATTTAAAATTTTGAAGAGGGGGTTGGTGGGGGGAAGGGGGTGCGTTGGAAAACTTGACCAAGCACGGATTTACAGCCCGTTCGCGAGACTTAGCCCCATCGTACCAGGTTATAAGAAACGTACGTCTTAAAAGTCATCTCTCTCCGCATTGTTATACGTGGACTGACAAAGTTTGAGCGTAGCGCCCTAACCTTGTCGCGCGCTCTATCTCACTCCGACTCGTTTATCCGAGGAAGAAAGTAAAGTGAACGTTGAACGATCGTTGAAGCGTCGTTGAAGCACGGTTGTTCTTTCCACCACAGACCACACACTGTAAGGAATTCGACTTTAAACGCCGCTGTTCCGCCTGGTTCCACAAGCCTTGGAGGAAACACCAAGCATCATTTGTCACAGACGGCGGTCATAGCGTTGATAGCTGCAGTCGTTAGCTCATGGGGCTAAGTTCCGCGAACGGACTGTAAGTGTCCCCCTCCAAACAAAAATCGACCTGTTTCAGCGTTCTTCCCTCAAATCACTGTTCCAGGAGTTATTCAGTATGTTTCGTTTTAAATGGTACACCCTGTATAATGTCGTAGGTGACATTATTTCAGAATTGAATTTAGTGAAAGTGTGTCGAGATTGGAAAAACTAATATAGGTAACACATGACTAAACTGTTTTTTATTCCCTCAGGGATATTAAACACAATAAAAACTTTTTTAGTCCCTTGTTACTTAATATACTATTAAGATCCTCTGAAAATCCGATAAACCTTATATACTTATAAACTTTAATTGAGCAAATTTTATCGATTAATTTAATTTTTTACTTGAATCACTTTATTCTGGTCGTGCAAGTAAATGTGTATACTTAACTAATTCACATTCTGTATGAAGTGACTAAAATGCGAAATTCTCCAACCGAAAAATCAGCCGAAACGGCCCGTTAAGAAATCTTTGAGCTTATTTCTGGATCATTAACAAGTCTTAAAAATAACTTTTGGCAAAAGAAGCAATACCGAGCTCAAATCATTGGTGCCATTAATAAGCCTCTAACCATCCATACTAAGTTAGGCATATAGTAAATTGCATTTCGACAAGAATTCCTGAAGCTCTTATTATTGCCAAGCTGGTCTTTGTTCTTGGAGACGCTTCGCTTTCGGCAGAACAGGTTCCATTATTTAATCGGAATTAATTATGTTTAATGCGCCGTTTAACCTGTCCCGTGCGGGCTTTTTTCCTCCGGAAATTGTGGTTTATGTCGGCCATAGGGGCGCATTTTTATAAGTAGCGTCACGACCGACCTAAGAAAATTATTAATTATTAGCGAACGTGGGCGATTTTATTCAATCAGGAAGCTATTAGCGCGCGAATATGTAAATAATTTAACGAGATTTCCTATTAGTAACTTGTTTGTTTTTTTTTCGCTTCAACCAATCTCGCGTAGCTTGTCACAAGCGGTTGGCTTATTTAAATTACTTACCGGGAAACTCGTCGGCAAAAGGTATTATCTCTTTTGATTGACACAATCGAATTTCGAGATAATCAAAATCATGCTTGTACGAAATAATTAAAATCGAACGTTGAACCTTGTCAGTACCGTTAGTCTCATCCTACGATTTTTTTCTGTTGCCAGTTCCAGGGAACTGTAATTAAAAAGACAATCTGATTATCTAAAAACTGGAGAACAATCGAGGCGAGAAAATGTGTATAGAATATGATGTGTGCAAATACAGTTCTTATGTTACTTGGAGATAAGAGTGCACTTTTTAGTAGAAAATGAAAGTTGTTGCCACACGACAAGACGTTTGGCCTCAATTCAGTTCAACTGAGCTCAAGCTGCTTTCGATTTCACTGCAAGAAGCGTTTTTGGTTATATAATAAAATAAATCTATATCATAAGAATATGTGAACAAGTTTTCAGATCATACGATCACATAAGATCCAAACCAAGCTAAAGTCAGCGATCCGAAAGTAGAGAAGACAACATCCTTCAAGTCTCCAAAAAAAATGTTCGGTTTTAGTCGATTCGCATGGTTGCTTTATAGGAATAAATCAAACAATGTTTTATTTTTCTTAATCGTTTATTTACGAGTTTTGTTAATGTATAGAAAATCGCACATAGCTAACCAACAAATAACTTGAAATTAAACTATTAAGCAAAGGCAAATTGAAAACGGAATAGAGTTGTATGTTAAAAATGAAAAAAAAGTCACGGGTGTTGCAGAATGGACTCATTATACAATGGGTGAAAGATTCTTAGCACTCGCCTACGGCTCGTACCATAAACGTCATCCTCGGGAGCAATAAAATTCATTACACACTCATCGAATAATATACTATTCATCAATTTACCATATACGATCAACAAAAAATGTTACAACTTAAAGGTGATGCTTTTCTGTCAAATTAAGCTCATTTCGCCTATTTTCGTCAACAAAATGAGGAAAAACCAACTTATTAGGGATTCACGATTTCTTCTACATTAAAAAAAAATTAAAATTATCATTAGGGGTATTATTATTACTATTCACCCCCTTGCAATTTCCAAGTTCCGGCGCCAACTAAGCGAGTGGAGAAGTTTAAATTTAAATTCGAGCAAAATTCACTTTTTTTCCGAATAAGTTGGTTCAAAATTGTAACAAAAACAATAAAAAACTTATTTTTTAGTAAATAATTTAAGAAATGGGCTGATTTGAGGCGAATATTGCGCGAAAAAAGCAAGTCATAAGATAAACTAAACGAAAGGGGAAAAAACAAGTTGGCAATGGCCGTGTTAAAAATCGCGCTAGACCCCAAGTCCGACCCATCATTTTTAGCTGAAATGAGCTAACTAAGCGAGTGGAGAAGTTTAAATTTAAATTCGAGCAAAATTCACTTTTTTTCCGAATAAGTTGGTTCAAAATTGTAACAAAAACAATAAAAAACTTATTTTTTAGTAAATAATTTAAGAAATGGGCTGATTTGAGGCGAATATTGCGCGAAAAAAGCAAGTCATAAGATAAACTAAACGAAAGGGGAAAAGAACAAGTTGGCAATGGCCGTGTTAAAAATCGCGCTAGACCCCAAGTCCGACCCATCATTTTTAGCTGAAATGAGCTAACTAAGCGAGTGGAGAAGTTTAAATTTAAATTCGAGCAAAATTCACTTTTTTTTCCGAATAAGTTGGTTCAAAATTGTAACAAAAACAATAAAAAACTTATTTTTTAGTAAATAATTTAAGAAATGGGCTGATTTGAAGCGAATATTGCGCGAAAAAAGCAAGTCATAAGATAAAGTAAACGAAAGGGAAAAAAACAAGTTGGCAATGGCCGTGTTAAAAATCGCGCTAGACCCCAAGTCCGACCTATCATTTTTAGCTGAAATGAGCTAACTAAGCAAGTGGAGAAGTTTAAATTTAAATTCGAGCAAAATTCACTTTTTTTTCCGAATAAGTTGGTTCAAAATTGTAATAAAAACAATAAAAAACTTATTTTTTAGTAAATAATTTAAGAAATGGGCTGATTTGAGGCGAATATTGCGCGAAAAAAGCAAGTCATAAGATAAACTAAACGAAAGGGGAAAAAAACAAGTTGGCAATGGCCGTGTTAAAAATCGCGCTAGACCCCATGTTCGATACATCATTTTTAGCTAAAATGAGCTAACTAAGCGAGTGGAGAAGTTTAAATTTAAATTCGAGCAAAATTCACTTTTTTTTCTGAACAAATTGGTTCAAAATTGTAATAAAGACAAAAAAAACTTATTTTTTACTAAATAATTTAAGAAATGGGCTGATTTGAGGCGAATATTGCGCGAAAAAAGCAAGTCATGATAAAGTAAACGAAAGTAAAACAAATAATTTGACAATGGCCGTGTTAAAAATTGCGCTAGACCCCAAGTCCGACCCATCATTTTTAAATTTAAATTTAAATTCGAGCAAAGGTCACTTTTTTTTGTGTAAGTGTACACATATTAGTGCTGAAATGGTACTTCCTGTGAATCGATTGCCCTTTACTGTATTACGCACAAATTTTAGCCAAATCGGTCCAGCAGCTTTGGCCGTAAGGACAAATCACGTTGACTTCGAAGTTACAAATAAAATCCAAGCCAAGCGACATAGCAACGCTTCGATCCATTATTTAATCTAAAAACAATTAATAAAATCTGCAGTAACAGTCCAGTCGTTATCCTTGGCGTTGTTGCGGCATTTTTACCAGAAGAAAGATATGTTATTGGCTTAAGCGCAACTCGTACAACATTAATCGTAAATTGTTCCTTTATTATATTTGTGTTTCTTCCAGACAACAACGTAATATGAATATGCAAATCGTAATCTAATGAAAGTTTTAACACAGCCTCGCAGCCTATGCAGAGTCTAAATATGACTGTTTCATGTAAATTTGGCTCAATGCTGAATTCCAGCTCAATTTATGAAGATTCCTCCTTGGGCATGAGAGGATTTAATGCATTGTAAGGCATTTAAAACTAATAAATTTTTCGAAACGTCGGCCCAACATTAATCAAAGAATAATGCCATATCAACTTTGCCATTTTATTATTCCAGTCGAAGGTGAATCTCGCCCACAGTTTCAATTTCACTAATTCTGTAGGTAGAAGAGGTCCTTGTGCTTTGAGTCATTGGACCTGTTATCCGAGAACCAGTTTCTTAAGCTGAATTTGGACAAAACAATTTTTTTTTTCTTTATTGCAACTAAGGACTGCGAAAACTGTAAAATCGGAGAAATTTCGACATGATGCTTTTAGTCTTTTACGTGGGCGGTGACGATCTCAAGAAATAAATCACTCTGCAGAGAGCAGATGCACTTCATGTTAATTTGCTGGAATCTGTGAAATGGATTTTAAATTGTTTGTTCGATTCCGCGGGCAGTGGTTTCAGGAATTGATAATTCTAGAGCTGGAGGATGATGAATGAGCAAAAAGAATTAGATAAAGCTCTGATGCTGTGGCTTGAGGAACTGGAAATACTAGAATCTAGGACGAGATCCATCAGATTCTGGCCAATCGAAAGAAAATTATATCGGAAATGAGAAATTTTATCGATAAGAATTTAAGCTCGCGTTATATTTGGCAAGATTATTTCCGAAACCATAACCATAACGTGCCATTTTTGTTTCACATGTTGAAATTTTGAAAATTGGATGTTTAACGCGTGTTTGGTTTTATCTTTTTTAATGCAGTTTGATTCAACTTTAGTGTTGTCTTTGTGGTAGAACAAAATATCATAGCTTCTTTTTCAATTCAAACACATTAAAAAAGAGATTAAATATTATTACTTCCAAAATGAAAATAAATTGCATAATAATCAGAATTTTGCGAACAATGTAATTTTACAATTTATCTATAGATAAATGGCGTTTTTTAGTGTCAGGAGATAAGAAAAAATCCGAAAGTTAATTTTTGTTAAAAAAAATTGAAATACTTAGAGCCGATTTCATAATCAAATTTTAACCTCCCCACTCCACTTCACCATTTAAAAAAAAAGGGAGGTTACTGCAATCACTAAAATTTTCGAATTTGAGATAAGACCGGATCTATACGTTTTGAGGTCTGAGGAGCCCAAAAAAGTGGTTTTTAAAATGTGTCTGTATGTATGTACGTACGTTCGTACGTACGTTCGTACGTTTGTACGTACGTACGTTCGTAAACACGCCACAGCCCAAACTACTCGACAGATTTAGCTGAAATTTGGTACGTGTGCATGTGATAACCCAACTTAGATCTGAAAAGCTTTTGGAGCCAATCGTGCAACCAGAAATGCCATTTTGGCACATCAACTTTTAAATTTTAAATGCAAACCCCCATTTTTCACGTCACGATAGGAAAGGCCTTCAAATTCTGCTTCTAAAAATGCATTCATTCTTAGTGCCCTTTTGACCAAAAATAAAAAAAAATTGATTTTTATCGGACTTTAAAATCGCGGTACAGCCCAAGCCCCTGAACCGATTTGGCTGAAATTTTGCACAAGGGGATTGTATTACACGTCGAAGAGGTGAACAAATTTTGGATTCAATCGGCCCACGGAAAGTGCCGTTTTGGCACACCAATTTCGAAATTTAAAATTATTCTCTAATTTACCCATCCAAAACAAGTTTTTGAAAGATTTATTGTCACTATCGAGGTCACCATCAGAAAGGTCTTCAATTTCTGGTTTTAAATGAGACAAAATTTATTCGCATTTAGAACCCTTTGGGTAGAAAAATCGAAATTTTGTAATAACACTGAAACCACTTTATAGCCCAAACTACTGGATCGATTTGCCCGAAATTTGGTAAATGGAGGTGAGGTGACCCGTTGAAGAGCTGAAAGGCTTTTGGGAGCAATTAGTCAACGGGAAGTGCCATTTAGGCATATCAACTTTAGAATCTTAAACAGAAGTCCCTGAAATCAAAGACCCACGCGTTGGGGAGGTTCCAGCCGCTTCTCTGCTGCCTTTTTTTTTTATAAATATAATCAAAAAAAGGGCTTAATTTGTGTAATGCTTTTAGGATCTTGAAAATTGGTTGATTCTTTTTGGAGATTTTTTGATTTTTAAGGGGGCCTAATTGTTTGGAATTAGCCGTGGTTTGTTATCGGATTAGGAAAATCTTTTAAGGGACTTTATTTTTTAGTTTCAGGGGGATAATTTGTTTTTATTAAATACTGTTTTCTTAAAATAAGGTTGTTTTTATGTTTTGGGAACTTAAATTCTACCCATTGTATATAAGGGATCATTATTTATTTACAGGGTTTATAGATTGGGTAGGGGTTCGTAAAGTTTAATACTGGCTTTGGGGGCTATTTAAATGAGGTATTTGCAGGGTTTTTCTTTCTGTTTGGGTGTTGTTTTTGCATTTTTTATTTTATTTCTTTTAGGGAGGGCTATTCTTGGTTTGTTATTTTTTTAGTACGTGTTGGTGTTGGTATGATTTTAGTTGTTTTTTCGTTATTTTCTATTTGTGATTCCAAAACGCGAATGTAGTTTAATCGCTGATAAAGTGAACGGTAGTAAGGATCTGATTGGACAATTTGAATTATTATAATTTTGTTATTGGTTACAATTGTAGCTATAATAGGTAATGGAAATAATCGCCGAATATACCTCTCGTGACACTTTCCGAAAATTTGTTTTTGTTGACATTTACTTTTTACTTTTTACTTTCCAGGTTGATTGAGAATCTGTAAAGAATTCTCCGATATCTTGATTCGTTCCTGAGTTATGCTAATCAAATTAAACTTGGAAGTTTTAGATTTTTGACAACTGTCAATTCAATGGCATTAACAGAAATTTTCTAGGTCTGCTACTTTCCTTCCTGTTATGGCCGGTATATTTTGTTTTAATACCATGGGATAGACAAAAAAATTAGCTTTTCAATCAAAATCTGAAGTTTGCTATGAATAATTTCTACAATCAGATTAAACTTAAAGGGAAAAACAAAAAACCACACCGACTTTGGCAATTTTTGATGACATGTAAAAATAATTCAATTCCAGTGCGTAATAAAACACGTCTTGACATATCGTGTGACTCAAACTTTGAAATGTTTTTTATCAAAACAGCCTAGGTTTATTAAATTTTTGAAAAGCTTATTTTGTGTGTGTCTAATGGTGTTAAAACCAGATATGGCGGCCATAAAAAAAAAGAAAAGTTGACTGTCGCCACTCAAGATCTATCGGTTTTATGTATTGAAATACAAACTTGCATTTGAAAGGGTAGAAAATAATCTTGTTTTGTATTGAAATACTTTCAAAATAATGTCAGATTTGAATCGTCCTTCCGAGAAAAATTTGAAACTGACGACAAAAGTGACAGTATTTCAATACAATTTTTAAAAATAGTAAGCTGACCAATCATATGAAAGCCCATTTGTATTAATTTGTAAAAAACATAAAATCGAGAAAAAACGCCTTTAATTTTCAGATAATTCGAAAAACAGAGATTTTCTAAAAATTTTAATGCCACCAGAAGACTGAAATTAACCAGAAACTGCGGTAAGCTAAAAGTTGATTCTCTTTATGTTGTTCGAGGTCCCAATTTTGACCAACGAAATAAGCATACCACCCTTAACAGATTACCTTTTCAGCTTTCGCACAATTCGTCCTTTGCATTTTTAAAGCCTATTCATCCTTGCATTTTACTAACGGAACTCTCTCGTTAGAGAAGACAATTTTAGAAAGCAACCCCGCAACACGATATGTACTTGTAAGACGACCTTCCTTCGATATAATTATTAGCATTTGCGACCGGTTTCCAACAACATCAAATACCACGAGCAATGTCACGCTCTTTAACTTTCCACAAAAATACCGTCCATCCAGTTGCGTTTCAGCCTAATTAATTAGAAAAGTTTTTGAAATTCAAATCGTTAAAACAATGTAACTGTAGAAGGCAAAGCATCGGTGGGATTTGGGGTTAACAGGATTCTGAGTGAGGTCTGTTCCCTCGGCAAATCCATTACCTATACCTTACTTTAAGTGGATAATTGAGTTAATCGAGTAATTTTTTTCCAGATGTCTCAGTGTCTATCCTTCCTGTTGGTTTCTTGGCTGTTCAGCTCTACTTTAGCTCAGTCGAATTATGCAGACCAGGCCAACAACATCGAATACCAAGGAGAGGGTCTTCCAGACCAAGCGACTCTGGACGGAAAAGTCACCAAACTGGACGATTTGAGTCCTGTAATCTTCCTCAATCGCACAAAGGCGGCCTTAAATTGCGCTGCCGGCTCTATGCAAGTCGAGCTCAAGTTTAACGATAAATTTTACGGGATCGCTTATGCTAATTTTGACAGAAATACGGCATGCCAGGTCGTCGGAAAAGGTGGCTACAGCTACAAACTAGAATTGCCTTTGAAAGGCTGTGGGACCAAACAAGTAAGAGTGGTTTAACACGTTCGGTTTTATTTATCCTGGAATTTCAGGATCCTCAACGTGTTTTCACGAATAACATTGTGGTGAGGTTCCATCCATCCCTGGAAATTGACGGGGATGAAATCATTACAATCGTGTGTCGATATCCGCCGCCTGTCGCTCCGATTCCACCAGTGCCTGTCCCTATGTAAGTATAATTAGCAATATTCAAACTGATATACAGGGTGTATTTAATAATGAAGCTGCTATTCAAAAATTCATTGTATTTGAAATTACTTTAGTATTACTTTAATATCGAAGGAAAATAAATCCGAACACAAAATTTAAAAATATCCGATCCGTGAATCCGTAACTCAGATCGGTGAATCCCATCTATGGATCCATTATTCCGATCCGTAGATTCGATCCGTGGATACGTCCATCCAATCCGTGTATTCGCGAAAATCAGCAAAGTGTCTGACATCTGGTGGCAATACTTTAATTACACTGAGAGACAGGATACGGAAATACTTTTAAACGTCCGTCATCATAATTTCGACTTACGTCAGTCAGTTGTCAGTTGCGAGGTTAGGTAGTAGTTTTGTTCGGAGACATCCTCTCGCTGACTCGAAATTTTGGGAATAATTCTGTGTAATTTTACATTTTGTGTACTTAAGTGGAACATTGTAAATCCAGGAAAACTTGACTTTTAAAAAATCCACGTATCGATGTCACTGATGTCACCAACTGACACTGTCAGGTATGTCACGCTAGAATTCTCACCTCCTACTCCTCAGTGGGGTGAGATCGCCATTTTGTGGTTTAGCAATGCCATCTATTAGCATCAGCTAAACCATAGAGTTTTCAAAGTGAGAATTTCGGTTTTCTTTTCTTTTCGTTTTTTTTTCTTCGACACGTGTTCTTGTGGACCGATTTTCAAATGTAGATTTATATTATAAGTTTAATAAATATCCCGCCAAATTATAATAAACACAAAATACTAGGGCTGCACATCGGATCCGGATCAGATCCATTAATCCGATCCGTGAATTCGATCCTTGCAGCCGTCAATCCGATCCGTGTATATAGCACATTAATTTCCCAATCATTTATTTAGCAGCATTAGCTCGATATTCTTTAAACCCTCCCCAGGACATTGCAACGGTGTTAAAAAATTCTTCTAGCCTCTCAATTCAAAGTTTTGAATTTAAATATAGTTCTCCCAAAGCGACAACAAATAAAGGTCTCACTGGATGTCGTAATTCAATCTATCGTGAAAGCACCTCGTGTAACCTGAAATAGACAACTTTCCTATGTCTGATATTCAGCAACTTCAATAGTTCGCACTTCAACCCCTTCTGGCTGTTAATGATTTAATCGTTACAGTTCGTGTCCAATTGCGATCCAGAATTAGTTGGGATTATGCGATATTTGTATTGAATCTCTCTCGGTTTTGCGTGTTATTTGGTTTTTCGTTATAACAAATTGGGCAATTGGTCCACAAAAAAAGTCTTTTAACAAATAATGTCTGCTTTTCAATTGTTCAATAAATAAAAAAGTTAGCCGGGTGTTTCCACTCAAACTGAAACACCCTGTAAGCAACGTAGTCATCTACCGTGAGATCATTAAAATTTATAATTAGATCAGTCCATGATGAATTGCAATACATTATTGATAACACTGACTAAAGATTTGAAAACAAATTGCTACTAGTTTATGTTAAATTTAATACAATCTTTGTCACTGAAAGTCTCTTTAAAAACGTCACAAAACTCGAAGGGAACTTTCTTAATTTTTATCAGTGTCATTGCGTTACCAACTGTAGAACAAGTAAAATCATGGTCGACTCTAATTATAAATCTTGAAATGACAGCGGTAACAAACCAATGAAACCGTGTTAACTTTCATTCTACAGAGGCTATGAGCTATGAGTAAATTGAATTGAAAGTACAATGCAGCCTAAAGCGAGAACTTGTCAAAATATCAGTCTTGCAGTGCGAGAAGTAAGGGCAGATCAAGGTCTGTCAGGTCAGGTTATTTTTTTATTTTTTTAATGCATTCGAACAATTTTCTGTAACCCCATCTAATGTTATTATGATCTGTGATGGTATTAGTTAGTACAATGTATTTAATTTTCAGCGTACCAGCTCCCGCCATCGCCCCCATCCTAGAACCCGCGTTAAAGCCATTCCAAATTCTATTAATTTTCTGCGGAATCCTGTTCCTGTCGCTGCTCCTTCTAGGACTCGGCTGTTCCTACTACTGCTTGAGGAAACGTAACATGACGGTCATCCGTCGTCATCCCTTCTCCTCAGTCGGGAGCGGCTCCGAAATCACTAAACTATCAGGAAGTTCGCTTGGTAAGAAACACTCAACCGACGAGATAAATCTAAACTCTCTCTTCCAGGTAATTTGTCCATGTTCGAAGGACTTAAAATTCCTCGCGTTAACGCTCCACTGGCTGCAGCTGGTAGCAGTTCAGGCAGTGAAGGTCCATTAATCAGCGACACCTATCCTTCGGATTACCCCTCTGAATCTCACTCCGAAGTTGATGCTGACGTTAGGTCATTACCACCATCCTCGGGTGGCAGTTTCGATAATCAAGCCTATGTCCAAGACAACAGCAGCTTTCACAGCGAAGGTTATGGGCACGCTCAAGAACAACAAGTGCAAAACGCGGTCGCTACTCCAGCCATGGTACCAAGACTACCACTGGCGGTTAAGGAACAACCCAAATTTGACGTGCAAGTACGAGTCAAAAGAGCACCACCCTCACCACCAAGCCTCAGTCTCTCAGAAACGGAAAGTTCTAGAACCGATCGGAATTTGTCCACGATTTTGGAACAACGAGAAGAAAGTGTTAGGTCGATGGATTCACCACCTCCAATTGAAAGAACTCACTTCACGTACGTGCCTGAGTTACATCCTCCACCTAAACATATCCAACCAGCACCTACTTATAATCGGATTTTGAGACGCCAGCAGCTGCAAGAAGAACCTCCAAGAATAGCTCCTGCACGATCCATAGCTTCTCTCAATACTGAAATGACTGATACTCATTCCATTACTGAAATAATGGATGATTCTCATCATAAACTAGTTGCACCAACTCCTCCTCCTCCTCCACCAATAATTCCAAGGCAAGAATATCTCATGGAAATGGAGGAACCAGCTCCTCTAGAACCACCAATTGCGATTGTGCATAAACCTGAAATCACGTCGCACGTCGTAGACGACGTTTTCCTAAGAACAATTACTGAGAAGAAGACGATTGAAGACATAGAACGCCACAAGAGGTTGATCACCGAATACCACACGAGAGCCAAAGCAATACCCGAGCAACACTGGAACGTTACTATCAAAAACTACCCTGTTGAATTGCCGGAACCCCCAGAGTGGGAGAATTTCTCCGATATTTCCTCGGCTTCAGGTTTGACTTTGACTCCGAAGCCTGAACGTGCTGTTATGAGTCTACCTCCGCAGAGTACTATCGACGACAATAAACTTCCGCTGAACTCCCCAGAGTTAGTCGGACATGTAGCTCAACAAACAACCAGTACTTCGCATGAAAGTTTCCTGCAAACTTTCAACGTGCCTTTGGAGAATCCCCAAGTGCCTAACTGGAACGTCCTTATTCGAGTGCTGCAGCCCGAGCAAGAGGAAGGTCCTGTTATTGAAAGCGCGGAAACTTTCAACAACCAGTTAACATTAACCGACAAGATGAAATGGCGACAAATTATAACAACAGAGTCAACTCTTCGCACGCTTTTAACCGAAGCCGTGATCCGTGAAGATTACGAACGAATTCGACAAGACACTCGATACGAGCAATTATTCGAACCTCCCAAATGGGACGTTATCATTAGAATCCTGACTCCAGTTGACAAACCCAAAACTCGCTTCAGGAAGAAATCAGATTGGGACACTAGAAGTCGTAGGAGTAGTTTACCGACGTTGTACGAGTACGACTCTGACGGTGGAAGCTCCATAAGGACTTTAACTCAAGAGCCTAATATTCACCCGATGCCATCGAGGTTACGAAAAACCTCAAGATCGAGTTATAGAAGCGAAACCGATCTTAGGTCGATGTCGGAAGTTACAGTCGACTTTGGCAGACCCGACCACGACAGCCATTCCGAATCTTCCAGTTATTACCCTGGAAGGTATTACGAGGACTCCGAACCTGACACGGAGTACAAGACTGGATCTCATCACCCATCTCTAGTGAGGTCGTTAAGTCAACCGAGCTTAGCAAGATCTGCTAGTGAGTTCACGGAGAGGTGGGTGGCTCCCTCACGCTATGACACTGCGAGTGAGTTCACTAGTCCGGAAGCTACTCCCAAGTCCCAAAGGAGTACCAGGATACAACCCTTCCATGTTCCTAGAGGTGAACGCACTTCCGCCTGGCAGGCTAGTACTTCCTCCCAATTGACTCAAAGGCCAGGAGTGACGAGCCAAGTAGTCACCCAGGAATTTAGAAGTGAAGCGTCCGCCAGTTTCGCAGCGCCATCTACTTCCAAGAACTGGTTCGGTGACAACGACAGCGAAGCCAGTTTCAAATAGTAATAACCCGATTAACACTGCCCGATTAGTAACTAGAATGCTGTGATAACGTTTGGAATCTGGTTTGAAAGGGCCTCCGAGACCCGTCTTTTCACTTTTCCACGACGCTCGTGGGGAACTGAAGAAGTGGGCGATGATGAGTTTAACATCTTTTGTACTAAAATTTCGCTCAATTTTCTCTATAAGGTGATGGACAAGGGGCTTCTTCTAACTTAAATCAGCTAATTTAATACATATTAATAAATTCGTGTAAGTGCTCTTTTATAATGTATGTGACTTTTTTAATAAAATATACAAAAATTGGAAAAATTACGAATAAAGCTTACAACACTAAAGCGATGTTTGGAATTTTTAGATTCACCCGCAAGTTATCGAAAAAGTTGTTAAAATGGTTTCCAAAATTCTTAAAGGATTATCGTTTCGTTATTTTGGTTCTCCAAAATTTTGAAAATTGAATCTTCTATGATTTCAGAAACTACTGGTAAATACTCATTTTAACTGGCAGTAGTCGGTGTTATGGTGGTCGATAACAGTATATTATAAAATATTACCTGTGATCCCAGAGCAGCTGGATATGACAAATTTCGGAAAAAACAGACTCTTAAAATCCTTAACAGCAAAATAATGGATGTAGTGTAAAGAGGGTCCATAATTAAGGTATATAGGAAATAACAAATCCCTCCCTCTTGGTAAAAAACTCTGTATTTAAATTGTGACTAGTTTCGACATTTCATATGTCATCTTCAGACCGACGATGTCAACAGTCTAAGGTATATAGGAAATAATAAATCCTGTTGACATCGTCGGTCTGAAGATGACATATGAAATGTCGAAACTAGTCACAATTTAAATACAGAGTTTTTTACCAAGAGGGAGGGATTTATTATTTCCTATATACCATAATATAAATAGTTAAAGTTCTACAAAAGGTTGGGTAAACTCATGGAAACTACACTATCACTAGAAACACCCCACTACACTGAAACGCTTGATTTTCACTGCTGACGCGTTTCGGTGTAGTGGGGTTTTTCTATGTAGTGATAGGTAGTGCATTTTCCTACCGAAGTTGTCCAATGTTTTCCATCATGGAAACTATATTTATTAAACATCCCAAACAAACCCGAGGAAGTAGAAGACCGCAAAAAACGCTTAAAAAGTCCATCAAATAATAATGTACAGGGTCCTGCAACAGTACCTGCGTTAGGCTTACGTAGCGCCTAAACCATCCAAGTTAGGAAATTCGTTCATATGCATGCTTAAAGTAGAAATAAAGGCGCATTTCAGGAAAACATTTTTAAATGTACAGGATGGTTAAAAAAATTTTTACATGTACAAATGACTTTTTTTTCGCATATTTGTAACCTCTTTAGCGTTCAGCCCTAAAATATTATGACTCTTGAGTGCAGTTTTTATGAAAAAGTAAAAGGCCCTTGTTGTAGAGGCTCTTAGGAACCTCTGATCCGATTTTAGTTGTTTTTATAAGAGTGTTCAAAATTAATTTGCTGAAAACTATAAAGTAATTTTTCTCAATTTTTTCAAATGTAACACCATGTATATTTTTAGTCAGATGAATGTAGAATTTAGAAGCGAATATTTTTTCCCTGCAAACATGTTGGTTATTTTCATCCGCTTTCAAGTTATGCGCGTATATTACAAATTTTCTTGTTTACATATATTTTTAACTTCTAAAATTATTACATAAGCATTCTTCCATTTTGGGTTATGATAAAATTGATTTGTTCACACAGGAAATTGTCTGTTTTCTTTAACTTTGAGAAATTGTGGACTTAATCGAAATATTACTTTAAAATTTCAAAATTGAAACTATTCAAACTTTTTGTAATTTCGTTATCTTAAAATCGCTAAAATGAATATCAGCAAAGAAGAGGAAAGTGAAGGAAGTCTAGGTACTTAATTTGTGCATAGACTAAAGTGAAGGATATTTTGAATATTTACTGTGTCGTCGTATTTGTCCTGGCTTTGATAAAATAATAATTAATATTGTCGCATCTGGCCCTTTGGGTCCAGAGCTGGTACCGGGTTTAAGGACTTTGAACTATAAGGACGACAGCGCAAAATAAGAAGACGAAATAAAAGCGGACTTAAGATTTAATGACACACGGGATTCTTTATGTATACACAGGGAAAAAGGTAGAGGTTGCTTCAGACGGTACGGCATGACCGTGACAAAATCAAAGAAAAGGGAAGAATTAAATTAGGCACAACTAAACCCTCCGAACGAAGCAACCGACTTAAAACGAGGGGGTAAAATCTTATCATAACACAAAACCATAATCAAAGAATAAAAGGAATAAAGAGAACAATAATTACGGTACTTACATTTTGGGACGATCGGGACGTGTCACTCACTTTCACTTATCAGTGATCAAACGGGACTGCCGGATAATTTCTAAGCCATGGCTTGCGCCAGGTAAACTCCTGACTTCGCGATTTTCCTTCGGCCGCTGAACTTGGTTCGGACCGAAGAATAATCCGAGTCAGGATTATGAAAAAGTAAAAGTGTGAAAGTCACATATGTGACACATCCCCCCTGTCCCGGAAAAGCCTTCCCCTGAAGGCTTCAATTAATCTAATCTGAAAATTTACAATAAATGATATATCAATAACAATGGGAACAAATCCTATATAAAATTGTACATGGCACAGCACTGGGGTAATGTTCAAGAGGGGTAGATTTGAAGTTCGTGGGGGCACTGAATTTTCATTGTAGGTGTAGAGAGTTCCATAGCAGTATCTTTAAATATTTAGTTTGTCTGTAGTGTCACTGAGATAATATGGGAACCTTAGAGGTTCAAATTGTGTGGGTTTTTCCTGGGAGATGATACGATGTGTGTGTTCGTGGTGTTCATGTCGTGATGGTAATGTTAGTGGAGCTGCAGATGTAGTCGTTCAGTTTGCATGAAGTTTTTTATTGGTTCGGGTGGTAGCTTTCTGGTTATTTTTCCGAAATGTATATGTCCATGCTCCAGGGTGTTTGGTGTTTTCCAAAGAGAGGTTTCCATTTAAATTGGTATTTTGGTATCATCTTTCCTTTATTGTTGTGGACCTTACAATTATTTTGTTCGTCGTGAGATTTGTTGTACAGCTACTGCGGTGTGTGGATTTTCATCGATGTGGTTTTTGGGTATAATAGTTGTACAGGTGAGTGACTTTTTCCTTATTATGTTGGTGCCCCTCTCAGTGAGCTGAGGAAATCGTGCCATTTTTGGGGTTGCGGTGTGATGGGGTGTGTTTCGAGTGTGCCATGTAAGAATACAAAAAAATTAGATTTGTAATATAAAAATCATGCAATTGTGTTTCACAAGTTCACAAGTACTTACTTAAAATAAGGGCATCGCATAGTTTGTAGTAAATTGTAGATTCGAATGGATTACAATAAAAAATGGGGAATTTGTTTTGGGGGTGGATGTTTCTGACGGCCGTCAAGGGTATTAGTGTTTAGTGAATTTAGCATGCTTTTGTTAATTGGGGTTAGTAGCATTAGCTGTGGCATTAGAGGTCAAAAATAAGCTTCTTGCACCTGTAACTAAATCTAAGGGGGTTGTAAAGTTTTTCGAATACTTCCTATACTTCTTCTCTTCAATTATGCAATTTAATATTCTCTCGTTTTTTGGGTTTCCATTGTCTACAACTGTGGCTAAAACTTTGAAAGTAAAGACGGCTGAAACACCTAAAATCATTAGAAAAAAAAGTAATATTACAATAATTATATGGTGAAAAATAAAAGTTCCATCGTTTTGGGGATCGCTTGCTTGAATTCTCTATAGCTGGGTCACCAGTATCTAATAGTCCTTCTTGTGGGAGACTATGGGGCAATAATGGACTTTGTAGTAAATCTCCAAAAACTATTCCTGTGGGGCCTCTAGATGATGTCCGTAGTATGGGGGTAGATAAAAGTCATTAAAACAATACCTAACAGTTCGTGGGAAAGACCTGGACAGAGAAATAATGTTAATATATATATAGTTAATTATAAGTAACTGGGTACGCAATGCCTCTATATGTAAAACAGGAATTAAAAGAATTGTAAAAATTATTGGGGATTTTTGGACGTTTCATCATTACGGGGGAAAATGACAAGGGAATTTTCGTTCGTTTACTCGCCTTTTACGAGCACCACGGAACCAGGTCTTTGCCAATTCTTGACCCCGAACAAAGAGGGGGATGTATGAGATGGGGGGTTGAACTGAAGGTCAGTTTTGTTTTCTCAGGGGTGTCATTTGTATAGAATTATTGTGGTTGATCTGGTTGATCTTGTTGGGGGAAGGGAAGGTATGGTTCATAATAGGGCAGAATACGGGAAACGTGAACCACTTCGATTTGAGAATTGGGTTTTTTCCCTTTTTTAATTTCATAATTGACTTCACTTAATTTTTTCTGTACGTAGTAAGGACCTTCCCACCTAAGGAGTAATTTTTCTGATTTTCCTATTTTCCTTCTGGGGTAGAAAACTTTTACTTGTTCCCGTGGCAGAAATTCTACATGTCTATGTTTTTCGTCGTATCTTATTTTATCGCCCTTTTGTCTATTGTGAATATTTTCTACGGCCAAATTTCTTGCTGCTAAAATGTTTTCCCTAAATTGTTGAACTGTTATGTCGTTTGGTTTATTGATTAGGTTGGCTTCAGTGGGGAGCACTGCTTCTCTTCCGTAAACTAAGAAAAAAGGTGAGAATTTGGTTGTTGCTTGGACTGCTGAGTTATATGCAAATGTTACATGGGGAATTACGGTATCCCAATTTTTCTGGGAGCCATCGGTGAATTTAGAAAGCATATTGGCCATTGTTAAATTAAATTTTTCCACGACTCCATTGCATTGAGGGTGATAAGAAGTTGTAAAAGACGGGGTTATTGACATTAGTTTTAGTAGGTCCTGCACTAGTTGAGATCTCCAGTTAAGGGCTCGATCGGAATGTAAATATTTGAAGCAAGAGTGTCTACATATCAAATTTTCTAAAATAAATTTTGCAACAGTGGGGCTTTTGCTGTCGGGGAGAGCTGCACATTCGACAAAACGCGTTGCGTAGTCTGTAGCAACGATGATAACTTTATTTCCACTATCGGTCCTCGGGAAAGGGCCTAACATATCTATGCCAACTCTTTCAAAGGGCATGCCTACTGGAATTGGTTGAAGAAGACCTTGGGGCTTCTTGTTTTGAGCTCCTTTTCTGCTTTGACATATTGGGCAGGCTTTGACGAATTTTTCAGTATCTTTTTGGAGGCCTAACCAATAAAATCTCTTTGCAATTTTACTATATGTTTTATTTACCCCAAGGTGGCCTGCTAAGGGTTCTGAGTGATTGGAGTGTAGAATTTCATGGATTAAATGTCTTGGGATTACTAACAAATTATCGTTGCCTGTAAAATCTGAATTTCTTTTATATAGGACGCCATCTATTATTCTGAAATTTTGTGCCCTTTTCTTGTCACCTATTGCAATATTTGGGTCTGTTGGGTTCTCAATTATATAGATTATATGGTGAATGTCTTCGTCTTTATTTTGTTCCGAACGTAGGTTTTCGTCATTTAATAGAAATAGGGGAATATCAAACATGTCATCATCCTCTGGGGGTGAGGGTGAGACGGGGTTTCTGGAGAGACAGTCAACATCGTTGTGGTTTTTCCCGCTTTTATAAACAATTTTGTAATCGAAATCTTGTAATTTTATTAGCCATCTGGTCAACCGGCCTGTAGTATTTTGAGCTTTTTGTAAGTAACAAAGACTATGATGATCTGTAACTATGGTAACTGGTCTACCATAAATGAAATGTCTGAAGTATGTTAGGGCGTAAATAACAGCGAGAGCTTCTAATTCTGAGATGCAATAATTTTTCTCTGCTTTTGTGAGGGTGCGGCTTGCATAGGCAATTGGGTGCATGGTACCCTCCACTTCTTGTAATAATATGGCTCCTAGGCCGTCTGTACTTGCGTCTGTTCTGAGTTCGCAACCGATTTTTGGGTTAAAATGTGCTAGAACGGGAGCTTGGGTTAATTTTGTTTTTAAAATCTCAAAAGCATTTTGTTGTTCGGAAGTCCAAGTAAATTTTTTATCTTTTTCTAGTAGTTTAAAAAGTGGTCTCGCAATTTTTGAAAAGTTGTTAATGAATTTTCGATAAAATGAACATAGTCCGATAAAGCTTTGCAATTTCTTCTTATTGATTGGGATTGGGAAATCTTTTATAGCATTTAGTTTTTCTGGTGAGGGGGTTATTGATTTATTATCGATGATATGCCCTAGAATTTGGATTTGTTCTTTCATAAATTCGCATTTACTTGATTTTATAGTGAGATTGGCAGATCTGAGTCTATCGAAGACTTGTTTTAATTTTTGTAAATGTTCTTCAATAGTTTCTGAAAAAATAATAACGTCGTCTAGATAGCATAAAACACTACTCCATTTAAGTCCATGAAGTACTGTGTCTGTCAATTGTTGGAATGTTGAGGGGGCGTTACATAGTCCGAAAGGCAGGCAGTTGAATTCCCAGAGCCCGAAACCGGGAGTTATGAAGGCTGTATATTTTTTAGATTTTTCTTCTAGCGGCAATTGGAAAAATCCGGAAAAAAGATCGATGGAACTGAAGTATTTTGAGTTACCCAGGTATGTTAAGATTGAGTCTAAGTCAGAAATGGGGTAGTTACTTTTAATTGTCAATGAATTTAATTTTCTATAATCTACACAAAATCGAGTTTTTCCTATTTCACCTTTTTTGTGTACTAAAACAATGGGAGAGGAGTATTCGGATTGGGAGGGCCTAATAATTCCTTGTTCGTACATTTCATTTATTTGTTTATTTATTGTTTCTCTTTCTGTGGGACTGACTCTATATGGTTTGCTTTTGAAAGGAGCTTCTTTAATTAGTTCGATTTTATGTTCTAGTAAGTGGGTGCAACCAATTTCTGAAATGTCATCAGCGAAAATATCGTTGTACTCTCGTAATAAAAATATTAATTTTTGTTTCTCGCTTTTTGAGAGGGCATTGGTATTTATTTTCAAATCTCTGTCTTCAAATTTTTTAAGGGGGGTCCTTGTAGGGAGGGGGCTTTTTGGATTTGGTTGTGACGTCATAGTATTTAGAAAGCCTACTGTTGAACCTTTAAAGAGAACTACTGGTAAATGATTGTACGATATTAATTCAGCGGATTTATGTAAAAGAGGGGTTGTTTGTAAAATTAGATTTCTTTTAGTGAGGAATTTTTCTTTTGGCAAAATGATTTGTGGTTGCTGTAAGTTAATTGGATCCGAAATTAATAGATTTATCCTTAGTGAGGCATATGGCTGTATTGTGTAATCTTCTTCAAGTGTAACTTTTATTTGTTTTGTTTTATTGAGTTTAGGTTTTTGCAGAGATATGTGGGGTTGTTTCAGTGTAATTAATGCCTCTTTATGGTCTACTAATGGGGGGTTGGGGTTTGATGTAATGATGTCAGGGGGGTGTTGGACGGAGAAAATAATTATTTCTATCTGTAAATCTTTAAATATATATGATACCATATTGACAAATTCTTCGGGAGTTAAGGTCATATTGGGGGTAATTTCGATTCCAATTTTGTTTAGATTAAGCGAGATAATTTGGTTTTTTAAATTATTAAGCATTGTCCAGCAAGTTGGGGCATTTAGACGATAATGTGGATCGATCTCAGTGAGGGGGTGGGGGTTGGCTATTTTTGCATAAAATGGAAAATTGTAATCGTTGGGGCTAGCGATATTTTTTGCAGAGATGAGGCAGTTCAAATGAGAATTACGATGATTGAAATTTGCTGACATAAATTGTTGAAAGGCATTTGTCGTTGTGTTAGGGTCATTGGCGCTGTGAGAATTATGCATTGGTGTAACATGGCACGCTAAAATAATGGTATCTGTTTTTTGGAAAATAAACTCTATCATAAACTTAACTTTTTCCCAATTTAATTGGTCTAAACCGCAGCCTAAAAATGGGATTCCTAATTGTTTAACGTTATGTTGGGAAACGTGTTGTTTCAATTTTTGTAAGGAAGAGAAAAGGGATTCGTAAGTGGGTAGACCGGAGCTAAATTCTTTCGTCACTAAATTGTAAATAAAACGGTTTTTGATATTTAAAATTGCTAGACCTCCGGTTGTTTGTCTTTGAGCTTTTAATTCGGGGACGTTTCCGAAAAGTTCTTTAAATTTTACCGCTATGCCTGCTGACATCAGCAGATCCGCTCCAACACAATGCGCTAAGCTGTAAGTATCGGGAATGGTGAATAAATCTTGATGTTTTTCTATGATTTTCCCGCAAAATTGGAATTTAATGTTGTTAGTTTTATGATCGTAAAATAATTTTTGGAAGTTCGCAAATGTAATTTCCTGATTTATAAGGGGGTAATGATCGACAGTTTGAACTTGCTGATGGCCAGTTTTGCCATTAGAATTAACCTTTTTCCAGCTTGTAACAATATCTTTTATCGCAATGTTTCTGTAATCTGAATGTGTCGGATCTTGTACAGGAAGTGTATCTTCGCGGAAGTTTTCATTTGTTGACGACGCATTATTGTAGGTGCTTGAACTGCCCTTGGCGCCTTGGCGGATTGAAATAGTCTTTGACTTTAAATTGGGGTAGGTTGGGGGGTCATTTTTCGTAGATTCTTGGTTTTTTGGACCAGATGTTTTTGTGGGATTGGTTTTTGGGAACATTAATTTTGAATTAAAAAGTTTGTTTTCGACTGTAATAAAATTATCTTTTATGTTGATATTTGCGTTAAATTTTCGAAGGAATTGCATACCTAAAACTACGGGGAATGGTAATTTATCCAGGACTACAGCTGTTGTTTCTGTTTCTAAGGAGCCAAATTTGAGATGAAATTTAGTTAGTCCTAAGGGGTAAATGTGGTCGCCGTTAGCGGTAATAATAACGTTTGTCGGGGGAGTTTTTTTGTTTATTTTCAAGTTTTCGATTGCGTCAATCCTTATTGCATTTGAATCTGCTCCTGTGTCTAATAGTCCTGAAATGGTTTGGCCATTGACTTGAATTGGGACCACTAATAAATTTGATGTCGGGGTTGTTTTGTTCGCAAGGGTTATGTTTTCTATTTTTTGGTTTGCTCTTAAAAATTGAGTTAGGGATTTACAAAAAGGAGCGTGTGTGCCGAACTTTTCACACACTAAGCATAAAAGAGGTGATTGTCCGAGGTGAAGATTATAATTATTAACGAAATTTCTGTTTGGTAAGGGCACCCCTGAGAATTTTGGAGTCCTATAGGTGGTAAAATTATTGTAGTTGGGTTGATTTTTTGGAAGTCTGCAAGAATTAGTGTGGTGTCCAACCACTCCGCAATTGAAACAAGTTAGCGCGTAGTATCCTTGTGGGGCAGGTTGTCGAGGGGTATTATAAGAAGAATAGCGAGGTTGATAATGGGGTTTGTAATAATTATTTTCATTATAATGTCTTGGTATATATTGGAATTGTCGTGTGTTATTGTCGAAATTATTTTTATAGTAATTATTAGGAGAACGTTGGAGGGGAGGGGGTGTTTCAGTCGTAGATTGGCGTACTTGATATTTGACAATTTGTTGCCTACTTGGGGGAGTAAAATCGGAGGGTGGTTGGAGGGGTTGATCGGAGGTTTCTAAAATGTCATCAATTTTTGCTGATAAATTTTTTAAAGTGACTATTGTATTGTAAGAGGGTTTTAGTATTTTATATGTAGTTCTAAATTTTTTGGACATTGCCCTTTCGAAATATTTGATAAATGTTTTGTCTCCCATATCTGGGTCAAAATTATAAGCTAATGTTTTTAACTCGTAATAGAATGATTTTAAAGTTTGGCTCTCTTTTTGCTTATAATTTTCGAATAGAAGTTCCGCTGTTGTGTTTTCTACTCCATCGTCAAATTCAATACTAAATTCTTCTTTTATATTTTTCCAAGTACTTGAGGGATTTTCTGCCGCGTATTGTTCGTACCATATATTTGAAGGGGGGGCTAGAAATGAACCGAAATATGCTATTCTCAAATCATCATTCCAACCGTTTGCAATGCTGCATCTTTGATAATTTTTAATAAAATTGTTTGGATCGGAAACAGCAGGGTTAAAAATTTGAGGGCTAACGAAAGCGGGGACTGCGGCTTTCTTTTTGGAGGCGAATGCCTCAGTGATTGTTGTATTTGCCATTTGTGGGGGTTTACGAGAAAAAAAATTTACTTGAAAATAATCGTGGGGTGGTAAATTATGATGAATTTACCAAAATAAAACCGACGGCGCCTCCACCATATGTCGCATCTGGCCCTTTGGGTCCAGAGCTGGTACCGGGTTTAAGGACTTTGAACTATAAGGACGACAGCGCAAAATAAGAAGACGAAATAAAAGCGGACTTAAGATTTAATGACACACGGGATTCTTTATGTATACACAGGGAAAAAGGTAGAGGTTGCTTCAGACGGTACGGCATGACCGTGACAAAATCAAAGAAAAGGGAAGAATTAAATTAGGCACAACTAAACCCTCCGAACGAAGCAACCGACTTAAAACGAGGGGGTAAAATCTTATCATAACACAAAACCATAATCAAAGAATAAAAGGAATAAAGAGAACAATAATTACGGTACTTACATTTTGGGACGATCGGGACGTGTCACTCACTTTCACTTATCAGTGATCAAACGGGACTGCCGGATAATTTCTAAGCCATGGCTTGCGCCAGGTAAACTCCTGACTTCGCGATTTTCCTTCGGCCGCTGAACTTGGTTCGGACCGAAGAATAATCCGAGTCAGGATTATGAAAAAGTAAAAGTGTGAAAGTCACATATGTGACAATATGTATATATATATTTGTTAGTACTCTCCGTTCATTTTCTATTGAAGTGACAGAACGTCAATATTTGAGTTTTAGGTTGGTATGAGGAAATTTTGCAGGGAATTTTACTAACAGGTGAGTTGGTGGAAGCGATTTCAATACAATACGTCAGAAAACATAACAAATGTCAAAATTTTGCAACTGCTCTGAATTGGCCCAAAATGGCCTTTGTGTGCGTGCAGTTTTGAGTAAAGTGCAAAGAAAAATATTCACGAAGAAGCCTCAGGTACGTTTATCTGTGACATTGCTGCTAACAAAAAAAATAAGATTTGGGTTATGTAATGTTTTTGGTTTCCCGCTAAATTTCGATCAAATTGTCAAAAGTACACGCAAATTAGGGTTGTACAGTTTCAGAAAAATTTTAGTTCTGCGCTATAGAAAATGAACGGACTTTAGGCACATATTAAGAGTTAAGACAGTAGGCATGTCTTTTCACGAACAAATTACATTTTTCATAAACCAAAATAAAGAACAGTTTGATTTGCAATTAAACGTAATCAACAGACTGTTTTCCACCCGTTTTCTTAATTTTTTGCTTTCCACCTTCAGCATTTTGACAATTATTAGACAGGTTATCCTGTCAAGACGTGATCCCTACCATGTTCGCCCAACAGGTATACTGTGGCCTAACACCACGCCAAAATCTTTTCCACCGAGTACATTCTCTTGCAAAGTTTTCTCGTACCAACCTAAAATTCAAATTTTGACGTTCAATAGATAATAAATAGAGAGTAGGAGAGAGTAGGTACAGAGTTCTCCTTTGTCTTGATTCGTTCCTGAGTTATCCCAGAAAAGCGACTTTAAAAAAACATCATATCTTTTCTAACGATTGATGACACTTGGAACTTTTATATTGTTGACAGCTGTCAACCCAATAGCATTGCCAGAAATTTTCTAAGCCATCTAGATTTTCAGCAACGACAATCACCTTTCCTTTTTCTTATGGCCGTCATATTGGATTTTAACACCATATTGGATATTCAAAAAAAATTGCTTTTCAGAAATGTAGCCAACATAGACATTTTTGACAGATCAACAAAATTTGAAGGTCACGCATTTTCCAAGCTGCTCGGGCCCAAATCTAAAGCTTTGTTTACAATTTACATCCATTTAAATTAACATAAATTAAGGAATTAAGGACACAGCCTTGGAAACGATGTAGTTTCCATGGCATTTCCCTGGAGATTGCCCTTAATTTATGCTAAGTTAAGTGGATGTGAACAAAGCTTAACACTTGATCGCAGATTAATAATTGTTGATTGACTTGTTAAAAGGCAAGTCTTAGGGTTAAGAACACGAAAGACCGCAAAAGCCTCGAATTAGAGCTAGAGGTGCTGTTAGAGGTAGTTAGACTTAGAGGTATATTTAGAGTACAGTTAAAAGTTAGAGATAGAGTTAGAGTCAGAAATACCTAGAGCCCTAGAGGTAGAGTTAAATTACAGTTAGATTTACAGCTTAAGTCTGAAGTAGAGCAATAGAGTTAAGTTAGAGTTAAAATGAGTTAAAATGAGCTCTATAACCAGTCCTAAGGCCATAAAATAAAATATTAATTTTGATGACGTATGAGCTGCGTTTTCACAAAAAGTATGAGCCCACCAAAATTATATTTGACATTGACGCTATTAAACAGGAATGAAATGGACAGGTGGTGTCCATTTCATTCCTGTTTAATAGCGTCAATGTCAAATATAATTTTCTAATGGAAACAAGTGACACAACTGTCGTCTGTGTTCTTCCTCCAAGAAATCGTATGGAAAGGTAAGATCGCTAGCACATACGTCATCAATTTTTTAAAATTATTTTTTGAAGTGAAATATTTCAAATCTAAAACTTTTTTTTTGGAATTATGCTAATAATAAGGAAGTTTATGACATACCGTAATGGTCTATTTTGCTTTTTTTTCTGGTGATGTCCTGGCTAGAATATGTGCTTTACCAATACAAACACCCTCTACGTGTTATCGATTAAATTACCTAGATCCACTCAAATTTCATGATTTCAATGTTTGTATTATTGCTTCGTGTTAACCACAAATTAAACCCATCCTGTAGCCTGGAGATATAAATCGATGAAACAATGGACCGTAACATCCAGTTTGATATAATGGGCAAACCGAGGAATAGTTAAATATTAACACACCGTAATGGCTAATGCAGTACAGAACAGTTTGCAGCCAGTTACCACAAAAAAAAAA
This sequence comes from Pycnomerus fuliginosus, assembly GCA_963924575.1. Lineage (NCBI taxonomy): Eukaryota > Metazoa > Arthropoda > Insecta > Coleoptera > Zopheridae > Pycnomerus > Pycnomerus fuliginosus. The sequence goes on along the minus strand of OZ004624.1, from coordinate 17,564,748 downwards.
GGCGGTCTCGGAGACGGCAGGAACTTCTACGCCGCACTGCATTGGATTAATAACGGCAGCATTTATTAAATTTTTAAATATTTAAAATAAGAAAGTTGCTATGCCAAAAGGGCACTTCGGGTTGACTGATCGGCTTCAAAATCTAATCAGCTCCTCTCCCGCACAGACAATAAAATAAATTGCCACTAAAATGACATTTTTCGAAAAAATGGCACTAAGGTTTTCGGCTTGAAAAAAAATCAGTTATCAAACCCGGTAATAAAAATATACATTTATGCATAGTTTTTTTTCACGGCACCATTTTTTGGTCAAAAGGGCCCAAGTGTGAATACATTTTTAGAAGCAGAGTTTGAAGAGCATTCATATGGTAATGCGAAAAATGGGGGTTTGCATTTAAATTTTTAAAGTTGATGTGCCAAAAAGGCACTTTCCGTGAGCCGGTGTAGCCCAGATTCTAATCAGCACCTACAAATCTCCCACTGAATATGTGTGCCAAATTTCATCAAAATCAGTTCAGTAGTTTCGGCTGTAGCGTGTCCACAGACACACGGACAGACACACGGACAGACACACGGACAGACACACCCACAGACACACAGACACACATTTTTCAAAAATAGGTTTTTTGGGTTCCTGGGACCCCGAAACGTAAAGATTTGATGTCAGTTCAATTTCGAATTTTTGATCGATTTTATATACTGCTCCGCCTTGAGCGTAGAAGTTAAAAACCGACAATGATGAGAGTGGAAACCGCGAGAGAAAAACAGCAATTAAAAGATTCTGAAGCCCTCAGGGTTTGCTTTTGATCTTTGAGAGAGCTACAGCCGTAATGAACTCTGTCAATAGTGGAAAGCGAAAATGAGGGCTGTATTGCTCCCATGTGACAATTTTTTTTATTTGGAATTTCAGTCTCGGAAATATTTCCGCGTATCGCCGGCTAAATTGCGATTCATTCTCCGAGACCTCCATAACGTGCAAGTTTAAATTCAATTACATACGGAGCGAACTGTGTGGACTAGCCTACTAATGTTCAATCCATCCCGACGGAATCCACTTTATGACTGTTCTGGTAATTTATTATCAATCGTTGAACTTATGCAGGGGTTTAAAAGAGGATTCAACTCAAGAAATCGATGTTGAGGTTATGACTGATTCTAGTGAGAAACGAGCGTCTGAGTCCAATGGTGTTATCAGAATTTAAAAATTCTTTACCGTTTTGAAGATATTCGGAAAAAATAGCGGGAAGGATGACGTCATCTTTCCATGATTTCTTGGTCATCTTGAGGATATTTCCAGGCGTCGACTGTCCTAACTCCATAAGAACCACGTAGGAATTAGGACAAACCAATACTCAGCCGACGACGTCTGGAAATATCCTCAAGATAGGCAAGAAATCGTGGAAAGATGACGTCATCTTTCCCGCGGTTTTTTCTGAATATCTTCAAAACGGTAAACAATTTTTAAATTCTGATAACAGCGTTGGACTCAGACGCTTCTTTCTCACTAGAATCACCCATAACCTGAACATCGATTTCTTGAGTTGAATCCTCTTAAATCAGGAAATGTAAAGATGCGGTTTTCCGGAGGAAGCGTTCGTTGTGTTGTGATTTACGCGATAGCAGGAGCAGTTTTAACTTTATTGAAGTCATAATGCGTTTTTTATGGCCTTGTTTGCTACTTTTGTTCCTTCTGGAAATATTCTTTCCGTTTCAAAGTTCACGGTTGCCCCATTTTCATCAGAAAACATCTTCCTTACCTACTCTTGTATAGGTATGAGAATGATGGGACTAGGATTAGTAAGTAGATGTATGACGAAAATTGACGGTCTCGGAAAGCACATAATATACCTACACGGTGTAAAAAAATGCTACAGACAAACTCACGGCGAATTCTAGGAAAGAAAATAAGTAAAATTTGAAGAGCAGACTTTTTCGATAAAACCCTTTCTGAGTGTTACCCCTCAAAGGTCCCTGTCAAGTTGAAAAAAAAGTAAATATTGTCAAAAACCGTGCGGACGTCAGTAACGTAATCCGCAAATTTGATTTTTCTGCGGCTTTGTGTTTCCAAGGAAATTCAATTTTCAATTTAGACATTAGAAAGCATTTTATCGAAAAAGACATCTTTCCAATTTTGACTTATTCTCCGTCCTAGAATCCATTCTGTAAGTTTGTTGGCACAGTTTTCTCATACCCTGTAGAAAGGAAGCCCTCATGTTTCCAGTGTTTTTGTAAAAAATAAATTTCTTCTATCGGTTGTATTTCGGAAAGTATTTATCATGGAAAAATTTTCCCGGGACCTTATTTATAGAGAATTTTATCCTGAATAATTTAGGTAAATTCAGTTTTGGCGTAAAGTTAACGGTTAACTAGATATTTTCAAAAAACTCCTTGCCGTGCGGAACGCAAACCTCGCTGGAGGCTTAGTACACCCATAACAGACTTAAAATGAGTCGATTAAAACCATTTCCAGCTTTCTCGGACTTTTTTCCGAATTAGGGTTTAAATTTCCTTCTGACGCCTGGCCTATTACTATTAGTAAAAAAAGAGTCGACACTATTAAAAACACACTGTATAATTTCTGGGCCAGGAAAATTAGCTTTGCAATTAAACAGAAATTGGTGTTTAGGGATTTTGTTAGATAGGTGTAGACTTATAATCTTCAGCACGTGTACTGTGTACATGACGACATCAAGATCAAGCTCTAAGCCTTATGTCAACAAGATGAACTTAATTCCTCATAATCTTCTCGACTCTCGAGTAATCGAAGGACTTCATTCATTCACGTACAATGAGAACGTAATCCAATATAAGCAATCAGGAACAAATCACTACAAAATGTGTTCTGAAACGTCTTTTATTTCAAGTCAGGCCTTTTAAAGGGACAGTAAATTTAAAAATATTAATTTTTCAAAAATTAGCCTAATTGATAGTTTATAGCATTTTATAAATGTAGCCGTAAATAACATTAAGAGGATACTGGAGGCCTCAATGCGGCAAATGGGGTCGAAGGACACCCATAGCTGCTCTGAGACTTCGGGACCTAGCAGTCTGAACAGAGGGACTGGAAGACTGATACTTCTGTTGTCTGTACGGAGGGAAAAAAAAATGAAAAATACCTCGCGGTTGCGATAGGGACAGGTTGACAACTGGACCTATCAGACTTTTGTGGCTAGGGACTAATTGTTACTGATGGGACTGAAAAAGACACCGCAGTTGCACAGGTACCGTGACACTGGCAGACCCTCAGGGACTGTGGCACCAACAACCAGTTGTGACTGATGGGGCTGTCCACCAGGAACCATCGGCCACACGGGGGGAAGATGTCTGCAGTCTGTACAGAAGGGTAGTTATAATAGTGCTGCGCAGGACGCTAGGGACTAGTTGTGACTGATGGGACTGAAAAAGATACCACAGCTGCACAGGTACCGTGACATTGGCAGACCCTCAGGGACTGTGGCACCAACAACCAGTTGTGGCTGATGGGGCTGTCCACCAAGAACCGTCGGCCACACTGGGGGAAGATGTCTGCAGTTTGTAACATAGAGGGACATAAATTGATACCTCAACTGAACCTTTTAAGGGTACACTTTAAGCTGCCTTCGACACCAAGAAACCAGTTGTATCCGGCAGGGCTGAAAAAGACCTGCCGGTTATAGTGGGTTCGCGGGACGAAGCTTCAACAAACTCCCTAAAGAGCAGAAGTACCCGCCGTGGTATAGCAAAGCGGGGTGGCTTTTCTAGCACCCGATTAACACTATTCAGTTTCTACAGCAGAAGTACTGGGTCTTTGCAGAACCGGGGTTCCTGATGTAGGAAATGGATAACTGTCACAGTGCGGGCATAATGGACCATAAGGTCTGAATGCAGCGGACCCGTCAGGGAAACGCACCGCAGAACGAAATACGAAATACGAAATACGAAATAACATTGTAGCAAAGAACTTCAATAGGTCCTTTAAGGCTCTGGTGGGGGTTTATTGCGCTTGGCCCCGTATGATACGCATGCGTTGATCTAGTGCCATTTCTAGTGCATTTATACGTCATTTGTCAATACTGTCAACAGAATCTGGGACCTTTCACGTTTACCACGTGCTATTTTAACCTACAATGATGATAAATGACACATAACTGACAGTAGACATTCAAGTAAATTCTGTCAGCGGTCAAAAAATGACTGCGCATACTGCCATACATGGCGTCATGACGTCACGCTTACAGGACCTATTGGTTGCTAGTGATCTTATGGATCTCGCGCCGTAGAAATAATTATTGTTTCTTCTGTAACTTTTGAACGAGTGGATGGATTTCAAAAATTGTTCCATTGATTTACAGAGGATTTCATACTCTTTAAAATGATGCATCACAAAACTTCCAAATGTAATTTAAAATTTTACTGTTGATCGGGAAGGTAGACGGATATTAAAAATAAGTGCAGCATTGGATTGGTACTGAAATTAGCTTTCAAATGATGTATCGCAAGTGAGGAGTTGCTGCTTGAAATTAGGAAATGCAGCGCCAATGCTTTCCAAGTGCAAGCACACGCGGCTTATCACATATGACGTCATGATGGATCTTTGCGGCGCTTTGAAAATAAAATAATTTTCTTTTCGCAGGCATGCTAGCGCTCGTTTCCAGTAATCTTCTGTTCTTTTATGCAATAAAAAATACATGAGTTTTTTAGTTTACTGTGCCTTTAAGCTTAGAATATTACAGTCGTCAAATCTCCTTTTGTAATTAGTTATTATTTTTATTATTTTTTATTCCCTAAAAAAGAAAAGTCAAAAATTGAATTCATGAAAAATCTGAAATTAACAATAGGATTCACGGCGAACATTCAAGCGCAATGGCTAGCACTTGATGGCCGCGTTCCTTGTCTTTCTCTCGCTCGAACTTCCATGAATTTATTTAATTTCTTGAAAACTCTATTTCAAAGTCAAATTAGCCGACTTTGGGAGATAGAGAACGAAAAATTCTGTAATTGTAAATTTTTTTGTTGATATTGCTTAGTTTGAAGGTACTCAAGACCAGACCACCCTGGATGAAGGGATGTAAAAGTTACCTATACATATAGGGGTTGAAATTAGGAAATAGTTATTTGTCAAGTTTTGAATTTGCGAGACGAACAAAGCGAGTCGAACAAGCGAGGACAAGGAAAGTCGTGTTTTTGCATATAAAATTTTTTAGTCGACGAATTCATCATTATCATTTTATTAATTTATCGAATTATCGCAATTTTGTAATGTTAAAGCATGAAATATCCCAGTCAGCTAGAAACGTCAAATGTCACGTCATATTGATTATTATTATTGTTCCTTATTCACCAAGAAAGAAAAATTACAAAAAAGTATAATTCATAAAAAATGAGAAATTAACAATAATTTGGGCAACCTAATGAATAAAAAATCGATGAATCAATAAGTGATTTCTGGCAACTCAAATAAATCGAAATGCATTTCAATAAGATATTTCAGATTTTTTTGCCATATTTTTTTTAAAATGATTACATTTTTGAAAAAACAATTTTTTTGTGTATCTCGTCGTGTTAAAATCGAATATGACGGCCACAAGAAAAAGTAAAGTCACTGCTCAAAATCTAGAAGGCCTAGAAAATTCCTGTCGGTGTCATTCAATCGACAGCTGTCAAAAATACAATAGTTGCAACTTTCATTAAAATGACTGCAGTCGTAAAAAAGTTATGAATTTTTCCTTAAAACGGCAATTTACAGATTTTTCACGATAACTCAGGCACGAATCAAGATACCTGACAATTTTCTTCACATTCTTAATCACCAAGAAATACCGCAATTTTTCTCTAATTAATAAAACGTGTATTTTTGTCTTTATTATTTGTACAAAGAGAGTGTAAATTTGGATACCTACATTTATGAACATAATTATTCCATTATATTGGCTAACCTGACAAATGTCAAATAGCTTCCATAGACTCATTTTCACGCAAAATGCATTTCAAGTAATGACGTCATCCGTCAGAAAAGTGCATTCTCCTGTCGCGAGTGCGCGACGTGTTTCATTTTATTTCGGTTTAATGAAAACAAGCGATTTCTGGCGTCAGAAATAAACCGAAATAAAAAGAATCACGTTATGACTTTGAACAGCAAAATGCATTTATTTGACTCAAAACGGTGGCTATACAGGGTGTTTTGCAACCGCGTGTAAATTTTTTAACCTCAGATTGCCCATCAAGAATGGTGACGATTGCCACAAAATTGTTTAGGTCGAAGTCGTCTCCTAAGGAAGTTAGGGTCTTTACCATAAGGAGCAGTTTTTCTTATTTGGATATCTCTAAAACCACTCATTAAATAAAAAAATACCAAGAATAGTAAAAGTTACAGTTTAAGCTGCTCTTTACAACAGACACCACCATTTTTAAAATGTGTGACCTTGAAGATTTTTCTAGTTATCTCTGGAACGGATATCTCTATAACCACTTATTAACTCAAAAAATACCAAGTTGTAGTTTGAGCTGGTCTTTATAACAGACACCACCATTTTTTAAACGCGTGACCTTAAAACATTTTCCGGGAGAAAAATGTCAAGGGTTTCTGTTTGCTGGTGATCCCATAGTCATAATCCAATGAAATTCACCGTGTAGATGTATATTCACTGGCTTCACTGGTCCACCAAATTTAATTCAAATCCGTTAATCCGTTCCTGAGATAACTAAGAAAAACTGCTCTCGATGGCTGAGTTTTAAAGCCCTATAACTTCTTTAGGAGACGACTTCGACCTAAACAATTTTGTGCCAATCGTTACCATTTTCGATGGGCAATCTGAGGTTAAAAAACTTAAACGCGGTTACAAAACACCCTGTATAATTGTATTGAAATTGACAAGCTCTTTGTGATTTCTTTATACGAACAATGAAGTCGAATGTGTATTCTGTTTACATTTCTCACGTCACCAACTGAAACAAATCTATTTCAGTTTATTTGATTCGCCAGAAATCGCTTAATAGAAGCACGAGCGCCCCGACAGTATATTTCAACCCCTCCAAAATATTAATTTGCAGTTATTTTCCGCGTTTCTTTCGGCAATTCTACTTAACTGAAGTTTTTTAAACTATCGACTTTTCATAAAATCTCTCATCATGATTTTTAACACCTCATACTTATGAGCAAATTTTCAAAAATTCCATTGATTCTTCGTTTTTCACTCGGTTATTTGTTTCTCTTTCGCTAATTCTACTACCTACTTGTTTGTAGGAAATTTCATTTAGCTATTTTGTCTCTTTTTTCATCCCCATCTGTTTGTCAATTCCCTGTATGTTGGTAAACTTTGCAAAATTCGTACATTTTTATTTTTGTGTTTCATTCGGTAATTACCCGTTTCAATATTGGTCAGCCCCTAACAGTTAATATTTTGCTTTTTTTCTGCAATTCTGCCGACGTTTGCAGTTGTGTTTCAAAATAAAATCAGAGTGCGACCACCACAACCCCATAACAATTGTGCACAAACATTTCGCGGCCAGATGCGTATCGAGTAGGCGACGCATATTACCACCGCCGCGACGCCACCAACAGAGCTACAGGTTATCGTTCTTCAGTTCTCCGCGGGCGTCGCAATGTGACGTCACGCAGCGTGCATTAAGTAGTATTAGTGACCAAGCTAAGTAGTGTTGCTGCTTATCCCATCAGACCTCAGTATGTATCCAAAAGTTGAGTCGTTTATTTTTCCGATTAAGTTTTCCTCTCAGGGAAAATTCATCGGAAAAGTTTTCTAGTTTTCCCTCGTCGATTAATAATTCAAACATCGTTCACATAATGAGTCGTATAATTTTCGAATGAGCAAGCAGCATTTCCATCCATTTCTCTCCGCTTTTCATATTTCAAATTTTTAAACTTTTATTTCAGCTTCAGCGCATACATTTCAGGCATTTGTTCGGTAAATATGGACTTAGGGCTAACCATTGACCTGAATATGTTCTGGAGCGGGTTTTTCAGGAAAAATTTTTCAGAACTGTGAAATGCGTGTCGTTAAATATGAAAATTGCCACTGGCGAATTGCACGCGACGTTTAAAACCGCACGTATAATTGACATGAAGCGATTTATCGTTTTCGGAATTTATGTCAAAAGTATTACAAATCATGCTTGAATGACCAAAGTTGAGAAGTAGGTCAGAGCGATAAGGAAAACATTTAAATTTAAATTTCTTACTTTGCAGTTTTATTTTTGTTAAAAGTTGTCCACCTGGAAACAACGAATAAATTGCCCTAAAAGTATACCCTGAGGCAACAAATTAATGATTTCAAGGACATCCTGGCGACCAGTTTTTAGTCAAATCAAAAAAATTTAATTACTTATCCGACCTAATGGACACCTTTGGTGGGAAAATGCACTAGAAACACCCCACTACACCGCAAAAAAAATATGTGCATCAGTCTCGAACACAAAGTTATCAATTTCAAAGCCATTCTTTTATGGCCGCCATATTGAATTTTAACACCATCAAATGCACAAAAAATTGGTTTTTCAAATATGTAGTCAACATGAACTTTTTTGAAAATTGGTGTGAATAATTTGTAAAATCAGCATAAACTTTCACATATTGTTTCAAAAACGTTAATGTTGGTTACATTTTTGAGAAGCTAATTTTTCTGTGTATCCGGTGGTGTAAAAATTCAAATTGGCGCCCATAAGAAAAACGAAAGTTGACTGTCTTTATTCAAAATCTAGAAGGCCTAGAAAATTTCAGTCAATGCCATTGAATTGACAGCTGTCGAAAATATTAAACTTTCAACTTTCATTTAAATAATATCAAATATTAATTTTTCATTAAATTGGACATTCTCAGATTTTTTTTATAACTCAGGCACGAATCAAAATATCGGGAAATTTTCTTCAGATTTTTAATCACAACTACTCTCCATCTATTGTGGAAAAATTAACCACCCTGTATGTCCAAGAACAAAACCTCCCTCTTTTAGCCGAATATAATCCAAAGATTAATTGTTTTCGAGTAAACTGAATTCTCCCCCTTTGATGTCTTCACAATTTTATTAAACTTCGTATTGTGTGTCATCATCCTCTCACATACTTGCAAAACTTCGTCTTTGTTTAATTTCCGTTGCCTGGAAGACAAATCGACGAGATGTGCCGCTATTTACGTTAACAAATTTCCCAACTGTAAATGAATATTCCCGGCATTATTGAAAAATCCGAGGCGAATTTTATTAAACACGTAGTCCGGATATTTTTTGCTTTGTGCCACTTGACAGGCAACGACGAATTTACATTCATTCCTTTTGACTTTAATTGATTTCGTTTTTTTCTCTTCGTATATCATTCCGAAGCCCTCCAAGATGTTAGGAAAAGCCAAACTTTGTTCACTTCGTTAAGCTCGAGGGTTGCGCCACAGGTCAATGTCATCAAAACAATTTATACAACACGAACGAAAAATTTCCAACACGGCTAAACTTGCTTAATCCATTAAATTGGGTTTGGGCAAATTTCATTCCAGTTTGTTATTTTTAGATTTCATTTTCAATCAAATTTGCTTCCACTCAAGCCGCATTATTCTCCCATTCTGTTTCTGCTTAGTACCGCCGGTGTTATGCCAGTCACAGTATCGTTTCGCCTCGCTCAATGTTTAATCAGTTTTGATGATGGCGATAATTGAACAAAGAACACGTAACAATCCCGCTAGAGACAATGTAGTTAGAGGCTTCGGTTTATTTTCTTCTGGCGAAAAAGTGACAATCCTTATCGTTTGGATTTAACTGTTATGTGGAATGAAAGCGAAGAAGGACAAAGAGGAAAGCTATAAAAGAGTGACCGAATGCAATGTGTTGAGAGGACCGCAACAATAAATTCTCGGGTTTACGAGGCCGCTTGAGGCTGGAAATTCCATAATGCATAAAGGATATTCCTAAATTAAGGAACATTTTTGATGAGAATGAATAACTAATTTCTCTGATTTTTTACAATTTTAGTAGATAGTACAAGGTCAAGGAAGCTTATCGCCATTAAAATAACATTTTTCGAAAAAATGGTATCTGCATCTAAGGCTTTCGACCCTATTATTGACCTTATCGCCGTTATTACAAAGAAATTAAATCGCTTTCGTTTTTAGTCACTTTTTGCCGCGACTGTATGCGCCGAAACTTCCTCACGTCTTCACCTCTCTTTTGGCCTTGAGCCTCAGATTCACTCAGTCAGACCTCTTGACTACGCAAGACGAGAACAGTGTTTTGTCACGTTTGTGTTTTGAAGTTTAAGTCCCATGAAATTTACCCGAATTTACTAGCTGGATTTTAACCACAACGTTTTTAAATAAGAATAGAATAAAAGTCAACCACTGACCCTATTTAAAACGTTTCAGTTATTCGTTGCGTGCAAGTCCGCGAAAAAACCATGCTTTAACAATTTAAAACGTGAACGCTGAGTAAATGGTTGAAGACATAACAAAATCATAAATAGAAGAATTGTTGGCTATGAAAAGATCTACCAAAAAGTCCGCGACAGCATATAGGTATCTATAAAGAATAGCCCATAACAAACAGTCAAAAAGATTTTTACAAAAGAATAAATTATTGTAGGCTATCTATCATAGATATTTATATGCTGTCGCGGGCTTTTTTGTAGATCTATTTGTTGCCAACAATTCTTCTATATAAGATTTTGTTCCATTTCCAAACGTTTAGGCAGCGTTCGCAAAAGAAGCACACTTTTTCCCCGGATTTATCGGAGGCACTCCCTATGTAAACGTAATCGAGGCGCCATGTAGACGTGTAAATCTGGATATAATGTATAGTACAGTCAAATAAGGTGAAAAAAGGGGCAAACCTCAGAATGAAAGATTATAAGCTTAAAATTGGCATAAATCTTTGTTTTCACATTCTAAATGTTGTCTCAAAAGTCTCATATAATCTCGCGTCCGCGTCACAAGATATTCGAGGTCAAAGGTCGCGAAAATCGTTTTTTTGTAAATATCTGGTTTCCTATGTTTTAACGACGTTTGAAGTTATGACAAAACTTGTAGAGCATAAAATTCTCTACAAATTTGGTCTTAGGCGATATTTTATACAGGGTGAGTCAACAAGGCGACGGCGGTCCATAACTTCTGAACCCTTCCAGATAGGGAATCAATTCAAACGCCATTATGTACAACACCGCCAATTCTACTTCCTAAAAATACTTTCAACTATACAGGCTGTCCCAAAACACTTCCAACGCATGGCAACTTGATTTTTTAAATGGAACACCACCATTTTGATGCCATATTCTGGATCACCTATAACATAGCTTTACATCGACATAAGACATTCGATGGTTTAAGGCTCTGTTCTCAAGTAATTAATTCTTTTTGAAAAATTTCGACTATTGCGGGTGCTTCTTAAAAAAATTCCTGAGAACTCAATTTTGTATCTAGAGAGCTGAGGTTCGGTACGAGTATAAAGGAAGGTCTATTCAAGCTATCTGACATGATAACTATCATGATCACTATACAGGGTGTTAAAAATTCTGTGTCAAGTTTGGAAAATTTCAAATATGCAAAACTCCATTTTTTCAAATGGCACCCCCTGCTATTATTGTGCCATGGGGTTCGGCTGTTGAAGTACTTTATTTTTTATTAAGTATGTCCTATACCTAAAGTCAATACTTCAAAAGATATTCTTTGTCTTATTTATTTTATTGAAGATTATTACGATCTCAATTAAAGCATGCCATGGACTGTATGACAGTTATGATTAACATTGTTTATTTACATAGTTACCAGACAGTTTGTCACATTTATTGACATACACAACGAATTTCAACCATAAGCAATAAACCATGTCAATGAATTCTTTCTGGTTGTGTATGTCAATAAATGTGACAAACTGTCTGGTAACTATGTAAATAAACAAGGTTAATCGTAACTGTCATACAATCCATGGCATTCTTTAATTGAGATCGTAATAATCTTCAATAAAATAATTAAGACAAAGAATATCTTTTGAAGTATTGACTTTAGGTATAGGACATACTTAATAAAAAATAAAGTAATTCAACATCCCAACCCCATGGCACAATAATAGCAGGGGGTGCCATTTGAAAAAATGGAGTTTTGCATATTTGAAATTTTCCAAACTTGACACAGAATTTTTGACACCCTGTATAGTGATAATGATAGTTATCATGTTAGATAGATAGAATGGACCTTCCTTCATGTTCGTACCGAATCTCAGCTCTCTAGATACAAAATTGAGTTCTCAGGATTTTTTTTAAGAAGCACCCGCAGTGGTCGAAATTTTTCAAAAAGAATTAATTACTTTAGAACAGAGCCTTAAAACATGGAATGTCTTATGTCGATGTAAAGCTATGTTATAGGTGATCCAGAATATGTCATCAAAATGGTGGTGTTCCATTTAAAAAAATGAAGTTGCCATGCATTGCAAGTGTTTTGGGACAGCCTGTATAGTTGAAAGTATTTTTAGGATGTAGAATTGGCGGTGTTGTACATAATGGCGTTTGAATTGATTTCCTATCTGGAAGGGTTCAGAAGTTATGGACCGCCGTCACCTTGTTGACTCACCCTGTATAATTAACCGTTCTCGAGATAGAGGGCGAAGAGTGAGAGGTCCCCATCCGTATAACCGTAGAAGTGCAGGTTTGCGCTAGAACTGACGCTACGGCCAAACGGTTAGTCCTATCGGCTTCCAATCGATCTTAAACGACTGTATGAGAAACGGGCTATCTTTTCAAGTACTTTTCAATGACTTCAAGCTGTATCCGGGCCTCCCGAAAGTGGCAAAATCCCTCTAAATAAAGAAAAAAAGAATTGTTTTAAATTTGTAATTAGACGGTTTTCTGTGAGAGATATCGCAAAAATGCACCAAATAAACATGGTAGAGGATAAAAAAAGCTTTCAAATGACACCTCCAAAATATTTCTACGACCAATAGGAACGTAGCGGCCGGCTCAAACGGCGCGCGCATTTCGGTTTGCGGCAACCAGCAAAACAATGTTCAAGATCGTGTACCTCCGTTCCTATTGGCCGTCGAAATATTTTGTAGGTGGTGTTTGAAAGCTTGTTTTATCGTCTACAATGTCTATCTACTACTTTTTTGCGGTATCTCTCACAGAAAACCGTCCAATTACAAATATAAAAAAAAATTTTTTCTTTATTTCGCGGGATTTTGCCACTTTCGGGAGGCCCGGATACCGTTTAAAGTCATTGAAAAGTTCTTGAAAAGATAGCTCGTTTCTCATACAGTCGTTTAAGATCGATTGGAAACCGATAAGGCTAACCGTTTGGCCGTAGCGTCAGTTCTAGCGCAAACCTGCACTTCTACGGTTATACGGATGGGGGCCCCTCACTCTTCGCGCTCTATCTCAAGAACGGTTAATTATATAAAATATCGCCTAAGACCAAATTTGTAGAGAATTTTATGCTCTACAAGTTTTGTCATAACTTCAAACGTCGTTTAAAGCATAGGAAACTAGATATTTACAAAAAACCGATTTTCGCGACCTTTGACCTCGAGTATGTTGTGACGCGGACGCGAGATTATATGAGACTTTTGAGACAACATTTAGAATGTGAAAACAAAGATTTATGCCAATTTTCAGCTTATAATCTTTCATTCCGAGGTTGAATCCTTATTTGACTGGGCTAGTAATTTAGTTCACTGAACGTGTGCATAACATTTCATCTCGATGCGCAGTAGTTTCGGCTGCAGTGCGTCTTTGATGATTTTTTTGCCAAACGGCACTAAGTGTTGATACATTTTTGGAAGCTGAAACGCGAAAAATGGAGCTGCAGCGTGCTTACAGACAGACCGACATTTTTTCAAAAACCACTTTTTTGGGTTACCAGGACCCTAAAACGTAAAGATTTAATGTTTTTGGCGATTCGATTTTTCTGAATTTTCCGATCGCGCTGCGTAGAAGTTAAAAAAACTCTTAACCCCCGTTAGGATGACCTGATTGCCGCTCACCTGCTAAAGAAAATGAAAAACCTCGCTACCCGCGAAATAGTAGTAAAAAACCTTTCATTTTATCCCTTGTCCAGCTCACGACGATCATAAATAATCGCATTTTTAAATTAATGGCAAAAAAATCTGCTCACATCCATCAGCTTTGAATAATAGCTAAATGAGCGTACACTTATCGCAGGCATTGTAAAACAGCATCTGGACTATAAAGGCAACTCCTATCAATCTTTCCATTATGTTACAAACGCATTGATTTTCCTTTCATTCGCATTTATGACTGAAGTTGTTGAAAACAACAACATAACTCATTCATCTTCCCAGGCCCTGGCCATTAATTTCTTCAAAGTATCATCCCAAATTCAATTCTAACAAATGCTGTTTTAATCAACGCTTAAAATGAAGTTCCGGTGATGAGTTGTACGCTAAAGTTTCCCATCATTGTATACAGAGTTTGAGTAGGGGCGACGTAAAACTGAGCTATAACTCACGGTCAAATTATAGGGGTAGGACAGGCGTAAACACGGACGAATGCATTAACTATCTTCCTATTACGGATTTTATTCTAGGCAAATGTCAAGGTTTTTTGCGTTAACAATGGAAGTACTGGACAACTTCGGTGGAAAAATGCACTACACCGAAACACTTGATTTTCACTGCTGAGCCGTTTCGAACACAATGTGCTCATTATCAAAGCCGAAGCTAAACAACCCTACCTGCCGGAAAACTGAAATATTTATAGGCCCGCCCGCGTAGCTCCACCCCTCGGCTGTGAAAGTTAGACCAATCACAGGTCGAGAAAAGGTCACGCGTGGGTGAACACGTATAAATATAACAAGTCCTCCCTAAAGTAGCGTAAACAGAGATGAATATGCGATCGGGCCTGTCATAAGTCTACCTTTAGACTTATAAATTACGATACTTTCCATCGCATCTAGCGTCTGCACCTTGTTAAATCTACAAACTAACTTAATATTATTATTACTTATTCTATGGTCATTGTGTAAAGTAATACTGGATTTCGCAGTTCTGCCATATTTAAGGTGGGCTAAGTGCTCCTTAAAAAGAGACCTTCGTGTTGTTA
The DNA here is from genome assembly GCA_963924575.1 of Pycnomerus fuliginosus. Lineage (NCBI taxonomy): Eukaryota > Metazoa > Arthropoda > Insecta > Coleoptera > Zopheridae > Pycnomerus > Pycnomerus fuliginosus. Next base: position 17,549,731 of record OZ004624.1, on the reverse strand, counting down.
CGTTAAGTTGACGATTTGTAGCTATTAATCAATCAAGTTGTACTCGAGCTTTTATTCTTCCTCTATTGTTTCAGGTTTGAAAGCGCGCCACCCTATTTCCATATGGAAATTGATAGAGTTGTCAGGAGGATCGATATATCGACATAAAGATTAACTTGTGAAATGGTAAGTTCCTGTCGGGGATAACAGGATTGCAGGAATTATTTTCTCGCAGGAACGGACATGACGGAAGGTAAAACTAGAAGTGGAAGGCCGCGGTTGCAGCGGTCTGAAAGGGTTTTCAGCGAGTCTCACCTCACCTCCTGGGAGTTATTCGTTAGAGATTCGTTACTGACTCTCGCATGGCCGGATCTGCTTAATTCCGTCTCCAGGTAAGTAAATTTTCTCATTTTGTCATTTTATTTACAATTTACAATTTACAAAATGGCATTTTCGTGTTTTGATACCAACATAGAGATGGAAACGCAATATCGCCTCTACTTTTTTCCATTTTAGTTGATTTAATTGTGGCCACATTCTACGCTTATTATCTCTTCCATCATAAAGCAAAGTTCCTAAAATTAGCTTTAATAAATTTTCAGTGAGTATGCAGAGTCGTGGCAGTAGTATCTAAATGTTTCAAGGGGCAAAAGTTTACTCATAAGAATGGATTCAGGATCTCGAGGAAACTTAGATAATTAGATTCAAATTTCTTCTACCCAGAATGTTTGTATTAATTATATTTTGTTCAAAAGCCCTTATAATCTTCCCACGCGGCTTAACACCCCATTGGGAGGCGAGGCTAAAGTAATTTTAAAAATCACTGGAAAATGTTCATCAAAGCGATGTGTACCCCTGCTGATGTTTATAACATCATTTTTGTCTATCTGTTTTAATTGGAAATCAGAATTGGGATAAAAACCTAAGATACGGTCCTTTACAGTGTTTGCCGCAGAAAATCAACAAAAAAACACAAAAATCTGTAAACTATAGAATTAGCACTCAGGGGGTCGAAAAGTAATAGAAGAGTTGAGAAGACCAAAGGCAATGAAAATTAGCTGCAGTTAGAGAAAATACCAAAAGTAACAAGCAGAAAATAAAAACTAGATGGGTTTTAATATTGTGACGAGGGTTAAAAAGTTGGAAATACTGAAAATATAATCCAAATGAGTAGAATTAACGAAAAAAACGAAACTTGACGATTTAAAAATCGCGACGGGGGATGGAAAGGCACGAAATATGAAAATTAGATAAAATTACAGAATACAGGGTCCCAAGTAACACACAAATGTCTTATGTACGTCCATTATTCATCCATTTTGGTCCGTGAGGTGGTTCTAGGACCATCCAGTGGTACGGATGATTCGTGAACGTCATATGGACGATTTTTGATTAGTCTGGAAGCATAACGGACCATAATCGTACGATTTAGAGATCATAGTGGACGATTTTAGGACCATCTAAGAACAAATTATTGGTCCCGTTGTAGTCCACAGTCCATCCATTGGTCGTCCTCTGATGGACAGTCAATGAATTTCCAGCGAACGACCATGTACCATTATGGTACTATCTACAAAATGCTTTCTGAACGTCATACGGATCACTTTTTGAACATACGCCAGGATGGGCATAATAATTAATAAAATAAATAGATCTATGTTTTATAAAATATGTAGGTTTATTTAATAGCTTATTACAATATAATATGGGACCATTAATGGCGAAAATTCGTTAAAACACATCAAAACTTGAACAATAAGTAACATGTAAGTACTTGCATATCACTAGAAACACCCCACTACACCGAAACACTTGATTTTCACTAGTGCATTTTTTCACCGACTATTAAATTAAATAATAATGTGCTCCTCTCGTACGCATTTCTCCACGCCTTTCTCTGTTGTGTTGGAAATCCTGGTCAATTTGCGTTGATTCTGAAATAAGAAAATTACGAATTAAAATAGATTCCAGGCTCATTAATAAGACGGAAAATTTTACATTTACAAGAATTTTCAAAATCGATCATGAAATATCAATAAGAAGTATTAAATGTTTATGATGGACGCATTTAATTGAATGTGAGTGAATTTTTGATCGCGAAATGCAATTTCTAAAAAAATGTAGGTATAGGTACTCTTATGACTATCATGATGAGCGTTACAAACCTTTGTTTGCCTTTGTGCTGATTGCTGATGATGCCACGATGTTTGTAAAGACGATGGCCAATTGGTCTGGAATTCTAAAATTTCTTTATGATGCACTCACGTTAACACCTCCACGGAAAACACTCCCAATAATACACAAATGGATTTAATTAATATATTGGCATACCAACCATTACACACGACCCAGGGCAAATTTCTCGTAGAGACTAACTTAAAACCTACAAGTGTCCCTGTTCCTCGGACTACCTGCGTTTACCCTCCGCAAGTGGACAAAAGAGTCGCAGCAATAAATACCATCTGCAGTCTGCACGACCTTGCATTCCCTAGTCGGCTAAATTAATAATAATCACAACACTTAATTGTTCATCAGCCCAGATTCATTTCGTTCCATTTGGTTGTTCAATCGGCTCGAAAATAAAAGAAAGTGTAGATAATGATAGATACTTAGTACCTGCATTATATAAATATCTCAAATAATTCATGTAAATTTATAGATCTTGCGGAGACTTTGTTAATCATAAGCAGCACAACGGTTGTATTTTCATTGCTGCATTTCAGGGATGCAAACTATTTTACAAAAATTTTGGTTAGTCCGTAAAGAGTACGAAAGCGAACGTCCATAGAATCTACATTATTAAATTCATCATTCATCCGAAGACTGTTTATATAGGGACGCACGTGGAACATCCTACTTAAGTCTGTTCAGAAACAATCCGTGATCGAACGTCCACTGTACGGCAGTTTCTGTTTCGTCCAGGAACGATACGTCTGAAAACGTACATGCAATGACCTTCAGCGGACGTCCAGAAACCGTCGAAAGATGGACCATTACTGGGTATTCTGAATATTGCTTTACAGAGAGCAATTCAGGGACAAACAGATGCAGTCTGTTTAATATTACAATTTTTACACAGCGATGTAAACATTTTACAATTTTTTTTGTTTATCCGTAAAGAGTTCGAGCGAAAACGTCCATTGAATGTACATTATCGGTTCATCCAAGGACTGTTTATATAGGGACGTACATAAAACGTCCTAAGTAGGTTTGTTAGCAAACAGTTCATGAGCGAATATCCATCGTACATCCATTTTTGGTTCGGTCAGGAACCGTCCAGCTGAGAACGTACATAGAATGTCCGTTTGATGTTCGTTCGAAAATCGTCCGCAAATGTACGTCCATGATACGACCATAAATAGTACGGTCCCGTACAGGACGAATATGGACGTTTGGTGGACGTCCAGTCGCCGTCCTGTGTTACTTGGGGTGTTTCAAAAACATGGTGCCACCACTTAACCACAGGTTCCTTAGGTGAAAATAAGAGGAAAAGTAAGTACATATTGTCGGCGACCAGGAAAACGTAGTGTGTTATAAAAAACATGAATTACAATCATTTTCTTTTCACAAAAGACATTACAACAACTTGAGGACTTTATTTTGGTTGTAAAAACGGTCGCTTAATTTCGACCAGGATAGCTCTCTAATTTCGGACATCCTAAGTAGACTAACATTCGAAACGCAGCACCTAATCTTTGGCTAAGAGACCAAAAGAAACAAACTTTAATGCCTCCAAATTGCACATAAATTCAAAAAATTAAAGAGAATTGAAGAGAATTGATGATTTTCCCACATGGACAAGCTTCCTAAGCAGAAACCAACATACCTGCAGATGTTACAAGTGGATGCTTCCGCTAATGTACCACGAAAAATATCGATCCAAAAACGCCAAAATAAAACTCTGCTAGAAAATTAGTTTAATTTTTTACTATCTAGTGGACGGAGCTTTTCGAAAAAAATTAATTGTACGGTGAAGATAGCTTTTGACTGTACACGTAAATTTTTATCATGAATTTCAGAAGGTTTCGCAGAAACCCCACTATCCGAAATTAGGCATCTGCCCGAAAATAGGCGACTTTCCTCTATTATTTTTATTGATTCTACAATGAACATTATACAGAGATCCGACTTGAATGATGGATGAACCTAGTTAGTTTGGAAAGATAAATAAATCTGGATGAAGTTCAAATGAAAGTCGTCAATATTGTTTTCAGAACTTCAAACAATCTTAACTTCCGAAGAACTCTTACATTTCTCATTATTTACTTTTACTTTATATTAGTATTAATAACATATTCTTATTTCAGAAGACGCCTATCAGGTTTCCTTATTGGTAATTTTTAAAGTTAAATATAGGTAGGTACTTCAGGAAATAATTATATATTCCTATTATTTTCTTACAAAAAAGGGGGATATTGTCTCACAATGTAAAATTAATGGTTTCGTGCATTTCAACGGAACACCTAGGCGACTAAATTAATCAACTTCAGCTCGAATTTTACAGAAAATTACTTAAATATCTTTCAATTCTCTTCCCATAATATACTTATTTCTAAATTTAAATTAATTTGTGTTTGCATGAATTATTCATCCCCAAGAGAGGCCATATTCTAAGTAATTAAGATTTATTCATCCTGTGCGACCATCACAATAATAATTGGAGATATAGCGCAAATCAAATAGATAGCTACAGATATATGGTCTGTCCGGGATCCACACGACCGAGATTCACCCGATTTCCATGGCGATTCATTGTTGACAACAATCGCCATGGAAATCGGGTGAATCTCGGTCGTGTGGATCCCGGACAGAGTATAGTTACATATTATTAATACATACAGGGTGAGTCAAACGGAAGAGAATCAAAAATGCTAATAGATATACAACAAGAATATATACAGGGTGCCATTTAAAATAACAAAGTGACACACCCTGTATACCTGCTTTACTAGACTCTAACGGCCGACCTCTTCCTATGTTGCATCCAACGCTGTGATAAACATCTACAGGGATACACATCGCTTTGATGTACACCTTCCGGTGGCTTTTGTAACGATACTGAGCTTGTTAACATCGTATTGTGTGGATAAGTTTTCGTGTTCTCCGACTAAATTCACCAGGAGGGAGTTAATTTGGTATATTTTTCATAAAAAGTTGTATAGTTTTTAGTATAGTCCTCGGTATAGTCTGTGTCGACTAAAAGGGATGATTTTTGAATTTAATTTTAACGAAGCACAGCGGATATAAAAAAAATAGGTAAGATATAAATTCTGCAGAACAGTAGAGTTAGGAATTTCAACCTCTATCCAATTTTCATCAGAAACACCGGAGATTATAAAGATTAGTCCTGTATGTCGTCAGTTATTTAACGTAATAGCCACTTTACTAGGAAATTTGTACACCATTCTACCCAACTTAAACCAAGGAATCCTACCGCTTGTCTCCGAACTAATTTTAGTGCAAGGCATATAACTATAGTGTTAGTGAAATCGCTCGCTCGGCCGCTCCGTCGCATAACTTGAGAACGAAAGCAGATATGGAGCTGAAATTTTGTACACAGGTGTATACTCCGAAAATCTCGGCGGAAATAGTTTTTGGGCCATATCGGACCGTAGGAGTCGGAGTTACGCGTGAAAAACTGAAATTAATTACGATTTTCGACGTTTGATCGCGAACGCTGCTTCAACGCTTGAAGATAGATCAAAAGTTTGAAAGGAGGAATTGTCGGCAATGAAAAGATCTACAAAAGAGTCCGCGACGGCATACCTATAGCTATCTACGTGATCGTTTTTGTGTTTTAATCTTTGACGAAAATAGCTTCGGTGGCTTATTGTCGGCTATCCGTAACAGACATTTATATGCTGTTGTGGACTTTTTTGTAGGTCTATTCGTTGCCGACATTTCTCCCTTATACGATTTTAATCCATTTTTAAGCGTTTAGGCTGCGTTCATAGTAGAAGAGCGAGAATGCGAGGTTTTTTTCGGAACCGAAAAACTATTAGTGGAGATATTTTACTGAAACTTGATATGCGCTTTTGACGTACAAGTCTGTTGACGGTGAGGGGGTGTCAATTTTGGAGGACGAAATTTATTAGCGGTTGAAAATCACAAAAATACGAAGACTTTTCAAATATTTTTCACATGGAGGTCTGAAACCCGACACACATATTATTTCGATAATATCTGATAAGGGATGGTTTTTTTTCTGCAAGATGAGACAGAAGGGGTGCCAATCAGCTGTTGAGTTTCGAAATTTAACATAAGTGTTGCTTGAAATTCAAGCCATCCAATAACTTTTCATCAATGGCCCAGAAAAAGTTTTGAGCATATACAGGGTGTCCCAATTGTCTGTATTCGGTGGATAACTCCATTGCTGTTAGAGATAACGAAAAATTGTTAAATACAAAGTTGGAGAGGGTCAAACAGGGCACATTTTAAATATACAATCCTGTATACAGGCTGTCCCACTAAGGAGTAAGAACACAAACATAGGTTTTTTTAAATGGAACCCCCTGTATTTTAATTTTCTATTGGATTCTATGATGAATTCCAAGTAACATTCATTAATCATGTTTTCATCTGAAGCGAATGGTTTAGAAGATATTGGTAATTTTGTGGAAAAAATAACTTTTGCAGTACTTGTTTTGAAAAATCACCCCACAACCAATTTTCAACTTTTGGTTTTGAAAATTTAGCATGTCATTACGGAGGCTTTAGGCTATCTTTCAAGCGCTTGAAAACGGTCTTAGCTTCTTAAGTTCGTCTCCAGTAACATTATGAACTTTCGAAAATGTATAGGTTTAAATTTCGAAATTTTTAAATGGCACGACTATCAAATTTTGTAGCCATAAGCTGTAACATTAAATTTGCTTTCGTCTGATATAAAATGTCCCTATATCCAAGTCTCAAATTTTTCGTTTTATTCAGTAAAATATGATTTTTAGGAATTTCCATTTTTAGCTTACAATAATATTTTTGAAAGGCTGCTGGGACACATGTTACAATAGGTGTCACAGATTCTGTCAGCCGGAATCCTGCGTTAATTAACCATAAATTGTGATCAAGTGGTTTTTTTTAATGTTTATTTATGGAACGCAAGAATGTATACCTACTCAAAAAAGTTGCAGCATTTTCAGCACTTACGTACAGTCGGGGACAATGAAAAAGCCCACCCCACGGCGACGATTCATTTGGTCGACTGCATCGTTGCGGTTTGATTGACGTTTGCCTGACAAGTTAGCACACATTAGCCGCGTGGCAGCACCAGTCGACCAAGTGATTCGTCGCCGTGGGGTGGGCATTTTCAAAGTCCCCGACTGTACTTACCAAAAGGAAATAAATAGATAACAATTGCACTTTTAGAATAGGTAGGTACTTTTCTAATTACTTACTTACCGACTTAAAATTTTTTTAATTTTCTGTTATTTAAAAAACAGCAGGTAAGTACTCTGTTAAAATAAAGTGATTATGCCAATGATTTGACTTTGATGATGAGCAGTTTGTGTTCGAAACATGTTAGCTGTTGAAATAAACCTTTTCGGTATAGTGGGCGTTTCTGGTGATAGTTATAATAATTACGCTTTGTTTTTATAAACACAGAATTTATTACAGGTCCTGTTTGTAGCCCAAAGACAATTGGACAAATTATGAAACGCATCCTTAAATAAACTGCTCAACAATTCAATTGGTCCACCCGGAAATTTGTGTCGAATTCAAAATGCCGTAACTCCTCAAGCAGTTGATCGATTTGAATGAACCTTTTTTCCACGGATAGCCCATTTCATTGGCTACGACATTTTATGCAGGTATCCATTATTTCATATACAGGGTGACAGAGCCGGGTACTGCAAAAGGACGAAAATTGAAACCACCCCCGATTCTGAAAGAAATTTTTCTAATTTTTTTTAGCTGGTTGAGAAGACGTCCCAGGTTCATACCTCCAGACGGTTTTTTGAAATTTGCTCCATCTCCTCTAATTAGGGTGCAGAGCCGAAAAAAATGGTTTTTCATCGGAGGTTAGTAGCGCCTTTAGTTGTTGTACACAAATTTTAATTTCCTGGAGGTCATTGTAACGCAAGAACTTCACTCTAAATTGTCATCAATGCAAAATTATCCTGATATAAAATGTCACAGAAAAGGGGGCCCACTGAAGTGAACCCAAAATGATTCTGCGTTTAAAATGATCTTTGATTAAAGACGGACCAAAATTGAAACGATGCCGTCATAGAGCCATTCATCCTGAACATTTTAAGATGCTCTTCGTCTGAATTGGATCACATTTGGCTGTGCTGATACCAGTGCTTTGGTTGAAGGATTTCGGACAAAAAGCAGGCATTTCGCACATCTGTAATTTCGTGAAACCAAGGCGACAAAAATTTTGACAAAGCCTGAAGGATCGTTACCTTGTCAACGAAATATGGCTCTTTGTTCTCATTTTTGTCACCTTGGTTTCACGAATTTAAGGGGCTGTATTTTGTCTAAAAACGGTCCGTTGAAGAGTTGGGTTGAACACCGGTGAATCTGATCCGATTCTGACGATGAACATCTTAAAATGTTCAGGACAAGTGGTTCTATGAAAACATCGTTTCAAATTTAGTCCGTCTTTACTTAAAAATTACTTCGAAAGCAGAATAAAATTGGGTCCATTTCAAAGGGCCCCCTTTTCTGGGTCACCTTGTTTTAGATTAATTTTGACCCCATGGTGTCCTAGAGTAAAGCTTTTACGACACAATGACCTCAAGAAATTAAAAATGGAGTAGAAGTTAAAGAGGCTATTAACTACCGATGGAAAAACAGTTTTTTTGGCCCTGCACCCTAATTAGAGGAGATGGAGCAAATTTCAAAAAAACGTCTGGAGGTATGAACCTGAGACGTCTTCTCAACCAGGCAAAAAAAATTAGAAAAATTTCTTTCAGAATCGGGGGTGGTTTAAATTTTCGTCATTTTGCAGTACCCGGCTCTGACACCCTGTATATCAAATAAGGGGCACCTGCATAAAACGCGGAACATCCCGTGTCGTGGCCAATGAAATGGACTATCCGTGGAAAGAACCAAATTACCAATATCTTCTAAACCATTCGCTTCAGATGAAAACATGATTAATGAATGTTACTTGGAATTCATCATAGAATCCAATAAAAAATTAAAATACAGGGGGTTCCATTTAAAAAAACCTATGTTTGTGTTCTTACTCCTTAGTGGGATAGCCTGTATACAGGACTGTATTTTTAAAATGTGCCTTGCTTGACCTTCTGCAACTTTGTGTTTAACAATTTTTCGCTATCTCTAACAGCAATGGAGTTATCGACCGAATACAGACAATTGGGACACCCTGTATCTAGCCCTTAGACCCTTAGACCACCTGCGACCGGAAGAGAAAAAAATTGCACTCAATATATGAATCATTTACGGTGAATAAACATCTACAGGAATAGGTACACATCGCATTGATATACATCTTCCGTTCGCATTTTAATTTTGGTGGAGTCGCCGAGACAGGCGCCTCTACAAGATCAACATAATTAATTGGTCTAAGGTTGTAAAACGAATAATCATTCATTTTAGCACCTATTTACGGACTTGTAATTAATTCCAAAGCACGCCTCACTGAATTAGTTAATTAATAATCAAATATTTGCGTTAATTACAACTTAAAATCGCTGGTTCGATTCTGTCGGATAGTTTCAGTAGATACATAAATTGTGAATTGCTCGGGCCGAATCAATTTATCGGATTCCATCGAGAGCCATTTTCTTTTTGTTGATAAGTAATCGCGCAAAAAATTTCCCTCGGGATCTCTTTAAAGACATCCTGGAGGATCGATATACAGTTACTGCCTCTATACAGAATAGTAATTAATAATGTACCTAAAAGCGCTGAGGCTGGAAGTTTTTGTCTTTTTCTTGAAATGTACAGGGTGGTAAATTATTCGATGCTTTCGGAGATTATAATAGTTGGAGAATAGTTTAAATTTGAGAAAACTTGCGCTATTTCTTGGTGATTAAGAATCTGAAGAGAATTCCCCGATATTTTGATTCGTTCATGAGTTATCACAAAAATCTGAAAATTGACAATTTAAAGAAAAATAAATATCTTCCTAATGATTGATGTTATTTGAAGCTTTTATAATGTTGACAGCTGTCAATTGGATGGCACTGACAGAAATTTTCTAGGCCTAAATTTTGAATGACGGCAGTCAACTTTTGATTCTTTTATGGGGGCTATATTGAATTTTGACACCATCAAATGCACAAAAAAATTGGCTTTTCAAAAATGTAGTCGACATGAACTTTTTTGACAGATGTCAGAATTTGAAAATTGGTATGAATTATTCGTAAAATCAGCCTAATTTTTCTGTGTATTAAGCGGTACGTGTTAAAATTCAATATGGCGCCCATTAGAAAACGAAAAGTTGACTGTCTTCATTCAAAATCTAGAAGGCCTAGACAATCTGTCAATGTCATTCAATTGACAGCTGTCAAAAATACATATATAAAAGTTCCAAGTTTGGCAAATTGTCAATTTTCATATTTTTCTACTTTTCTCTAATTTAACCGTTCTTTTACCGTTTAGAAGATCCCAATGGTGAGCATTGAAAAATTAACCACCCGAATTATAATTAAATCGATCCGATCTAACAGGCCGTAAATATTTTCAATGCCTTTCACCCCTACGAAAAGGTCACTAGGACTTAAGTCGGGTGAATGTGCTGGCCAACAAAAGCCCCATACTGCTCGACGATGTTCAGAAACTTCTTGAATTTATTCCGATGGTTTCTTTATCACCTTCCAAATTCGAGAAACTCAATCGTAAGACCCTGGGGACCTTAAACTCGTATCTGCAATAAAAATTTAATAGTAGCGTCGGAGAGGCAATATTTCGGTTTTAGTTTTATCGCGATCTGCGTTTCCCTCGAAACTTTCACGTATCCGTGCATGCAATTTTGGTATAAAGTTTAAAATGTAATCGATTTCAACAGCATTCAATTAAAAGTCCATTGTGGTCGTTACAACAAAAAGCGCTGCTGGAAGCCACCCCCATTGTCCACTTGAAGTTTGTGAATGCAACTGAACTAAACGGGGCGCATGCACATCGTTAATAAGCTTTGACGATTAATTGATATAAAAGTCAACCTAGGATAGATGACAGCCATGCGCGCATGTTTAGAATTTCACAACAAAATTATAATTCATCTCCAGTTGGTGGTGGATGAAAAACGTGAAAAGTGTCATCCTGGTGCAAATATGAGTGTGAAATATCCTTTGAGGGGGCGTGGGGGGATGTTGGATAGGGGGAGGAGGGGGAGGAGGATGGCGGTTGTGATTCATGGAAAATTAGACGTGCGTAGTGCTAGTTTGGGAACTTGGAGCAACAGTGGCCTTTGGTAATTATTTATGTAACTTATGTGCACTTCTGTACATTAGTACAGTCCCTGGGGACATTTCGAATTTGCTACAACACTCTTGGGGTTGGTAATGCAGGAAAAACATTAACAAGGCACGAACTATTCCATCACACGGTGGCTTAGCACAAATTTTATACGCTAAAGTTCCTTTACATTACTCGGAAATTTCAACATTTCTAGAGAGCGGTTATTGTAGAATGGTGAAAGCTCCTTGCATGCCGCTTTATAAATATACTAACGACGTTAGAAAACATTTTATCATCTACAGAAGTATCTTACTGAAACTTGGTATGCACGTTCGACCTTCAAGTCTGTTGAAAGTGACCCAGATAGCACAAAATATTCCCTGAATATTCAGAAAAGGTACATTTTATATCCACAATCCACATTCAGTGTATTTTCATAGAATTTTCCGGCGCCGGAGGGCTAAGTTCACATCAACTCCAGGAATATTCTAAAATACACCTAAATGTCATATGAATATTCCTGGAGTTGTTTCGCCATATTTTCACATTAACGTTTTGCATGTAATTAAATGTGTTATTCACATATGGAGTTCGCCTCAACGTGCAGTGTAGCCCACATGGCTCTTATTACGGTGCATATCCAGTGTATATGCAATGAATATTCATAATATCCAGGTTGAATTTTCAGTTCATAGATGGCGCGTATGATACAACTAACAACTCTGAGTGGTATAAAACCTACTGCAAGTTTCTCGTGGTCCAATAATGTGGTCTCATGTGGTCTAATACCAAGGGACTTCAGTAGAAACCACATACCATATAGTGCTGGGCAAACATGCCGTAAAAAACCTAAAAATATGCATGCAATATGCCTTAAAAACGACATAAAATAAGCACCAAAACATGCGCCAGCGTAGTCAAAAATGCACATAAACTAATTTTTATGCGTTATTAATATGCAGGAATATTGCAGTCAATCATCATTTTACACAAAGTTTTGTTAAAATGTATCTACTTAACGGTAGAGCGCATACTATAATAGCACCCTTGAAACTTCTAGCTGATATTAACCTGGAATAATTGAAATTACAATTTTATATTATCCTAGCCTGCTTTTTACATTTTTGGCAATCAATCAACAATAAATAAAAAATACTGACCTGTTTTGAACAAATGTTGCAAAAGACGGCATCACTAAGTATCGCAACTCAAACATTTATAGCCACTGATGCATCTTAAAACGTTTTCCTTTTTTGAACTTCAGACTTTAGGGATTTTAAGGGAAGATGTATGTAAGTAAATAAATACAAGTGATAAATAAGATTGTAAATATACCTAATCCTCTGTCGAGCCTTCCAAGAAGAGAAATCGATTATTTTAGGTATCTGGAATAAGCAGGAAACAGCTAATTATACGTGTATATTTTAGAAAAATAATTTTCTGAAAGCTGCAAGTATAGCTGAAAAATCCAGAAAATGAGAAATATATGCACTTACATGCTCTAAAGTCTTAAAACATGTCTTGTTAATAAAATATGCCCTATTAATTAAAAACATGCAAAATATGCAAAATAAAATTGTTTAGTTAAACGTAAAATACATAAACTTATGCAGAATTTAAGTATGAATTGATTATGTCCAATATTAAACAATATGCAAATATGCATTTGCTCAGCCCTAACCATAACTCATGACCATCAAGTGGGTGGGAAGTTGTCTCTGGTAGCGTATCGTATCCTGAGGCCTTCTTCAAGTACTTCAGAGTTCTTATGCGATGAATATCCTCGTATATTCATGGAATATACATAGCATCAAATTGCTTAAGCAGCTGAACATTACAGGAATCTGCATCATGTGAAAAATGGACATCTCATGAATATTCTATGTATTTTCATGCATGGAAATTATTTAACTAATATCCATAATGTACTTCATAGGTATATCAAATTGATATTAATATGAAACTCGAGTGGAATAGTGGATGTATTTTGATGCTACCAGGAACCAAAAAAGCGACATTCTGGTTATACACAGAATGTTCATGGGTCATTCACAATGTAAAGTGTGTATATACAGGCTAAGTTCACATATTCATGGATGAATATCCACTGTTTATTCACTGTATGTATTTGTGCTAACTGGGGAGGGGGTGCCAATTTCGGGGAATGAAATTTAGGGGATGACAACCACAAAAAATATGATTACTCCGCAATGGTTGCACACAGCTTATTTAAACTCAACTCAACATACACACATTTTTCGATGAAATCTTACCGTGGATGCATTTTCAATAAAATCTAACAGATGGGGTGGAAATTCCCCTGTGAATGATCCAGAAAAGTGTTATGTAATTTCCAGTGATACTGTAGGCGGATGAACAAATTTTCACTAAGATCTAACAAGGGGGATGAAATTTAAGGATTGAAACTGGAAATTTCTTCAAATAAATGGTGGTATAAAATTACGGGGTTCGATAGTTTTCCGTTAACCATTGAAAAAACGCCTTATGAGTCTTCAACCTAAAACCAACACCTAGCATAACCCATAGCAAGCGCAGTAAATATTTATTTTCTCGAACTTTTTTGTGATTCTTCCGATAACTCGAAGTCATTTTCATTAATTTTAACCCATTCCCAATTTTTCAACCCCTTTTATGATATGTGAACCCTCAAAAAGCTAAATTTATGTAGACCGCTTCTTTTTCGTGTAATTTTCGCTAGTTATACTTAACTACATTTCATTTTCACCCCTCTTGACTTGTCATCACCCTTGATAATTTTCCAACACCCGAGCGTTAATTTTGTTTGGTTTTCTGATGTAGTTTAGCGCTTTGTATCATTATATTTTCATTTCTTACATTTCGCTTTTGTAAATTTAACCGTTTGTAAAATTCACACTTTGTAAATTGTCCACTATAGACAGTAAGGCCTGCTAGAAATAAATCCAACAAATACCTTAGGAAAACATTTACCGGCTAGCCGGAAAAGATGGATCAACTGATGCTTACTTATTTCAACGGCTAGCCGTGCAAAATGATTTTACACGCCTAGCCGTGAGAAATTGTACTTTCACAGCCCTCGTGAGACCCGACAATCTCAGTTGCAGTTAGTGTAGGAAGAAAAAATAGAATCGGGTGTCCCAATAAAAACCGGACAAAATATTTTTGGGCATAAGTCAGCTATTTCTTAACCGATTTGAACAAACCTGGTCTTAAATTAAAGCTAAAGAATCAGGCTTTCGAGTTGTGTAAGAAACTACGACAGATGGCGCTACCGTAGTATTCCTGTAGATACTTGTTTTCAAGGCAAATTTTAGGTGCGTGTCAAACAACAACCAATGGTTATGAAACTCAAATGGCCTTGAAGACCGTTCTTTTTGCTCTATAAATCTTTTTTCAGAAGTCGATTTGGTCTTCGCATTAATTTTCTGAGATTTTTAAAAAATGTATCGTTTTACGCCTTAATGACTTATGAGTAAAGTTTGTGATGTACAAACGGCGTAATTTTCAGTTATAAATTATCGAATTTGATGAAAACATTGGTGGCTGCTAGTGAGGAACAAATTGGAGAGATATTGCTGAAAATTATGCTGTTTGTGGATCACTTTTGCTTTAGTCACGGTCAAGAAAACGTGAAAATACGCGAAAACACATTTTATTAAAAAAATCGCAGAAAATTAATGCTTGAGCCAAATCATCTTCTGAGAAAAGATTTTTGAAGACAAAAGAACGATCTTCGAGGCTATTTAAGTCTCATAACGATTGGCCGTTGACCTAAAATAAGCCCTAAAATCAAGTATCAATAAAAATACTATGGCAGCGCCATCTGTCGTAGTTTCTCAGGGGGTTCGAAAGTCTGATTCTTCAGCTTTCATTTAAGATCACGCTCATCCAAATCGGTTAAGTAATGATTAACTTATTCCTAAAAATATTTTGTCCGTTTTTTTTTGGGACACCCGATAGTTTATGTACCTAAGCGTGAAAATGAATGTTTTCCGGATCGAAAGAAAATATGGACAGTCGAGGCGCAGCCTACTCTCTACCTTATATCAGCGTGCAAAATGACTTTACACGGCTAGCCGTGAGAAATCGTAGTCTCGCGACCCTCGAGCGGCCCGAAAACTTATTGTCAGTTAGTGTAGGAAAAAAAGGACTTTTTAACATAAAGTTAGAAAACATTTAAATAACTAATGAATCAAATACCAATTATCATTTCTTAAAGACTCTAACCATAATGGAACTTTAAATTCTGACTTTTATCGTAGAATCCTCGGTAGAATCTGTCTATCTATTTTTTAACAATCAATGTAAAAGAGAACGAGAACGCATCGAACTGCAATATAATTTTTACGTTTTTCACTCAACCACTTCCTTCCTGCCTAATTGGTTTTCCGATTTAACTTTCCCCAAATTTACTTTTTCGAGAGCGCATTACGTCTGCACTAATTAATTTACAGAGTGGAAACCGCACCCCCAAAATGCAGCTTTAATCCTGAGGCGGTCGTTAAAGCCAGCCACTTAGTTTGTTGATGACTTGATACAGAATGCATTAGATTCCGTCCTTCTCAAGAGAACACGCAAAATTAACTACCTACTTCTCCGAAAAAAATAAATGAAAAATGTTTCAATGGATCAATTTGTCATGACTCGGGGTTGGCGTTAGGTTAACTACATGCAAATCCCTTTCCTGATAACAGTTCAATCGATTCCAGGAAAAAAATTGTGCAGATTTCATCAGAACGTGCTCCTGCCACACTGTTACACTGTTTGCTTTTAATTAAAGGTTCATTTCGGGCTAAATTTGTTTTGCTTTCATTTTAGTGGAGAGATGTAGGTACATAAAACTGGCGATTTTTTTAAATTTTTTCAGCTTGTACGTAATACTTTATGGCTATGACCCAGTTGGTCCAGGCAAGATGACTCCATGAACCTGTCACATATCTTGGAGTTTCGAAATTTAGAATACTGAAAAACTCTTGAAGATGCACCAACAAACATTTATGAGGAATCGTAAAAAATGTTAAAGTGAAGTAGCTACCTTTCACACCCTTTTCACTGCTCTGTCCACAAAACAGATATTGCCATTTTTTTTATCCTTCAGTTATGCTAAGTGCTAAGAATAAGAGTTTCCAGAAAAATGTACTAAATCTGATGATATCCTAATCAACAATTGTACAATTAATAAATTAATATCTATAAAATTGAAATGTTAAGCTTCCTGATAGATTTATCAAAACCAATTTGCAGGAATCAATGTCAAAGTTAAGCTAAGTAGTGCAGACAGCAGAAACCTGTAAGTTAGTCGAGAAACGATCCACTCCTGCGGATAGCATCTTTACCGGTTATCGATCCACGTCACCAACAACCTACGGCGCCCTCTACGCAAATCTCCACGAATTAAATGAATGACGTAACACGTGAGGTCACATCATAGTAAAATTAAACGACTTATCTAAAATTAGCCAAACATTCTCATAAAAGTAAAATCGATACCGATGTTACGTGTTAAAAGTTCAGAGGTGAAAGCACGGAAAATTGCAGCATAATTTTTTTGTGTATCTACTGTCTTTTAGTTCGTCTCACTTCGAAAATTTGTTAATTAATTGCTCGGGCTAAGACAAACTTCGTCGCTATAATTAAATTTCAACGAAACAATGTTGGCTTCAAATTATCGTAAAAGAAGAGAAAATGTAAAGCGCATCTTATTGTCGGCTTTTCGCCTGTCTACTTTGATCGGGATGAAGGAATTTTCCCGGCGACGAAAAAGTGAAACAGGGGGATCATTAGGAGCAGGATTCAACGCAGTCGGATGCGAAATATCAAAGGAGCAATTCGCATTGTTCTACTTACCAAAGGCTGTTACCGTAATGGTAGAGAACGTTTACAGTGTGGGAGACATGATTTCAAATATAGTAGGAATTAAGAACTTTGTTTGAATTTGCTTTTTTTCAACCGTTTTGTCAGTTTATATGTAATCTATGTGTAATATGAGTGGGTAGTTGACATTAGGGATTATATGCCATATGTGTACGAAAGCTTCCGCAGTTTCTGTTAACAAATTCCCTGGAAAATTCCTCAGTTCATATTTTCCGGCTTTTTTGACTGCTCACTTGAAATAATTAAAATAAATTGAAATTTAAACGTGGTTTATGTTCACCGCCAAAAAGTTCAGACTAGCAACATCGCATTTCTTGGCTACGACTAAGGCACCATCTGACAACACCGCATTTCCTGCATACGTTTAGTTATGTATAATTTCAATTGAATAATGGCCAAAAGACTAAGGATAAGTTTGTAATAGAATTTACTTTTTAAACGATTTGCATTTTGAGGGCAACATGTCGTAAATGTGAATCATCGGACTGGAAAAAGAGGCCGTGAAAGATTGAGTTATTTGGTGGAATGCAAAAGTTTTTCACATTCAAGGGATGGGAAGATAAGTTAAACTGTGACTTCAAACTGCCGATTATAGCGAACGTTTTCGCCAACACAAAACTTTGACGTTGGCTGTACAGACTACTCAGTTAGTCAAATGCGTGATTCGGGTCATCGTACAGGATATTAGGAGTGAACAATTTTCAAATGAACAGCCTTAACGATAATTATATCCCGAAATGACAAACAGTTCTCTGATTTTATGAATTACAACGAACACAATCTATACGAGTTTCCAATGCTTTTTTTTTTGAGCTTTGGTAATGTTGACTCTGCAAACAGTCTTGTCGAATGCAATGCAAAGCAGAATTTTTATCGATAAAGATAAAATACTTCTTGTGTCACCCGCAACTAATCCTGTTTTCTAAAGAATAATATAGGTACAAAAATTGATACAAGCCTCGCGTTGGAGCAAGGATCTGTGTTGATAAATTTGCAACTCGCCGTATAAACACACTTTAACATGAAATCTCTTCAGAAAACAAACCTTTCACATCAAATAACGATAAAATTTTGTAAACAGAACCTAATCCCATCCACAAACTGAAGCAAAAGCAATAAGAAGATCAGCTTGAAAAAATTAATGGCCGATGATAGTAAGGGCATCCTGTGATTCCTAAAAAAAAATTGCACCTGTCTTTGTTCTAAATTTCAACATAGAAATAGCGTCGTGACTAAAATTGAAGAGTAAGTTGGTAAAGTAACGTCAAAACTATTTTATACCAACAAATGCAAGAAAAATATACAAGGAAGAGTTTCGCGACCACCAAAAGTTTTGTTTTTTTAATTTTTTTCATTGAATTAATAAAACATTGAGAGGTTTTGGTCATTTACAAATTAGCCAGGCCAAGAAAATGCAGTGAGTCGATAATTCGAATACTGGAATTTTTCACAATTGAAGTTACTAGTAGGGTTGCACCGAATGTTCGGAATTATTCGGTTATTCGGCGTATTCGGCCGAATATTAATTTCGACCGAATAGCCATTCCGCCAGAAATTCCAAGTTTCTTTCTACCATCACTTATAACACATTCGAGGGGGGTCATCCACTGTGGGAAATACTTGTTCAAAATCTCGGCAATACTCGGCAATATCGGCAATTTTCAGCAATAACGGCAATTTTCGGCAATAACGGCCATATTTGGACAATACTCGGCAATAAGAAGTAAAAGGATGGGTAGTAACGGCAATTTTGGCAATATAATATCGGCATTTGTGACGAGCGGTGGAAATCAAGGAAACAACTTGCAAAGTAAAGTTCTTACAAGAGAATTTAGGCAATTTTCAGTGGCCAAAAACTGATGAACCAACAGGTCGACACACACTTAGCAGTAGTGCCTCCGCAAACGCACAGATGTGTCAAAAAGGCGAAATGTTAAAAAATTGTTGTTACCCAATTTAAAAATAGAAAATAAACAGGAAAAATTGCGAAAGGGGATGAAAAATTAAGAGGAATGAAAATTAAGTGTAAATAAGTAAAATTGCGAAATATGACACGAAAATAACCAAATTATGCAATTAAAACTTTTGTTGGGGTTGAAATATATATACTTATACCTACCTACTGCGAACGAAACTGGAAAATAGTAAAAGGTAAACTGGATCCCAAATCAGTTTAATAATAATAATAATAATAATTTATTACAGCCTTTTGTATAAAATACACACTGTTCCATATAGTGCGATGCTCAATCGCGCTGGGGTACATTCCTAAATCCTGGCAGCAAGTGAGAGTCGTCTTCATACCTAAAGCCGGCCGAACAACCCACGACCAGCCAAAGGATTTCCGTCCAATCAGTCTAACATCGTTTCTTCTGAAACTGAGTGAAAGGCTGGTAGAACGACACCTGAAGGAGGGGGTACTAGTCCAACGACCCCTCCAGGCGCTCGCTGCCTTTCTAGATGTCGATGGGGCTTTCAATAATCCCACCTTCGAAGCGCTGTGCGCCGCTGCGACAGAATACGGCATTGACCGGACCATCGTAAGATGGATACGGGAGATGATTAGTAAGCGTCGTATAACGGTCTCTCTACAGGATACCAAACTGGAGGCAACAGTGTCGAGGGGCTGTCCGCAGGGCGGAGTTCTATCTCCGCTACTGTGGTCGCTACTCGTGGACGGCCTCCTAAGGGACCTGAACGGAGAAGGGTGCTACGCTCAGGCGTACGCTGATGATGTGTGCATTGTAATTAGGGGCAAGTTCCTGGGGACAGTCACAGCCATCATGCAACAGGCTCTGAACAGAGTTAGCAACTGGTGCGAGGGGCGATCCTTGTCGGTAAACCCGAACAAGATGGAGTTGCTCCTCTTCACTAGGAAAAGAAAGTTGGACACCGTAAGATGGCCCAAGCTGCAAGGGGTGACCTTGGGTCTGGCCGAGAGAGTGAAGTATCTGGGAGTAATCCTGGATCCGAAGCTTTCTTGGACAGACCATGTAGAGTCACAAACAAAGAAGGCCTGCGCGTCCTTATGGATGTGTAGGCGTTTCTCCGGCTCCACTTGGGGACTAAAACCGCAGGTGGCGTACTGGTTATACACAACCGTCGTGAGGCCTCTGGTCACGTATGGCGCCCTGGTCTGGTGGCGCTCCACGGAACGCGCTAGTACCAGGAGTGCCCTCGGGCGAGTGCAAAGGCTGGGATGCCTAATGGTGACCGGTGCTATGAGAACAACTCCCTCAGCAGCCTTGGAGGCGATCCTGGCCCTGGAGCCGCTGCACCTCAGAGTGCAGCATTCGGCCCGGGCCTCAGCCTTCAGGTTGCAGGGGATAGGAGAATGGCGAGCGGGAAGTGAGGGACATCGAAGTGCACTCACTCTACCGGGCGCGGATGAGGCTGTCTTGCAAATGCGCAAAGACAGGATAGAGCGTCGGTTGCGCTTTAATGACCCATATACAACCAGGATCCCCTCTAGGGAAGACTGGGGCGAGAAGGGAGAAAAATTGCTCACACCGCGTGGCCTAGTCTGGTACACAGACGGGGCCAAAAACGATCTGAGCACCGGCGCAGGATTCACTGGGGGGATGCCAGAGGGACGAGTGAGCGTACCTCTTGGCAAGTACCCCAGTGTATTCCAGGCGGAAATATACGCAATTCTGGTGTGCGCTGAGGAGAACCTACGTAGGGGCTACTCTGGCAAGTACATCTACATCTGCAGCGACAGTCGGGCGGCGCTCGGGGCTCTGAACTCCGTGGAGGTGAGATCCGGCCTCGTTAACGACTGTCGAGACGCATTAACGAAGTTGGCTGGAAATAACAATTCGGTCAACCTGGTTTGGGTTCCTGGGCACTCAGGAATCGCTGGCAATGAGGTAGCTGACGAACTGGCAAGGGAGGCATCGAACATGCCATACCTGGGACCGAAACCAGCACTCGCTGTGACGGAGAGTGCGTTGCGGAAGGAGCTAGGAAACTGGCTCAACAAGCAATTTCACTCACACTGGGAAAATGCACCGGGGATGAGGCAAGCGAGGGCCTTCATTTCTCGGCCCTCCTCGCCAACAGCCCAACGGTGGTTTCTCCAGTTAAGCCGAGAGCGGCTAAGGAAAGTCGTGGGCGTCCTGACAGGGCACTGCGCACTCAAACGACACCTTCATCTAATGGGACGTTCTGAGGAAAGCACTTGTAGAGTGTGCGGAGAAGAGGAAGAAACGCCTCTTCATTTGCTAACCGAATGTGGCCCGCTCGGTCACAAAAGGCTTAGGGAACTGGGGGCTGCATACCCAGCCCCCGCGGAAATATACTCACTCTCTGCAGCGGATGTACTGGCCTTCATGGAAGGGACGGGGCTTCTGTAGAGAAGAGGTTGCAGTGCGGGCATAATGGATCTTAAGGTCTGAATGCAGCGGACCCGTAAGGCAACGCACCGCAGAATCGAAATACGAATAAAATACATAGGTGAAAGTCAGGGGGTGTATATAAGTCAAAATAAAAACAAATAACAGAAAATATGATCACAACTAGGAACAATAGAGACACTAACATAAGTTCACATAAAATACTCCTCGCATGTGTAACAATTCTTTGACAACAAAAACTTTTTAACTCGCCTTTTATACAGCTGAAAATTTTCAGCATCTTTTATTTCCGTGGGAAGCGCGTTAAAAAATTTACATGAGTTGAAGTTGAGGCTTTTCTGATATTTGGCTGTGACATGCTGCTTGGGAATCAATTTATTTTGATTCCGGGTATTGTAGTTGTGATTGTCACCACAAGTCTGAAAATTCTCTTTAAATTTATAAGCAAAGCACAGAACTTCATGTATATATATACTAGGAAGTGTTAATATACCCAAATTTCGAAATGCTAACCTACAAGAGTCCCCGCGCCCAAGGCCGGACAGAATGCGTACGGCCCATTTCTGCAATCGAAAAATTCGAATAACGTCAGTGGAGTGATACCAATGCACAATAGCATACTTCAGCACGCTGTGAAAGCATCCGAAGTACAGAGACCTCAACACCTCCAGGCCGCAGCGTCCCGACACGCTCCGCAACTGAAAGCATAAGCGGCTTAGTTTGGAACAGAGACCATTAACATGCTCAGTCCAACCCTACAATGGATCCACGGTCAAGCCCAAGAGCTTTATGGTATCAGAAGGATACAATGCTTCACCGTTCATTGAGAGAGTAACGCCGTCGCAGGATTCGAGAGACCTGCTGCTGCGTGAGAAAAGGATATAAGATGTTTTCTCAATATTTATGCAAATCTTATTTTTCGTAGCCCATGTACAAACCAAACCCAGCAACGAAACCGCATTGGTTGATACTTCTTGAGGCGTTTTGCCAGTGATTAAGAAGTTTATGTCATCTGCATAGAAAACCTTAATCATATCGAAAATGGCCAATCTAGTCAAAAACTTGTCAATGTCGCTCAAAAAAATTACGAAGAAAGTAGGTCCAAGAATGGATCCCTGTGGGACCCCAACCGCAGCGTCCGCCTCATCAGATGCTGCGCTGCCATTTACAACAACCTTTTGCGATCTGTTGCATAGATAAGACCGAAACCATTGTAGTGGAATACCTCTTACCCCGTACTCTTCTAGCTTATGTAACAATATCTGATGACTCACACAATCGAAAGCTTTGCTAAAATCGATATACAACCCGAGGACAGAGAGTCCTTTATCTAGTGCTAACAGGATACTGTCGACATGTGTCGCTAAGGCTGAGTCAACATCCCTGTTCTTCGTGAAACCATGCTGACATGGAGTTAGCAAGTTGTTTTGAGTCATGAATTCTCTTATCCTATCATTCACGATGCTTTCGAATATTTTAGATATGCTTGGTAACAGACTTATAGGCCTGTAGTTAAATATAGAGTCAGTGGCTCCTTTCTTATGTATGGGGTCTACTTGCGCCCTCTTCAGTTTATTTGGGAAAGTTCCCTGTTCAAAAGAAAGATTAATCAGGTGAACCAATGGTTCGGAAATGAATTCACTAATCTGCTTTAAAATATAATTCGGGATTCCATCCTCGCCAGCTGCTTTAGAGGGTTTTAAGTTTTTAATGGTATTATCGACTTCCAAAAGAGTTACAGGCAGCATAAAGAAAGATTTGTCGGACCTACTTATGTTGCTTCGCAAAAATACCTCATCAATATCACCGCCCATACATTTAGTAAGTTCTAGGCCGACATTAGCAAAGTATTCATTAAATTTATTCGCGGCTTCGTGATCAGTGAGTACAGTATTATTTTCAGAGATAGAGACGACATTGTGCTTCTGACCCTTACCAATACTTTGATTTATAATTTTCCACACAGTTTTGCTTTTGTTGCTAGAGTTTTTGATTAAGTTGTCATTATAATTTTTTTTCGCATCAACCAAAGCGACCTGATACCTTTTGTTGGCAAGGACATAGGCTTCTTTAAACTGTGGATAGTGTTCACTCAAATTCCCATACAGTGCAACCCTCTCTTTTAGCGCTCTAACATCAGGCGTTATCCACCGTGCGTCGGCATCACTATTTGAGCATCCAAATTTTTTTAACGGGAAGCAATCGTTAAAACTGTCAAGGAGAAGTTCCATGAATGAGTCAAAAGCCTCATCCACCGACCCCACGAGGTAAACCGGTAGCCAAGATACCAAGCTCAGCGATTGGCGAAAACTGTCAATGTTACTCTCAGAAAAGACACGGTGATATGTCACCCCGCTGCGGCCCTGCAAATAGTTATCGCATAATTCAAAAGTCATCCACTGTGCATAGTGGTCAGAGAAGTGAAGGTCCCTCACTTCAGCCTCACATGCTGAAACATCTGCCAATTTAACAATAATATTATCCAAGCAAGAGGACGACGCTGGTGTCACTCTTGTAGGTTGCATGATTTTATTACTGAAGAGTTGAAATATTGCGCAGGGGGATGAAAAAAGTGAAAATGCAAACATCATCCAAATGAGTTCAATTTATTACCAAAGAAAAACGAAATTACTGGAATTTGGCAAAATTAACACCTAGTGGGTTGAAAAATTGTAAAAGGGGATGAAACGTTAAAGTTGATGAGAATTAATCGTAATTAAGCAGATTTACAGAAAATAACACGAAAGTAAGGCAATTATGCAAATTTAGCTTTTGGGGGGTTGACATACTGAGAAGGGGTTGAAAAAGCGAAAAAGATAAACATAATCCAAATATGAGTTCAATTTATTACCTCCCAAGTGCTAATTTTGCAAAATTCGCATGATTTCGTTTTTCGTCGGTAATAAAAATTGAACTCATTTGGGATTCAGTTTACCTTTTACAATTTTCCAGTTTCCTTCGCAATAGGTAGGTATATAAGTATGTTTTTTCACTACTAGCTTTAAAACGTACCATTATTGACTTATCTTTGAACTGAGAATTCGGTTTTTTTTGCTAGTAAGTGAAAAAAGTACTATATTCACCACGGTAGAGAAGACTACTTTAGCCCTCGCGTCTTGTAACCCTCGGTGCTTTGCACCTCGGGGTTACAATCTTGCCGCTTGGGCCAAAATAGTTCTTATCTACCTTGGTCAATAATATACTAATTTCAAGCCCCACAAAAGTTTTAATTGCATATAATTCGGTTATTTTCGCGTTATATTTCCTAATTCTACTTAATCACACTTAATTTTCATTCGTTTTGATTCTTCATCCCCTTTCGCGATTTTTCAGCCCCCTGAGTGTTAATTTTCAAAATTCGCCAAATTGTGTTTTAATTCCGGTAATTCTTTTCAGTTACCCATTTGGTTTATATTGTCATTCTTTTCACTTTTCAACTCTCAAAATTTTTGTGTTTTTTCTGTTCATTTTCTACTTTTTAATTCTGTAACAACAATTTTTTAACATTTCGCCTTTTTGACACATCTGTGCGTTTGCGGAGGCACCCGATTCCAGCAGTAACATCTACAGGGATACACATCGCATTGATGTACATTTTCCGGGGACTTTTTTTGTGTTTCTGCTGGTTAGGGGTTGTAGCGCCTTTAAGGGTGGTTTTTCGCAAATGATGATCAAGACCTTTTTTGTGCCATCAATAGAAAGCTATCCAATGGTATTAATTTCAACCTTACATTATTCAGTGAAAATTCGAGTTTTCACCCTTAAAGGACCCCGCATTTTTCTTATGGAAATTAGGGCCCTTTTGCCACTAAAATGACACTTTTCGAAAAAATGGCACTAAAGTTTTCGGCTTAAAAAAAAATCGCCTATCAAATCCGGTAATAAAAATATACAGTTATGCATAAGTTTTTTTTCACGGCACCATTTTTTGGCCAAAAGGGCACAAGTGTGAATCCATTTTTAGAAGCAGAATTCGAAGAGCATTCATATGGTAATGCGAAAAATGGTGGTTTGCATTTAAATTTTTGAAGTTGATGTGCCAAAAAGGCACTTTCCGTGAACCGATGTGGCCCAGATTCTAATCAGCACCTACTGAATATGTGTGACACTGTAGGCGGCTGGGCAAATTTTCATTCTTATCTCACAAGGGAGATAAAGTCTAAGGGTTGAAACTTGAAAATTTTTAAGGTAAATGGTAAAAGAAAATTATGGGGTTTGATAGATTTCCGTCAACCATTGAAAAAAGTCTTACGAGTCTTCAATCTAATACCAACACCTAGGCTACTGACAACCCCTACCCATGGCAAGCGGAGTAAATACATTTTACCTAATTGCGTTTTGAAAAGTTGGATTTTACGCAATTAGGTAAAATGTTGTACTGAATACGTTATGAAAAACCTAAATTGTTTGACTCGCATAATGTTGCTAAACTCGCTATCGCTCGTTTTGGCAAATATTACGACTCGTCAAACAATATAGGACTTTTCATAACTAATTACGTAAATAACTATTATTTATCTTTTCGGGTTTTATGTGCTTCCTCTGTAGGTAATTCAAAGTCATTTTAATTAACTTCACCCTCAAAACCCTCAAAAAGCTAAATAATAATAATAATAATAATATAGTTTATTTGCCCAACAGTAGAGACCATTTACAGGACAAAGAATTGATATACATAATATAAATATACAAAGTAAAGAGTAAGATAAACAGAAGCGAACAAAGAAGTAGGTAAATCAAACCGAGTTCAGTTTAGCCGAGAAAAGGCTGAAAATAGATTTCTTAAAACTATATAAACTCAGCCTGAAGATATCAACATCACTATGGCAAATTACATTGTATCTTGAACACATCAGTGAAATCGGACAGCGTAACAGAATGTTGGTACGTGGTATTGAGGCTCGAAAAGTAACAGGAGATCTTGACCCAAGTCGAGGAACCAAAAAATTAAGTCTGCTAAGCAAAGCAGAGGAATCAATAAAAAAATTAATTATTTTAAATAAAAAAATAAGCGAAGCAATTTTCCTTCTGTCATCTAGCGACAATAATGCAAATTCAGAAAGTAAGAGATCTTGATGATACCCCTGAGGTGGATAAGTCTTATGCCTTTTAAAAAATAAATATTTAAGAAATCTTCTTTGAATTGACTCAATGGATTGGATGTGGCATTGATATATAGGAAACCAAATTAATGAAGCATATTCTAATACTGACAAAACATAACAATTATATAAGGTCTTCAAGCAGCTTATGTTTGTAAAACTTTTACTGTTGCGAATAATAAACCCTAAAGATGATGAGGCTCTACTTATACTGTAATCAAAGTGTAAGTGAAATCTAAATTCTTTATCAAAAATAACTCCAAGGTCTTTAACATGGTCATAACGTAAGATAGAAATATTATTTAGAGCATAATTAAAATGTATCGGGTTTTTTTTACGGTTGAAAGATACAACCTTACATTTGGCTAAATTCAGTTTTAATTTATTTCGCACACACCAGGAATTGAGATTTTCCAGACTATTCTGCAGATGCTTAGCATCATCAACGTTACCAACAGTTCGAAATATTTTTGCATCATCAGCATACATAAGAATCTCACAGTCAACAACAGACGGTAAGTCATTAATTACTAAAAGGAAAAGTAAAGGGCCCAAAACTGACCCTTGTGGGACACCAGAAGTAGCGAGATAAGTATGAGATGAAAAGCCATTGTAATAAACAAATTGCTCCCGATTCGAAAGATAAGATGTGAGAAAAGTTATCATCTTATTACTTAAACCAAAAGATTTAAATTTACAAAGACCGCTTCTTTTTCGTGTAATTTTCGCTAGTTCTACTTAACTACAGTTAATTTTCACCCCCCTTGATTTTTCATCCCCCTTCACAATTTTTCTCCCCCCCCGAGCGTTAATTTTGTAAAATTCGCGCAGTTTTGTCCTTCCGGGGTAATAAATTTTACTCATTTAGTTTATATTTTTTTACTTTCGACCCCCTTCGCAATATTTCGGCCCCCAAAACCCTAAATTTGCATAATTGGGTTATTTTCGTGTTGTTTTCTGTAATTCTACTTATCTACCGTTAATTTTCATACCCTCTTTTCATCCCTCTTTACGATTTTTCGACCCCCTACCTAAGTGTTAATTTTCCAAAATTCGCGTTTTTCTTCATTTTTTAATCCCATTCCCAATATTTCAACTCTCCAAACGCTAAATTTACATAATTGGGTTATTTTCTGTAATTTCGCTTAACCACGGTTAATTCTCATACCCTTTGATTCTTCACTATCGCAGTTTTGTCTGTCTGCGGTAATAAATTTTACTCATTTAGAGTATTTAAACAAATTTAATTCCTGAATCTTTCGAGCCACCGTTCAATAACTTCGGGCCGATTTCGGGTTATTTGACCCGCATCAGCGAAGTACATTTTAGAGAGATTCAACTTCAAAATCTTTGCGCACTTCGCTGATGAAGGTCCAATAACCCGAAACCGGTCCGAAGTTTTTGAATGATAGCTCGAAAGATTCAGATGTTTGAATTTGTTTAAATACCATTCGTTTGCCGCGGTTGGCAATTTGAAGATCTTGGGCTTAAAAGTGAGTCGGTCACTGCAAAAAAAAATTATATAATTGGATTATTTTCGTGTTGTTTTCTGTAATTCTACTTAACTACAGTTAATTTTTATACCCTTTGACTTTTCATCCCCCTTTACGATTTTTCAACCCCCTATGTGTTAATTTTGCAATTCGCGTAACTTCGTTTTTCGTCGGTAATAAATTGAACACATTTGGAATTCAACTTACCTTTTTCAATTTTCAAGTTTCATTCGCAATAGGTAGGTATTTCAACCAACACAAAAGCTTTTAAATGTATAATTGGATTAATTGGAGAGTCCCTAAAAAAAGTCAAGGGTGCAAAAAACTAATATAGTTTGCAGTTAAAGTAAAATTCAGCAGAGCCCCTCTCCACACAAGTTCAACTTGAAATAAACTGATGCAGGAGCAAACAAATCGAATTATCGCTCTCAATAACGTGCATAAACGTCCAATTTCTAAATATTAATTAACACGTCGTTGACATGAAGCATTACACGACCGCTTAGCCGCCACCTGATGCGTGCTTTTGCAACGCGTGCGCCTCTTCAATTGATCACAATTTTCAAACACTACCATATGAAAGCGGGCGCGAAAGCTCTTGCAAACTCAGTTCCAAGCTTAGCCTCAATGGGTTAAGGGGTAACTACAAGTGGTATTTCAACGCGGTGTTCATTCCTTACTGCCGACTAATTAATTAAAAATTGTTTCTGTTGGTGCTTGTGGGTGAAATTCCAGGTAACCGAATTAAAAATTCAAAATTAATTTGACCCCAAAATGGGTCGAAAAGTTTTTTTACAAACACCCACATAATGCGGGTGCGATAAAAATAGAAAATCGCCATGTCACAATGCCCCCATAAATCAACAGAGATGGGTCCGTAGATAAAAACATATCCCAGCGGCTCTATTATATCAGGAATGCTTATCATTTCACCATATTGATTCTAGGATGAACGTTGTGTTTGTTTTGAATTACCCCCTAATTATGTTACGCCGATCGATTCAGAAAATCCGGTTTAATTAAAACAATAAAATTTTATTGGCGGAAGCTAAATTAATCAAACTCTGGATGTTAAGGTCCGTAAATAAATCAACAAGACGGCTTTTGTTGGAAAACTTGCGGATAAATAACAGGACTGCGCTCCCTGCTGTAATTTGACATTAATGGGGGGTCCTATGGGGAAATTAATCTAAATAATCATTTTCCAGCTAACAAGTCGGATTTCCCGGAACTTTTCTTTGAATACCGACAAAGAACAATAATGACAACAAAATTCAATAAATGATTAGCTTTTTCATGAATGTTATGTTCTGGAAGGGTTTAATATTTGAACCCAAATCATCAAACCTCGTTAACCGTTGATTTTTATGCCAAAAGCGTTATTAACTAAATTTTCAGAACACAATTCTATGTAGAAACCGGTAAAAACGTTCTGTGGTTTCTCAGGACAGCAGCCAGATTTTTTTTATTTTTAGGCAACTGCTCTTAGGAGTTTCCTTAAGGGTGTAGCAAAATTCTGCCGACAAAATAGCTAAAACTTGGAACATCTCGCATGACACACGACTACCACACTGTGTTCTACCCCTAGTCCCCTCTCGATTATACAGGTGTTTCCTAAGTACACCGCCAAACGCCACGGAGTGATTCTTCACATTATTCTAAGACGAAAATTTCCTATGGACATACAGGATGTCCCGTAATTAGGCTGCAATATTTTACCGGTGCGTTCTACGATCAAAATTAGGCCTAAAAGTTTAATAAGCATTTTTTGAAAAATCCGTCCTAATTGAGCTAGGGCCCCTCAAAGGGGGTAAAAAAAATTGTTATTTCTTCAATTTCTGAGGAACGGCTTACGATAGGGTCACGAAATTTTGAACTTTTTCGTAGATTTTTGTGCTGAATAGACTGATGTAATGGTTTTTGGCAAAAGCTTCAGGGACGTGCGTGAGTGGAGGGGTCGCGGACATTTTTGTATCGAACTTTTTTGTACGACACCTTGGATCAATTATGAGCACAAATTTAAATTTCCCGTACATTTTTACGTAAAAAAGGTGCTCTAGTTGAAACTCGATAGCTCAAGCCGTTTTCTGAGAAAATGGATTTTCCATACTCTATCCCATCAATTTTGCACATTTTCGGCGTGGAAAAAGAACTTCAAATGGATTTTCCTTAAAAACCGCTTGAGCTATCGAGTTTCAACTAGAGCACATTTTTACGTAAAAATGTACAAGGAATTCAAATTTGTGTTCATAATTGACTCAAGATGTCGCACAAAAAAGTTCGATAAAAAAATATCCGCGACCCCTCCACTCACGCACGTCCCTGAAACTTTCGCCAAAAACCATTACATCAGTCTTGTTCAGCACAAAAATCTACGACAAAGTTCAAAATTTCCTGAGCCTATCGTAAGCCGTTCCTCACAAATTGAGGAAATAACTATTTTTCTTACCCCCTTTGAGGGGCCCTAGCTCCCTTAGGATGGATTTTTCTAAAAATGTTTACTAAACTTTTAGTCCTAATTTTGATCGTAGAACGCACTGGTAAAATATTGCAGCCTAATTACGCGACACCCTGTATGTCCTAAAGTGCTTAGTTTCTTTGCACATTTTGATTTTCTTCTTTTTTAATGTTTTAATGAAATTCTTTAAGCTAATGAAACTTTTCAGCATATTGCTCATTCTGACATCTAAAATGTTGATTAATTAAAGCATAGTAGTTAATCTTAATTTTTCCAATTTACCTGCCTCCGATTAGTTTTTTCCTGTTTTCTCAAAAACGGCTCATCGTAAAGAAAAAATGAAAGAGGACGCTTTTGCAGTTTTAACCAGTCACTAATAAATACTCGTTTGCAAAAAACCAGTGGCGTACCCTACTTGACAGGAAAAGTATACACCTTGTTTCCTGCACCTACGCCCCTGGACCTGGTACAAAATTTTCAGTATACTGTGCAGATGGTCCCTTAAGTGAAACGTATACCAAGTTTCAACAAAATATCTTAAAGAATTTTTGAAATATTAGCAAAAAACTAATTTTTTTTTTGGAAATTAGACACCCTGTAACTTAGAAACTAAGCACTTTAGGACGTATGTCCATAGGAAGTTTTAGTATGAGAATAATGTGAGGAACCACACCCTGAAATTCTTCGGTGTACTTATGGAACATGCTGTATTTTGTAACACAACAGGAAAATGTATTTTAGTCACAAGTGACAGGTGGGACAGAATAGGCAAATTTAATTGAATTTAAAAAATGCAGCAGTGAAGCGGCTGGAACCTCCCCATCGCGTGGATCTTTGCCTTGGGTTTCTAGTCGAATTAGCAAAGAAAATGTATGACTGGTTTCCATAATGGTTTTAGAACTTTTTTAGAACATACAAATTGAAACATTCATTAGAGAAAAGTAAGTATAAGTAAGTCCTTTTTAGGCAGTTCTAAAACCGTCGTTGAAACCAGTCTTATACAATTTCTGTGCTAATTCGGCTAGAAACACAATTCAAAGATCCACGCGATGGGGAAGTTCCAGCCGCTTCACTGCAGCATTTTTTTTGAAACCAGAATTTGAAGACCTTTCTGATGGTGACAATAAATCTTTCAAAAACTTGTTTTGGGTGGTTAAATAAGTGAATAATTTAAAGTTGGACATTGGTGTGCCAAAACGGCACTTTCCGTGGGCCGATTGAATCCAAAATTTGTTCAGCTCTTTGACGTGCAATACAATCCCCATGTGCAAAATTTCAGCTAAATCGGTTCAGGGGCTTGGGCTGTACCGCGATTTTACAGTCCGATAAAAATCAATTTTTTTTTAATTTTTGGTCAAAAGGGCACTGAGAGTGAATACATTTTTAGAAGCAGAATTTGAAGGCCTTTCCTATCGTGACGTGAAAAATGGGGGTTTGCATTTAAAATTAAAAAGTTGATGTGCCAAAATGGCATTTCTAGTTGCGCGATTGGCTCCAAAAGCTTTTCAGATCTAAGTTGGGTTATGAGATGCCTACGCACCAAATTTCAGCTAAATCGGTCTAGTAGTTTTGGCTGTGGCGTGTTTACAAACGTACGTACGTACGTACACACACACAGACACATTTTGAAAACCGCTTTTTTGGGTTCCTGAGACCCCAAAACGTGAAGATCTGGTGCTATCTCAAATTCGAAAATTTTAGTGATTGTAGTAACCTCCCATTTTTTTAAAATTGTGATGGAGTTGGGGAGGTTAAAAGGCATATGGAAAGAAAAGAGGGACAAATAAGAACGAGAACAACAAAACCGTGTCAGGGTTAATATTTTTACCTATTTTTACGCAGTTATCGCCAAACTAGGACATGTTTTGAATAATGTTTGTGACTACTTTTTATCTATTGAATAGTTCCGCCTCCAATATCGTATATGCAAAATGTATATTAATAGCATCTGCTCGCCCTGGCATGAACATTTCCGTTTTTGATAACTGGGGAATGGCAACACGTGTGCGTAATAACTAATAAGTGTGCTTCTGTTTTTACTTTTCCTGTTTTAAAGGGCTTTCTTCTTGAGAACACAGAAATTAATGAATCACTTTAGTCGCATCCCCGGCACGTGGGATTGTTACTAGTATATACATACCTGAAATTGTGTGGGAGCTTCTTTTAAGACAATATTTTCATGACATGAGAATTGGAATTTATTATATTGAATTATATTCTTGGAAAGAGTCCCAGTTTAGTTTCCTTTTTAGCCTTATGCGATTACGTGTTACCACCAAAGGAGACATTCTTACATGCTTCTATAAATGCTTGTACTCGTAGAACGTGCATTCCTACACCAAATTGCAAGATGCAGTTTTGATTTTCAGTGAATAGTAATTACTAAAAGGCTGCTGATTTTTGAACATGAATTAGTTTTCAGGAGAGACAAAGAGAACAATTTTTGATTTTCGTAAGAATCCAAAAAAAAATTTGTTCCTTCTGTATATTTTATTTTACGTAAGTAAACTTTTTTTTTTATTTTACGTAAGTGAAACTTCCCACCTTGGATATCTTTGGATATAAAAAACATATTGAATTGAAATAAACGCTGAACATTGAACATGGTGGAGGACAATTGAGCGTGTACTCCGAATTTTTTTTTTTCATTTTCAGTTTAACCGGAAATGGTCTTAAGTTTGTTTTTTCAAATGGGATCACACTTTATTCTCAACAGATTTAGAATCTACAATTTTTTTTGAGTAAGAAACATGTATCATACTTGAGCGGAAGTAGTCACGGCCACCCTAGATTCTCGATATTTTTGAAATCGTCGACTCTATTTTTTTGAGATGTATCTGATGGTATAGTGATTTGTTTTCAGCCTCCCGTTCATTTCTATTTTATTTCTATTCTAACGTTTTTAATCGAAAAATGCTATTCTTATGAGGCTGACGTTTCGCTTATAGTTATGTAATAAATTACGTTATAAAAGGCTGGCCCATCTGATTGCTGTCATAATAATTATTTGCATAATTAGTTATGAAAAGCCCTATATTGTTTGACGAGCCGTCATATTATTATTTATGCGAGTCCAACAACTGGGTCTTTTCATAACGTATTACGTACAACATTTTACCTAATTGCATAAAATCCAACTTTTCAAAACGCAATTAGATAAAATGATAATTACAATGCTATATTTTCTTACCCGAATAAGTCCGATACACCCGTTAAACCGCCATTTTGCATTAAAGCCAATGTTTTTAGTAATTTCATTAATTATCATTTGTGATATGCTAAGCCATTTTTACCAATGATTGTGAATTTGTGAAAATGGCTACACAATCAAACAGTTATATAGTTTTGGACAAA
Organism: Pycnomerus fuliginosus; assembly: GCA_963924575.1. NCBI lineage: Eukaryota > Metazoa > Arthropoda > Insecta > Coleoptera > Zopheridae > Pycnomerus > Pycnomerus fuliginosus. The sequence goes on along the minus strand of OZ004624.1, from coordinate 17,515,746 downwards.
AAATGGGACATCACTTGTCAAAATATCAGTCATAATGACAAATAAAGGGTGGACTGCATAGCCTTTTTTGAAGTGACAGAAAATTTGATGTCCGATTTTCTGTGTGTCTGACTGTACTCGAAATTAATTTTATTAGCGACAACTTGCCCAGAAGAAAATAATTGCTTAAAAGAGCTTAAAGTCTTTTCTTTATTTGCTTTGCAGATTTCCTTCCTCAAATATGTAGGGACATTGTTTTCTACACCTTACGAAACATCTGAGAAGAAAAATTAAAAGTTTTGGGACAACTAGCCGCGGTCTAATTAATTATTAGGTAGGCATAACTCCAGGAATCTTATTTCATGCATGAAAAGTTTAATAATTATTAATAATTGTACTTGAACAAATATCTACGAAAGCGTCCTCGGGTCACGAAATTATTATTATGATTTTTTTAAATTTCGTAATTACGAAACTTTTTTCGTAATTACGAAATTTTTTTTCGTAAATACGAAACTTTTTTTCGTAAATACGAAATTTTTTTCGTAAATACGAAACTTTTATTCGTAAATACGAAACTTTTTTTCGTATATACGAAACTTTTTTTCGTAGTTACGAAATTTTTAAGACACGCCCGCTTTTGATCCCAGACCCCAGGAACAGCTTCTAGAGGCAAAATACCACCTGGAGCGGTCCAGAATGACTCCATTGGCTCTCGATCAACGCCCTTTTGCCACCTAGAGGGTTTAATTCGCGATTAACGGACTTGTCTGAACGCTAGCGCACGTTTATAAAATTTCGTAATTACGAAAAAAAGTTTCGTAGTTACGAAATTTTTAAGACACGCCCACTTCCAATCCCAGACCAAAGGAAGAGCTTCTAGAGGCAAAATATCACCTGGAGCGGTCCAGAATGACTCCATTGGCTCACGATCAGCGCCCTTTTGCCACCTAGAGGGTTTAATTCGCGATTAACGGACTTGTCTGAACGCTAGCGCACGTTTATAAAATTTCGTAATTACGAAAAAAAGTTTCGTAGTTACGAAACTTTTAAGACACGCCCACTTCCAATCCCAGACCAAAGGAAGAGTTTCTAGAGGCAAAATATCACCTGGAGCGGTCCAGAATGACTCCATTGGCTCACGATCAACGCCCTTTTGCCACCTAGAGGGTTTAATTCGCGATTAACGGACTTGTCTGAACGCCAGCGCACGTTTATAAAATTTCGTAATTACGAAAAAAAGTTTCGTAGTTACGAAATTTTTAAGACACGCCCACTTCCAATTCCAGACCAAAGGAAGAGCTTCTAGAGGCAAAATATCACCTGGAGCTGTCGAGAATGAATCAATTGGTTCACCCTCAACGCCCTTTTGCCATCTGGAGGGTGTAATTCGCGATTAAGGGACTTCCCTGGACATAGCGCGCGTTCAGAAAATTTCGTATTTACGAAAAAAAGTTTCGTAGTTACGAAATTTTTAAGACACGCCCACTTCCAATCCCAGACCAAAGGAAGAGCTTCTATAGGCAAAATATCACCTGGAGCGGTCCAGAATGACTCCATTGGCTCACGATCAACGCCCCTTTGCCACCTAGAGGGTTTAATTCGCGATTAACGGACTTGCTGAACGCCAGCGCACGTTTATAAAATTTCGTAATTACGAAAAAAAGTTTCGTAGTTACGAAATTTTTAAGACACGCCCACTTCCAATCCCAGACCAAAGCAAGAGCTTCTAGAGGCAAAATATCACCTGGAGCGGTCCAGAATGACTCCATTGGCTCACGATCAACGCCCTTTTGCCACCTAGAGGGTTTAATTCGCGATTAACGGACTTGCTGAACGCCAGCGCACGTTTATAAAATTTCGTAATTACGAAAAAAAGTTTCGTAGTTACGAAATTTTTAAGACACGCCCACTTCCAATCCCAGACCAAAGGAAGAGCTTCTATAGGCAAAATATCACCTGGAGCGGTCCAGAATGACTCCATTGGCTCACGATCAGCGCCCTTTTGCCACCTAGAGGGTTTAATTCGCGATTAACGGACTTGTCTGAACGCCAGCGCACGTTTATAAAATTTCGTAATTACGAAAAAAAGTTTCGTAGTTACGAAATTTTTAAGACACGCCCACTTCCAATCCCAGACCAAAGGAAGAGCTTCTAGAGGCAAAATATCACCTGGAGCGGTCCAGAATGACTCCATTGGCTCACGATCAGCGCCCTTTTGCCACCTAGAGGGTTTAATTCGCGATTAACGGACTTGTCTGAACGCTAGCGCACGTTTATAAAATTTCGTAATTACGAAAAAAAGTTTCGTAGTTACGAAATTTTTAAGACACGCCCACTTCCAATCCCAGACCAAAGGAAGAGCTTCTAGAGGCAAAATATCACCTGGAGCGGTCCAGAATGACTCCATTGGCTCACGATCAGCGCCCTTTTGCCACCTAGAGGGTTTAATTCGCGATTAACGGACTTGTCTGAACGCTAGCGCACGTTTATAAAATTTCGTAATTACGAAAAAAAGTTTCGTAGTTACGAAATTTTTAAGACACGCCCGCTTTCAATCCCAGACCCCAGGAACAGCTTCTAGAGTCAAAATACCACCTGGAGCGGTCCAGAATGACTCCATTGGCTCTCGATCAACGCCCTTTTGCCACCTAGAGGGTTTAATTCGCGATTAACGGACTTGTCTGAACGCTAGCGCACGTTTATAAAATTTCGTAATTACGAAAAAAAGTTTCGTAGTTACGAAATTTTTAAGACACGCCCGCTTTCAATCCCAGACCCCAGGAACAGCTTCTAGAGTCAAAATACCACCTGGAGCGGTCCAGAATGACTCCATTGGCTCTCGATCAACGCCCTTTTGCCACCTAGAGGGTTTAATTCGCGATTAACGGACTTGTCTGAACGCTAGCGCACGTTTATAAAATTTCGTAATTACGAAAAAAAGTTTCGTAGTTACGAAATTTTTAAGACACGCCCGCTTTCAATCCCAGACCAAAGGAAGAGCTTCTATAGGCAAAATATCACCTGGAGCGGTCCAGAATGACTCCATTGGCTCACGATCAGCGCCCTTTTGCCACCTAGAGGGTTTAATTCGCGATTAACGGACTTGTCTGAACGCCAGCGCACGTTTATAAAATTTCGTAATTACGAAAAAAAGTTTCGTAGTTACGAAATTTTTAAGACACGCCCACTTCCAATCCCAGACCAAAGGAAGAGCTTCTAGAGGCAAAATATCACCTGGAGCGGTCCAGAATGACTCCATTGGCTCACGATCAGCGCCCTTTTGCCACCTAGAGGGTTTAATTCGCGATTAACGGACTTGTCTGAACGCTAGCGCACGTTTATAAAATTTCGTAATTACGAAAAAAAGTTTCGTAGTTACGAAATTTTTAAGACACGCCCGCTTTCAATCCCAGACCCCAGGAACAGCTTCTAGAGTCAAAATACCACCTGGAGCGGTCCAGAATGACTCCATTGGCTCTCGATCAACGCCCTTTTGCCACCTAGAGGGTTTAATTCGCGATTAACGGACTTGTCTGAACGCTAGCGCACGTTTATAAAATTTCGTAATTACGAAAAAAAGTTTCGTAGTTACGAAATTTTTAAGACACGCCCGCTTTCAATCCCAGACCCCAGGAACAGCTTCTAGAGTCAAAATACCACCTGGAGCGGTCCAGAATGACTCCATTGGCTCTCGATCAACGCCCTTTTGCCACCTAGAGGGTTTAATTCGCGATTAACGGACTTGTCTGAACGCTAGCGCACGTTTATAAAATTTCGTAATTACGAAAAAAAGTTTCGTAGTTACGAAATTTTTAAGACACGCCCGCTTTCAATCCCAGACCAAAGGAAGAGCTTCTATAGGCAAAATATCACCTGGAGCGGTCCAGAATGACTCCATTGGCTCACGATCAGCGCCCTTTTGCCACCTAGAGGGTTTAATTCGCGATTAACGGACTTGTCTGAACGCCAGCGCACGTTTATAAAATTTCGTAATTACGAAAAAAAGTTTCGTAGTTACGAAATTTTTAAGACACGCCCACTTCCAATCCCAGACCAAAGGAAGAGCTTCTAGAGGCAAAATATCACCTGGAGCGGTCCAGAATGACTCCATTGGCTCACGATCAGCGCCCTTTTGCCACCTAGAGGGTTTAATTCGCGATTAACGGACTTGTCTGAACGCCAGCGCACGTTTATAAAATTTCGTAATTACGAAAAAAAGTTTCGTAGTTACGAAATTTTTAAGACACGCCCACTTCCAATCCCAGACCAAAGGAAGAGCTTCTAGAGGCAAAATATCACCTGGAGCGGTCCAGAATGACTCCATTGGCTCACGATCAGCGCCCTTTTGCCACCTAGAGGGTTTAATTCGCGATTAACGGACTTGTCTGAACGCTAGCGCACGTTTATAAAATTTCGTAATTACGAAAAAAAGTTTCGTAGTTACGAAATTTTTAAGACACGCCCACTTCCAATCCCAGACCAAAGGAAGAGCTTCTAGAGGCAAAATATCACCTGGCTGGCGTTCAGACAAGTCCGTTAATCGCGAATTAAACCCTCTAGGTGGCAACAGGGCGTTGATCGAGAGCCAATGGAGTCATTCTGGACCGCTCCAGGTGGTATTTTGACTCTAGAAGCTGTTCCTGGGGTCTGGGATTGAAAGCGGGCGTGTCTTAAAAATTTCGTAACTACGAAACTTTTTTTCGTAATTACGAAATTTTGTTAACGTGCGCTAGCGTTCAGACAAGTCCGTTAATCGCGAATTAAACCCTCTAGGTGGCAAAAGGGCGCTGATCGTGAGCCAATGGAGTCATTCTGGACCGCTCCAGGTGGTATTTTGCCTCTAGAAGCTGTTCCTGGGGTCTGGGATCAAAAGCGGGCGTGTCTTAAAAATTTCGTAACTACGAAAAAAAGTTTCGTATATACGAAAAAAAGTTTCGTATTTACGAATAAAAGTTTCGTATTTACGAAAAAAAATTTCGTATTTACGAAAAAAAGTTTCGTATTTACGAAAAAAGGTTTCGTATTTACGAAAAAAAATTTCGTATTTACGAAAAAAAGTTTCGTATTTACGAAAAAAAATTTCGTAATTACGAAAAAAGTTTCGTAATTACGAAATTTAAAAAAATTATAATAATAATTTCGTGACCCGAGGACGCTTTCGTAAATATCAACGCAAAAATTTTAAATCTAATTCAACGAAAACAAATTTAATAAGAGCGAGTACGCTCTGATTCTAAATTTTTCTAACAACGTAATCCCGTGTTCTCTTTGTGAACTCAACTGCATCAGTCGCATGGAGTCAGGGGACTAGCGGAGCTGCATCCAGAAAGCCCGTTTGCTTTTATTTTTTGCATTGATTTAAATGTTTTTAAATAAATTTCAAAATGTGTAGCTTAAAACAGGGTGAAAAAGTAGGAAATCGAAGATTTTTTCCTCATTTCTCTCTTTTTTTCATTTAACTACCTATATTTTATCCAATCATTTAAAGGTAGATTTAAAAGCCACCGGAAGATGCGATGTGCATCCCTGTAGATGTTTATCATGTTAATGTGAATGTAAGGGCGGACTGAATTTACTGGTGGAATCGGGTGCAGATTTTATCAATCTGCACCTAGTAGTAGTGACCATCCCTCCATCCCCGTCACTGACACACCAAATTCTGCCTTAATATGTTTACCAGTTTTTAAGTTATCGTATTATTGTGTTTCTGCATGTTGGGGGTTGTAGCGCCTTTAAGGGTGGTTTTTCGCGAATGATGATTAAGATCATTTTTGTACCATCAATAGAAAGCTATCGAATAGCTGCTTTCAATTCTGCAATTCTTGGGGAGTTATCATATTTTTGTGGTTTTCATCCCCTAAATTTCATCCCCCGAAATTGACACCCCCTCACATTCAAAAGACTTGAAGGTTGAACGTGCATATCAAGTTTCAGTAAGATACCTCCAGTAGTTCTCGAGTTATTGCACTTCATAGTTTTTCCCTTTTTCATCCCTAGCTCCCACCCCCTTGGTCCGATATGGCCCAAAAGCAACCCGCGCCTTACTTTTTGAGAGACAAAGCCGTACACCGAGTTTCAGCCCGATATCTCAATTTGTTCTCAAGTTATTGCTCGTGAGGAGTGAGGAGCGATACGACGAGCGAGCGGACGAATAAGCCAAAACAAGAGGGCGTCGCATTCTGCTACGACAAAAAACTTAGACGTGGAAATTCAAATTACATACAAGTTTCAAACCAATCCCTTCAAATATAAATAATAAATAAAGTTTTAAAACACTGCTGTCAACTATTTTCAGAGGAAATGATTAATGAAATAATATAGAGCTTTCGAGTCTAAAGCTGATGCAAAAATTATCCAACTCCCAATAACAATAACGCTTCATTGTGTTGCCAAAAAGCGACTAAAAGCGAAAAAACCTGGTGAAAGCAAAAACTTTTATCGCATTTAAGCTCACATGACAGTGATTACGTGGTAATTAAATCTTACGCGGCGCCCTCGCCAAGACGCATTGTTATGTTAACGAGAAAAGGGAGTTGGCCTAAAAATTAACTAGAAAATGAAAATCGACCACAAACAGTGGCGTATTTAGAAAATTTGCTTAGGGGGGGCACAAAATAACACTGCACAACGGAAAGAATTGCGGGGGGCAGGAGCCCCCCCAGTTAGCGCCGCAGGCGAAATATTTTTAAATAATAATAATAATAATTATAAGAAGTTGATGGGGTATTAACGAAATAAAATGAATAAAATTGAATTTAAGTAAGCAGAACTTCTAATTTTTGCTTGGCCAAAGTGTCCAGAACTCTCCAAATCGATTTTTTCTTAGCGATGAACTTTTCTTATGTGTATACCATGTTGATTTATATTCATTCACAGAAATAAAATTCCGTTTTTTAAGCGCCGTTTGAAAATTATAATTATTATTATTATTACCATTAGAGGGCGTTAGAGGGGGCACGGGCCCTAAATACGCCTCTGACCACAAACACCAACATAATTCAATTTAGGACAATTAGGACATTCAGTTTAAGTTTTAACGCAGTAAAAACCGCCTGATTAATCTCATAAAAAGGATGAGAAAGTGATTGATGATTTCCAAGTGAAATGCTATGCCTGGACATGAGGCTAGTGCAGCGCCTTCGGGGTGAAAAAACAGACGAAGCCGCGGCCAGGGATCGTTCGAAAAGCGTTTGTGTGACCAGTTTCAGGAGTAAATCACCGAGGGACGTCAGTGCTTTCAAGCTTTTCCACAGACGTGCCAGCAGTGCCATGTAAGAATTTTTGTTCGATTAGCTTAGTTAAGGACATCGATTTTCTCTTAAATAATTCGTTTCTTCGGTAATTGGGCTTGTTAGCACCTAAAAGGATAAAGAATGGAGATAACGGGACAAAAGTAGATAAACCTTTTTTGATTTTAGTCCCTTGTCAATGATTAATGATTTTGCCGGTTACAAACAAACTTTCCCTCGTGATGTTCATTGCACAAGTATTAAGTAGTCGTATTTCGTATTAGAAGACAATTTTTTTGCGTTCAGATGTTCTACTTTATGTAACTGTTTAACATACTAAAAGTCCTGACAAATCCTGTGTGTGCGTTAGCTGCAATCTTCATCAAAAAATTGTGGAGACGTGGGTCCCTCCCCCTCAGAAGTTTTTCCTTTATATCTCGAAATAGTCCATGTGCCATGGGCTGAAAATCACGATTTTGGTGACATTTTGGCGGACCAAATGCCGTTTTCAGGGAATGATCCTAGATGCAAAAAACCATTATGGACATCTCAGAAGAGTAGCTTTCCAAAATGGCGAGCGTTTAAAAATTGCGCTTTTCATTGATGGAGTTCCGCAATTAAGTAATTTATTCTTATTTTCTTGTTGTCATACGAATTATAAATCGTCCTATGTGTGTACAGTTGGGGACTTTGAAAATGCCCATCCCACCGCGACGATTCACTTGGTTGACTGCATCGCTGATGCAATTTGATTGATGTTTGACCGACAGCTGGGCAAAAATGAAGCACATTGCAGCGATTAAAGCTTCGTTTTCAGTCGCACGAAGTTCGCAGGTTTTTGGCGAATAAAAATGGCCGACAAGTCTAAACCCCATTTTATACATGTTTTGGGCATTTTAATTTGCCAAAACCTGCGAACTTCGCGTGACTGAAGACGAGGCTACAGTCGACCAAGTCAATCTTCGCTGTGGGGTGGGCTGGTGGGCATTTTGAAAGTCCGCGACTGTACCTAGGAATGTGTCTGTTGACTAGCTAGGCCATTTCCAATTAAAATATTTAGAAAACGTAAGCAAAAGTGAAATAAAAAATATCTAAATTTCTCTATAACTAAAAGTAAAAAACCCAGCGATTTAGAGGAAAAACATCCAAAAACCTAAATTACAACCTCAATTCCAACGAGTAGGCAGTGGCACATGCTCCATTGGTCGCATCCTTCTCGCATTGGTTGGGCTTACGAGAACGCACGCTAAAGTATTTTAAATTTATGCCGTTATTTATCATTCAATCTTCACGGTTGAGACACCAATGTAAAGTTAAACTAATGTACTTTTTTTCCGTTAAGGGCGCAAATTTTCGTAAAGTGAGCCATCAAAGAGATATTTCACTAAATACCCAGAATTTAACTTTATTTGACAAAATTATTAGTTTTTGGTGCTTTTGTGTCAAAGTAAATACATAATATTAATCTACGTTTCAGGGACAAATAAAAAAAAGAAAATTAAAGTACCTATAGTCTCAATATTTACAGAGTTACGAGCGATTATGTATACAGGGGTGAGGGTCTCATCTTTAAACGCTCGTCATTTTTAAAAGCTACTCTTCTGAGATGTCCATCATGGTTCGTTGCCATCTGGGCGCATCAAGTAACATTCCCTGAAAGCGACATTTAGTCCGCCAAAATAATAATAATAATAATAATGTTTATTGACCTCATTTAAAACAATGCTTAATTCATGAAAGGAAATTGATAGCTCTAAAAATTGGCTATTGTAAACAATAACAGATCCTTAAAATGAGAGTCAAAACGGCAGAGTCTGAGAACAGGTTTTCACCTCTGCCGCGAACAAAAAACAAAAAAAACAATTAAGTAATAAAGTAAGTACATAGGTAATCAGAGCGTCGAAAATAAGGAAACACAAGCTAAATATAGTAGGGATGACTGCTCATTTAACAAAGCATTCTTGAACACAAATTTAAATTTTTCAAAAGATGTAGCACCAAAACAATTCTCATACCTATTCAAAATAAATGCCGCTGAATAATCAAAACTGGATTTGAATTTTTCAGTTCTATGTGCAGGTATTTGAAAAAGACCAATATTCCTGAGATCTCTTGTATGACAATCACAACGCTTAATTAATGCACAATTTAGGTATGGGGGAGAGGCGTAAGATATAATTTTATATAATAGCTTACCATAAGTACAGAATTGTCTATTGTTGAATTTTAACTTTAAAGAGTTAAAGTGAGGGGTAATATGATCAGTATACGAGATGTTATATGCAAATCTGAGGCAAGTATTCATAACAATTTGAACCTTATTTTTAAATTCTGCAGTTAAATAATTAAAGTACACAGGGCTGCAATAGTCAAAAATGCTGATAACTAAAGTTTCGGCAAGTTGCCATTTGATAGCAGAAGGGAGAAATGGTACCAATATCGGTCATGGCACATGGACTAAAAACAGAAAAAGCTGTGAATGCAAGTATACATTCGTTGTGTTGCAAATTTTATTCTCTTTCAGTTTAGTCACGGGAGAAATTCCGGTAGAATTAACGGTTCTCGAGATATAATAATAATATAATATAATTTTTTGAATATTAAACGGTTAACGCACACAGGATTTGTAAGGACTTTTAGTATGTTAAGCAGTACATAAAGTAGAGCATCTCAAAGCAAAAAAACCATTGTCTTCTAATTATTTCCACATTTCCTTAAAAAAATTCTAAACGACTCAAATTTTTCAATAAATCTTTAACTCCTGCACTCCGCGGAGCAGTTACTGGAATCGATCGAAAAATACAGAAAAATTGAATCGCAAGAAACATCAAATCTTTACGTTTTAGGATACTGGGAACCCAAAAAACTACTGAACCGATCTGGCTGAAAATTAGTACTGGAAAAAGAAAAAATTTTTAGATTTTGGGATAAATCGGTCCACATAAATTTCCATTTTGGCACATCAACTTCAAAATTTTAAATGCAAACACCTATTTTGCAGAACACCATAGTAAAGTTCTTTGAATTATGCTACAATAATTGTTTTTGTGTCTCAATTTTTTGTAAAAATCGGTTTGACTGTTTATTGTGGGCTATTCTTCATAGATACCCATATGCTGTCGCTGACTTTTTGGTAGACCTTTTCGTAGCCAACAATTTTTCTATTTATGATTTTGTTATATCTTCAATCGTTTACTCAGCGTTCACGTTTTAAATTGTTAAAGCGGGGTCAGTGGTTGACTTTTATTGTATTTTTATGTAAATTTAACATTGTGTTTAAAATTCAGCTAGTAAATTCGGGTAAATTACATGCTTCTTTAAACTTTAAAACATAAACATGACAAAACACTGTTCTCGTCTTGTGTAGTCAAGAGGTCTGACTGAGAGAGTCTGAGGCTCAAGGCCAAAAGAGAGGGAAGACGTAAGGAAGTTTCGGACGTATACATCGTGGCAAAGTGACTAATAACTAAAGCGATTTAATTTCTTTGTAATAATGGCGATGAGGTCAATAATAGGCTGGAAAACCTTAGATGTAGATACCATTTTTTCGGAAAATGTTATTTTAATAGCGATAAGCTTCCTTGATCTTGTAGGTTATTCTGTTGCGATAAATTGGCGTTTTTCAAGCGATAGAACCTACCTTTAGCGATAACCTGATCTGTACGTTTACAAATTCTGCGAAAAAGTAGAAGTTTCTACCGTCTCCGAGACTGACAATTTTCTGATAAAGTGCATAGTTTGTGAAATAGACGGCCAAATCCATATTTTTGGGAACACATTCAATTGTCATTTTCCATGTTGTTTCCGTACATTTAACTAACCCCCTGTATGTAGATATACATAAAATGCTAAGACAGGGCCCATTCTCGTAACATTAGCAGAATAAACCGACACACCACTCTCACCGTGTATTAGCATCTTGTCTCGTTCTAATTAAATTGTTTTCTTGTTTCCATTCGAATAATTCACACTAACGGACAAATTTAATTAAACCGGACAAAATAGAAACGCGCGTCCTCCTGAATAGATTCTAAATTCCCTCGTACGAGATTGTACACGCGTCTTGGGAAATGCGAGGCAACCAGTGGAAACCATGAATCCCAATGAATGTCATCGTCGTATGACTAATTTGTATTCTGCAGATATTGTTCGTGTTTTGCATGAATTGGAAAAATGTGGGGGTGTCGAGTCGATACACGGACAACATATTTTGAGCGTGTTTTCCTTATTGTTCTGTTGCAATCGACGGCTTTGATGGACTGGAGCAACCGGAAAACTCGATTGTCGTTTTGTTATTTATGTTTGCTCCTTTTATTGTGAATGACGGCTCGAGAGATTTTATATTAAAGAAATTTAATAAAAGTCGAAACGGTGGAGGGTTAAGGGTGTACCCACCTAAAAGTTCAATGGAATCGTGCGAAGTGGAGGATCGACACTCAATTTTTCGGAAGAAATCGGTTGAGACCTTTGATCCCTGAAAACGACCGCATTACCTACTTTTAGCCACTTTAGTAAGGGAAGAATGCAGCATTTTAGGATCAAAATACCCATTTTTTGAATTTATTTTAGTAAAGGAGCGTATCATTATTATCGGATTCCATAGCCTTAGTGCCATTTTTTCGAGAAATGTCATTTTAGGGGTGAAAAACATTTTTATTTAAATTAAAAAAAGCGTGTGTGCCACGCCACAATAGCGAGCCACGGCAATCCAAAACGCACGCTGGGCTTTTGTGGCCGGTACAGTTCATTTCAAGGGTTTAGTCCGGTCAGTCCGGTTCAGGTACAACGCTCTAGGTTAGCTCCGTCTTTTTCTACACAACGTCTGGCAATTCACCCACGTTGTAACGTACAGTCCTAAGAGTGTCTACTATCGCGTCTCTGTTTAACACATATAAATGGAAGAGACGGATATATCACCCGTTAAAGTATTCTCTAGGACTCGATCGGGGCGCGAAACTATTCCACCACTCATAAACTCATTGATCATATAATATTATATTATAATATAATTTATACTAATATAAATAAATAAAATATAATATAGGTATAATATATATTTACGATAATTAGGCAGAAAATAAATATAACTATATACTATTCATCTCTATCATAATAGTCTTCATCTTCGCTCATCTCGGAGTCACTTTCAGTATTTATTGAAATAATCATTGGTCTCACGTTACTTTGATCCATCACTTTTTCACTTTCGTGGGAGTTAGAACATTTTCCTTGTTTTCTTCACTATTTCGGTGCACAACTCTGGACACAGTTCTTGTGCTAATTTGCAGAGCACTAGCCACCCTTTCTTGAACTTTATCCACTGATAAAAGCGGCCCGCCATTCTCCTTTTCCTTCGTGAAATAATTGACCAAATTGCGAATTAAATCGTCGACTTCCAAAGATCTGCGAGGCATTTTGACACAACACGTTGAACGATTTTTCAGAAACTGAACAACACATTTTGAATTCTAATATGTATTTATACCCTTGCACCCCTAATTACAAAGTAGGATAATTCAATATACCTGGAAAAGCTCATTTATAAACCATAAGTCATTATTGGGGCAATTCGAGGAAATATGAAGAAATTGCAAATAGTTTGCAGAGGATTTATAATTTTCTAATTATATTCCCGTAGAGAAATAATTCGTTTGCGCAATTCTGAGAAATCAATGGTTCGAAAGTGCAAATAGTCTGAAGCGAGTAAATAGTAAATAAACAATAAAATAATTCTAATTATATTTCCGTAGAAACACAATTCTTTTTAAAAGTAGGTACTTTGTGTTGACTGTGGTGGAATAACCAGGTTTCACTGTTACTTACGACGGTCAGGTCGAGGATGAGCGGAACTCATTTGCATTTTACGATCTAACGGACTAAACCCTTGAAATGAACTGTAGGCATTGTTTCACAGATTGAAATGAAAGGACCGACAGTTATGGATTTTTTTATTATTATATAATTTATTGTTATATACATCAGGGTCCTGCAACAGTGCAAATATTTTAAAATGTACATCTTGGTTCAAAAAAATTTGACATGTCACCATTTGACTTTTTTCTAATGGAATGCCCGATATATTTTAGTATTTTTATAACCCCTTTAGAAGCCCTTGTTCATCCCTAAACTATTACTGATCTTGAATCTTTGGTTTGATAGCAAAAAATTGTTTCTGGAGAAAATCGAAATTTATGCCACCCTATTTAAAAATTCGTTATTTACACAGGTGTAGTTTTAATAAGAAAGTAAGATGAGGCTTTTAGGAACCTCTGACCCGATTTTAGTTGTTTCCCCATGCACAGGCTGTTCAAAATTAATTTACAAATTTTAACAAATTTTACAATTTTTCTCCATTTTTCAAATTGTAACACCCTATATAGGCATTTTTGGTCAGGTTAATGCAAAATTTATAAGCGAATGTTTTTTGTAATACAAACACCGGCTGATTCAGTTTGATATTCGCCCCCCTGTAACTTTTTTATTTTAAGAGAAAAAAAATGGGCAGCTACGGAAGCGGCTAGAACCTCCCCACTTGGTGAATGATTCAATCCTACCACCCATAAATTTCAATTCAGTTTCTACCTGTGTTTGGTAATTTTAAAAATTTTTTATTACTTATTGCCAAAAGGGAACTAAATTTAATTGAATTTTTGAAAACAAAATTCGAAGACTTTTCATGTGCTGATAAAACAAATGGTGGTCATATCTCAAATTTCATAGACGCCATGCTAAAAGGCACTTGTTATTGGTCGTTTGCCACCAAAATTAAGCAAATTTTCTTACTTGCTGTACCTAAATATTACTACTGGTATTTTTCAAAATTTTATGATTTTTTGACAAAAGGGCACTAAGTTTGAGGACATTTTTCGAAACGAGATTTGAAGACATTTCATGTTCTGATAAAGAAAATGGGAGTTTATTAGTGAAATTTCAAAGTTGATGTGCCAAATTGGCACTTGCCGTTGGCCGATGACCACCAAAATTAAATCAGCTCTTAGGGGGGTACTGTGTGTCCCTACCTACCAAATTTCAGCCAAATCGATTAAGCAGTTTGGGCTGTAGCGTATTATCTAATGTTGCTTCGAAATTTCGAATTTTTCGATTTTATGCCAAAAAGGCGCCAAGTGTGAATACATTTTTAGACACAGAATTTGAAGACCTTTCACATGCTTATAAGAAAAATTGGTGTTCATCAGTCAAATTTCTTAGTTGATACGCCAAAAAGGCACTTGGCGTTTGTAGATTGGCAACAAAATTAACTGGGCTCACCAGAAAGCCAACACTAATCTCCATACCAAATTTCGTGAAAATCTGTTCGGTAGTTTTCGAGGAATCTTGCTCACATACGTACATACATACGTACATACGTACGTACATCCGTACATACACACAGACATTTTTTAAAAACCATTTTTTTGTGATCCTGGGACCTTGAAACGTAAAGATCTGGTGTTATCTCAATTTCGAATTTTGGAGTGATTGCAGTAACCTCCCATTTTTATATGGTTGTGGGGAGGTTAATATATAAAATCATGTGTGTATATTTGTAAATCGCATGACAAAACCTATTAGATTACGTCATTAAATCGTCCATATGATGACATATCGTATGCGATAGTCAACTTTTTTTAGTTTTGGACACCCTACTTTACTTACATAGAGAGACAACTAATAAAGGTTCCTAAAAACCTCTTACTCTTACCTCTTACTTTCACATAAAAACTGCACCCACGTAAATGGCGAATTGTTAATTAGAGTCATGTGAATTCAATTTTTCCCAAAAATAATTGTTTGCTATCAAACCAAAGATTCAGGAGCAGTAATATTTTAGGGATGAGCAGAGGCTTATAAAGGGGTTAAAAATATGCTAAAATATACCGGACATTCCATTAGAAAAAAGTCAACAGAAAGCGGCGATTCTGGTAAATCTTCAGTCGTCTAATTTCTTCACGTTATTCGCATTTAACTTATATGTCAGTTGCAAACAACAATAAGACTGCAAATATAAACCCGAACATTGTAGTCAATGTCGCTTTATCACCGTGCATTTGCATAATCCACTGCAGTTTCTAACTTATATCGCTGACCAATCTCTCAAATGAGAATAGTTAGGAATCCCACATTTGCATTTTATGGAATCAAATTCCACCCATGCCACACATTATTACACTTCGTTAATGCAGCGATTCCGTGCCAAGCACCTATCCTAAAGTTATTGGGGAAAATTGGTTGCCGATGTCTTAAAATCGATAAAGTGGATCATAACTGCCATTCTAACGTTCGAGTTATCAAACAAGAAATAGCAATTTCGATCTGTTTTTTGCACTTCCTTCGAAAGTTATGAGTTATGACTTAGTAGCTATCTGTTAGTGCTCTAAGTAGGTATGTACCATCCCTATCATTTACAGCGAACGTTACGGCATATTTGGGTACATTGCAGCATAAAGCTGCATATTTTCGGCTGTTTAAGGTTGCTCTCCAGAATATTTCTGGTAAATTTAAATTAATAAAAATTAGATAACACTGGCAGCGTGGGTACCCTTGTTAAGACGGAAACTATTATGTTACCCTCATTAACAAAACGATTTGTAGGAACTACCTCGAGGATTAGACTGACCCCTATTATCGCGTTCTTTTCGAAAAGGATTTACATAAAAACAATTCTTAATTCTAACATGGTTGGGCCAATGAATAGCAAATTTTGATTGTATATGTACATAATTTAGTAACAAAATGTATTGAGTATAACCCTATTAATTATTGTATTGTGTAATAAAATTATTTGCAGCGATCTATTTTGTCGGCAAATAAATGTGACTAAACACCTGCCAAACAGCTATCAAATCGATTCAGAATTAACAGTTTCGCTTTATCTCTTGTTTATTTTACGACATAAAGTTGAAAATATTCTTTGTTTTCACTGTTTTAAGTAGAAATAATAAAATAAATTCGACAAAACTTCAGCACCGCAAAAATAAGACAAAAAAATTCCCCAGCAGTCATATCCGGTTCGGACATCGGATCGATGATGGAACTTGGTCTAATTTGCGTTTTTTCGAGACTTCCCTTTTAATAATGTGCTACCTATCAATTTTTGTGCGATAAATGGTCGTGCGATAAATTGACGTGCGATCAATTGTCGTATGCGGTCAATTGTTTGCGATCTCAGTCGATTTGTGTTTAAAAAATTACCAGGGTCCAATAGTTCTCGAGTTATAAGAGATTTAAGTGGACCAATAATCAGATTTCAACTTGTACCTAATATAGAATAAAAAATCTACTTAAGCATATAGAATAAAAATTAATTTAAAAAATTGGAGGTGTCCATCTTAAAGTGGGCTAAGTAGAATTAAATGAGGAGGATATAACTCAAAATCGATCCCACGAAAAAAAACCTTTTAATAAAGTGTACCTAGGTTTCAGCCATGCAAGGCCATCATCAGCACTAAAATAACAATGAAAAGTTACACATAAAGGAGAGAAAGTCTTACCAAAACGGCCATGTCGGTCAGTGGTCCTACTTTCGACCCCCGAGGCTCCAGAAGAATAGAAAGAACGTTATTCTCCTCGAGGGGTCGACAGGAGGCACACTTAGTAGACTACGCCGTAAATATCACAAAAATTACAAAAATTAAAAAATTAAAAAGGGTTTTGGTTATAAAGTAACCACACCCTGACATGAATGAACAAAATGGAGTTCAACGAACAAAGTTTAAAACAAAAATCCGCGCCCTCTAGCGGAAGATTATACAAGTTAAAGAGGGAAACTGTAAACTAGAAATAGAAATAAGCCGGGAAAATTTAAAAATTAATTTTTAACAATGCAAAATTGAAGTTAAACCATTACAAATGGAAATGGAAAAATTGAAAAAATGGAAAAAAATTGAAGAACTGAGTAAATTGACAAATTGAAAAACCGAAAAAATTCCTTTTTCAACCAGTCAACTAAACAGATAAACAATTCAGTACACTAAACGAAATTCATTAAAACTTAAACCGACTAAGCGTTGAGATATGAAGCAGATCATAAACCAATTGAACAATAATTAAGGACTAAAATTGCGCAAGTTAACGAAGTACCTCAGTTACACTCAAAAACACTCAAAAACGATGAAAAGAAGGGAAGGGAAGAAATCAAAAACCGGAGGCGGAGGCAAGAAAAAATGGGGAGGAAAGGGGAAGCAAAAAGTGGGGTATAAATAAACAAGCGAAGGGCGTAAAAGAAAAACGTCCATCACTGTCTACGGATATCGCGTGTTCTATTAAAAAGGGAGAGAAGGTTTGTTTCAAACTGAACCTGCTCATTACAACAAATTACAGAAGGGTCGCTGATGGCGTTAAAAATCTCGACAATCTCCAAGAGGTCCAACTTAAGGCCTTTATTGACTTGATGAATGACCTTGACACCCTTCGAAGGGTCAAAGGTATGACCGGATTCTGCAACATGGTTAGCAAAGGAAGAGGGGGAATTAAAAGAGGAAGACTTCAAACAGTTGTCCAAACAACGAACATGTTCTCTGACCCTATCAGAAACCTTCCTGCCGGTCTGGCCAACGTAAACTACTTTGCAATTGTTGCAAGTTAACTTATACACACCTGACTGAGTTAACGCATCTAAGGAATCTTTGTTTTTAATAAGTAAACTTGAAAGGGAACCGAAAGTGCTGAGGGCCAAAGGGAAAAGAAATCTTCTAAAAATATGTACAAAGGTTAAAGAATGAGGTCCAACGTAAGATAAAGAGAAGGAGGGTATCAAAGAGGTATCTGAAGAAGCGGAAAATGACATATTGAAAGAAAGGGCGTATTTATTTTTGCATCTATGAAACAACTTATAAATAGCAGATGAAGGGAAACCGTTGTTTAAAGCAATACGGAAGATGACGTCCACCTCCTCAGCAAAGGCTGAAGGGGTGAGGGGGATGTTGAAGAGCCTGTAGAAAAAGGAGTGGAAGGCTGCGAATTTGTGTGAGAAAGGATGGAAGGAATTGAAGGGGATTACGTTATCGGTACAAGTGGGTTTTCTGTAAATTGAGAAATCAAAGGAAGAGGTGTCAACATTGCGGGATATTCTTAAATGAGTTATATCCTCCTCATTTAAAAATTAATTGTTAAATTATACACAGTCCTTCATTCGTACTTCTTATGTTTTCAAAGTCGAAAAAATTTAGAAAAATGTAAAAATGAGGCACTAAATTTTTCTGATAGTTAGATTTTGTAACCACGGCAGTCGCTGAAAGCTTTGATTGGAAAGAGTCACTCAACGCTCCAAGTTACTGCACTTTGCGAGAGGTGCTCTAGGCGAAACGTATAAAGGGGCTTCTTTGCAGAGAATTTAATAGTCTTCATTATAGTGTATTTCCATGTTTTTCGCACGACGATGAGACAGCAAGTTATTGCCTAAAAATCAAATCTTTGTACATATTTTGCATATTTAGGGGGTGATCTCGACCCAAAATCCAAATCCAAGTATTGCAAAAAAAATCGTAGGGTTTCAGCTTTCTTTCTTCAAAAATGCCCACAAATTTTAAATAATCCTCTTGTAAAACAAAAAATCAGTCACAAATGCGTCTGCCTTTGGTACTTTCGTGTTCAGAAGATCATGATGAACAGAATAAACTTGGTCTCAAAGAGGAGCCTTATTTTCGTACATGTTTACAGCCATCGTCTGCCAAACGTTTTTTTACATGTGCCATCTTATTTACACAAAAAATTGACAGGCAGACTGAAGCAAAAGATATAATGGACATCCGTTTTTTTACAAATTGAAAACACAGCCACAATTTATCATGTTTAGTATAAATAGCACATTCTCGATCAATAAATAATAATACCAGCCTATTTATAATATGCACTATCGCTGCAACAGCGCATAATTTACAGTTGCGTCATCATTCAATTTAACCCTCCCAGTAAATTAGCAAAGCCACATTACCATTTTTATTGCCACAATAACACCAACACTTGTGTGCTCCATTAATCCTTTTAACACCCTCCAGCCCTGGTAGTTTATCCAATTTAATAAGCAGGGAAAGTTTTATTGCACGTCTTGGAGCAACCAGGAACTTTTCTCCTCGGCAAATTAATAAATCGATTTTACTGGAAATGTGGAAATGTGGAAATTAAAGTGTGGTCTTGACACGAAGGCGGGAAGGATCAAATCGCCACAATAGCGTTGAATTTGCGGTCATTTCCTGCTGGAGGTTTTAGTGAAATTGCTAAATTTAAAATTTGCTAATAAGAGAAGATGCGTTTCATCAAAAGAAGCCCTTTCCAGTGACAGCTCTCAGCCTCATTGTCTACTGAAAGGTCAAGTGGAATCTCGCTTGAAATGCACGTGTCAAGATCGAGTTTTGCCAACATTACAAATTTTGAGGGTTCGTAAAAAACGAAAGGTTTCAGGTTAATCGTTGCGGTGAGGAAATAAAACCGGAGATTACGGCCGAATAACCTACTTTGAAAGCTCCGTGTTTTAATTGATAATGTTTGGATAGTAGATCTAATCCCTCTGAAGCGTCGAGTTTTCTTTTGTTTGCGTGAAATGTTCTTTAATAGCCTTGATAAAACAGATTTGATGGAAGCCGGATGATAAATCTAACACTCAACTACAAAGGTTTCGGTCTGATTCAGAAAACTTTTCATATTTTTGAATAACAATAAAGTAACGTCATGTTAGAATGAGGGCTGAAATGCAAGGTAGGCAAGACAATTGATATTCTTGAAGCGCGGTGGTGAGGAAGATCGAGGGCACTCTAACAAATCGACTTTTAAAACCCTCGGACATAGAACACGCTGATATCGGTTGAGCCGTCATTTCTCATGGAAATTTCTATACTTAGTACTTTTTTTACTGACAGAGGAAGAAATCTCATTGTTTGGAAGATATTCAAAGACTGACATGAACTATTAAATACTTAGTACACCAGGTATACCTTCAAGAGAATTTCAAAGAAAGGGCCTTGTAATAACTGACGGTAGAGATGGTATAGGGCACTAACAAATCTCTGTTCATAACTTTCGAGGCACGTGCAGACAACAGACTGAAACTGCTATTCGTTGTTCAATAACTCTCACATTTAGTGCGGCAGTTATGTTCCACTTTATCGATTTCAAAGACAGCAGCAACCAATTTTCCTAAATAACTCTAGGATAGGTCCTCTGCACGGAATTGTTGCATTATTTTTGAAGTAATGTAACCCGCCTGCACAAAATGTTTTATAGAGAAAAACAACAATTCAATAACAAAAAAAATTATACTATACTTTGTTCGAGAGTTTGCTTCTAATGCCAGTCTTTTATTTATCTCGATATATTGAGATAATATCTCATTAGAATGAGACAGATATCTCAATATATTCCTTTTACTCATTTATCTGAGGAGCCTCAGTTAATCTCAGCAATTTGATTGGTCAATATTCAAATGAACCCATCAAATTGCAGAGGTCAACTGAGGCAATCTAGACTTTCTCCTTTCTGACTCATTTGAGGAAAAATCTTTGTGGATAATAAATATTACTATTATTAACTGCTGTCCCAAAAAAAACCGAACGACTACCACTAGCTCTACTTCTAATTCTAACTCTACTTGTATCTCTAGCTCTACTTTAACTTTGGTGGAGCTAGAGGTAGAATGATAGAGTTAGAGCTAGATTTTGAAATAGCGCTACATGTGGAGTTACAGTTAGAGCTAGAGGTAAATGTAAAAGTAGAGTTAGAGGTAGAACCAGTGCCGGGCACAAATAAAAGTTTACATAACGATGAAAGTGAGGAAAACGGCGAGAAATATTAGCGCTTCAATCTCTTGGTTCAAGGGGTTGTAAAAATATCTCGAACCTCTAAGAAAGTATCTCAAGCCCTTAAGAAAATATCTCAAGCGCTTAAGAAACTTATCTCAAGTCTTGAAACTCGTGTGGCCCTCCAGTGCTTTCGTAAAATAATGTGTCAATATTATTGAAATATTTATCTCATTAGTCATTATATTGAAATAAATAAACGAGTGGCCTGACCCCTAGGCTCTTTCGTAGCATTCATCACAAAACCTACCTTCCTTTTTTTAGGTAGAAACGAGGGTAGAAAGTTCCAAAGAATCAGGTCGAAATTGATGTGACTTTTAACCTCCCCCTTCCCCTTCTAAATTGACATCTTGCACGTACAGAACTGCTTTAAATAATTAAATACCGACTTTATAGCAATTGCAAACTCAATTTATGAGAACGCTATCGAACAGAGCGCTCCGGCTGTTGGATCCATCATTAAAAGGTGTTATCTCTAAATTACACGCCACGTTCAAGCGCCCCCGGTTGTCTGTTTACCGCGGAAATTTTTCTAATATTTACCTCCCTCGTCGAAAATGCCACTCGAAACCACAACGGTAATTTTTTTTTTTACCTAACAACCCTCTTGTTTCAGCTCAACTGCAAGCGATCTCATATCTCGCCGAGGGGTTTTTTCCAGACGCTATTATGGCTCCGTTGAACAGGTGAGATGAATTATGACACATCACCCTCAGACTAGAATAAGTTGTAAATTACACGAGTGTAGTGAAATTAAACTTCGAACAAGTCGTTCGTTTCAGTCTCGGAATTCAATTTGTTTCGGGCCTATCCAGCGTTAAGTTTTTGTGTAAACTCTGCAGCCAAGTTTGTTAATCGTTAAAGCTGCGCAAAGTTTACCGGATCCGTTTCAGTTTGGCAAATGCATATTTTTGTTAGCTCGTCATAAATAAATTCGCTGAAAGTTTTCTAGGATCACAGCTTCAGGCTGCACTCTTGACATACATTTTTTTCTGTTATTTTTATATAAGATGCGAATTGAACGCAGAAAAATTCATCACCTGCTGATACACCCTCACGATTCCTTTATCATGAGCATATGCTTCGGCACTACAACTAGGTGCAGATTACATCTGCACCCAAAACCACCAAGTTCAAATCAATATATGAATCATTCACGGTGAATAAACATCTACAGGGATACACATCTGTTGGCTTTTTATATGGTTGTGGGGAGGTTAAAACTTAAGAATAAACGATTTCAAATGCGATGAACCTCCATGGAAAGTAATTATAGGGGCACATTTGAAAATCAATTTGTCTATTCAGTATTCAATAAAACGGAACACCTAATGGAATTAAATGGACTAAAAGATTACTTTCATTGTGATCCTACGAGGTTAAGCACCCTCATGAACATTATTGATGTAATACAAAATGACAGTAAACAAAGTCGGAATAAGTACATTTATCTCTCAATAATTCACGAAAAGCAATTGCACCTCACAGCAAAATAATCGGGGGTAAATACATAAGGGGTTGACTTTTTAACGGTTAAACTTTCGCTTTTTACGAAAATATGGTTGTTGGAAATTAACCATGAAGAAACTGACTGATAAAAACATAAAATTGCTTCAAGAACCTTGAGGTAAAAAATGAGAAATATTATCGATAAGAATTTAACGTCGCGTTATATTTGGCAAGATTATTTCCGGAATCATCATTACAAGTTATAACGTATAATTTTCACTTTACATACTGAAATTTTGACAATTGGATACTTAACGTGTGTTTGGTTTTAACTTTTTGAATTGCAGTTTGTTTAATTCAGCTTTTGTTTATGTTTATTGCGGAAGGGCAAAATATCATAGCTTCCTTTGAAAGCAAATGGATTAATGATATGAGAGATTAGATATTATTAGTTTCAAAATGATAGATAGTAAATGAAATAAATAGAAATGTTTAGACAAATGGCATTTTTAATCAAACGGATTACTCACGCGAAATGTAGGTAGGTTCCGAGATTAGGTATCTAAAAAAACAATAAAATGCACTTTTTTACCTACAAAATACCTACCCATCATTCTGAAAACGTTTGTAAAATGATTTTAAATGACATTTCACAAATGTCACAGTGACAGCTATTGCCGGTTGTAAAATAACGAGAACTTGAAGCTCAAGGGCTTTAATCTTCGATAATAAATGGCAATTTAGTTCGAATTGTTTTAGGTACCATCGTGATCAGAAAAAACGAGTACAGCGAATGACTTTAGACACAAGCATTTTCTAACATTTTAGATGGAAAAACGTGTCTAAAGTCACGTCACTGTACTGTACAAAAACTGGTGTTTTCTCAATTTAGCATCTTGGACTGATTTCAGTAATTAATTGGGTAAATTCCTAATGGGGGGTTGGTCCTGGATTGGTTCCAATTCAATAAAATAATTTTATATCGCACCGAAATATATATATATGCGATATAAAATTATTTTATTGAATTGGAACCAATCCAGGACCAACCCCCCATTAGGAATTTACCCAATTAATTAAAAATGGTCTAGAAATGCTCTACTACACTTCTAATCTGATTTCAGTAAATTATGAAACTGCAGTTTCGATAATTTTACCATTACGGACTGCCCAAGACCCATGTGTGTGAAGTTAGCGCTTTCTCCAGCGCCCGGCGATTTCCCTAGATTTGACAATGTGGCAACCGCGCATTTTCCTTCTAACCAATCAGAGCGGCCGACAGACACGTCAAACTAGAGCTACCTGTTGAGGTTATGTTACTATAATTTAAGTTTTCACCCCTTTTCAAAGAAATATTGATCAAACTTACCTTCGGCGATCCAAGGGCGACCCATACTGATAAAAATTATACCAAAAAACATGGGACGACCCCTGAAATTAAGGGAAAACATTGAGAATTACAGAAATTATTTAATTTGAACCCCTTCCAGAAAAATGTACCACACGCCCTTCATACCGACGAAAGCCCTATTCGAGCGGAACAAAATGACACCAAAGTCATCCACCTAAAAACATCGGATGACCCTTAAAAATAAGGAAAAACGTTGAAAATTGCTGATTCTATTTAATTTGAAGCCCTTCCAGAAAAATGCACCGCACGCCCTTCATACCGACGAAAGCCCTATTCAATCGGAACAAAAGTCATCCACCGAAAAATATCGGATCACCCTTAAATTAAATAGAATCAGCAAATTTCAATGTTTTTCCTTAATTTTAAGGGTCATCCGATGTTTTTAGGTGGATGATTTTGGTGTCATTTTGTTCCGCTTGAATAGGACTTTCATCGATATGAAGGGGATGTGGTACATTTTTCTGGAAGGGCTTCAAATTAAATAGAATCAGCAATTTTCAACGTTTGTCCTTATTCCTTATTTTTAAGGGTCATCCGATATTTTTCGGTGGATGACTTTAGTGTCATTTTGTTCCGCCTGAATTGGGCTTTCATCGTTATGAAGGGGATGTGGTACATTTTTCTGGAAGGGGTTCAAATTAAATAGAATAAACAATTTTCAACGTTTTTCCTTATTTTTAAGGGTCATCCGATATCTTTCGGTGGATGACTTTGGTGTCGTTTAGTTCCGCTTGAATTGGGCTTTCATCGATATGAAGGGGATGTGGTACATTTTTCTGAAAGGGCTTCAAATTAAATAGAATCAGCAATTTTCAACGTTTTTCCTTATTTTTAAGGGTCATCCGATATTTTTCGGTGGATGACTTTAGTGTCATTTTGTTCCGCCTGAATTGGGCTTTCATCGTTATGAAGGGGATGTGGTACATTTTTCTGGAAGGGGTTCAAATTTAATAAAATAAGCAATAAATTAAGCAATTCTCAACGTTTTCCCCTAATTTTAAGGATCATCCGATGCTTTTAGGTGGATGATTTTGGTGTCGTTTTGTCCCGATTGAATAGGGCTTTTGTCGGTATGAAGGGCGTGTGGTACATTTTTCTCGAAGGGCTTCAAATTAAATAGAATAAGCAATTTTCAACGTTTTTCCTTATTTTTAAGGGTCATCCGATATCTTTCGGTGGATGACTTTGGTGTCGTTTAGTTCCGCTTGAATAGGACTTTCGTCGGTATGAAGGGCGTGTGGTACATTTTTCTGAAAGGGCTTCAAATTAAATACAATCAAAATTTTCAACGTTTTTCCTTATTTTTAAGGGTCATCCGATATTTTTCGGTGGATGACTTTGGTGTCATTTTGTTCCGCTTGAATTGGGCTTTCATTGTTATGAAGGGGATGTGGTACATTTTTCTGGAAGGGGTTCAAATTTAATAAAATAAGCAATAAATTAAGCAATTCTCAACGTTTCCCCCTAAATTTAAGGGTCATCCGATGCTTTTAGGTGGATGATTTTGATGTCGTTTTGTTCCCCTTGAATAGGGCTTTCGTCGGTATGAAGGGCGATGGTACATTTTTCTGGAAGGGCTTCAAATTAAATGGAATAAGCAATTTTCAACGTTTTTCCTTATTTTTAAGGGTCATCCGATATTTTTCGGTGGATGACTTTGGTGTCGTTTAGTTCCGCTTGAATAGGGCTTTCATCGATATGAAGGGGATGTGGTACATTTTTCTGGAAGGGCTTCAAATTAAATAGAATCAGCAATTTTCAACGTTTTTCCTTATTTTTAAGGGTCATCCGATATCTTTCGGTGGATGACTTTGGTGTCGTTTAGTTCCGCTTGAGTTGGGCTTTCATCGATATGAAGGGGATGTGGTACATTTTTCTGGAAGGGCTTCAAATTAAATAGAATCAGCAATTTTCAACGTTTTTCCTTATTTTTAAGGGTCATCCGATATTTTTCGGTGGATGACTTTAGTGTCATTTTGTTCCGCCTGAATTGGGCTTTCATCTTTATGAAGGGGATGTGGTACATTTTTCTGGAAGGGGTTCAAATTTAATAAAATAAGCAATAAATTAAGCAATTCTGAACGTTTTCCCCTAATTTTAAGGGTCATCCGATGCTTTTAGGTGGATGATTTTGGTGTCGTTTTGTCCCGATTGAATAGGGCTTTTGTCGGTATGAAGGGCGTGTGGTACATTTTTCTCGAAGGGCTTCAAATTAAATAGAATAAGCAATTTTCAACGTTTTTCCTTATTTTTAAGGGTCATCCGATATCTTTCGGTGGATGACTTTGGTGTCGTTTAGTTCCGCTTGAATAGGGCTTTCATCGATATGAAGGGGATGTGGTACATTTTTCTGGAAGGGCTTCAAATTAAATAGAATCAGCAATTTTCAACGTTTTTCCTTATTTTTAAGGGTCATCCGATATTTTTCGGTGGATGACTTTAGTGTCATTTTGTTCCGCCTGAATTGGGCTTTCATCTTTATGAAGGGGATGTGGTACATTTTTCTGGAAGGGGTTCAAATTTAATAAAATAAGCAATAAATTAAGCAATTCTGAACGTTTTCCCCTAATTTTAAGGGTCATCCGATGCTTTTAGGTGGATGATTTTGGTGTCGTTTTGTCCCGATTGAATAGGGCTTTTGTCGGTATGAAGGGCGTGTGGTACATTTTTCTCGAAGGGCTTCAAATTAAATAGAATAAGCAATTTTCAACGTTTTTCCTTATTTTTAAGGGTCATCCGATATCTTTCGGTGGATGACTTTGGTGTCGTTTAGTTCCGCTTGAATAGGGCTTTCGTCGGTATGAAGGGCGTGTGGTACATTTTTCTGAAAGGGCTTCAAATTAAATACAATCAAAATTTTCAACGTTTTTCCTTATTTTTAAGGGTCATCCGATATTTTTCGGTGGATGACTTTGGTGTCATTTTGTTCCGCTTGAATTGGGCTTTCATTGTTATGAAGGGGATGTGGTACATTTTTCTGGAAGGGGTTCAAATTTAATAAAATAAGCAATAAATTAAGCAATTCTCAACGTTTCCCCTTAAATTTAAGGGTCATCCGATGCTTTTAGGTGGATGATTTTGATGTCGTTTTGTTCCCCTTGAATAGGGCTTTCGTCGGTATGAAGGGCGTATGGTACATTTTTCTGGAAGGGCTTCAAATTAAATGGAATAAGCAATTTTCAACGTTTTTCCTTATTTTTAAGGGTCATCCGATATTTTTCGGTGGATGACTTTGGTGTCGTTTAGTTCCGCTTGAATAGGGCTTTCATCGATATGAAGGGGATGTGGTACATTTTTCTGGAAGGACTTCAAATTAAATAGAATCAGCAATTTTCAACGTTTTTCCTTATTTTTAAGGGTCATCCGATATCTTTCGGTGGATGACTTTGGTGTCGTTTAGTTCCGCTTGAGTTGGGCTTTCATCGATATGAAGGGGATGTGGTACATTTTTCTGGAAGGGCTTCAAATTAAATAGAATCAGCAATTTTCAACGTTTTTCCTTATTTTTAAGGGTCATCCGATATTTTTCGGTGGATGACTTTAGTGTCATTTTGTTCCGCCTGAATTGGGCTTTCATCTTTATGAAGGGGATGTGGTACATTTTTCTGGAAGGGGTTCAAATTTAATAAAATAAGCAATAAATTAAGCAATTCTGAACGTTTTCCCCTAATTTTAAGGGTCATCCGATGCTTTTAGGTGGATGATTTTGGTGTCGTTTTGTCCCGATTGAATAGGGCTTTTGTCGGTATGAAGGGCGTGTGGTACATTTTTCTCGAAGGGCTTCAAATTAAATAGAATAAGCAATTTTCAACGTTTTTCCTTATTTTTAAGGGTCATCCGATATCTTTCGGTGGATGACTTTGGTGTCGTTTAGTTCCGCTTGAATAGGGCTTTCGTCGATATGAAGGGCGTGTGGTACATTTTTCTGAAAGGGCTTCAAATTAAATACAATCAAAATTTTCAACGTTTTTCCTTATTTTTAAGGGTCATCCGATATTTTTCGGTGGATGACTTTGGTGTCATTTTGTTCCGCTTGAATTGGGCTTTCATTGTTATGAAGGGGATGTGGTACATTTTTTTGGAAGGGGTTCAAATTTAATAAAATAAGCAATAAATTAAGCAATTCTCAACGTTTCCCCCTAAATTTAAGGGTCATCCGATGCTTTTAGGTGGATGATTTTGATGTCGTTTTGTTCCCCTTGAATAGGGCTTTCGTCGGTATGAAGGGCGTATGGTACATTTTTCTGGAAGGGCTTCAAATTAAATGGAATAAGCAATTTTCAACGTTTTTCCTTATTTTTAAGGGTCATCCGATATTTTTCGGTGGATGACTTTGGTGTCGTTTAGTTCCGCTTGAATAGGGCTTTCATCGATATGAAGGGGATGTGGTACATTTTTCTCGAAGGGCTTCAAATTAAATAGAATAAGCAATTTTCAACGTTTTTCCTTATTTTTAAGGGTCATCCGATATCTTTCGGTGGATGACTTTGGTGTCGTTTAGTTCCGCTTGAATAGGGCTTTCGTCGGTATGAAGGGCGTGTGGTACATTTTTCTGAAAGGGCTTCAAATTAAATACAATCAAAATTTTCAACGTTTTTCCTTATTTTTAAGGGTCATCCGATATTTTTCGGTGGATGACTTTGGTGTCATTTTGTTCCGCTTGAATTGGGCTTTCGTCGGTATGAAGGGCGTATGGTACATTTTTTTGGAAGGGGTTCAAATTTAATAAAATAAGCAATAAATTAAGCAATTCTCAACGTTTCCCCCTAAATTTAAGGGTCATCCGATGCTTTTAGGTGGATGATTTTGATGTCGTTTTGTTCCCCTTGAATAGGGCTTTCGTCGGTATGAAGGGCGTATGGTACATTTTTCTGGAAGGGCTTCAAATTAAATGGAATAAGCAATTTTCAACGTTTTTCCTTATTTTTAAGGGTCATCCGATATTTTTCGGTGGATGACTTTAGTGTCATTTTGTTCCGCTTGAATTGGGCTTTCATCGTTATGAAGGGGATGTGGTACATTTTTCTGGAAGGGCTTCAAATTAAATGGAATAAGCAATTTTCAACGTTTTTCCTTATTTTTAAGGGTCATCCGATATCTTTCGGTGGATGATTTTGGTGTCGTTTAGTTCCGCTTGAATAGGGCTTTCCTCGTTATGAAGGGGATGTGGTACATTTTTCTGGAAGGGCTTCAAATTAAATGGAATAAGCAATTTTCAACGTTTTTCCTTATTTTTAAGGGTCATCCGATATTTTTCGGTGGATGACTTTAGTGTCATTTTGTTCCGCCTGAATTGGGCTTTCATCGTTATGAAGGGGATGTGGTACATTTTTCTGGAAGGGGTTCAAATTTAATAAAATAAGCAATAAATTAAGCAATTCTCAACGTTTTCCCCTAATTTTAAGGGTCATCCGATGCTTTTAGGTGGATGATTTTGGTGTCGTTTTGTCCCGATTGAATAGGGCTTTTGTCGGTATGAAGGGCGTGTGGTACATTTTTCTCGAAGGGCTTCAAATTAAATAGAATAAGCAATTTTCAACGTTTCTCCTTATTTTTAAGGGTCATCCGATGTTTTTAGGTGGATGACTTTGGTGTCATTTTGTTCCGCTCGAATAGGGCTTTCGTCGGTATGAAGGGCGTGTGGTACACTTTTCTGGAAGGGGTTCAAATTAAATAATTTCTGTAATTCTCAATGTTTTCCCTTAATTTCAGGGGTCGTCCCATGTTTTTTGGTATAATTTTTATCAGTATGGGTCGCCCTTGGATCGCCGAAAGTAAGTTTGATCAATATTTCTTTGAAAAGGGGTGAAAACTTAAATTATAGTAACATAACCTCAACAGGTAGCTCTAGTTTGACGTGTCTGTCGGCCGCTCTGATTGGTTAGAAGGAAAATGCGCGGTTGCCACATTGTCAAATCTAGGGAAATCGCCGGGCGCTGGAGAAGGCGCTAACTTCACACACATCCAAGACCCAATATCTTGCACACTTAATTCCATCGTTTGCGCACACGTCATAAAACAAATGTGTTTCCATCCTAAACTAAAAAAAGTATCCATTCTAAAAAGGTAAATGCGGTAAACCTGCACCATGAAAAATTATTATCAAGACGCAGTTGAAAGTCAATTTGTCTATTCAGTATTCAATAAAACGAAACACCTAATGGAATTAAATGGACTAAAAGATTACTTTCATTGTGATACAGCGAGGTTAAACTACCCTCATGAACAGTAGTGATGCCTAATACATATTCGGCAATAACAAAGACAGAAAAATATGTTTATGTAGGACCATTCGCTCTCAATAATTCACGAAAAAAATTGCATTTATTTACACAAAATACTTAATCAAATAAAATAATAAGAAAAAAGAACGTCCACTTTACAAATTCTTTTGTTGGATTAAATGTTCAAAGGGTGTTTTTTAGTCGAAGAGATTTAGTATAAACGTATAAACGATCGTATGTCGAACACTGCTCCAAACTTGCTCGGCTGCGTCTCCATTTTAAACTACTAAAAAAGAGAAGTTTTTTAGCCAAAGAGGAGTATTCTTCGACATACGTCCGGCTATGCAATTGATGCGATGCACGTGATTTAGCATAATAAACGGACGTATGTCGAAGACTGCTCCTTTTCGGCTAAAAAATTTTCCTTATTTTATTCTAATTTTTTTATTCCTAATCACGCGCATGAACTGCATAGTCGGAGTATGTTGAAGACTGCATCTTTTCGGCTAAAAAACTTTTCTTTTTTTAGAGTAGTTTCAGCGCAGTCGAAAATTGTTGAAAATGGAGGCGCAGCCGAGCGACTTTTCGGCTTTTAGCCGAAAAGGAGCAGTCTTCGGCATATGTCCCCCTATACAGTTGATGCGCGTGATTTAGTAAAGACGGACGTATGTATTAAAAAAAAAATTGATGTGCCAAAATGGCACTTCCGGTTGCACGCTTTAGCCTTAAGAGTTTTTCAGTACTATTCCGAGTTTGGGTTGTATCGTGTTTACAAACACATACATACATACAGAGATTTAAAAAATCACTTTTTTGGGTTCCGAAAATGCATCTGGTGTTATCTTAAATTCCAAAATTTTAGTGATCCCTTTTTTTTTTAATTGTGTTTGGGGAGATTAATGGCACTTCTTTTCACGCTTTGTAGTCGATAAAAAAACACGCTTTTGAATAAAAAAGTGGTTTTCTTAACCCACATTATATTTACAACTATACCTACGACCCTTCAAATGCTGGCAGAGACATTTACTTTAGAAATTTGTAAAGTAATTTTGTGATAATTTAAAAACTCCCAAACCCATTCGACAAATCATTGTTAGGAATATAGGAAAACTCGGCTGCAATTTCCTCATTTTTCGATTTCCCTTGTTGGAACGATCGACGACCCCGAGATATTCCCACGTGTTATTTCCGTTTATTCTTGTAAATAAGTTCAGCACTAACGGCATAAA
This sequence comes from Pycnomerus fuliginosus, assembly GCA_963924575.1. Lineage (NCBI taxonomy): Eukaryota > Metazoa > Arthropoda > Insecta > Coleoptera > Zopheridae > Pycnomerus > Pycnomerus fuliginosus. The sequence continues at coordinate 17,484,432 of OZ004624.1, read as the reverse complement.
TGAACTGGCGTTAACTAATAAGCAACACAAAGCTTTCCAGGTCAGAGTCACATCCCCCGAGATCAAATTATTCCATGGCTTCCCATTTTCCCAGTTAGCTCTTGAACCTTATTTACGAGGAAAGGCGACGTTATCCAGTATTCCAACCCACATTTTTCACAAGATTGATTAATTAACACCCCGACGGTTTCCAGCCGGTTTAATGGAATCCTGCACGCGACATTCAAACAAATTTCCCGCAATAAAAACCGCTAATCTTTTTTTTTTCAGCTGCAACAGCCCGAGAATGACGGACAGGAGCATTGTAGGAGGTTCCGGATTGAAAACGGCGACTCGCCCGGAGAAAAAGATGAGGTCAGTGATGTTGATTGTAAAATAACGTTTTGTTAATTACATAAAAAACTGTTAAAACTTAGTAATTTTCCAATGAACACTGTTACGTATTTTAAACGTATACAAATACTGTATACTATACGTTGATATCAGGTATGAAATAGTACGTAACTTATACGTATAAATGTCTATCCGGTATACGTATGTTTAGACGTATATTGTACTGATATTATATTAATAAAAGAACATAAAAATGACCGAAAATATACGTATGTTAGACGTATAAATATACTTCCAATATATTAGGAAAACAACATAAAAATAACTGAAAATACAACTGCCAGGGCTGTTTGGGCTTGGTAGCAAAATAGACGTATAATATGTGGAATGACTAAACCGATTTTATATGTTGATAAAAAACGTTTGAAAACCAATACGTTAAAACGTGATATTGCCTTTACGTTTAATATACGTCGAGTAAGACACTAATGGAACAAATATAATAGTTTTATCTACGTATATTATTCCTATATTCCTAAGGGAGCTAGAGTCCTTCAAACAACATCCTTTCCAAGATCCCATTTGAAAGCTCCCGTAGGAACCATTTTTCGATCCATACCCACAAGAACTTTTCTTTCTAGAATGGAGTAAGGAACCAACCCATGAACTTGTTTACGATATTTTGATGTCTTCTGTCACAAATTTTGGAACCCTGAACCAATGAAAAACCATTTTTTTCGAAAAGGGCGCATTATATCGATGTCAAACAAGAGTATCATTTTTACTTAAAAAACCTCAAATTTTCAGATTTTGGAATCAAATTCGAGGAAAAACTACTTACAAAAATGTTTGAGTAAATTTAGTCATTAGCCCTTCCTGTACGAGGCGCTAATGATCAAAATTTTAAAATTTTCCCCACAGTAGTAAATTCAGCAAAGATACCTAATTTCACGTTGCTATCTTTAACCGTTTTGAAGATATTTAGAAAAAAACACTTTCAAAGTGGCCTGTTTAAGGGGGCTAGCTCCCTTAGGACTTACTTTTCGACGCATATTTTTCATAGAACAATTTACTGGTAAAGTTTTGACCACTAATTTCGGGACACCCTGTATAATATGGAAAGAAAAATACATATAATAATCGTCAATTTCATCACGTATAACAATCATACCTAATATATACGTATAGAAGTTATACCGGAACCAATTATCCACCAAAAATACGTATATGAAACGTTTAATATACGATCATGTGTTTATTGGGTTATGTTTTTCTTGTAAATTACAGTAATTTTTGTAATTTGTCAGTCGTTTTACAACCTTGGACAATGGGTTTATGGATTATTATTGTAACGTAGTTTTTCAAGATTTCATGCTTTATCTAATGAAGTTCCACGTGGTGGTAAAAATGATGAGTAAATGAGTAAATGACCAGTTAATGACCAGTAAATGAGTAATGGATGAATAGTGACTATGGAATGGTAAATAAGAGTAGGAATAATCGAGCGAAATTACGCGAGGGGTAGACCACCTAGGTAAATGAGTGCACACGCGGGGATAAAAATTATGAGTAAAAGGATGATAAATGAGTAAATAAATGGTAAATGGGTAAATAGAGAGTAAATGAACGGTAAACGAGTAAATGACAAGTAAATGGGCAAAGTCATAGGTGGTCTCCCACACGGAATTACGGCTTCCTCATATTAAACCTGAGTTCACTGCATTCATAGATAGCGAAATCATAATAAAACGCATAAAATTCACGGCAGTTACAGCTTTTTTAAGTCTACATTTTTTTAAGTTTAATTTTATCGAAACTTGGTTATTTAAATAACATAAAAAACATAAATTACCCATAAATTACCGTAAAATTACATTATAATTTACAAATTTATAAAACACTAAAACGTGAAATTAGACATCTAGGTCAGTAGTGTTTATACCGACCAAAACTTCCAAGTTCCCTTTGATTATGTTTCTATAGGTTTCCATTTTCTGTTACAGATGTTCGGTTCGCCGAGCACGCCGATCCTTGAAAATCCCGAATACCAAACGAGATGGTACTTCAAATATTTCCTCGGAAAATGTAAGTCGAGATTTTCCACCTTGAGGTCAATAATTTCTCCCCTTCAGTACATCAGAATTACGTAGGAGTGGACAACGATAAGTCGCCGTTTTTTCTGAGCATAGTCCTAAATGATGACAACAATACCTGCGTGCCCCTATACCGAGCCATTTTATTCAGAAAATCCGTAAGGGAGGATTTCGGGCTATGCGAAATTGATTAATTTGGTTGCAGGGGGCGCAAAAAATTTCCTTGCCCTTGTCTCAAAATAAAGTTTTAACGGTTAAGCAGATCCTGTCGAATTTCCCTGGGATAGACAGGATCGAAAAGGGGCCGAAGGAGATATTCTCACCAGATATTCAGAAAGATTTATTATTGCTGGAGGAGCAGGAAGGGTCGGTTAATTTTAAGTTTGGGGTCATTTACATGAAACAGGGTCAGGTCACCGACGATGAAATTCTTAGTAACGGTAAGGAATTTTAAAAAAATATAGGTACACCTATGTAGGCTCCGAAAATTTGGAAATTTGCTTTACCAAGTGATTAGTGAATTGATGAATTGATAATACTTCTTCATCAAATAAGAAGTTTTAAAAACTCACAATTCGCTTCTTTAATATAGATATTCTACATCCACCATCTCTTCAAATAAATAATTCAAACCTAATGGACACGTGTGTAGCTCTCGCATTTACAGAAAAATGTGTCTTCATTTTCCACTTCAAGGACATTTTGATTGATCAAAATAATAGATACTTACTTATTTTATTAGGAGTTTAAGCAAGACATTATGAGGCGGAGAATGGAAATTTAAACGCCGAGCGCAGCGAGGCTAATTAAATCCATACGAATTATATAAAATATAATGTTCTATTTTCAAACAAAAAACTACAAAAGATAAATGAGATTGCGGGCGGATAAGGGAAGCGGATAAGATTGCAAAAGAGAACAGGAAGAAAAAATAATTTATTGTTGTCAGATGTCTAAGAAATAAGTGAAGTTTAGGGCGAATCAAACTGTATTGCAAAGCCTTGCGATCCATTTACTTTGTTGGATGTTGATGATACTTCCTGCTTAACCTCCCCACAACCAGCATAAAAGCCACCGGAAGATGTACATCGAAGCGATGTGTATCCCTGTAGATGTTTATTATATTGAGATGTAGGTAACTATGTGAGTATCGCATCAGTATCAGTCCCGACGTGCCATAATTTCACAGCTCAACAGATTGATTTCAAATTTTGTTGTTCAAATGCTATTTTTTGTTTGGTAAAATACATTGTAAAATACGAGATATTTTACCAAAAATGCAAGGTATTTTATGAAAGCGGTAATTTACCATCCTTATTAAATACGCGATATTAAAAACCGGTAAATTATTTGCGCAAATTACGGCTGTTTTTTACCAAAAAATAAAATACCGTATTTTTACATAACTGCCGTCAACAAACATGAGAGTTTAACGTGTAGGTATGCCAAGTTTCAGTAAAGTACGTCCACTAGTTCTCGAGTTATTGCAAATAATAGTTTTTCGGTTTTTACATTGTAAAATACGAGATATTTTACCAAAAATGCAAGGTATTTTATGAAAACGGTAATTTACCATCCTTATTAAATACGCGGTATTAAAAACCGCTAAATTATTTGCGCAAATTACGGCTGTTTTTTACCAAAAAAATAAAATACCGTATTTTTACATAACTGCCGTCAACAAACATGAGAGTTTAACGTGTAGGTATGCCAAGTTTCAGTAAAATACGTCCACTAGTTCTCGAGTTATTGCAAATAATAATTTTTCGGTTTATACATTGTACAATAAGAGATATTTTACCAAAAATGCAAGGTATTTTATGAAAACGGTAATTTACCATCCTTATTAAATACGCGGTATTAAAAACCGGTAAATTATTTGCGCAAATTACGGCTGTTTTTTACCAAAAAAATAAAATACCGTAGTTTTACATAACTGCCTTCAACAAACATGAGAGTTGAACGTGTAAGTATGCCAAGTTTCAGTAAGATACGTCCACTAGTTCTCGAGTTATTGCAAATAATAGTTTTTCGGTTTTTACATTGTAAAATACGAGATATTTTACCAAAAATGCAAGGTATTTTATGAAAACTGTAATTTACGATCCTTATTAAATACGCGGTATTAAAAACCGGTAAATTATTTGCGCAAATTACGGCTGTTTTTTACCAAAAAAATAAAATACCGTATTTTTACATAACTGCCGTCAACAAACATGAGAGTTGAACGTGTAGGTATTCCAAGTTTCAGTAAAATACGTCCACTAGTTCTCGAGTTATTGCAAATAATAGTTTTTCGGTTTTTACATTGTAAAATACGAGATATTTTACCAAAAATGCAAGGTATTTTATGAAAACGGTAATTTACCATCCTTATTAAATACGCGGTATTAAAAACCGGTAAATTATTTGCGCAAATTACGGCTGTTTTTTACCAAAAAAATAAAATACCGTATTTTTACATAACTGCCTTCAACAAACATGAGAGTTGAACGTGTAGGTATTCCAAGTTTCAGTAAAATACGTCCACTAGTTCTCGAGTTATTGCAAATAATAGTTTTTCGGTTTTTACATTGTAAAATACGAGATATTTTACCAAAAATGCAAGGTATTTTATGAAAACGGTAATTTACCATCCTTATTAAATACGCGGTATTAAAAACCGGTAAATTATTTGCGCAAATTACGGCTGTTTTTTACCAAAAAAATAAAATACCGTATTTTTACATAACTGCCTTCAACAAACATGAGAGTTGAACGTGTAGGTATGCCAAGTTTCAGTAAGATACGTCCACTAGTTCTCGAGTTATTGCAAATAATAGTTTTTCGGTTTTTACATTGTAAAATACGAGATATTTTACCAAAAATGCAAGGTATTTTATGAAAACGGTAATTTACCATCCTTATTAAATACGCGGTATTAAAAACCGGTAAATTATTTGCGCAAATTACGGCTGTTTTTTACCAAAAAAATAAAATACCGTATTTTTACATAACTGCCTTCAACAAACATGAGAGTTGAACGTGTAAGTATGCCAAGTTTCAGTAAGATACGTCCACTAGTTCTCGAGTTATTGCAAATAATAGTTTTTCGATTTTTACATTGTAAAATACGAGATATTTTACCAAAAATGCAAGGTATTTTATGAAAACGGTAATTTACCATCCTTATTAAATACGCGGTATTAAAAACCGGTAAATTATTTGCGCAAATTACGGCTGTTTTTTACCAAAAAAATAAAATACCGTATTTTTACATAACTGCCTTCAACAAACATGAGAGTTGAACGTGTAGGTATTCCAAGTTTCAGTAAAATACGTCCACTAGTTCTCGAGTTATTGCAAATAATAGTTTTTCGGTTTTTACATTGTAAAATACGAGATATTTTACCAAAAATGCAAGGTATTTTATGAAAACGGTAATTTACCATCATTATTAAATACGCGGTATTAAAAACCGGTAAATTATTTGCGCAAATTACGGCTGTTTTTTACCAAAAAAATAAAATACCGTATTTTTACATAACTGCCGTCAACAAACATGAGAGTTGAACGTGTAGGTATTCCAAGTTTCAGTAAAATACGTCCACTAGTTCTCGAGTTATTGCAAATAATAGTTTTTCGGTTTTTACATTGTAAAATACGAGATATTTTACCAAAAATGCAAGGTATTTTATGAAAACGGTAATTTACCATCCTTATTAAATACGCGGTATTAAAAACCGGTAAATTATTTGCGCAAATTACGGCTGTTTTTTACCAAAAAAATAAAATACCGTATTTTTACATAACTGCCGTCAACAAACATGAGAGTTGAACGTGTAGGTATTCCAAGTTTCAGTAAAATACGTCCACTAGTTCTCGAGTTATTGCAAATAATAATTTTTCGGTTTATACATTGTACAATAAGAGATATTTTACCAAAAATGCAAGGTATTTTATGAAAACGGTAATTTACCATCATTATTAAATACGCGGTATTAAAAACCGGTAAATTATTTGCGCAAATTACGGCTGTTTTTTACCAAAAAAATTAAATGCCGTATTTTTACATAACTGCCTTCAACAAACATGAGAGTTGAACGTGTAGGTATGCCAAGTTTCAGTAAGATACGTCCACTAGTTCTCGAGTTATTGCAAATAATAGTTTTTCGGTTTTTACATTGTAAAATACGAGATATTTTACCAAAAATGCAAGGTATTTTATGAAAACGGTAATTTACCATCCTTATTAAATACGCGGTATTAAAAACCGGTAAATTATTTGCGCAAATTACGGCTGTTTTTTACCAAAAAAATAAAATACCGTATTTTTACATAACTGCCGTCAACAAACATGAGAGTTGAACGTGTAGGTATGCCAAGTTTCAGTAAAATACGTCCACTAGTTCTCGAGTTATTGCAAATAATAGTTTTTCGGTTTTTACATTCTAAAATACGAGATATTTTACCAAAAATGCAAGGTATTTTATGAAAACGGTAATTTACCATCCTTATTAAATACGCGGTATTAAAAACCGGTAAATTATTTTCGTAAATTACGGCTGTTTTTTACCAAAAAAATTAAATGCCGTATTTTTACATAGCTGCCTTCAACAAACATGAGAGTTGAACGTGTAGGTATGCCAAGTTTCAGTAAAATACGTCCACTAGTTCTTGAGTTATTGCAAATAATAGTTTTTCGGTTTTTTGGTTCTTTCCGACTTATAGACGAACAGACTCGACGACCGCGAGCGAGCGAGCGAATAATCAAAAACAAGAGTACCGCCGCATAACGACAAGTGCCTCTTTCGCATATCAAATTTGAAAGATAAAGTGCGTTCATTTACTATAGCAGAACTAAAATTTTTTTGGTACTGTACAACCCTAATTTGTAAGGGCGTGCAATTTTGACAATTTGATCGAAGGCGGGAAAGCAAAAACATTTCATAACCCAAATCTTCTAGGGTTTATTTTTATTGTTAGCAGCAGTCTCACAGCTAAACGTACCTGAAGCTTTTTTGTGAATATTTTCCTTTGCACTTGACTCAAAACTGCACGCACACAAAAGCCATTTTGTGCCAATTCAGAGCAATTCCAAAATTTTGACATTTGTCATGTTTTCTGACGTATCGCATTGAAATCGTCTACCAACTCACCTGTTAGTAAAATTCCTTGCAAAATTTAGTCATACCAACCTAAAATTCAAAATTTGACGTTCTGTCGCTTCAATAGAAAATGAATGGAGAGTAGACACAAATTTTTTCATCAGTACATGACAGATCTTCAAATTCTGTTACCAAAAATACATTTACCTTACGCCAAAATGTCCAGAAATTTGGAATCTCTTATGAACTTTATGGCTGCACCAGGCAAATTTGGCTGAAATTTGGTACGTAGCTATAGAGATCGAATAATCCGCCGAAGAGCATATTAAATATGAAATTTGAAGGATGAACACCAATTCTTTTTATCGACTCTGGAAAAGTTTTCAAATTCTGTTCTCAAAAATGAGTTCAAACTTAGTGCCCTTATGGCAAAAATTAGAAAAATTTTGAAAAATTGAATGGATTACTGTACTCACTCCAAATTTTCGGATCCCTTTAACTAAATCCATTGTAAGAAATGGTGCGTATAACAATTTCTTTCAGAATTGGGCAGTCGCAGATTCGAGCAATTCCTCAGCCTGCTCGGCGATAAAATTAGGTTAAAAGGCTGGGACAAATACCGGGGCGGTTTAGACATTAAGGGTGAGTGTCGAAGATTTAAAATTTAGATTGGGGTCGATTTAACGTTAATCAGTCTTATCACATCTACTCGATTGAACCTGCTTTCAGGAGACATGACTGGAAAACATTCCGTGTACACGATCTACGAGGGTCACGAGATCATGTTTCACGTATCCACATTGCTGCCGTATTCGAGAGACAACAGACAGCAGGTGGAACGGAAGAGACACATCGGAAACGACATCGTGAACATCGTGTTCATCGATGCGGACGACCCTACCCAATCGGAAACTGCACACGCACAATTCAACCCCACGTGCATAAAATCCCAGTTTACACGTAAATTTTTCCTGTGTGTATTGTACGACGGCGTCCTAGGGTCACACTTAACCATAAAACTTGACTAGGAATTTCCACTTATTAACTGGGGATCTCCACTTATTAACTGGAAATCTCCACTTATTAACTGCATTACAATTAGTAATTATTTTTTTCAAAAAGAAATGCATTACAATTACTAATTACTCAATAAATGTAATGCATTTCTTGAAACATTACTTTTAACGTGACATTTTTTAAATTTCTAATTGTAGCCGACAGATTTTGAGATCTGCAGGAAATTGAAACATACGTCACTCCAGACATGGCCAACGCTAATTAAAAATTTAAAAAATGCCACGTTATAAAAAAACTGGGTTTATTATTTTAGTATATTTATTATTTTATTTTAATAACAATTGAGTTTCAAAATTTACCACTGTTGCGCAAGAGTATTTTAGATAATTTATGTGGTAAATTTCATTTTGAAATCTTAAGTGGTTAGCCCGGTACAGTCCTTCAAAGTGCCAACGTTCGCGCTACAAATTTCAAAATTCCCGCCAAACGGTTAGAAGTAAAGCTATAGTATGCTATACAAAACTTGATCTAACCAAGAAATGCAAAATATACCGGGTGTTCCATTTAAAAAAATTTAACTTTTTTCCGCAGAGACGAAGTTTGTTAAGAGCCTCGACATTCATAGATAAAGTAAATACGATTAGATCCCCAATTTCTTGAATTTCTTTATGACCCACACCTAATTAAGGGCGATTATTAGTGGTACTGTTACTGTACCTGGACTACCTGCTATGCCATTTATTATTTTTTAGTTCCTGGTAGATCATTATCGTGATCTTCAAATATAATGGCTCTTTATGGTTATTACAAAATACTTTTCAATCTGTTTATGTTACCTCCAATGTGGACGTTTTAGATATTTTTCATGGTGTCGTATCATCTCATCCCAATAACCAACTCATCCCAGGTGAAAACTCATCCCAGACCAACTCATCCCAGACCAACTCATCCCAAACCAACTCATCCCAGACCAACTCATCCCAGACAAATTCATCCCAAACCAAGTCATCCCAAAAGACAACTCATCCCAGAACGCAACTCATCCCAGACCAAGTCATCCCAACAGACAACTCATCCCAACAGACAACTCATCCCAGCAGACAACTCATCCCAGCAGACAACTCATCCAACAACAACTCAACCACATCCAAAGTTCCACGCGAGCAAAGCGTCAAAATATCGGTTTGCAGTGCGAGAAGCTAGGGCAGTTCAGGTCTATGTCAGGTCAGGTTTTTTTTTCAATAACATTTTCTCTCAAATTCTGCTCGTCCAAAGTTCCACGCGAGCAAAGCGTCAAAATATCGGTTTGCAGTGTGAGAAGCTAGGGCAGTTCAGGTCTATGTCAGGTCAGGTTTTTTTTTTAATAACATTTTCTCTCAAATTCTGCCCGTCCAAAGTTCCACGCGAGCAAAGCGTCAAAATATCGGTTTGCAGTGTGAGAAGCTAGGGCAGTTCAGGTCTATGTCAGGTCAGGTTTTTTTTTTAATAACATTTTCTCTCAAATATTGCCCGTCCAAAGTTCCACGCTTGCAAAGCTTTAAAATATCGGTTTGGAGTGCAAAAAGCTAGGGCAGTTCAGGTCTATGTCAGGTCAGGTTTTTTTTTAATAACATTTTCTCTCAAATTCTGCCCACCCCAAGGTTCACGCGAGCAAAGCGAGTAGGTACTCGTCGAAATATCGGTCTTGCAATGGTGCGAGAAGCTAGGGCAGTTCAGGTCTATGTCAGGTCAGGTTTTTTAATAACATTTTTTTTAAATTCTGCCCGTGGAAAGTTCGACGCGAGCTTTCGGCGGAGCCGAAAGCGAGTACTCTTCGAAATATCGGTATTGCAGTGCGAGAAGCTAGGGCAGTTCAGGTCTGGTCAGGTTTTTGACCTAGGTTGTAGTGTCATTTGGGATGAGTTGTCTCCTGGGATGAATTGGAAAATTGTATGAGATGATATTAGCCCGCGGCTACCTTAAAGCGAACAGCCCAAACAATAGCAAGCAAGAGTTGGTCTGGGATGAGTTGGTTTGGGATGAGTTGTCTGTTGGGATGAGTTGTCGGTTGGGATGAGTTGTCTGTTGGGATGACTTGGTCTGGGATGAGTTGCGTTCTGGGATGAGTTGTCTTTTGGGATGACTTGGTTTGGGATGAGTTCGTCTGGGATGAGTTGGTCTGGGATGAGTTAGTTTGGGATGAGTTGATCTGGGATGAGTTGGTCTGGGATGAGTTGTCAGATGGGATGAGTTGGTCATTGGGATGAGATGATACTAACCCATTTTTCATTTCGTGGTAGATATTCTCCTACATACATTTTCGATAGATTGTTCATTCGGTGAACTGTTGTCTGGTGAACTGTCCGTTCGAAGAATTGTGCTTTTGGTAAACTGTCTTCGATGAATTGTTTTCGGTGAATTGTTTTCGATAAATTCACCGGATACCCTACTAAGTGTGATGGAGATCCCCAGCTAATAAGTGGAGATCGTTAGTTAATAAGTGGAAATCTCCAATTAATTAGTGGAAATCTTCAGCTAATACATGGAGATGTCCTGTTAATAACTGGACAATGATCCCTAGTTAATAAATGGAGATCATCGTCAAAATTTGCGGTTAAGCGTGGCCCTAGGACGTCGTCGTATTGTTCCGAGTTTTTATTCCTGTTCAATTTGCAGATATATTCGCTGTGGTGAGCGTGGTCAGTCCCAATCAATATCGGCTTTCGGTTTTTTCCGACGAAGCCGTACCTCTATTTGGACCCAGTTTACCCTGTCCTCCCGTTTTCAAGGACGCGCAACTCTTTAGGGAATTCCTCTTGGTGAAGCTCATCAACGGGGAAAAGGCGACGTTTGAGACGCCCACGTTCGCTAAGAAGAGGGAGCGAACACTCGACATGCTCATTAAGGACCTCTATTCAGAGCACATGACCGATGCCAGGATGGTGAGCTATAATTTTCGTTAACCTCGTTTGCAATTTTATTTCCAGACAATGCTGAATCGGAGGGCGTTTTCGGACGTGCTGGCCGAAACGCCGCGTCATTCACGCCTGAAGGAAGATTCGAGGCAGATAGAGTTCGTTCGCATAGGGCAAGCCCTTAAACTGGAGGCTATTGTGAGGGGGGATGCTCCCACGAGTCTGGCGTCGGCAGGAAGCACGGGAACCGTCTTCAGGAGATCTCCATGGGAGGCTAATTGCTTCTATCCTGTGTTTCCTGCTCATCCGATTGTTTGTGCTGACTCGTGGGCGGATAATAAGCTGGTGGTCGGCACTGAAGAGGGGGTTTATGTCGTCGAGGGTAGGTTTTAGAAATCTTTTTATACATTTCTATTTGTAGAAAGTTCCACATTTCACGTGCGTGCTCCAAAACATAACTTTTTGCAATGATGACCCGTTTTCCATTCGAAATGTTAAAATCAGTTTGCAATTGATAGTAAAGTCCCGTCGCGTATTAACGAACGCGGGGTTTGTGTGTTTCAGGCTTTTTTTCTGTTGGTTTGTAAATGGGGTTTCAGTTCAAAATTCCTGTCATGGACAATTAACAACAAAAGGTGCGTTCGGCTTGGAAGCTCCGTGCACTCCTCGTCCGTCTCTTTTTGATCTGATGATTTCATATTTGAGTATCGCGTTCTTCCCTTTTGAAAATGGGAGGTTACAGCAATCACTCCAAAATTCGAAATTTTTTTAATCGCAATAAACTACAGGGTGTTCCTATATTCATAGTCCTAACTCCGGGACGTTATTCCTTACATCATTCTAGGAAGAAAAGTTCCTATGGACATATGGCCGGAAATGCTTTATAAGGGAGCTGCGCCCCATCAAAGGGGTACTTAAAAAATCAGTTTTTTGAAAATTTCTCGGAAAATATTAACAATAGGATTTTGAAATTCAGAGCAATGGTTAGTGCTATAAAGAGCTTTCTCTTCAATTTTTTTCAAATTTTTAATAACATCAGAGGTGGTGGTTCTTGGGGGGCCTTACACATTTTTTTACATTTTCTTCTGTTGTGGGCCAATTTTTTGCCAAATAATAATAAAATCGTAATCTCTGGTCTATTCCACATAAAAAAGGTGCTCTTCATATTCGAAGTCCTTCGAATGGAGTCTCGGAAAACATATTATTCGAAGGACCAAAGCCCCCTTAGGAATTATTTACCGCCACATGTCCATATAAACTTTTCTTTATAAAATTATGGAAGAAATCATATTCTGAGTTTATTTTCACTAATTAGGTTAGGTAAAATAAATTTTAGGTATAAAAGAAATTTTCGCGCTTTAAACCAATCAAAGTCACTTTAATCGAAAACGGGGCGTTTTAGCGACATTCAACAAGAGCCCCTTTTCTGTGTAGAATCGACCAACGATTGAGATTTTATTATCACTTGGTGAGAAAAATGAATACAACAAAAGAAAATGTAAAAAAATGTGTAAGGTCGTCCAATAACGCACGCCTGTGATGTTATTAAAAATCTGAAAAAAGTTAGGCGAAAGCTCTTTATAACACTAACGATTGTTCCTTTCAAAATTCTATTCTTAATATTTTTCGAAAAATTTTCAAAAATTTGACTTTTTGAGTATGTACCTCTTTGAAGGAGCGTAATTCCCCTGTAAAGCATTTCCGGACATATGTCCATAGGAACTTTTCTTCTTAGAAAGATGTAAGGAATAACGTCCCGGAGTTAGGACTATGAATATAGGAACACCCTATTATACATGAAAATTATTTTATTAATGAAGCTGCCTTTTGGCTGTCCATTTTGCTTTTAAATAGGTACGTGTAGGTACATACATATACTCGGGTAGGTATTAATTTAAAAGCGGCTAAAAACAGCTTAAATAAATACCTATGATAAAAACATAAAACTAAGGTTTGGAAATTCCACTAAACAAAAAATGTTTGTTCAGTATAGCTAATAGGTAAGTACAACTAATTATCGTTAATCGTTCTAAAGATCATACTTAGGTACCTACGAATTGACTGGAAAGATATCGCTCCTTTTTTTTGCACGTTCAGTTCAGTGCAATCGTAAGCACTGCATGATTTAGCATTAGATCTAGACATTCCCTGTGAATTACATTCCGAGATTTATAACATCACACTAAAATTGACAGAAATAGTAGGTAATCAATGTCTGTATAGAACACTGCACCTCAAAATTTACATTTATTTTGTCCTCAAATGCAATTTATTACAACAGGAACAGCATTTACAAAGAAAATCCTATTTACCCGCCTGCCTGTTAAATCTTCGGGCTTTTGCCAATCGTCACGTGGTTTCTAGCGCTATCTCTTACATCCATGTTGACAACACTTATCTCTCTCTACAGTCTACACTCTGTCCATTCTAATATCAAGTCTATGCATAAAACACTCGTTACAGAACGCTATTCAAGCACTCGTTCGTTCGGTCATAATCAGCGTACAAAAATGAATAGTAGTTGACCTGACAAAGACCTGAATCGCTCTAGCTTTTTCGGTGGATGCACCTTTTCGCTCGCGCGGCAAACTCGCGTTTCGTGTTAAAACATTACATACAGGGTGTTCCAACGAAAAGTATCCACCCCAAATATTTCGTAAGCCAAATAAAATATGAAAATTCGCTCGGACAGGTCGATTTTTATTTGGAGGGGGACACTTAAATCCATGCTTGGAGAAATTTCAAAACTAACCCCTTAACCCCCATCTACCCTCACTTCAAGATTTTAAATGGCAACCCCCTACTTGTGATACATCATTTGAAAGCTAATTTCATTGCCAATCTATCGCTGTAACAATTTTTTATATTTGTTCAACTCTAGCGCCCTCTTTGGTCAAATTTTAAATTACATTAGGGCCCTTTGTGATACATCATTTGAAAGGGATTGAAATTATCTGTAAACTAATGCAAGAATTTTTTTGATCCATCCATTCGTTCAAAAGTTACAGCCTAAACTTAAAGGATTTCTAGGCCCAGAACCAGCTCATGTCTTTCAATGTAACTTTTGAACGAGTGGGTGGTGTTCAAAAATTCTTACATCGGTTTACAGAGAATTTCAAACCCTCCCAAATGATGTATCACAAAGGGCCCTGATGTAATTTGAAATTTGACCATAGAGGGCGCTAGAGTTGAACAAATATCAAAAATTGTTGCAACGTTAGATTGGCAATGAAATTAGCTTTCAAATGATGTATCACAAGTGGGGGGTTGCCATTAAAAATTTTGAAGGGGGGGTAGGTGGGGGTTAGGGAGTGGGTTTTGAAATTTCGCCAAGCATGGATTTAAGTGTCCCCCTCCAAATAAAAATCGACCTGTCCGAGCGAATTTTCATATTTTATTTGGTTTACGAAATATTTGGGGTGGATACTTTTCGTTGGAACACCCTGTATATTGTGGGCTAGCATAATAAAATACTTTTTGACTTTAAAAGCCCAAAAAACTGGAGAAATTAAAATCCTGAGTCTGCGGAACAAAACCGGAGAGGTTTCTCATTATTAGGGTTGGGCAAAAACATATTTGCATGTTTTTCCTAAAAGCTCATATTAAACCCAGGTTATGTAGGTAGCATGTGATGTTTTCATTTTTTATTTCATAGACTTAAATTTATTTTGCATATATAGCTTATAGGTTTTACGGTATACAGCATTCGTTACGGCATATTTGGGTACATTACAACAAGCTGCATAGTTTCGGCTGTTTAAGGTTGCTCTCCGGAATATTTCTAGAAAATTTAAATTAATAAAAATTATTAAAGATAACACTGGCAGCACTGGTACCCCTGTTAAGCCTTAAACTATTATGTTACCCCATTAGCAAAACAATTTGTAGGGACTACCCCCAAGAGAAAAAATGATCAGATATTTATTTTTAAGGCATATTAGGTCATAGTACCCTATTTATTATATATTAAGTGTAGTTTTGAATGGGTCTCCCTACTTTGACTACTGCATTGCAACTCTAGCAATCTATTTCAGATGGCAGTTCTCATCGTCTAATATTCGACCGCTCGATGCAGGTCAAACAGATAAGTGTAGTCGAGCCCCACGGAATAATCCTCCTACGTGCGGGCCACTCGAATAAAGAAGGAAAAGTATACGTCTTTAGACTGTCTCAAATAGAATCAATGGGTGATCCGCCTCGAAGTCGCCTGGAAGTAAAAGACCACCGCATGGAGAGAACTAGAGGAAGTCAGCTCTACGCCTTATCCAGACCTGGTATTAACAGTTATACCTACAATTTATTGATCACAATTAAAATTGACACCGCTTTCTTTCTTGCGGATTATCATTTTCATTTTTTTTTATTTGCGATAAATTATTGTATGTCTATTGTCTATTACCTCTTGTAATTCTTTGAATAATTTTTCTTTTTCTTCTTTTCTTACGTCTTCATTTGGCCCGTATCCCACAATCAGTGTGTATTCTTCGTTTTCTTCTCTTTCTCGCATGTTTATTGCCATTATCCTCTCATTTATTAGCTTTTCTTCTGTTCTGTACTTCATTTTCTTCTCTTTTATTACCATTGCAACATTTTCTCTTGCATTTTCCTCTTCTTTCACTACCGACCAGTACATTCAGTGTTCGTTTGTCATCTGTTTAATCCCTTTACCTTTCTTCTTCGTCTCTGCCAGCCCCGCATAATCTATTAATCTGTTAATTCGTTCTCCCTTCCATGTATACTTTTAACATTTCAGGTTCCCAACTTTGTAACTTTATCACTTTTTTTCATCATTCGTCTCCTTGTTCCTTGCTTGGTTCTTTTTGTGTTTACTTAATGTGTCCTCTCTTTTCATGTCCTTTTTCGTTGCCTTCGTCGTCTTCATTGTTTCCGTCTCTTTTAAATTATTCGTTTCTTGGAGTATTTCTGTTTTTTTTATCTCTTCCTCTCTCTGCTTCAATTTTCCATCTATGAGAACTTACTTGACAAAAAACTTACAGGAGGGGCAAGGCTGAGGATGTGCGTGGCAATTGGCAAGAAACTGCTGATGTTTCAATGGAAACACTCTGCAGCGTGGACCGCTTGGTGTCCCTCCAGCGACACAGATACCATTGAAGGCTTCACTTTCCTCTGGGAGCTGAATTTAAACGAAACCCCCACGATGATGACGATACTGGACGGAGGATGGAGTCCGAATTCGCCTTCCCCTGGAGACATTTTAGTGGTCGTGGGATATAAAAATCACTGGGATGTCGTCAATGGCAGGACGGGATATGCACAACATTTACACACCGTAGAAAGCACAAAAGCTCATCTAGTCACCGCACTTGATTTATACGAGGACCAGGAAATTCAACTTCTACTTTGCTATAATCGTAATTTTTCCATTTATCTTTGTCGCTCGTGTTAAAAGCCGCGTTTCAGACACTTGTCACTTTCAGAAGATAAACGAAGAGAATTCGTCCTCGGATTTCGATTTTCATTGGAACTCGGTGCCTACAGATATAGGTGAGTGATGCTAGTGTGATAGATGTTTGCTTAGGCACGATAAATGTCTGAGATTCATTATTTATTTATTTAATCACACCACCCTCTCACGGTTTTCTAACAAAAAATGAACTTAAATTACATTTACAATAAATTTGGATGGGCTTAAAAAACCGGTTACTTTTATTTTTCTCGTATATTTGTCAGTTTTTGTGCGATATTTTTCATTCTTATACAGGACGTAGCTAAATGTAGGGGCTCTCGATACCAGCCATCAGATTTTAGATCGCACCATCCATGCCCTTCTGAAGAACTTTTTATTTAATACCATTATTCAGACCAATGGGGTTTCGTTATTTATTGACAAATGACAATGGCGTTTAAACAGAATTGAAGTCCGTCTTTTTCTCTTTCCAAAATGACTTTCAAAATAAAAATTCATAGATCCGCAATTTTTTTTTAACTTTCAGAAAATCGCATAATTTGCAACTATTTAAATGTAGAAAGTTTGATTTTAGTTGTAAATTAAGCAGTTTAATAACCGAGAGGTTGACCACTATGGAATGTTGGAAAATATGAAATGTGGTGTACAAGCTTTTGATGACTTGTCAGCCTCTCGGCTTCGCCTCATTTTTTTAGAGTGACAATTGACTACTCGCTTTTGGCTCCACCGAAGCAAGCAAAACTTCAGCTGCGATTCAGTTTTTTAGTTTCTATTGACTACTCGCTTTTGGCTCCGCCAAAGCTCGCAAAACTAACGGCTTCGCCTCAGTTTCTAACATCTTCATATGGCTACTCGCTTTTGGCTCCGCCGAAGCTCGCAGGATTTCGGCTTCGCCTTAGCAGTAAAAAACTGAGGCGAAGCCGAAGTCCTGCGAGCTTTGGCGGAGCCAAAAGCGAGTAGTCATTTTATTGACTACTCGCTTTTGGCTCCGCCAAAGCTCGCAAAACTTCGGCTTCGCCTCAGTTTCTTACATCTTCAAATGACTACTCGCTTTTGGCTCCGCCAAAGCTCGCAGGACTTCGGCTTCGCCTCAGTTTTTTACTGCTAAGGCGAAGCCGAAGTTTTGCAAACTTTATTGGCGAAGCCGAAGTTGTGCAAACTTTATTGGCGAAGCCGAAGTTTTGCAAACTTTATTGGCGAAGCCGAAGTTTTGCAAACTTTATTGGTGAAGCCGAAGTTTTGCAAACTTTATTGGCGGAGCCAAAAGTGGCACTGTAAAAACTGAGACGCAGCCGAAGTTTTGTTACTGTTTTGCTAGTTTATCCGCCAAAGCTCGCAAAACTTCGGCTTCGCCTCAGTTTCTTACATCTTCAAATGACTACTCGCTTTTGGCTCCGCCATAGCTCGCAGGACTTCGGCTTCGCCTCAGTTTTTTACTGCTAAGGCGAAGCCGAAGTTTTGCAAACTTTATTGGCGAAGCCGAAGTTTTGCAAACTTTATTGGCGAAGCCGAAGTTTTGCAAACTTTATTGGCGAAGCCGAAGTTTTGCAAACTTTATTGGCGAAGCCGAAGTTTTGCAAACTTTATTGGCGAAGCCGAAGTTTTGCAAACTTTATTGGCGAAGCCGAAGTTTTGCAAACTTTATTGGCGAAGCCGAAGTTTTGCAAACTTTATTGGCGAAGCCGAAGTTTTGCAAACTTTATTGGTGAAGCCGAAGTTTTGCAAACTTTATTGGCGGAGCCAAAAGTGGCACTGTAAAAACTGAGACGCAGCCGAAGTTTTGTTACTGTTTTGCTAGTTTATCCGGAAGCCTGCCCAATCCGGCAAAGTCACAGACACAGTATATTTGGTCATTATCATTCCTTATCTCCCTTGAATATTCTCGTTTTTTAAAGAATGTTTATAGCCAAGTCAATAAAGACCTGAATTTGGCAAATTATAAACAAAAATTACTGCATTTCTGCAAATTGGCCGAAGTTGTAGCTTAAACCATTCTAATATTGAACATACTAAAAGTCCCCTGAGCTCGAGCGACCATCAAGGCGAACAGGGACAGTTTCTGTTAAATTTGCAAATATCTCATGAAATATTGATTCTATCGAAAAAATAGTCATATAACAAATTGAAGAGCGAAAAATTCTCTAGAAAAAAGTTTATATACATTTTGAAGACATTTCATGTGCTGATAAAGAAAATGGTAGTTTATTAGTCAAATGTCAAATTTCGTAGTTGATGTGCCAAAAAGGCACTTGGCGTTTGCGGATCGGCAAGAAAATTAAGTGGATTCACCAGAAGGCCAACACTAACCTCCATTCCAAATTTCATTAAAATCCGTTCGGCAGTTTTCAAGAAATCTTGCTCACATATGTACATACGCATACGAAAGCGCACACGAACGTAAGATCTGGTGTTATCTCAATTTCCAATTCTGGAGTGATTGCATAAACTACAGTAATTGCAGTAACTCCAGTAATTTTTGTTTCTATTTCCTCTCCCACGTTTAGCACCGTTCATGTCAATAATTTATACCCAATAATAAACAAAATAATTTGCAACTTTAGAACTGCCTATCTTACTGTGTTTTACCAACAATAGTTGTTTTAATATGTATAAAAAAGTAAATATGACACAGGCGAAATTTCAGTTTGCGCCTTCCCTTACGTGATCGCCTTCACCCTCAACTCCATGGAAATACGACTCATCGTCAATGGGAATCTAGTCCACACAATGTCAATGCCCAAACTCCAACTAGTCGCATCGAAAAATGATATATATTTCGCCACGACAGCTCCTGAATTTTTTCCCAACAGAACCGATCGACTTGTGGTTGACAGACAGCAGGATCTACAGAAGCTCTCACCACCCTCGAGCCCTAACGGTAATTCTTGATATAAAGTGTTTTTAAAGGACGGAATAGTATTTTTTTCTAAATCACATCATAAAGTTAATTTTTTGGTAACTATAGGAGATGAACAGAAAGTCGAACTTTATGGTATTTATTATTCAAAACTTACCTTACAAGATTACAAATGACCAGTTTAATGTAAGCTTATTTAAAACTTACTATTCAAGTTTGCATTGGAAAGCAAATGTCAAGCTTAATGCAAACCTATTCAAAACTTGCAACTCAAGCTTGTATTGCAAAGAAGAGAAAGAAGAAATTATGTGAAGCGAGCTTTGCATTTCAAGCTTACATTGTTAAGCAAATATCAAGTTTAATGAAAGCTTTTTCATTCAAGCTGACATTGTAAAGCAAATGTCAAGCTTAAAGCGAGCTCTGCATTTCAAGCTTACGTTGTTAAGCAAATATCAAGTTTACTGAAAGCTTATTTAAAGCTTATCATTCAAGCTGACATTGTAAAGCAAATGTCAAGCTTAAAGCGAGCTTTGCATTTCAAGTTTACATTGTTAAGCAAATATCAAGTTTAATGAAAGCTTACTTAAGGCTTGTCATTCAAGCTGACATTGTAAAGCAAATGTCAAGCTTAAAGCGAGCTTTGCATTTCAAGCTTACATTGTTAAGCAAATATCAAGTTTAATTAAAAGCTTACTTAAGGCTTGTCATTCAAGCTGACATTGTAAAGCAAATGTCAAGCTTAAAGCGAGCTTTGCATTTCAAGCTTACATTGTTAAGCAAATATCAAGTTTAATGAAAGCTTACTTAAAGCTTGTCATTCAAGCTGACATTGTAAAGCAAATGTCAAGCTTAAAGCGAGCTTACATTATTAAATAAATATTATGCTTGACACAAGCTTTCTGACAGCTTACATCACAATGTTATCTTTTCAAGCAAATATCAAGCTTGTGGCAAGCTTTTGCAGGCTTGCATGTTCGGTGGGTAGTACCGCAAAGTGATCACTTTATAGTACTAGTACCGTAAAGTACCGTAAAGTGAAAAATACATGGGTGCTTTATGATACTAGTTCTATAAACTAAACACTTTACGGTTGAGTTGAGTTGGGTTGGGTGCTACCCTACCCTACCCTACCCTACCCAACCCAACCCTCCCCTACCCTGCTCTACTTTACCCTACCCAACCCAACCCAACTCAACCCTAAAGTACCGTAAGGTGTTTAGTTTACAGTACTAGTACCATAAAGCATCCATGTATTTTTCACTTTACGGTACTAGTACCATAAAGTTCGACTTTCTGTTCATCTCCTAGTTAGAAAAAAATTAACTTTATGCTGTGATTTAGAAAAATAGTTATTTATATTATGTATGTCAAGTATTTTTAAAGGACGTAAAATATTTCTCAGCAGCTTCTCCGGAAATGCGCCCTTTGAGGATTTACCGCATCCCTATCCACGCCTTGAGCCGGAGTACAAATCCAGACCATAACTGCGTCACAACGGAAACATCTCAAACATGGAAATCCGCAGATGCTAAATTGACTGTGCCCGAGCAGCCACGAGTATCGAGAAGTGCTACGAGTTCTCCAATACCTCCGAAAGCTAAACTTCCACCTCCAATTAATTGATAAAATGCATTTTTCAGAGATGGTCGCGAATCTTGCCTCGATCTATCAAAAAGCAAAAAAAAATTAAAGACTGCATTTCCTGTTAATCAAAGAATGGGGCGTAAATTCTCCCCGCTCCTGGCTTTACTATAATCATATCACCGTCTATACATGTCTCAGTAAGTAGTTTAGTTTTCAAGGATGTTGAGTTCGGGAAAAACGGGTTCATTAGTCTTACTTATATCTTGAAATTTTAACATTGCGTTCTCGGCCATCTCTAGTTCTTCTTCCCTCTCTGCCTTTCTTCTGTTGTTTCCAGTTTGCGTGAGTCACAGCTATAGTTTTTAGATGAAAAATAATCAAAATAGGTGATAGTCACAGTCTTTTCTATTGTAACCTGGTTGCAAGCTGGACAATTATTCTGTGATACCACTGTAAGTATTCTTCAAAAAAAGTCGAGTCTGTGTGGATGATTAATATAATATAGGACTTAAGTACAAGGTGTTGTTTTTTTAACCTCACTATTACCTACCACTTTTAAGAGCAAAAAATATGAGGATATTAAGCCCACGTGGAAAGGGGATGGTCTCAATGATCCACGGTGGCTAAGCTCCAAAAGAATTCAAAATTTTTAATATGAAAAATACGGAAAAAAGTCCTTAAGAACATATGTCGAAAAATAAGTCCTAAAGGGGCCACTTTGAAAGTGTTTTTTCAAAATATCTTCAAAACGGTTAAAGATAGCCACGTAAATTTTGGTATCTTTACTAGGTCTTTGCAAAGACTTCGGTAAGATACGAAAATTCACGTACCGTTTTGAAGATATTTAGAAAAAAACACTTTCAAAGTGGCCCCTTTAAGGGCCCTTAGCTCCCTTAGGACTTACTCTTGGACATATGTTCATAGGGACTTTTTTTCATATTTTTCATAGAAGAATCTACTAGTAAAGTACTGACCACTAATTTCGGGACACCCTGTATGTATAGAAATCGATGTTTGAAAGATTTCGGAACAAAAACATCGACATTTTCAGTTATTTTTGGTTTGTTTTCGATAATCTTAAAATGGAGGCTCAATTAGGGCCACTAGGTGTATTTTCACCTCCAGATAAGAAATCTACCGGCCAATTCTCTAAATAGTAAATACCGAGGTAAATAAGTACTAAATGGAGGGGATTTTTTTTCATGCAGTGTAGGTAAGGGCCTAAGGCTAAAATTATTGATTCTAAGCTTCACAATTGTTTTATTTAAAGAACAATAAATAAATATTAATAAATGACCTAATATACAGGGTGAGTCAACAAGGCGACGGCGGTCCATAACTTCTGAACCCTTCCAGATAGGGAATCAATTCAAACGCCATTATGTACAACACCACCAATTCTACTTCCTAAAAATACTTTCAACTATACAGGGTGTCCCAAAACACTTGCAACGCATGGCAACTTGATTTTTTTAAATGGAACACCACCATTTTGATGCCATATTCTGGATCACCTATAACATAGCTTTACATCGACATAAGACATTCGATGGTTTAAGGCTCTGTTCTCAAGTAATTAATTCTTTTTGAAAAATTTCGACTATTGCGGGTGCTTCTTAAAAAAATTCCTGAGAACTCAATTTTGTATCTAGAGAGCTGAGGTTCGGTACGAGTATAAAGGAAGGTCTATTCAAGCTATCTGACATGATAACTATCATGATCACTATACAGGGTGTTAAAAATTCTGTGTCAAGTTTGGAAAATTTCAAATATGCAAAACTCCATTTTTTCAAATGGCACCCCCTGCTATTATTGTGCCATGGGGTTCGGCTGTTGAAGTACTTTATTTTTTATTAAGTATGTCCTATACCTAAAGTCAATACTTCAAAAGATATTCTTTGTCTTATTTATTTTATTGAAGATTATTACGATCTCAATTAAAGCATGCCATGGACTGTATGACAGTTATGATTAACATTGTTTATTTACATAGTTACCAGACAGTTTGTCACATTTATTGACATACACAATGAATTTCAACCATAAGCAATAAACCATGTCAATGAATTCTTTCTGGTTGTGTATGTCAATAAATGTGACAAACTGTCTGGTAACTATGTAAATAAACAAGGTTAATCGTAACTGTCATACAATCCATGGCATTCTTTAATTGAGATCGTAATAATCTTCAATAAAATAATTAAGACAAAGAATATCTTTTGAAGTATTGACTTTAGGTATAGGACATACTTAATAAAAAATAAAGTAATTCAACATCCCAACCCCATGGCACAATAATAGCAGGGGGTGCCATTTGAAAAAATGGAGTTTTGCATATTTGAAATTTTCCAAACTTGACACAGAATTTTTGACACCCTGTATAGTGATAATGATAGTTATCATGTTAGATAGATAGAATGGACCTTCCTTCATGTTCGTACCGAATCTCAGCTCTCTAGATACAAAATTGAGTTCTCAGGATTTTTTTTAAGAAGCACCCGCAATGGTCGAAATTTTTCAAAAAGAATTAATTACTTTAGAACAGAGCCTTAAAACATGGAATGTCTTATGTCGATGTAAAGCTATGTTATAGGTGATCCAGAATATGTCATCAAAATGGTGGTGTTCCATTTAAAAAAATGAAGTTGCCATGCATTGCAAGTGTTTTGGGACAGCCTGTATAGTTGAAAGTATTTTTAGGATGTAGAATTCACAATATCAAGTGAACCTAATGCGCATGCTTCAAGTTTTTGGCAATCAAGGGAATTTAGCGTGGCGCGGTTGTTGGAAGTTGTAGGTTGACAGCCGTGTTTCATTTAAATTTGACATTTACGTCACAGTGATAGGAAACAGCAACTAACCTGCAAAGTGTAATAATAATTGTGGTCTTACGTTTTTTAAAACAGTTGAAAAATGCCAATGGTTTGTTGTGTACCTGATTGCACTAATAATACGTTAAACAAATATGTGTCCTTTCATCGCTTTCCGAAGAAAAATATCACTCTGCGGAATAAGTGGGTTGAGCTGATTAATCAACATGGGCCCGGCTAAACACGGTAAATGTCACATGTAATAGCTGTAAGAATCATGCACTCTACACTTCTCGTCGTCTTCCTTGTTTACCGTGCGTTAAAAAAAGACGGCACATCTCCTTTACGCTACGATCACACACGCATTCTGACTTGCGCAGTGACGTCTAAACCCCTCAAATTCAGTTTCGGCTGTCAAAACCAGGGGTCAGCAAGACACTTGATATCGTGAATTGGCGGTGTTGTACATAATGGCGTTTGAATTGATTTCCTATCTGGAAGGGTTCAGAAGTTATGGACCGCCGTCACCTTGTTGACTCACCCTGTATAATAAACTTTTGTAAAAATGTACACCAATAATTTGATAATTGATAAGATCATGTTTTTGTTTGCGTAATAAATTTTTATATTGTTTATCACGTTAATGCGCATGTAGGGGTCGCCTGAATTTACTGGTGGAATCGGGTTGAGATTTTATCAATCTGCACCTAGTAGTAGTGCCTCCGCGGACGCACAGAATAGTCAAAAAGGCGAATCGTTGAAAAATTCAATGGTGAAATAGTCCCTTATTACAGTGTTTGCTGTAGAAAATGAAAAAAAAAACACAAAAATTTGTAGAATTAACACTACAGGAAAGAAAAAAATTCGTAGGTAACACTGAAAATAAGACGTAAAGAGCGAAAATATAATCCAAATGAGTAAATGTCTTCATTAAGTTATAGGAAAAAAAACAAAATTTGGCGTATTTTGTAAAATGGCATTAGCTTCATTTTACAGATACGCGAACAGGAAAGAAAAAAAACGTCAGTTCCTCTTTGAAAAATGGACCAAGCTTTCAACCAAGAAAAAAATTATTTCCAATTATGTCATAAGGTTTGTAGAATTCACTTGAAACTAATTTCTTCAAATGAATCGTATTAACTACGAAATTTGCAACAAAAAAGGACTCTTGTACTTTTTTCGGACATGCATCATAAGTTTTGTTATTGAAGAAGTGGCGCAAGAAATGACAAATTTGGATCTCAATATCCTTGCAAGAGTCCTTTTTTCTTGCAAATTTAGCAGACAATAAGATGCAATTGATTGAATTTGTCTCAAGTGAATTTTAGAACCCTCAAATCGCAATGGAAGTCGACCCAAGAGAAAATATTAATTTTCCTCTTCACGCAGGTATTTGCAAAATAAACAAAAAACCTTTGATTGAGCCATGAAAATCATTCCTCGGAGTCCATAGATGATGTACGATTTTTTTCAAATTGTTGATAACCCTCCAGCCACCAAAATAATAAAAATCGTTACAGATATGGCAAGCTGAAAATTAAGAAGTTGGAACATCAACAGTCCAAATACCTTTATTTTTGATTCGCAATAATTCGTTAATTATAATTAGCAAAAATTAATTATTTTGCTACTTGAATTAGAAATCCAAGTATTATTGGGATTTGAAGCGTTTTATGGAAAATGTCACTGGATTGAGGGATCTGTAGAAATAATTGATTTTTATCAAAAAAAAATGCTTATCGAATGAATAGAGTACTACCTACTTTTACTTTAGTTAATCCACCATTAGGTAATGATCCTCCAGTAGTCCTTCAAGGGGGAAGCGGAGCCTAATTGGACAGCACTGACAGCTGTCGACGAAAAGCCCTAGCGGCGAGTAGCGACACTTACTGAATCTAGCATGGTCGATGCAGAAGGTATATTTTTGGAACAAATTTTTGATAAAGTGCATAGTTAGTGAAATATGACAATTTCTCGTTTCTACTATGTAAGAGCATGATTTTTTCACACCGTTACCGTTGTAAAGAGAAAAAAAAAACCTTTCCAAAACAGTAAACAGCTCTTCAAAAGGGTATAAGTATGTACTGGAAAATTCAGTATTCCTAAAATTACTTGAATATTGGATTTTGAAATTTGAAGTGTAGGTTAGTATTATCAAGATCGAGCTTTCTTTCGATTTTTTTCACATTTTTATTTTAGTCAAAGATGTGCGTTTTTGGGGGCACATCACACATTTTTTCTTTATTATTTTTATTTTGCTGTTAGTGTTTAGTTTATGAAATAGTACCTAATGAAATCATAATCTCTGGCCTATTCTCTTGTTGAACGTCGCTAGAACACCGTTTTCGGAAAAAATGGCTTTCAGGGTACCAAAATTTGTAACGGAAGACGTAGAATACGGTAGGCAAATAAAAAAATATATGCGATGTCCCCTCAAGAACGCACGCCGCTGATTAAAATCCAAATCTGAATAAAATCCAAAAGAAAGCTGTTGATAATATTAACTATGATGCTTTAAATTTCAAAATCCTGCCATTTAGAATCCCTTTGAAGGGTTGTACCCTTTAGGAGGGATTTTCGACCCATATTTACTGAAATTTTTAGTCTTATTTTTGATCGTAAATAAGGCACTGGTAAAATATGGCAGCGTAATTTTGGTGCACGCTGTATACTTCCATTTTTGGCGTCCGACGAATAGAAATGAGGAAAACTTTAATGGAAATCAAATGAAGCGTTTAAGATCATAAAATTACTTGCCGCCTGGCCTATGATTGTTTATAAATAAAATGCACATAAAATCTCTTAAATTGACAACTGACAAGTTGTAGGTACATACTACTGTGGTAGTCCCTTTGCACAGCTAACTTTATTTTCTATTGATTAATACTAATTGCATGGTTTTAGTCAGAATTTTGTTGCAAGAGATATTTGAAAAGATTTTATACAGAACCAGTTGATTATTGAGGATTAATAAACATTAAACATTCTTAAAGTAGCTAAAATGAAACTAGGTAGTAGTTTTGCACAGTAGATTAATTGCCTAACGCATCTGACGTCTGACGGCTCATGCTGACAGCTGACCTAACCTACAAATCGCCATCAACAGCTTTTGCATTTTACGAAAATAAACCGTTTGAAAGTAAAATACGAGAATTTACACAAAATGACTGCAGTCGTAGCCGTCCACTGCGGTTTGTACCCCCAACTTCAACATAAATCCTCAAAACTTAATTTTCCAGGAGCCGGAACTCACAAACACAAATATTACAGCAAATACAACAAGTTATCAAAAAAAGCGTGTTTGAAAGGCATCGAACTGCTGAAAAGCGGAGCCACCGCCTTAGAAGCCATAAAAATCATAATTTCGAGTATAAATAAATCATCCCCTGTTTTTACTCCCTGTTAAGTTTTAGAAGATGATCCCTTGACAAACTCAGGATATGGTTCAAACTTAACCAACGAGGGTTGTGTTGAAGGAGATGCTTCAATCATGGATGGTAAAACTTTAACTTACGGGGGTTGTGGAGCCGTTAAGAATGTTAAAAATCCAATACTGCTAGCACATGATATTTGCATTAAACAGTATGAAGAATCCCCGTTTGGGTTGATCCCCCCATCACTTCTCGTCGGAAGAGGTGCGACAAGACATGCGAAAGCTGCTGGTTTAAAAATCGTGAAGAATAAATCACTTGTCACTTCCAAAGCGATGATGCAGTTTAAAAAATATAATAAATTAGTCCATAGATTGGATACTGTGGGAGCTGTGTGTATTGATTGTAAAGGAGATGTGGCTGCCGGTTGTAGTTCCGGGGGAATTTTGTTGAAAAAATCAGGACGGGTTGGCCAAGCTGCTCTGTATGGTAGTGGAGTCTGGGCTGATAGTTTTAGCAAGAACGAATCTTCAATTGCGGTTTGTACTTCCGGCTGCGGGGAGCATTTGATTCGAACACAATTAGCGAAGGAAATTGCAGACAGCGTCAAAAACAGCTCCTGTCCAACAGTAGCCGTTAGTGATTCAATAACCGACAAATTTTTAAGTAATACCTTGACTTAGCAACAATTACTTAAGTCATTATTTCAGATTCGAGGTTTCTTCAAAATATCAAGCAGAAATTATGCGGGGCCCTTGTATTGCACGTAAATAATAATGGTGACATTGCAATTCTGTGGGCCCATACAACAGAGACGATGAGTGTAGGTTTTATGTGTTCGACAGACGAGAATCCCAAGGGGTTAATTTCGGAACTACCCCGTGAAGTTGCCATTGGAGCTACGGTGAATGTGAGCGGATCTTATATTTATAAAACTGATTGAAAATAAAAAATAAAACTAGTTGAGATTATGCTCCCACACCATTCGTCGGTTTTCAAATAAATCGCGAATTCCGTAACTAAACGTAGCCAAGAAATGCGGTGTTGTCAGGTTTTGCCTTTTGGCGGTGAATTCAACTGTATTTTTTAAAGCAATAATTGTCCTTACAAAACTAAGAAGAACCAAACTAGAAAGTGACAGCTTTCAGCTTAATCCAAAAACGAGAAGTCATAAAAGCATACATCAGACTGCCTGTTGTAGCCAGAAAATGCGGTGTTGGCAAGTTTTGCCTTTCATGGCTAGGGAATGCGGTGTTGCTAGATTGTGCTTAAAGCAATAATCGTCCTTAGAGAGGTAAAGGATAACACTAGAAGGTGTCGAAATACGTTCAGCCCTAGCCGAACGAGACGGAGCGAGCTAATTATTCGCGAGAGACACGTACGTCAGAGTAATCAGGAAATGCGGTGTCGCCAGATTGGGCTTTTTAACAGTGAATTAAACAATAATTGCCCTTACAGAACTGTAAAGAACCAAACTAGAAAGTACAAGTTTTCAGCTTTTTGCCTTTCGTAGTCCAAAAATGCGGTGTTGCCAGATTGGGCATTGCGACTCTATAGCCTCTTACAACATAGTTGCCATTGGAACTACAGTAAATGTAAATGGATCTTATATTTATAAAACTGACTGAAAATAAAAAATAAAACTAGTTGAGATTATGTTCCCACACCATTCGTCGGTTTTCAAATAAATCGCCAATTTCGTAACTAAACGTAGCCAAGAAATGCAGTGTTGTCAGGTTTTGCCTTTTGGCGGTGAATTCAACTGTATTTTTTTAAAGGAATAATTGTCCTTACAAAACTGTAAGAAGAACCAAACTAGAAACTCACAGCTTTCAGCTTTATCCAAAAACGAGAAGTCAAAGGCATACATCCGACTGTCTTTTGTAGCCAGAAAATGCGGTGTTGGCAGGTTTTGCCTTTCATAGCCAGGGAATGCGGTGTTGCTAGATTGTGTGCTTAAAGCAATAATCGTCCTTGAGAGTTAAAGAATAACACTAGGTGTCGAAATACGTTCAGCCATAGCCGAGCGAGACGGAGTGAGCTACTTTTTCGCGAGAGAGACGTACGTCAGAGTAATCAGGAAATGCGGTGTCGCCAGATTGGGCTTTTTGACAGTGAATTCAACAATAATTTCCCTTATAAGAACTGTAAGGAACCAAACTAGGAAGTACGAGCTTTCAGCTTTTGCCTTTCGTAGTCCAAAAATGCAGTGTTGCCGGATTGGGCATTGCGACTCTATAGCCTCTTACAACATTTCGTAACTAAACGTAGCCAAGAAATGCAGTGTTGTCAGGTTTTGCCTTTTGGCGGTGAATTCAACTGTATTTTTTTAAAGGAATAATTGTCCTTACAAAACTGTAAGAAGAACCAAACTAGAAACTCACAGCTTTCAGCTTTATCCAAAAACGAGAAGTCAAAGGCATACATCCGACTGTCTTTTGTAGCCAGAAAATGCGGTGTTGGCAGGTTTTGCCTTTCATAGCCAGGGAATGCGGTGTTGCTAGATTGTGTGCTTAAAGCAATAATCGTCCTTGAGAGTTAAAGAATAACACTAGGTGTCGAAATACGTTCAGCCATAGCCGAGCGAGACGGAGTGAGCTACTTTTTCGCGAGAGAGACGTACGTCAGAGTAATCAGGAAATGCGGTGTCGCCAGATTGGGCTTTTTGACAGTGAATTCAACAATAATTTCCCTTATAAGAACTGTAAGGAACCAAACTAGGAAGTACGAGCTTTCAGCTTTTGCCTTTCGTAGTCCAAAAATGCAGTGTTGCCGGATTGGGCATTGCGACTCTATAGCCTCTTACAACATTTCGTAACTAAACGTAGCCAAGAAATGCAGTGTTGTCAGGTTTTGCCTTTTGGCGGTGAATTCAACTGTATTTTTTTAAAGGAATAATTGTCCTTACAAAACTGTAAGAAGAACCAAACTAGAAACTCACAACTTTCAGCTTTATCCAAAAACGAGAAGTCAAAGGCATACATCCGACTGTCTTTTGTAGCCAGAAAATGCGGTGTTGGCAGGTTTTGCCTTTCATAGCCAGGGAATGCGGTGTTGCTAGATTGTGTGCTTAAAGCAATAATCGTCCTTGAGAGTTAAAGAATAACACTAGAAGGTGTCGACGGAGTCGAAATACGTTCAGCCATAGCCGAGCGAGACGGAGTGAGCTACTTTTTCGCGAGAGAGACGTACGTCAGAGTAATCAGGAAATGCGGTGTCGCCAGATTGGGCTTTTTGACAGTGAATTCAACAATAATTTCCCTTATAAGAACTGTAAGGAACCAAACTAGGAAGTACGAGCTTTCAGCTTTTGCCTTTCGTAGTCCAAAAATGCAGTGTTGCCGGATTGGGCATTGCGACTCTATAGCCTCTTACAACATTTCGTAACTAAACGTAGCCAAGAAATGCAGTGTTGTCAGGTTTTGCCTTTTGGCGGTGAATTCAACTGTATTTTTTTAAAGGAATAATTGTCCTTACAAAACTGTAAGAAGAACCAAACTAGAAACTCACAACTTTCAGCTTTATCCAAAAACGAGAAGTCAAAGGCATACATCCGACTGTCTTTTGTAGCCAGAAAATGCGGTGTTGGCAGGTTTTGCCTTTCATAGCCAGGGAATGCGGTGTTGCTAGATTGTGTGCTTAAAGCAATAATCGTTCTTGAGAGTTAAAGAATAACACTAGAAGGTGTCGACGGAGTCGAAATACGTTCAGCCATAGCCGAGCGAGACGGAGTGAGCTACTTTTTCGCGAGAGACGTACGTCAGAGTAATCAGGAAATGCGGTGTCGCCAGATTGGGCTTTTTGACAGTGAATTCAACAATAATTTCCCTTATAAGAACTGTAAGGAACCAAACTAGGAAGTACGAGCTTTCAGCTTTTGCCTTTCATAGCCCAATGCGGTGTTGCCAGATTGGGCCTTGCGACTCTATAGCCTCTTACAACATAGATGATGAGCGTAGGTTTTATGTGTACTTAAAACGTTTAGTTTCAGAACTACCCCATGAAGTTGCCATTGAAACTACAGTAAATGTGAATGAATCTTATATTTAAAAACTGATTGAAAATAAAAAAATAAAACTAGCTGAGATTACTCTCCCACACCATTATGTCTCGATCCTGGCCCCCCGATGCGAAATATCCTCCATCACTGCTAAACTGTACGCAAAGTACTTCACCCTCATGCCTGGTAATCGTATACAAAGGTCGTCCTTCCATTACATCGACAATAATTAATTTTCCATCTTTACCAGACGACAGCAGGTAGTTGGCTTCGGGATGCCAACAAATACTTGTAGTGTAGTCGTGTAGTACGTAGTGTTGAATTATTTTTTTATTTTTGATGTCGTAGACTCGGACTAATCCTGAACTCGTACCTACAGCCAGTGTGTTACTATTTTTATGAAGAGATAAAGATGTGGGATTACCTGTGAAAAATACTTTAAAAATTTACCGTAAAAACTTGACTTACATTTTGAAGAATGAAATACATGGATAGGTTCCCCTGTTCGTAAATCCCAAACCCTAACAGATTTATCATCCGCACACGAAGCAATCATATTTCCATCCTGTGAAAATTTAATGCTTCGAATCCAATTATTGTGCCCCACAAAGGAAGATATGAATTGTTTATTATTAACACTCCAAAGTTTTATCGATTTATCATTGGCTCCTGTAATAATCTGCAAAAAGAATTTTTATTATTGGAAACAAAAAGCAAATGAACCTTTTGACTGTCTGGAGAAAAAGATAGTGTTCGAACAGCTGAAGTGTGTGCCCTAAAACTAGTGCTCGTTCCTCGAATTGTTGGTATCCAAATGCGAACTGTTTGATCTTGCGATGAGGATGCGAGGAGTTTTCCATCGGGGGAGTACTCCACGCAGGTGACGACGTCAGAGTGGCCTTTGAAATTGTAACTTCTTTCGTGGTTGTTCATATGCCAGATCATGATGGTCTTGTCTTCACTTGCGCTTGCAAAATTTTGACCCTCGGGCTGAAAGGAGAGACTGGTGATGGATTTTTTGTG
The DNA here is from genome assembly GCA_963924575.1 of Pycnomerus fuliginosus. Taxonomy (NCBI): domain Eukaryota; kingdom Metazoa; phylum Arthropoda; class Insecta; order Coleoptera; family Zopheridae; genus Pycnomerus; species Pycnomerus fuliginosus. Next base: position 17,451,935 of record OZ004624.1, on the reverse strand, counting down.
CCCCCTGAAGTTCAATTTTAGTACGCAGGATTCCTTCTCAGCATTCAACTCCATTGCAAACTTAAAAAACTATTAAAACTTGTTTGGAATTGTTTTTTTGTTTAAAATCGGATGTCAACCCCTTTGTTTTTTCTGTAACGGAAAAATTCAAAATGACGTTAATGACATCTGTCACTTGTCACTGTCATACTTCATACTTGTCGGAAAACCATTTTTCGCGACCATTTAGAAGATTGTGAGCGAAATACAGGTTTGTGGGTGTTTGATTTGACAAGGAAGCACGCGAAAGGTCGCCTCTTGCTCAGAAAGAAATAATAATATCTGTCCGGGATCCACACGACCGAGATTCACCCGATTTCCATGGCGATTCATTGTTGACAACAATGATTCACCATGGAAATAGGGTGAATCCCGGTCGTGTGGATCCCGGACAGACTATAGTTAAGGCCAATTTATAGCTCGATCGCAATCGGAGTCGTAATTTTAAGAAACTTCAAACGTACGATTTGCGTGGTAGCTTTTATAACTCAATCGCAATCGCATGCCGACCGTATAAAAACGTACCCGATTTTAAGAAGATGGCCAACTTTCTTCTCTTAAGGCCGATTTATAACTCGATCGTAATCGCAATCGCAATTTTAGTCCCAATTTTATCGTAAGAAATTTGTTTGCCCTATTTTATAATTTATCGCAAGGATTTTAAGCAACAACGCACTGCCAATGCAAAGCTTCGGCAATCTTCGCCCGACTCGGCTTTTTCCTCAATGCTGATTGGTGATCGTACGTTATTTTAAACTTAAATGAAACAAAATGTTGCAATTTCTATTTAAATGATGTGAATATTGTTCAGTGTCTCTTAGGTTGGAGCATATTAAAAAGAGATGGAAAATGGCTTTAAGAATATGTGATAGCTTTAAGCCCCCTTAGAAGACGAAAACAAAGCATAAACCAAGACAGTCTCATGAGATATCTGGTTTTAGAGGGCTAAAAGTACCTAACACTGACCAGTACCGTAAAGTGGGACGACCTGGAATAATTTTAGCGATTTCCAAAAAGGACCCCCGCACACTTTACTAGGGAATTTTGCTTTGGGTATCTAGATTTTTCTGAATTTTTTATATTTTCTAGCTTAATCCTACTGCTTAAACATTTTGATCTATATTAAAATTCCCCAGGCCTTCTAGTTTAGAAGACATACCGGGTGATTCCTGGGAGCTATAGGTATAATTTAAAATAACAAAAAGATAAATAACGTTCGTTTTCCTTCAATTTAAGTAAAGTTTGAAAAATGTTTCCATTTGTAATGCAGGAATTAGTAAATTATTAGTTTATCAATAACTAATAAGGGACCAAAACAAAAATTGTAGTAAAAATTTTTGTGATAAATAAGTATTGTAAGTATGTAGGGGTAGTTAGAAATAGGGTGGTGCCCTTTTCGTTTCCTCCCACTGAAGCCAAACAAAGCGAGATTTCAATGTGCAAATTCCAGAAAACAGCATTTTTTGTATAATTCATTATTTACAGTTACTCGTGTTGCGTTTTAGACTTTAATATTACCAAATTGAAGAATTGCTATCGATTAAATCGTTACATCATGTCCACAATGAGCTTTTGTATTGAAATAATTGAATCTCACAAGGAAATTCTCGCTTTGTTTAGCTTCATTGCCTTGGTAACAACCTTAACCTAGCCCAACAAAGATGGCGGACCTAACGTCACACCGTATTTTCTGTTGGCTTTTCTCATACTACAATATTCAGTAATTTTGTTCATATGCCTTTGCTATTGTTCGTTTCACAGTTCCTAATGTTTTTTAGAGATAATAAATACCTATAAATGTACAATTTTTTTTAATTTTGCTGTTTTCGCGAGGACCAAAGTTTATTCACTTCACTGGTACCGTTTTCAGAAAAAAATGTATATAACTTTTCACGGGAAAAAGCTATTTTCAATTTGCCAAAAGTATAGAAGTAATGGCGTGTTACTTGTACCACAACCGTCTCCATTATTGTCAAACCACTATATTTCAAGTCAGTTTTTACACTATTTCCGAAAAAGGGGTAAGTGTAAAAATAGAGGCCCCAAGACTCTAAAATGAGAACCCAAATTGATCAAGCGCGCCATGAAATTTTAATGGCACTTCGAAAATTTACTACACTGACACTTCTCATACATCTCACTAATGCTAACGGAGGCAGTGAAGAATATAAGGCTGGTCGCTTTGAAATTTTGTTACTGTAGTGTTACTCTGTATGTATGTATGTAAATGTCAGCAAATCTCGACGTGCCATTGCATTTTCAGGGCACTTCTGATCTGAAGCTTATCTGAAATTTTTTTTGTTCAGATGGTATAATGTTAGATGGAACATTTGATAAAAACAGCGAAGGAAAGAATATTAAATATATATTTGCTTAAAAACACTAACAGTCTCTATTAATAATATAAAAGTTTAGTTATTTACACGACATAGATTGAGCGTGGTTACTACGCCTCGAATGTATGCAACTTGGTAAAATTTGAGGTTATGTTTTGTTCGTTCACTAGAATACATTTCAGACGTAATGACCACGCCCTATTGAGCGCGCGCACTACGCCTGGAATATATGCAACCCAGCACTCAGTTGGTCTAACTTAGCACAAAACCTCACTTTTGTACATGATCCACCAGAGTGCTGGGTTGCATACATTCCAGGCGTTGTGCCAGCGCTCAATTGCAGGCACTGATACTTAACCTAATAATTTCTAATAGGTAGTTAAACAACGAACTCAAATTGCGAAAATTTGCTTGAAAAATGTTTCGAGCTGCCTGAAGCTGAAGCACTAAATCGCGATTTAGTGTTTCAGCTTTCAACTTATGAATCGTACCCCCTCGAAGGCGATTGCACGGGTGAAGGTGGCGGCGGTAGGGGTGAGAAATACGTCGACGACCTTGAACTGGGTGAGGGAGGGCAGCTCTCGCTGTGGTAATGCGATCTCGGGGTGGGGGGAGGAGGAAACGGCCCCCCATCGTACCGACTTCTAGTCGGAAAATTGTACTCGCTCTCGTCGCAAACGTCAGTCGAGCAGGGAGTGGGGGGAGGGGGTTGATTTATCGACTTGTAATATCGATAGGGTCGATATCGAGACGACGGACTGCTCCCCCTGGTGGAGGCTGCCGTAGTCGCCGGACTTGGGGGTGGGTTTAGAGGTTCGCGCGGATAACCCATTAGAGTCGATCCGTTTGTACTGCTGGAAGCCCCTGTGATGTGGTTTCGGTCGTAACTCGAAGAATCGCTACCCCTCATCATCGACATTTTCACAACATCGGGTATTCCTTTTCTTATTTTCGAGTGGGGTTTCGGCTGTAGGGGGCTTATCGAGTTTTCGGTTTGGTGTTGAAACTCATCGCCGTTTTTGATTCGCCGAATGAAGCAATACGTCATCGCGATCAGACACGAGATGATTACGAAGGATAAAATTATGGCGAGGGCCACGGTGCCGTGAGGGGAGGCTTGTAACAGCTTACTGCGACAAGCGAACTCCCCCTCGTCCGATCCATCAGCACAGTCATCTTTTTTATCACAAACCAACTCCTTGGCCAGGCAAACTTTGGTGTTATTGCACTGAAAATCGCCTATGCAACAGTTTTCCTCGTCCGACTTGTCTGTGCAGTCAAAAACCTCGTCGCATCTCTTCGACGAATTAATGCACATTCCGTCGTTGCATTTGAATTGGTCGGGTCGACAATCGGCACAGCCTGCTTCGTCGGCACCGTCACGGCAATCATTTTGACCGTCGCACCGCCAACTTAGAGGAATGCAGTTTTTAGGTTCGGTCGCAGCCGTGGAGCATGTGTAGCGATCGGGGCCGCAGTCCGCCCAAACTGCGCACGTCCTGTTATCCTGCGATAGGACGTTGCTTTTGGGGCACGCGCACCACGGACTCGTGCCGTCCAGAACGCAAAAGTGCGAACATGTCTTTAAGGCGCACGTGTTGTTGTGGTCGACCTTGGAAACTGACACGATGTCGACTATGTGCGAGGCTTGGAGGGATAGAGGTGGGCTCAGTTTGCCCGATTGGAGGTCGACGCGTTGCAACTGGGAGGATTCACGATCGATCCAGTACAGCCAACCGGAGAGCACCGCCAGTTGGGTTATGCGCGAGTGGCTGTCGTTCACCAACTGGTGTCTGCAAAGAAAAAACGAAATCTTTAAGTTTTTCGGCCTAGAAAGAGGTGGAAAATATTAAATATTCATTGATTTGTCTTTAATATTGTTTATTTTTTATTTTAACCTACATAACCGCACAATTTGAAAAAAAATGGGAGGTTACTGCAAATTACTAGACCGATTTGGCTGAAATCTGGTACACGGTCATTTCTCAGCCGTCTAACGGGGCTCTGCTTCACCGATGACAGTTAAAATGTCAAAAATCCAGAAAAACTTCACTTTTAGACGATTACTGTAGTTAAAGGTTCACCAACAGATGTCAGATACTAAGGGCATTATAATACGCAGGACTAAGTCGCAATATTTAATTTTACAACATTTACTATCAATTTAAATAATGTCGCAAATGCAGCAAATGCTTACCTTTAGGCAAGGGTCAAAATTTGGGGTTTTGTTTTCGTACAGGGCGCAGAATGGACAAATAACAAAACAAGTCATTTCTCTCTTACTTGTTGGGTACGTTTTCTGTTCTTTTTCATTTTTGTCCACAATTCTCCAAAGAGGGACTTCTGACTTTATGAAAGTCGCAAATAGGTGATAACGTTGTTGTCAGAAAAGTGTGAAACATAATGACGAGAAGTATGACTTTTTTCGTGTTAAATGACTACTCTCCATTCATTTTCTATTGAAGTGACAGAACGTCAACATTTGAGTTTTATGTTGGTATGACGAAATTTTGCGATACGTCAGAAAACATGACAAAATTGTGCAATTGCTCTGAATTGGCCCAAAATGGCCTTTGTGTGCGTGCAGTTTTGAGTAAAAGTGCAAAGAAAAATATTCAGGAAAAAGCCTCTGGTACGCTTATCTGTGACACTGCTTCTAACAATAAAAATAAACCCTAGATTTGGGTTATGCAATGTTTTTGCTTTCCCGCCAAATTTCGATCAAATTGTCAAAAGTACAAGCCCTTACAAATTAGGGTTGTACAGATCTTCAATAGAAAATGAATGGAGTTTACTATTAATTTTAGAAATCAAAAATCCAATTTCAAAATGACATTAATGACATCTGTCACTGTCACATTATAGGCTATTTTCTGCGAGCATGCATATTCATATGTTGTAAACGAGCGATAATGGATTCGAATGCATCTGACAAAGACGGCCATAACTCACTCGCCACAAGTATTTTATTTGCTCGCGAAAATTCGCCTCATATTCAGACTGGATTGGAATGTCAATAGCCCTTTTTTGGCGATTTCGTCCGGTTGACCGCAATTTCGTAACTGTGATTGGTGCACTTACCACATTTCCTAGAAATTTGTTTCATAAAATTGTCAAACTAATGTCAGTTTCTAACACACTTCCGTGAGAAGCTTTTAAACGGTCAGCGCTGTGACATTGTCGCTAGGCAACTATCTGCAAAATGGATAAATGCACCAACCACAGTTATGAATTTGCGGTCAACAGGGCGAAATCGCGAAAAAAGGTTTAATGTGTCAGGGGTGCGTTCAGAAATGCCTTTTAGACTGGGGTAGACGAAAACAAGGCAGGAAGTTTTACAAAAAGTAGTGAAAAGTATAGTACTTAATTTGTTATATTACGACACAATTGTCATTTATTATTTATAAAAGTAAATATTTCAAATTTTTATCCAATCAAATTCATATCCGTAATCCATAAATATGGCCACACCAGAGACAGATAATCCGCGCCCATAAAAATACCAAAAAAAAATGAACTGGAGGCACGTGATGTTTCTTTCTTTCTTCTACCAACCATATTTTAGGTGATTCAAACATAAAGGATGCAGAATTTTAAATTTATTTCTGGAAATAACGTGGAAGCGTATAAGGGCCACATTAATTTTTATTTTATATGAATTATCAATAATTATTATAGCTAATTCACAGTTTTATCTATAAATACTATGAATTACCCATAATTCGCAAAAGAAACCCCTCAATTAGTCATAATTTACAGTTACAATTGTGGATTATCTATAATAAGAAAATCTGTGATTCTCGGAGATTCCTCCAAGGTAATTTTGTTTAAAGTGGGTGAATATTACAGAAAAATTGGACGGAGAACCCTAGATACATGGTAGCTCAGGGGTTGAGCGCCCGCCTGGAATGCGACAGGTCCTGGGTTCGAAATTATAGATAATTCAAAGTTTTTTCTGTAAATTATAGGTAATTCATAATTTTATCTATGAATTATAGCTAATTCAAAATTGTAACTGTAAATTATAACCAATTCAAGTTTTTTCTATGAATTATAACTAATTCATAGTTTTATGTATGAATTATAGCTAATTCACAGTTGTATTGTATTGTACTGAAAAGTCATTTTCTTATCAGTCTCAAATTTATATCAAAAAACATAATCTTTTAAAATGAAAAATCGAAGCTGAACGTAGCTACCAAATTTTTAACAAAAAATCGTAGTGAAAATAAGCATCACTATCTGCATTTTGACTCAGATAGTTATTTGCTGCTTTCATCGTTATTTCGAACAAATTTCGTGGTGTTTACGTTGGTTAATTGATTAATTCATGTTTCAAAGGTAAGGGTTACCGAGTGTTGCCAATAATTGCAACCAAAACTTCCCTCAGATACGGTGCAATGGGCTATTACGGTATTTCGCAAATTTCTTTATCAGTATTATAATCCCAAAAATAATCGAATTTGAATGAGATCCATCATTTTTGTTTTAAATTTTATTAAGTATTCCACTTCAAAAAGCAATTTTAAAAAATTGATGACGTTATGTGCCAGCGATCTCACCTTTCTTTACAATTTCTTGGTGTAAAAACACAAATGACAAATAGATGACAGTTCCGTCACTTGTTTCCATTACAAAAGGTAAATTTTCGCGATTTTGTGATTCAAACCACAAATGCTTAGCTGCTATTGGTTCATTTACCATATTTCCTAGAAAGTATGGATGAAAATACCAATCAGAGCTAAGTATTTGTGGTTCAAACCATAAAATCGCGAAAATTTACCTAAAATCAAAATTAGAATTGACATTGACAAAATTAAAACAAGAATGAAATGCACAGGTTGGCTCATACGTCATCAAAATTAATATTTCATTTTATGGCCTTGGTACTGGTTACATTCGAAAATGCTCGAAAGTGCCTAAGGTATTATTGCTACGGATTTCAATTTCATTTCATTTAGGCACACGTTTTCGGTGAATCATTTTTTTTTTGTCTGTAAAAAGCTTTTCAATTTTTGCCTTTAGCAGAAAAACAGAAAAATTTTTCACATTTTGCTTGCACTCACTTGTTCTCCCCCTCAATGTTGCTCATATAAATCTTGTCCCCCTGCGACCAAACGATGCAATCATTTTCGAAATCTATAGCAATGGCGGATATGTCGGCATTGGTCGTGATGAGGATCCTGTGTGAACCGTCGAGCCGAGTTCGCACGAGCTGTCTCGCAGGTCCGGCATCCGAATAAAAAAGTAACCTCTTCGTCTGATGCAGGGCCAACAACCTCGGTTTTTCGTTTTCCCTCTGCCTAACTATACCGAAGGCATTATCGTTATCCAATCTAGTGACATTGATGACGTTATTAGAGGCGCAAGTCCAAAACAACAATCGACCAATGGCGTCCACCGCCAAGTCAAAGGGCTGCAGTTCTTTGTTTTTCGGCACCACGACGCTCAAGTGCGTCCCGTTGACCCTCGCCCTCTTGATCAACTGACTTTTACCTTCAATCTGAAATTTCATTAGGAAAAAATTTATTTTATTATTATTATTATTATTATGTTCAAATCGTGTTTTCCAGCTAAGAATAGCGCAAAAACGCATTTTTCGCTGTTTAGGTTCAAATCGTACTTTTCAGCTCAGAATAGTGCAAAAACGCGTTTTTGACGGTTTATGCTCAAATCGCGTTTTCGTACTATTCTGAGCTAAAAATCACGATTTGAGCCTAAACCGTCAAAAACGTATTTTTCGCTAATTATGGTCAAATTGTGCTTTTTACCTCAGAATAGTACAAAAACGCGATTTGAGCACAAACCGTCAAAAACGCGTTTTTGCACTATTCTGAGCTGAAAATCACGATTTGCACTAAACGGTCTGAGCTGAAAAGTACGATTTGAACCTAAACAGCGAAAATTTACGCAATTTACCCAATATAAGAAGTCCTGCACGGGGTCAAAGTCGATCGCTTTAATTTTATTGAGGTTCTGGATTGGCAACACTGATTCCAGGCAACCTGTCGGTGTCGGGAGTAGTCGGAAAGTCAAGTTTTTTTGGCTGTAGATCATGAACTGCTTTGGAGCTAAAATTAAGTTGTTAAATGAAATTTTTATTTTTTAAGTTTATATAATTTACGAATGCAGTTGTTATCGACTAATGTGTAGTGAGTGGGGCATGCGCAGGTGAATTTGACGGGTTCTTCGGGCACTTCCGGTGGTATGGCTAAACACAAGTGGCTGCATCCTCCGTTCCCATTGGCGCATTGGTTCCTCTCTTTCGGTTTGTCTTGGTACACTAATAAATCTGTGACGTTCCCTTTTAAAGTGTATATGTTTCGTGATTCGCTTCCGTCGAGCTTGTTGGCTTGAAAAATTTCGCCTAGAAAGAATTAAAGGGGTAATTTTGTGCCTACAGATATGGAAAATTAATCAACGAGAAAATTTGTTAATTTTAATATACTTTGTTTTTGACGCGTTTTCCAAAAATTTACCAAAAAATGGGCATTTTCCGGCTTTGCTTGAGCGGATTTTGGTGAAACCCTCACCAATCGCTTAGTTAGATCGTTTTAGCTAAAAATGATGGGTCGGACTTGGCATTTACAATAATTTTTACTTTGGCCTTAGCCACTTTGATGTTTTTCTATTTTACCAAAATATGACTGAAACCCCACTATTCAACTGTCCAGATGGTTCTTTAACCTCACGTTGAATCTTTTTTCATTTTGATGATTTTTTTAGCGGTTTTGACGGTTTTTTCAAAAGTTTACCCAAAAAATTAGCATTTCTCGGTTTTGCTTGAGCGGATTTTGGTGAAACCTTCACCAATCGCTTAGTTAGTTCGTTTTAGCTAAAAATGATGGGTCGGACTTGGCATTTACAATAATTTTTACTTGGGCCTTAGCCAATTTGATTTTTTTAATTTTTTTCCAAAATATGACTGAAACCCCACTAGTTAACTGTCCAGATGATTGTTTAACCTCACGTTGAATCTCTTTTCATTTTGATACATTTTTTAGCAATTTTGACGGTTTTTTCAAAAATTTTACCCAAAAAATCGACACTTCTTGGTTTTGCTTAAGCGGATTCTAGTGAAACCTTCACCAATCGCTTAGTTAGCTCGTTTTAGCGAAAAATGATGGGTCGGCCGTGGCATTTACAGTAATTTTTACTTGGGCGTTTATTATTGATTTTTTTTCCAAAATTTGACTGAAATCCCACTATTTAACTACCAGATGGTTCCTTAACCTCTCGTTGAATCTTTTTACATTTTGATAAATTTTTTAGCGATTTTGACGCTTTTTTAAAGGTTTACCCAAAAAATGGGCATTTCTCGGTTTTGCTTGAGCGGATTTTGGTGAAACCCTCACCAATGGCTTAGTTAGTTCGTTTTAGCTAAAAATGATGGGTCGGACCTGGCATTTACAAAAATTTTTACTTGCGCCTTATCCACTTTGATTTTTTTCTATTTTTTCCAAAATATGACTGAAACCTCACTATTTAACTATCCAGATGGTTCTTTAACCTCACGTTGAATCTCTTTTCATTTTGATACATTTTTTAGCAATTTTGACGGTTTTTTCAAAAATTTTACCCAAAAAATCGACACTTCTTGGTTTTGCTTAAGCGGATTCTAGTGAAACCTTCACCAATCGCTTAGTTAGTTCGTTTTAGCGAAAAATGATGGGTCGGCCGTGGCATTTACAGTAATTTTTACTTGGGCGTTTATTATTGCCAATAATTTGATTTGATTTTTTTTCCAAAATTTGACTGAAATCCCACTATTTAACTACCAGATGGTTCCTTAACCTCTCGTTGAATCTTTTTACATTTTGATAAATTTTTTAGCGATTTTGACGCTTTTTTAAAGGTTTACCCAAAAAATGCGCATTTCTCGGTTTTGCTTGAGCGGATTTTGGTGAAACCCTCACCAATGGCTTAGTTAGTTCATTTTAGCTAAAAATGATGGGTCGGACCTGGCATTTACAAAAATTTTTACTTGCGCCTTATCCACTTTGATTTTTTTCTATTTTTTCCAAAATATGACTGAAACCTCACTATTTAACTATCCAGATGGTTCTTTAACCTCACGTTGAATCTCTTTTCATTTTGATACATTTTTTAGCAATTTTGACGGTTTTTTCAAAAATTTTACCCAAAAAATCGACACTTCTTGGTTTTGCTTAAGCGGATTCTAGTGAAACCTTCACCAATCGCTTAGTTAGCTCGTTTTAGCGAAAAATGATGGGTCGGCCGTGGCATTTACAGTAATTTTTACTTGGGCGTTTATTATTGCCAATAATTTGATTTGATTTTTTTTCCAAAATTTGACTGAAATCCCACTATTTAACTACCAGATGGTTCCTTAACCTCTCGTTGAATCTTTTTACATTTTGATAAATTTTTTAGCGATTTTGACGCTTTTTTAAAGGTTTACCCAAAAAATGGGCATTTCTCGGTTTTGCTTGAGCGGATTTTGGTGAAACCCTCACCAATGGCTTAGTTAGTTCGTTTTAGCTAAAAATGATGGGTCGGACCTGGCATTTACAAAAATTTTTACTTGCGCCTTATCCACTTTGATTTTTTTCTATTTTTTCCAAAATATGACTGAAACCTCACTATTTAACTATCCAGATGGTTCTTTAACCTCACGTTGAATCTCTTTTCATTTTGATACATTTTTTAGCAATTTTGACGGTTTTTTCAAAAATTTCACCCAAAAAATGGACACTTCTCTGTTTTGCTTAAGCGGATTGTGGTGAAACCTTCACCAATAGCTTAGTTAACTCGTTTTAGCTAAAAATTATGGGTCGGACGTGGCAATTACAGTAATTTTTACTTGGGCCTTAGCCAATTTGATCTTTTTGTATTTTTTCCAAAATATGACTAAAATCTCACTAGATGGTTCTTTAAATTAAAAATGAATCTTTTTTCATTTTGATATATTTTTTAGCAATTTTGACGGTTTTTTCAAAAATTTTACCCAAAAAATGGACACTTTTCGGTTTTGGTTAAGAAAAACTTTTAAAGAGCTAACCTGTCGATTCATTCGTCCAATAAATAAGATTATTGAACAAGGTCAACCCAACCGGATGAGAATACCGATCCTTGACGACGTCCCTCTTGTCGTTTCCGTCAAGATCCGCGGAGGAAATCACGTGACCCGCCTTCTCGATCCAATACAGTCTCCTACCCTCATAGTCCAAGGTCAAGTCAGAGGCTTCGTTTTCGTTGGAAATCAACTTGCGGGGATTCGTTCCGTCCATCCAGGCCTTCTTGATTGATTTGGAAATTCCCCATTCGGACCAATACATGTAACTGAAAGATCATATTATTTAATTTTTATTTGAGGAGTAGTGAATTCATGAGGCAACACTTTACACATTATTTTTTAAAAAAAGTTTGATTCTCTTCTTAAAAGCCTTCTCTAGGACATATTAATTTTGCAGACGTCGGCGTTGGCCGCCATGTTTGAAAAATGGCGGAGGAATTCGTTTTCTTGCAATTATATCGTTTAATATGCACTTTAGAGCAAAACGTGCTATTAGAAGAATTATTCTACAGGAAATTTTCTACAAGAAAGGTCCCATGTATTTTTCTAGGACTTGCCGTTTAGGCCTCAGAATGTTCTTTACCTTTACGCGTCAGCGCAAGATCTTTCTAAAATTATGTCCGTCTGTACGTCTGTCCGTGAGTCTGCGTGGTCCTAAAGGCGCTACGGTTCAAACTATTGAAGATATCGAGATGAAACTTGGTAAATGTGTTGAGAGGGTACTTTGTAGGGGTTCACTATATTTCTAACCAAATCGGTCTATAAATCGAGGGCCCTTTGTGCAATAACTCGAAAACTGTTGAAGGTATCGAGTTGTAGAGTTGAAGATACCAATTAAGCGCAACACAGGAAGACCGAAGGACCCTGGGGAGAGTTTATTAGAAGGGCTTTGCATTTCATAAGTTGACAAATTGCAAAAATAACTAATAGTTGAAAAAGAGAACATGAATATATCCAGTGTTTAAATTAAAACAATGCTAAGTTACTTGTTGGCTCGTGATTTTTAGGGGAATGTTGAAGTGTTACAAAATGACACTCCGAGAGTTGAGAGTTTTGAATTTTTTTAGTGACAGTTTCATTAAATGTCAGTTTTCGTAGTATTACCGGCTGATTTGAACGATTTCTCGTCGTCCTCCACTATAATCTACAGTTGATTGGATACTGTAAACAAAATGTAACTTTGGATTGGACCCATAATCTATGTGCAATATGATCCAATAGAACACTAATAATAATAATAATAATAATAATAATTAAATACCCTGCAGGAGGATCCAATACGATGCTGTAGGGCTTATCGACTTTCCCTTCCCACAAAAGCGTTCGTCGACTGGATCCCGTCAATCGAGCAACTTCAATCCTTTGGGCCAAAGGGTCCGTCCAATAAACGTTAAGGCCCAACCAATCAATTGCGATCCCCTGTGGATTGGCTAGGCCCAATTCGACGACTTTTTGGGGGTCGGAGCCGTTGAGGAAGGCCCTCATTATGATTCGTTGCGATTTGTCAATCCAGTAAATTCGCATCGTGTTCATTTCGTAGTCTAAGGCACTAAAAAACAAAAAAAAAATATAAATTTATCGTTATTGCAACCCCTACGACACTCACCTTGCATGGCTTATCCCCGATATAGGTATGACGTTCTCGTTTCGGCTGTTCTCGATTCCGATCATCCCGATTCGGTTCGTTTTCGTGTACAGGAGGAAATTTGTAGGCTTGACGCATGTGCGGCGGTCGGCGGCGAGCTCGTACCCCAACTGACAGGCGCACACTCTACTTTTGTTATGTCTGTGGAAGCAAAGCTGGGAACATTCGCCGTTTTTAAGGCTGCACTGGTTTTTTCCAGAGACGAATTTCATCTGAATGGCCTTCAACCCCATCAGACTTGGCATTTGCTCGCTGATGACTTCCCTTCCGCTGCCTGCAACAACAAATTCTCTGTAAAAAAGGTACCGAGGAAAAATTTCGCCGCTGCAAAAAATTACGAAACTCTGTTACCAGACTTACAGAATGGATTCTATGAGTCAAAATAAAAAAATAACGGTTGATATACAGGGTGTTGCCGGGAACTATAAGAGTTAAAAGATGGGTGCTCTTTTGTAAGGTCATTGAGAATCTATAAAGAATTCTTCGATATCTTGATTCGTTCCCGAGTTATTCCGAAAAAACTGAAAATTGACACTCTATAAAGAAAAATTCATGGCTCTCTAACAGTTGATGCTGTTTAAATAAAACTTACAACTTTTATATTTTTGACATCTGTCCATTCTCGCATTGTATTGAGTATCCTATGATGCTAAAATCCAATATGGCGGCCATAAAAAAAAGAAAAGTTGACTTTCGTTACTCAAAATCTAGGAGGCCTAGAAAATTTCTGTTAATGCCATTGAATTGGCAGCCATCAAAAATATAAAAGGGTTCATTTGTTTAGCATCAACTAACTGTCAAGAAGACATGAATTTCTCCTTAAAATCGGGATTTTCAGTTTCTTCAGAATAACTCAGTAACGAATCAAGATATCACACAATTGTTTTTTCATTTATATCACCTTGTTGAAACGCACCTTTTAACATTAACAACTGAATTGTTTGTTAAAAAAAAGTAATAACGTCAAAGGTTTTTTTTTATTTTCCACCTTGAATATACCTATTCGGTTGTAATAAAAGATATTGAAATAACAGGGACAATTTCCTAGTTGTATACAGGTATTTTTTTCGCTTCCGGTTTAACCGGAAATGGTCTTAATTTCGCTTTTTAAAATGAACATACACTTCTTACTAAAAGGATTCGGAATCTACGATTTTTCTGTGGTCATTTCCGGTTAAACCTACCGAGGCTGTACCTACATTTTCCAATTATTGGTAATATTGGTAACTTATTAGGTTTGTTGTTGATAAAGTTGGCTGCATTGGCACTCTGAAATGTCTCAAGGGACTGCTATTAGCATTAAAGAAACAACAACTCTAATGATCTAAATCATATATGTAATTTACCGGTCTGATATAGGCAGCCGTTACCGGTCGTCTAGCAGCAGCGTTTATAAAATTTCGCGGGCCTACTCCATGTACAGGGTGGCACAGGATCATGGTACACCACCTTTTTTCATAATTTTTGGAATACATTTCTGAAACTTGTTACTTATTAAAGGTCACTTTCTGACATATTAACAATTTTTTTTCAGAAGTGATAGAGAGTTTTAACGCCCTCTACCGGAAGAATGGTCAAATGAGCACAAGAGAAGCGAGGGCACTTTGCAGCGACCGACTCACTTTCAAGCCCGGGACCTTCAAATTGCCAGCTACGGCAAAGGAATTGTATTTAAACCGATTTAAATACCTGAATCTTTCGAGCCACCATTCAAAAACTTCGGACCGGTTTCGGGTTACTTGACCCACTCTATCACTTCTCAAAACATCGCCGACTTGTAATAAAGTCTTTGGAGCTGAATCTCTCGAGCCACCATTCAAATGCACTTCGCTGATGAGGGTCAAGTAACCCGAAACCGGTCCGAAGTTTTTGAATGGTGGCTCGAAAGATTCAGGTATTTAAATCGGTTTAATTTTTTTTCATTTCCGGGATTACAAACTTTTTATTTTCAAATGGAATCTACCTTGGTTTAGTAGACATGGTTAGACATTCCCAGGGACCAACCCTGAGCCAAAACATTTTGAAGACTTCTAACATGTCAAAAAAGAATATCTCGCCCATGTAATTTTGCACAGCGTGACGTCATTTTGACGTATGCATTGACTACCAAAATGTGCGGAGTGACTAAGGAATCTACTTAATTTTCTGAATCCAATGACATGACATATCTACGTGACATTTTAGTGTCAAAATAATTTTTGAGACCCATTTTATCTTTCCTTCTAGAGGGTTGTTATTCTAATGGTATATAGTAATGATTACACAAGGTAGTTTCACAGTCATTTTGTGGAACGAGACTGTGAAACTACCTTGTGTAATCAAACATCAGTTCCTCTTTGAAAAATGGACCAAGCTTTCAACCAACTTGTATATAGTAATCCTGGAAAAATTTTAGTCACTACAAATGTTGTAAACGTCAAACTCTTTTTTTTGTTTTTCATGGCTGTCTTTACCTATTCTGATTCCATTACAATAAAACTGATTTTTTAAATGATTCTTTTGTCTCTAATTTTCTCAATTTATTGGTCCCAATTTCAAAATAAGCACATGGATAGATTCCTTATTGATTATAAGGTTTTTGTATGAGTAAAATAACAATGGAGGGATCATAACGCTCTAAATATAAAGATAAAATAGGTCCCAAAAATTGATTTGACACTTGAAATGTCACTTACGTGGTATCACTGGATTCAGAAAATTAAGTAGATTAAAAGAATGTATTGATATACAGGGTGTTCCATTTGAAAATAAAAAGTTCGTCACTTCCGGTAAAACCGGAAAAAGAAAAAATTTGGTTAATATGGCAGAAAGTGGCTTTTGATAAGTTCATTCGATGTTCCAAAAACTGTGAAAAAAGGGAGGGGTACCATGATCCTGTGACACCCTGTATAGTTTTCAAGTTCTAAGAGATTTAAGCGGACCAATCAGATGTCAGTTCTGAAGTATTGCAGCTGATAGTTTAAATAATAATGTTTTTCACGCCTAAAATGACATTTTTCGAAAAAATTGCACTAAGGTTCTCGATTCGGCAATGCAACAGTTATCGAATTCCATAGTAATATAGCTCTTTTGCTACAAAAAATTCAAAAAGGGGCACCTCTGTCACAAAAATAAAGGTATTCGAAGCGAAAAATGGGGGTTTGCATTTAAATTATTAAAGTTAATGTGCCAAAAAGGCACTTTCCGTGAACGGATATGGCCCAAAATCTAATTAGCAGACAGACATTTTTCCAAGTAGTATATTAAAAAACACGTTTCATAAGGTTAATTATTGTTCCACGAGGGCGAAAAGCCCGAGTTTTACAAAATCCGAGTGCGATATGAGATTTATGAAACACGTTTTTTTATACAATTTTTTCTATTTCGGATACCCAATTTGTTCTCTACTAAAAGAGTGCATTAAAGAACTCACTTGGGCGCTATAAAGTATTCATTAGGAAACCGAAATAATTTTTTTTCTATATAACAAAATCCAACTATATGTATATTTTCACTGTAAGTATCTTGTTGCTAGGAAATAGAGCATGTAATATTAAATTACCATTTCAATCTGTTATAACTCGGTTCCGAGACACACTGTACGTATACATTTTGCTTTCACCATCTCACCTGTTTCTTTGTGGGCGCGTTCAACGGACCTCTTCTGCCAATCGGTCCAGTACAAATAATCCCCCATCAAGGTGAACCCGAACGGATGCGACAAATTGTCACTAATCAACACCCTCCTGTCGCTCCCATCCATATTCGAATACTCGATACGATCGTACTTGGCATCGCACCAATACAATCTCGAATTCTCCCCGTCCAAGGCCAAACCGTTCGGCCAACCCAATCCCTTGTTAACGATAATCATCCTCTCGGAACCATCCAGATTGGCCCTTTCGATTTTCACGTTTTTTTCGTTCCAATCGGACCAATAGAGCCAACCGAGCTCCGGTGCAACGGCCACGGCCCTAGGATCGGCGAGGTCGTCACTAATTATCACCCTTCTGTACCTCTGAGGCAACCTGCATACCTCGACGTGGTCTGTACCAGCATCGATCCAGTATAAATTTCGTCCTATCCAATCAACGGCGATTCCATCCAAATGCTGCACTTCTGACGTCACCACGTCTTCCTGACCGCTTCCGTTGAGGCGAGCCCTTTGAATCTTCTTCACGTCGTCGTCCGACCAATAAACGTAGCGTTCGATGGGGTCGTAATCAACGGAAATGCTGTATTTGACAGGTTGCAGGGGTAGTAATTTGTGCGTGTAATCCGGTGAATCCAAATAAATCAAACCGATGTCGGTGCGTCGAGCCAATAGCAGCAGCTCCTGAGGTTGATCTGCGCAAGTCAAATTATCGATCAGCTTGATACCGACTGGGCATGCGCAGGAATACCCGGGAGGCTCAGGCGAGAGTAGACACAAATGCGAGCAACCGCCATTGTTCTCGCAAGGATGAGACAGCGCCATCTGTCGTTCGCGGTCGTAAACGTGAATGTACATGGGGATGCTGTCTCGGGAATGGTGGTACAGCTCTCGTTTTTCATTGGAGGTTTCGTTGTAGAAATGGATGGACCACGTTTTCCAGTCGGTCCAATAAAAAGTGTCTCGGAAAAACGTCAAAGCGAAGGGGTAGTCCGAGACTGATTCGGCCACTTTTTTCCTGTTTTTGCCGTCGAAATCCATCACTTCGATGAAACGGAGCTTGCCGTCGATCCAGTAGATGAGATCGGAGGTGTAATCGACGGCAAGGCCGTTCGGCCAAAAAATTTCGCTGTGGACGATGACTTTGCGGGTTTTGGAGTCGCCGTCCATGCCGGCTCGTTCGATTTTCGGGATTTCGCCCCAATCAGTCCAAAACATTAAACTGTAAAAAAAGGAAAAAAAATTATAAGCATTCTTAATCCCAAAAAATGATATTTAAATAGCCCACAAATGGGCTTTAGAATTGAAACGTATTTGACGTATATCTTTGAGCATAATACTTCCTTCTTCTATGTTGCATGACGTGGAACATGGTGTCAATACTTTTTTCTATTTCGATTTTCTAAGGTGGTCTAGTAGTATTAGGAAAAAATGTGAAAAAATAATTAGCGACCAATGGTTTTTGGTGTTGAAATGTTGTACTTTACTCACTGTTTAATATACTAAGGGCCGATTTCATAATGAAACTTAAAAGTCCTTTAAAGTTAAAGTAGGCTTTAAAGGGCATGCTGACCAATCAGAAGCAACTTTTCTGGAATGTTGCTAAGCAAATATTTAAAGGACACTTTAATTTTGATTATGAAATCAGCCCTAAAAGTCCTGACATATCCGGCATATGCGTTAGTCGCTATCTCGAAAAAGTGGGACAGGACGTGGGTCTCACGGAAGTTTTTCGCCGCTATCTTGAAAACAGTTGATCGCGCTGAAATTGTTCACGTGACTAAACTGAAAGAGCATAAATGAGCTTGCTTTCATAAAAGAATTTGAGTTGAAAGAAAGATCATTTGAATAACTTGTGTTTTATGAAAACAAACTTATGGTCATCCTGTTGCAAATTTTATGCTCTTTCAGTTTGGTCACGTGAAAAATTTCTATAGGAACAACGGTCTTCCTCGCGGTTTTCAAAATAAGGGCGAAAAACATCGACTAACGCACACGTCGTATATATCAGGACTTTTAGTATGTTGTATAGTACGTAAAGTACAACATCTCAACGCAAAGAACCATTGGTCCTTAATTATTTCCACATTCGTCTAAAAAAATTTCTAATACTACTGGACTAAGGCGATTTTTCTCAATTTTATGTTTTCGAATACAAATTAATGCAAATGGGCTCTCACGATTGGCCAGCTTACTGTTTTATTGAAGAAATACTGTCATTTTTGCAATCAGCTTCAAATTTTTCTCGGAAGGATGATTCTTTGACATTATTTTGAAGGTGTGAATAGGTGAATAGCAAGCGAGGAAAGTAGCTTCTTACTCCAAACATTACGAAAAATCAGCTTAAAATTGCAAAAAATCAACAACAAACACGCTGATTGTCAAATTTGCCTAATTTGAAGCTGTTTTAATAAGAAAGTCTTGAATTTTGCACAAAAACCAGTGTTGTCACATTGTACAGTGAGCTAAGTCGATTTTCAAAATGCTGCCAGACCCAAAGTGTTACCTATCGTTTGTAACTAAAACACGTCTAACTAACCGAACTGCGCCATTTTCACATCGATAGGACCAATAGCAAGCGAGGAAAGTAGCTTTTTACACTAAAAATTACGAAAAATAAGTTTAAAATTGCAAAAAATCAACAACAAACACGTTGATTATCAAATTTGTCTAATTTGAAGTAGTTTTGACAAGAAAGTGTTGAATTTTGCACAAAAACTAGTGTTGTCAAATTGTACAGTGAGCTAAGTCGATTTTCAAAATGCTGCCAGACCTAAAGTGTTACCTATCGTTTGTAACTAAAACACGTCTAACTAACCGAACTGCGTCATTTTCACATCGATAGGACCAATAGCAAGCGAGGAAAGAAACACTTTACTCTAAAAATTACGAAAAATCAGCTTAAAATTACAAAAAATCGACAACAAACACGTTGATTGTCATATTTGTCTAATTTGAAACTGTTTTAATAAAAAGGTCTTGAATTTTGCACAAAAACTAGTGTTAGTCAAATGTATAATGAGCGAAGTCGATTTTCAAAATGGTGCCAGACCTAAAGAGTTACCTATCATTTGTAACTCAAACACGACTAACTAAGCGAATTGCGCCATTTTCACATCTTTAGGACCAATAGCAAGCGAGGAAGGTAGCTTTTTACTCTTCAAAATTACGAAACATCGGTTTAAAATTGCAAAAAATCAACAACAAATACGTTGATTGTCAAATTTGTCTAATTTGAAGCTGTTTTGATAAGGAAGTCTTGCATTTTTCACAAAAACTAGTGTTCGTCAAATTGTAGGTACAGTGAGCTAAGTCGATTTTCAAAGTGTTACCTATCGTTTGTAACTAAAACACGTCTAACTAAGTGGACTGCGCCATTTTCACATCGATAAAAATTACGAAAAATCAGCTTAACATTGCAAAAAGACTTGAATTTTGCACAAAAACTATAGTGTTAGTCAAACTGTTACATTATTCAGTGAAAATTCGATTTCCCACCCCTGAATTTCATCCCCTTTCGATAAAGTTCTCTACTCCTTTCTCGGAAATACATAATGTGTAAGGCCTCAGTTTCACAGCGTATATTTCTTGCGTCAAATCACAGGCCTTCATGAACGTTTCACCCCCTAAACTCCAACCCCCTTTTTCACCATCCCCACATGCTCTAAAGAAAGTTGCCTTTTCAATTTCACCTCTCTAATCCAATTCGTTGAAATATTAAGCACCCCCGCAAGATTTTATAGAAATATGTGTGTACTTTGGGTTTAAACTTTAAACTCTTGGAGCCCTTCTTGTGGAGTTACATATTTTTTATGGTTTTCATCCCTAACTCCCACCGCCTTGGCCCGATATGGCCCAAAAGCAATCCCCGTCGACTATTTGCAGATGCGCAACTGCATTCAAAGTTTCAGCTCGATATTTCAATCAGTTCTCAAGTTATCCAACGGACAGAGTTGAGGAACGAGGGACCCCACAAATAATTAAAAACAAGAGTGCTTCTAAAACTAACAAATTTTATAGGTCCCGTCGGCGTGACGTTACATTCGCCATGTTTGGAGGTATGCGCGCGCACTCCTGCTGTATGGCTTTGACATTGTTGACATTTTGATACCAAACTTAGGCAATTTTTTATACACCCCCACCTGACGGGACCTATTAAAAAGCCCAGCGACATCTAGTTACAGTTTTTGTAATGTGACATCTTCGTAAAAATGTAAAAAGGAAACTGTAAAATTCGGCTTTTTTGTAATTTTAAATGAGGCGAAAATTTGTTTTGTTATTTATCCTTGTCAAATTAAAGCCTATGCAACAAGCTTTTTGTTAAATAGTGTATATGAATTTCACCTTGTTAGAAACAATAGCGACATCTATTGGAGAGTTCTTGCAATATGCAAACACATCAGAAGTTAAAAGCAAGACTACAAAATCACAGCCTACTGTAATTGCTCTAACTCTTTTTGGTTACGCTATTCAAAAAAGCCATTTTTTGAATTATTTGACACCCACTAAATGAAAAATTAAATGGGAACATTTGAAAATCATGTAAATGGTAAAAGGGTCAAAATTTAAGTATTGAAACCAAATTTTTTTGTTTTGCTGATTTGGTAAAGGTGCATGATCTTACCCCTTCTTAGGAACTACAGTAATAGCACGTGGTTCGTCAATTTCAGTCCAAAAAAGCACCTTCCGATAATAGGGCTCCTCCATGGTGGCAACTTCAATCCGATTTGCCTCACTATCAGTCCAGTACAACTTATTAGTAAACCAGTCGCAAGCCAGCCCCCCAGGTGACAAAACTTCCGTCATAACCGCTTTAATCTACAAAATCTCAATAAAAGCAACAATTACACTATCAAATCTCTTACAGGTCCATCAACAAACGTTCCATTAAAGTGGCTACAATAGACAGTCTCATTTACGGGATCGGCCCAGCAAATTTCTTGTTTTTGGTAGTGGTAGTCGATCGAAGGCCCCTTATCGCTGAAGTTGCTTACCATCACCGTAGAGACAAACTTACTGTGGCTATTCCAGGAGCCCCTTCTAATATCCTTGGCGGTAGAATATAAGATTTCATGTCCTGTAATTCGAGAATCAAGGAGGCGAGTTGCAAATGTAAACAAACCTTTAAATGTTTCAAACAAACAAAACAACGGTAAAACAGAAAAGGCAATAAACATTTTGGCAATTTAAGCGGCTTTAAAGCCATAACCATGCCATAACCAAAGGGCCATAACAAAACAAAACAATAAAATCAGATCAGTGTTGTTGTACTAGAGATTTTCTTGCGTTGGTAGTGTCGCACTGCTGACAGATGACAGATTCTGCACTAGGAACTGGTCCGCGGCGTTGCCAGACTTACCGATTTCGATTATCATAAGCGCATGGTTAAGGGTGCGCACGGATTCAACGAAATGCAACCAATTATACATTCTTCTTTCAATTAATCCTATGTATTTTCACGCAAATCTGCCTTACGAAGACAAATTAACTTCGGAAAAAATTAACAAATGGAAAAGCAGTTATGAAGTTATTTAATGACTATTCAAAATTTGTTATTTCGTTGAAATAAATTAAAGAAAAAAAATCAAGAAATTTCATATCACGATTTCTTAATTTATTTCAATAAAATGGCAAATTTGGAATAGTCAATAAACAATGTAAAGACTGCTCTTCTATTTGCTGTTTTTTTCCAAAATTAATTTGTCTTCGTAAGGCATAGTTGTGTGAAGTTATATAGGATTAAATGAAAGAAGAAAGTATAATTGGTTGCATCTCGTTGAATCCGTGCGCATTGGCGCACCCTTAAAAGCATAAAGTTGCGTAAAAGGCAACACTGGATCAGATTCGTGCGTCCCCGTCGCTACTGTCACTGCGTGACAGTTGGGAGAAATTGGGCGTAACAAAAAAGTGGTGGTGATTGTTGTGTCATGTAGCAATAATGGGAATCTCTGATATTATTTACATCCTTTTGTTTATCACCCCCAATTTAGTGTTATCAGGTAAACATTTCATCTCTTATCTATCACGTTTTCTATTGGTCCCGCATTTTGTTGTTTCAACGAATCTCTGGAATCAAGTAGCCTGGTGATTCATAAACAATTGACGGTTATTCATCCATTTTTAAACAAAATCAATTGTTTTTAAAATTCATGAATCAATTAATTCTAATTAATGAATTTTTCAGAGTTCTACAGCGAATATGAATGCAACTTGCCCCTTCTGTACAAAGCTCAACTGAAAGCCACTTCCTCGATGCCCAAGAGGGGCCCCGAATACGCAACTCTGTACGGTAAGGCCCTCGTAGTTGTTGAGGTATTATGGAATGGTAATTTTAGAGTAAAATAGTTAAAATGTCGAGTAGGAATATTCGTTGGGCTTTCAACGTGGCGAAATGGCAGCCAACAGCCCCAGAAGTGTTGCTAACGACCTCTTGCGTTCAACTTGAAGAAAAACAACGATTATCAAAGTTTGTGTTTAGAGATGACCTTAAATCTTCTCTTATCGGTAGATTGTTAATGCGGAAATTTGTTAGTGAAACCACCAACTTGCCGTATAAAGAAATTAGGTTCATTAGAAATGAGAAAGGTAAACCTGAATTAATCAATAAAAAAGAATTTCCGTCAGTTCAGTTCAATGTTTCTCACCAGGGTGACTTTGCAGTCCTAGCCGGGGCTCAAGGTAATTATTTACTAGGAGTAGATGTGATGAAAGTAGAATTTCCAAGGAGCAAAAGTTTATCAGAATATTTCAAGGTTATGTCTAAGATTTTTACAGAAAATGAATGGACAACTATTAAAAGCGCGAGTGGTGAACGAAATCAATTGGCAATGTTTGCTCGACACTGGTGTTTAAAAGAAAGCTATTTAAAAGCTATCGGGGTTGGTGTTACAATTAATTTACAGGATGTTAGTTTTAAAATAAACACTTTACAACTATTTAAGGATAGTGTAGCTAATGATACGGAGGTTTTTTTTAAGGGTGAGAAATTAGAGTGGGAATTTCAAGAAATGCTTTTAGATGATGATCACTGTGTAGCTGTAGCTTTAAATTGTCGGGGTAGTAATAAGGAGGTGTTTAAGATTATTTCATATGAAGAATTGATGTGTCATGCTGTTCCATTGTTAAACAGTGATGAGAAGTATTGTCAGAATTATTTTAGTAAGCTTCATAAAACTTAATATATTATTGGAAGTTTGTTTCTTTTATTTAAATTACCATTCCATGATATTTGAGATGTTGGTACCAGTCGTAGTATGGCACAAGATGTAAATTGTTTTGTCCCTTGCATGCATTTATGTCAAGTATTTAGATATTGATTGCACGAGATTTTTAGTTTTATTGATGTGTAAACATTTGTTCCCTATTACTAAAATGCGTGACGGGAATGAGCGAGATCCCGTTTAGATTCTATGTGCGCGGTCGGGTGATTTATGAAAGATCGTCAGTTATGCACCTAATCAGACTTAAGTCATGTCATAAATCAACTTGGAATCAGCCCCCAGATGCTTTACCATCTTCTGTTTTTTATGTAATTCTGTTTTACCCTTGCTTTAGGACAATCTATTGACTAACTGCAAAAATGCGTGAATTAAACTGCTTTATAAATAGTTCTCTGTACAGCGCGATGCAAAAGTATATTTATACCGAAATTATGACCAATTGCACCGTAATTTTTGAGTGTCCCTTAAAGTCCTTGGAAACCATTGTTTCAACAAACGTATCTATGGAATTTAAACGCCACTCCGTTGAATACATAGAAGCATACCAAGACACAGGACTTCCACTAAAGTTATTTAAATCGTTAATAGAAATTTCACTCATTTCATCAAAAATATAGTTTTTCCTAAAATCCGTATGTCAAAAATAAGACAGCCATTAATCCGAGGGGGTATTCACTAAGAAAAATTGTGTACACCAAATGCCGATTCGGCATTTTTTCGGCATTTCATGCCAAAAATGCCAATTAATGCCAATTAATTCCAAAAATGCCAATTAATGCCGGTTAAATACCAAAAATGCCACTAACTAGAAAGGCAGAGAGTAAGGTCATTCAACGCAACAAATTCGATCCCACCACTAGAAAAATTTTAAGTCAACTCTCGACATCTTTAAAATAGGATGTAAACTCCTGTATATAATAAGTAGGAATTCGCAGGTACAATTATTTAGAGTGAATATACTATACCTGCCTAAACACACATACTGATGTGATCAAATAAAAAAAGTTACATATAGGCAATCTCGGTGACGGTAGAAACTTCTACTTTTTCGCTCTCTTCATCAGTTATAAGATATTTAAAAGGATCAATCAGATTTCAGCTCTGAATTTCTTCATGAGGTAACTTAATGTTAGATGCACTATTTCGTAGGTAACAAGGTACATCAACAATATTAAATTTTCATGGATAGTATCCCGTAGTATCCCGTACCTAGGGAATAGTGCATCTAACATGTCGCAATTCAGTAGAGCTGAAAGATTGGTCGAGAACTATTGGACTCTGGAAATTTTCAGACACAAATCGACTAAGAATTTAATTCTGAATGAATACTCCATTAAAAGGTGGTGCGAGCGTTCTGAGACACTCTGTATATTGTAATAATTCGGCCAAAAATTTTAATAAAACCGAAATATTTCTGAAACGACTTATTGGCCAGGCAATAAAATAAAAGGAAATAACGAACAATAATTATTTTTCTACAAACACTATTAAAAACAGTTGTTATAACGTTTGTTGACAATTGTTAGAAATGACATTTTCTGACACCAGTATTAAAAGTCAGTTACTTTTAACACTGGCGTTAATTGTATATTATATACCGAGTTATATACCAAAAGACTGAAGTGCATTATTTAATACTAAGTGTGAAAAAATCCCAAGAGGGATTAAATGTCACTTCAATCCTCTGGTATACAGGGTGGTGAATTTTTCGTTGCCCAGCATTAGGAACTCGGAAACCATTAGAGATCGAGAGTAGGTTAAATTAGAGAAAAGTGACACTTTTTAAAGATAATTAAGAATCTGTAAAGAATTCCCCGATATCTTGATTCGTTCCCGAGTTATTGCGAAAAAACTGAAAATTGCGATTTTAAAGAAAAAATTATGTCTTTCTAATGATTGGTGGTATTCAAATGAAACTTGGAACTTTTATATTATTGCCAGCTGGCAGCTGGGCATTGACAGAAATTTTCTAGGCCATGCAGATTTTGATCAACTACAGTCAACTTTTATTTTTCTTATGGCCGCCATATTTGATTTTAACACCACAGGATGCGCAAAAAAATTAGTTTTTCAAAAATGTAATCGATATGGACTTCTTTAAAAAAATATGTCAAAGTTTGAGTCGCACCATGCCAAGGCTTACTTTATTACCGTTGGATTCAATTGTTTTCACCTGTCATACCAGATTGAAAAAATCGGTGTAGTCTTTTGCGATGGTTTTTCATCTAAGTTTAGGTGGATTTTACAAACTATTAATAGCAATTTTCAAAATTTGACGATCTGCCAAAAAAGTCCATGTTGGCTACATTTTTGAAAAGCTAATTTTTTGGGGCATTTAATGGTGTTAAAATTAATATGGCGGCTATAAGAAAAAGAAAAGTTGACTGTCGTTGCTCAAAATCTAGAAGGCCTAGAAAATTTATGTTAATGCTGTTGAGTTGACAGCTGTCAAAAAAATAAAAGTGCCAAGTTTCATTTACTTACCATCAGTCGTTAGAAAGATATGAATTTTTGTTAAAAATCGCGATTTTCAATTTTTTCGGAATAACTCAGGAACAAATCAAGGTTTCCGAGTTCCGAATGGTGGGCGATGAAAAATTCGTCACCCTGTACACGCTATTTTTTGCACTCCCATTCAATTTGAACCCAAAATAGTTGAAAAATGTTAAAATGTCACGTTGACGGAGTTTAATCAGACAATGCAAGAATCAATGGATTATTTGTAAAATTACCTAGCAACAGCACTTCAGTCCCTTGGGAGTGAATGACCCACTTGCGTGTCAAAGCGATTTTATTTTGTTCGAAGGGATGGGCCATTCCGCTGCGCGTCGTGCCCCAAACTTTCCTTCTCACAAAATAAAATACTACTTTTAACACTTTAACTACCCTAACGGCGCCTGTACTGACGCACAGCAAAACAAGATAAAGTTTTGCCCTTATTAGAGCTCATCAGTGCGAGATATTGTCTTTACCCCACCCCACCACATATTTTGAAAGACAATAAAAAGCCTAAATGCGAGACTTCGCGCCGTACCCAAGACTTTGTTCACTTTTAAGCTTGGCGAAGCCTCGCATTTAGGCTTTGGAGTGTCTTTCAAAATATGTTCCCCCGGTGGGGTAAAGACAATATCTCGCACTGATGAGCACTAATAAGTGCGAAACATGTGTCTGTGAGTTTGTATTTCCCCCACCGGGGGAGCGAGACTTTATCTTGTTTTGCTGTGCAGACGACTGACGAGACGAGACTTCGCGACCTTTAGAGCATTAAATTCCGAAGACGCCCGATTAATGCCGGACGGAAAATGCGAAAAAATGCCGATTAATGCCAAAAATGCCGATTAATGCCAAAAAATGCCGGTCGAGTGTACACCAAATGCCTGTAGTGAGTAGCCCCTCGCATTAATCAGAAAATAGGTATCTGCCTCATGCCCAAATTTCAATGAAATCGGTTTCTAGTGGGTCAGGTCGTTGCTAGCGATATGTGTTTTCTCTAAAATAATAAATTGTTCCTTTTCTGTTTTGTATGCCATACGCGCCACCTAAAGGTAACCACAAATGGTTCTGATCTTGGCTAAATTACGGGAATCTGTAAGTCAGTAGGTAAGCAGGTTCTGATCTAGGCCTAATCAACCCCGAACCATCTGGTTACCGGTAATACAGTTTCCTGTAATTATCGAAATTACATACTCCTGTGTGCGTGTAGTTCAACTGTCCACCATTAATCAGATGGCGCTGCTAACTCTCATGTGACTGTGCTAGAACCAACATAGTGTATGTAGTATTGTGTGAAAATAATTTTGTGTTCGAGAAGGGAATGAATTATAATAAATGTAATTGGTTTTTTTTTGGTGTGGTGAGTTTGCACTGAATGGTTCGTTTGAGAGTTGGTTTTAGTGAAGTGCATAAATAATTACTTAATTTTTTAAATTCTTCCTACATGTTTAGCCAGACACTCATTTTCAGGCAGTTAATAGAGAAATTTTTTAAACTTCACTAAACCCAACTCTCAAACGTATAATAATTGTGTTTTCAACAATGGCTAAAACCTGTAATGTATGGCCAGTGGTTCAGTACACGAATTGAAAGGGTCGTTTTTTTCTTCCATTTTTAAATCTCTTAAAAGCAGAGCAAATTCAATGACTCGCGTATTTTTTATTACATAAATGCATATGCTCGCATAAAAGTTTCAAATGGCAACCCCCTACTTGAAAACTCAAAATTATTTTGACATTATTGTACACCTTTTTCGTGGGTGGTGCGCCACTTGACATGTACACAATAAATTATGTATGCTAGATGATCCCTCGGACCGTGCTTTAGGATCTTTTTAATGCTTATTGCCAATCAGTCATTTTCTCCAACACGCATTTACTGATGCCCGAGGTGCTATAATAGAAAAACCAGATTATGTTTTAAAATAATGATATTACTGACGTCAATATTACTGATGTCATATTTTTATCGTGGTGGTCCAAGGTTTTCAGAGATCGAGTGATAGTCGGGCAATCTCATTATACAGATTTCCACAAAATAATTAATTATATCTGCGAAATCCGGAATCATAGAAACTCTGACGTCACATCCGGTGTAGAGCATCATTAATTGTGGCCCACTCAACTCAAGTCCACACGGTATGTTCCTGTTTTTGCTGTAAGAGAAATGTAGATAGAATGTACAGTCGGGGACTTTGAAGTAGCCCACGATTCACACACACAGGAAAAAGGAGCCAATGAGAAGCGCTCAAATGACAGACATTTTTGGTGACATTAGATCAGTAACATTTCCAACAAAACGTCACAAACATTTACTGTAACCGTAAGCAACTATAATATTTGCTTCTCTCGTTTTCTGTTAGGGTAATACAACGAAACTGAGAAAAAGTCAGCCCATTAATGGAAATTTCTTACTTAATAAAAAACATCAACTGAAAAACTCATTTGTTTTTTATTTGACTTTAACTTTCAGTTGCCTGTCTATAACTAGCAGTGACTGCGTCTCATTCCTTTGATCTTAAGAAAATACAGTGCTATTCAGAAAATATGTCATGATGGGTGGCTATGGAAACAAATGAATGAATGAATGCCAATCTGTCGAAAGGACGTTTGTCCAAAGTTATGTGTCATCTGTCATTTTATCGGGGACTTGTTTGAGGACATGACATCTGTCATTTTATCTGCAAGCTGAGCGAACTAACTTTTAGACAAACGTCCTTTTGACAGATTGCGATTAACTTCTCTAATTAATGGATCTTGAAAAGTTTAGGTAATGTTTGTATTTCAACTCTTTCTAAGAGTCCATCGACTTATGGTAGATTAACATGTAATTGTTAAAACGCAACAAACCGAAACGTGTGCTATACTACGCAAGGTTCGATCAGTTTTTTTCAAATAAAATGCAATAAAAACAAAATCAGGTGGAGGCGCCTGGAGTGCCGAGGAAAATGATTTCGATCAGCTACTTATCATTGATCTTGGCCAAGTCTATAACTTGACCAGGATCTGGACCCGCGGGAGACCCCACAGCAACGAATATGTTATGGAGTACAGTATTAGTTATGGCACGAATGGTCTAGATTATGCAGACTACAAAGAACCTGGTGGTAATATAATGGTGAGCTTTTTTTTTATTTTGTCATGTTTTACTTTCGTGTCACTAACGTTCGTCTCGCATGTGCTTGGTAGATTACTAATTTTCTGGGCGAGTTTTCATTAACACATCACAACACTCTTGACTGTAGGACCGTCTGCTTGGAGTCCTCAAGAGAGCACGTATTTTCAATTTCTAACTTTGGACTTGGGGGGGAAATACGAAGTTCGCGGTATTTCCACGCAGGGACGAGCGGGCTCGAGTGAGTTCGTCACTGAATACATTGTTCAGTATTCTGACGATGGTGAAGGATGGAGGAGCTTTACTGACACTCAAGGAGAGACCGAGGTGCTTATTACTAATTTCCACGTCATTTTTTCTTTCTTTCCTGCTGTTATTAACATACCTCAAAATTTCTCATCCCCCTTCTCAAACGAACATTTTAGATGTTCGGAGGTAACAACGACGGAAACACAATCCACAAAAACGAATTTGAAGTCCCCATAATTGCTCAATGGGTTAGAATAAACCCCACTAGATGGCGCGACAGGATATCAATGAGAGTAGAACTTTTCGGCTGTGAATACGGTAAAAACACCCGAAATCGTGTTTTTTTAATTGGAATTTTTAGAGGCTGACGATATGTATTTCAACGGTACAGCTTTATTGAAACTCGATTTGATGAGGGATCCAATCGCCGCGTTCAGAGAAAGCATACGTTTCCGCTTCAAAACGGCATCAGCCAATGGGGTTGTTTTGTATAGTAGGGGAACCCAGGGCGACTACATCGCGTTGGAGCTCAGGGACAACAGGATGATACTTAAAATCGATCTCGGTAATAAAAAAGTTAAGTTTTGTTTTGTAAGGATTTTGTAGGTTCGGGAATTGTTACTAGCCTGTGCGTTGGAAGCTTACTGGACGATAATATCTGGCATGACGTCATTATTTCCAGGAATCGCAGGGACATTTTGTTTTCCGTCGACAGAGTTGTAGTTCAGGATAGGATCAAAGGGGAATTCAATCGACTGAATTTGAATCAAGCGGTGACTATATATTTTTTTTGAATTTGTTTAATAAAGATGTTAGTTTTATGTGGGAGGCGTGTCCAATATACAGGAGGGTCTGGAAGTTGTGCAAAACTACACAGGTTGTATCGAAAATCTGTACTTGAATGCGTCGAATTTGATAAGAGAAGTCAAAGAGGCTTTTCAGTATGGGGAGGCTTTGCGATTTGAGAAGGTTAATACGCTCTACAACTGTCCTGTAAGTATTTTTTTTTGAAAATTGCGCCAGTTTTGTGGTTAATTATGTAGGATGTAACAGAATTGTGTGACTGAGGAAGTCAAAATAAGACTTCTATATGTACTTTTGTAGTGGTAAGCTGTTTTTTTCCTTTTTCTCCGAAATAATCACATTTTGGCAAAAAGTTTACCTGAAATTTAAGTTAAGCGAAAGATGATGGGGATATTTTGGTGCAACTTTCTTGTTGCCAATATATCACCAGATTTCCATGGCATTATTATTGATTTAGAGCACGAAAATTTGTTCGCCTCGCGATCATCCACCATCTGTTTCGTTGCGATTGCCATAAGAGTCATCGCTGTATTTTTCAATCGAGTACAGCAAATTTAAATGAAATTTTCACTTTGTTTTATATTCAGAACACGGGATGATGCTTCGTGTTTTGTAAGGGGTGCTTCTGATAATTTCCCCGAAAAGAAAGTTCGTATTTAGTGATATCACCATTTGACGTAACGTTTACCGTTTTATGGCCCGATAATGACGCTTTTGACAATATTTTGTGAGTATAATTTTTTCATAAAAAATGGACGGCCAAGGAAGCGGCTGGAATGTTTCTTGGAAATGAATAATTTGAGTTTGCTTTTAAAATTTCAAAGTTGATGAGCCAAAACAAAATGGCACTTCCGTTGACACGATTGACTGCGAAATGCCCACATACTAAATTTGGGTCAAATCTGATAAGCATTAAGGCTGTGGCATATTTATAAACGTTTGCAGTTGGCCGTGCCCGAGGTGATGCATGTCGAAACTTGATTGAATTATGTCAAAAAAGTTGACACTAAATTGAGACATACGTCATTCCGGGCAAGGCCAATTAGAAATTCAAATATATCACGTTACATACGTAGTCCAGCGGAAGATGTATATTAATGCGATGTGTATCCCCATAGATGTTTATTATTTTAGATGTGTATAAAGATTGTGTTTTCGTTTTGGTTGTAGATCAGCGTCTTATTCCACAAAAAATACAGCAACTTTTCCTTTGCACTTTAAGGCAGTTTCCTCAATTTAAAAAGCTTCGTGCCAAATGCAATGGAAAAGTTGCTAATTTGACGTTATAGGGAATCTCAACAATCTGCACCTAATGGTAGTGCTTTGCATGATGCGTTAGTATAATTACCTGGAAGATGTTTATCGATGCAATGTGTATCTCTCAGAAAATTGTTATTATTATTAACTTTTTTGCCATAATAATCGAAATTGTGGTAAGCTTCCACAAGATCACATGTTAAACTTCCTTTTTTAAGTGAATGTGGCAACCTCCAACCCTTTTTAAACGGCGTAGGGAGGTTAGTTTATGAAAAATTAGTAAAGCCCTCCCCAGGAATGCACGTCCGTCATGAAGAGGGAAAGTTTTAGATCTTTAGATTAGATAATTGTACTTCCGAGTTTTTTTTTTGCACACATTCCCGTTACATATGCTACATAAACATAAAAAAATCATTTTTTTAAATTAATGTTTATTTTAGGAGCCGCCTTTGACCCCGGTCACTTTTCTCACAAGAGAATCGTACGCAAGGTTAAAGGGGTACGAGGGTATGACGTCATTGAATGCCTCGTTCGCATTCAGAACGTACGAGGAGATTGGACTTTTGCTTTTCCACAGCTTCTCCAGTTCAGGCCATGTTGCTGTAAGTAGGTACATTACTGTCTAATGTCGATCTTGGCTTTTTCCATTCGATGAAAGTTTCAAGTTGTAGAAAATGTAAAATATATGGGAACTCTTCGATATAAGAATTGTTCAGCTCATCGAGACGCGTATTTTGATTTACATTCAAAGTGTGCGATTCTCCTTTCAGATATTCCTGGAAGAGGGAAAGATCAAAGTGGAGCTTATAACACACGGGAATCCCAAGGTGGTCTTCGACAACTACCAGGAGAAATTCAACGACGGACGATGGCACAGCGTCGTTTTGACAATCGCGAAAAATTCCATGATCCTCAGCGTCGATTATCGACCGATGAAGACGATCAGACGCCTGGAAATTCTAACAGGGGGCACTTATCATGTCGCGGGGGGAGTCACAGCAAGCTTGGGCTATTCGGGTATACACATGCCGGGCTTTATCGGTTGCATGAAGACGATCGGCATCGACGGCAACTATAAACTGCCCACTGATTGGACAGAGGGCGAGTACTGTTGCAGAGATGAAGTCCTATTGGACGCCTGCAGGATGACAGATCGTTGCAACCCCAACCCCTGTCAACACGGCGGCGTCTGCAAGCAAAACTACGACGAATTCTTCTGCGAGTGCCGTGGAACGGGGTACGGTGGGGCCGTTTGCCACACCTCGATCAACCCTCTGTCCTGTCAGGCCTATAAAAACGTGCAAGCGGTCGGCTCCAAAGCGGAAGTGAAGATAGACGTGGACGGTAGCGGATTTTTGGCGCCGTTTCCCGTCACTTGCGAATTTTACGCTGACGGAAGGGTGGCCACGGTTTTGCACCACAGCAACCAGGAGACGACTTCCGTTGACGGGTTTCAGGAGCCCGGAAGTTACCAGCAGGATATTCACTACGAGGCGGATGACGATCAAATTTCAGCCCTGATAAACAGGTCGAGCACGTGCAAACAGCATTTGCAGTACGCGTGCAGGGGTGCCAGACTGTTCAATTCCCCCTCCACCGAGCAGAATTTCAGGCCGTTTTCCTGGTGGGTGTCCAGGCACAATCAGAGGATGGACTATTGGGGTGGGGCGTTGCCCGGTTCGAGGAAGTGTGAATGCGGCATCACGGCGACTTGCAGTGATCCCACGAAATGGTGTAATTGCGATGGGGTCCTTCGTGATGACGTTTGGAACAGTGATGCCGGTAAGTTTATAGAGTGGGCAAAACTGCGGACTGTTATATCGGCTGTCAGTTTTGGCACAAGAGTGACAAATAACTTAACTAGAGACTTGGAGAACCACTGAGTTTTAAGGGCTGCAAACCGCACGTTTTCCTTCGTCAAAGACACAGGCAATCAGGCGTACAGGCGTTCTTAATTTCTCTATAAAGATCACAAAACACGTACTTATGACAACCACGTAACCCATCTATCAGGTACCTATCTTCTCGGCGATCGACATTGGCCATTTTGCTTCCCCATTTAATAAAAATACAATTATTAATAAACGATAAATCAACAAATTTTCGTCTTTAGGGTTGATGACAACTGCAAACTGACAAATGATGCCATTGTCAGTGTCAAAAAATAATAACAATGGAAGCAAATCATTTCTCTCTTACTTATTGTAAGGATATGTTCTCTGTCCTTTTTACATTTGTCCACACTTCCGGTTGATTGCCATACCTCTCCAAACAAAGAAATCCAGTGACCTTACAATATTTCAGCGTTCTACGCCATCTACGGGCCGTGTGTAAAACTACGGTCTGTAGTTATAAAGTTAGGGGTTCCAGTAAACTTATGGGAAACATACCACTCTTATTTTGAATACGGGAAGACAATTATGCTCAATCGTAATTGAAAATAAAGGCCTAGTGATAAATTCGAACCGCCCGCGCCATTTTTGCGCCGTGAATTTGACAGTTTCGATTTATAATTCAGCAAAAAATTCACAACAAGTTATTGGGAAGGTTTGTGGAGAAAAACTTACTTTCTTATTGGTTATTGTTCATTGTTCATTGCTGGATCGTAATTGTTTCGCATTTCTACATTTCTGCTATTCATTGGCCCAACCATGTTAGAATTAAAAATTGTTTTTATGTAAATCATTTTCGAAGAAAACACGATAATAGGGGTCAGTCTAATCCCCGAGGTAGTCCCTACAAATTGTTTTGTTAATAATAATAATAATAATAATACAAGTTTATTGGAGTAATAATAATCACAGCCAAAAGCACACGGTTTCGGCTAAGCCGTTTTTCACCCGTGGCAGTTATATAAAATATACACATGTACATATCACATATACTCGTTTACATACATACAATTGTCAATATAAAACATAAACATATAGGTAATTGAACACAATTTTATTAATACATGTACTGCATATATTATTCAGGCACATACTTGCTGCTGTCTAGTTAGCAGGGAGTTGAATATTTTTTGTCTAATGACAGGTTCAGACGAGTACTTATAATACAGAGGCATATATTCACAAAATAATTTTGCTGCTTGATATTCAAAGCAGCTCTTAAACTTTTCAGTGCTGTGCTTTGAAATTGCAAGCTCTCTTGTATTTCTTAAATTAGCACCGTGACATTTTGATCTTGGGCGCAACAAATTGAACAAGTATGAAGGTTGTTCCGAGTCCATAATTTTAAATACAAACATAGAAAAGTGCAATTTAAATCTATTTTCCAATTTGAGAATTTTCAGTCCATTATAGTGCGGGGTAACATGGTCTCTGTATGGAACAGAGTGTGCAAAGCGTAAACAACAATTTTGTACAACTTGAAGTTTGTTCTTCATAAAATTGCTTAAATAGTTAAAATAAACACAACAGCAATAGTCAATATGACTCAACACAACGGAATTCACAATTTTCCATTTACATTCAGAGGACAAAACGTTTTTAAAACTCCACAAGGATTTCAATTTCCAATAACACACGCTGATTTTACTCATCACATGCACATCAAAATTAAGATTTTTGTCTATCATCACACCTAAATTTTTAACACTATCACAAAATTCGACCTTCTCCTCGTTCAGCATTACTGCGGGAAGATTCTTAGGGCATTTTGATAAACACTGATTAGAGCCAATGCACATCACTTTTGTCTTTTTTGCATTCAGTTTAAGACCGTTTTCGCTTGACCACTTATTTATAACTTTTAATACACTATTGAGCTCACCGATTAACTCGTTTCCCTCCAGAGGTTTACAGGACTTATATATTTGGATATCATCAGCGTAACAGTGCATATTCCATCCCGGCAGCAAAAAATCTGGAAAATCCGCAATATATACACTAAACAAAAGAGGGCCAAGCACTGTACCCTGCGGCACACCCAAGCAAGTTTGAATTTCTTGGGAAGATCGTGAGGAAAGCCTGACTACTTGTGTTCTTGACGACAAAAAACTCTTAAACCATTGCAGCACTGCCCCTCCCACAGCATAAAACTCCAATTTTGCCAAAAGTAACTCTCGATTAATCAAATCGAAGGCTTTAGTGTAATCTAGCAAACACATCACCGTCATTTCTCCTTTGTCCAAATTTCTTGTTACATCATTGGTTATCTTGACTAATGCAGTAGTCGTCCCATGGTTTTTCCTGAAACCGGATTGGAAGTCCGGTATTATACTATTATTGTCAAGGTGCTCCACGAATTGTTTATAAACAATTTTTTCAAGGACCTTAGACAATATAGGCAGTGTGTTAATTGGTCGCAGATCTTTTAGCTCAGATATATGGCTCGTTTTTGGCAGTGGTTTTATTTCTGATGCCTTCCATAATTTAGGTGCTACACCCTGCTCTAAGCATGAATTAATTATATGGGTTATCGTACCAAGGCAGTAAGGAATGAGAAGTTTAATCATATTCATATCTATCCCGTCACACCCAGGAGTGTTAGACTTTATGCTGGTAATAAATGAAATAACGGAGCTCTCTGTGACAGGTTCAAATTCGTTTAAAGCAATCTTGCCAGTATTATCAATTTTTTGTTTATAATCCTGTATCGTAACCTCTATATTGTCTTGTGAAGTACTGCCTACATTACAGAAAAACTCGTTGAGGGCATTGAGGTCTTCTTGAAGATTATCCGGGATCTGAGTTTGTGGCTTTCTTTGAATGTTCAGGGAGGTGAGCGTCTGCCAAAATCTTTTTGAGTCGTTTCTACACTTCTTTATTCTATCCTTAATGAATGCTGTCTTCTCAGCCTTCATTGCTGTCGAGAGATAGTTCCTAATGTCCTTATAATACTGAAGATGAACCGGGTTTTTGGTCTTCTTGTAGCGTTG
Organism: Pycnomerus fuliginosus; assembly: GCA_963924575.1. Classification (NCBI taxonomy): domain Eukaryota; kingdom Metazoa; phylum Arthropoda; class Insecta; order Coleoptera; family Zopheridae; genus Pycnomerus; species Pycnomerus fuliginosus. Next base: position 17,415,228 of record OZ004624.1, on the reverse strand, counting down.
ATAGGCTTTATGTTTCAGCTTACTTATCAGCTTCAGTGTGTCCGTAAAATATGGACAATATTTGCGTTTGGGTTTAATCATTATAATGGGTGCATGATAGTCAAACAAATTATGAACAAGGCAATTGAAGAACTCCACTTTTTCGTCTACATTGCGTATATTCTCGACATGGGTCCAATCGAGCATTGAAGCGTCCTCCTCAAATTTATTGACGTCAAAATGTTTGTAATCTCTCATAAAGAAGGGTTGTTTGCCCTTTCGTGTCACATTTATTCGCAGTTTGCAGTATACAAACATATGGTCACTTATATTGTTCAAGTCCACATTATCACATTCCGAAACTTCCAGAGTCTTGGTGGCACATAGAATGTCGATTAAGGTAGAAGATGCTTCTCCATGCCTAGTAGGCATGGTAACATATTGGTTCATGTTGAGCCCGGATATCAAGCAGTTGAAGCGGCGAGTATTAAGTTCGGCAGTCTTGGAAAGGTCAATGTTAATATCACCCACAAGTAATGAGGGTAACATAATAATTTCCGGCTTAACAGGGGTACCCGTGCTGCCAGTGTTATCTTTAATAATAATTTTTATTAATTTAAATTTTCTAGAAATATTTCGGAGAGCAACCTTAAACAGCCGAAAATATGCAACTTTATGCTGTTATGTACCCAAATATACCGTAACGTATGCTGTATATCGTAAAACCTTGATATATGCCATATATGCAAAATGGATTGAAGCTTTTATGAAATGAAAAATGAAAACATCACATGCTACATAACGCGAGCTTAATATGAGCCTTTAGGAATAACATGCAAATATGCTTTTGCCCAACCCTATTTATAACACAACTCATTGTTATGTTAAATTAGATGGGTTGCGGTTGACGTATAACGTCAGAAATGTGTTAGTTACAGTGCTATACAGAAAATATGTGATCATGGGTGGCATGGAAACAAATCAATCGCAATCTGACGAAAGAACGTTTGTCCAAAGTTAGTTCTTACAAGACCTATAATGACAGAAATCACAGACAACTTAACTTTTACGTATTGACCCTACGGCGGCCAACTTTGAAACCTACATCAACGTATGGTGTCATTAATATCGTCGTGTTGGTGGTGAATAGTTCTATACCACAACTCATTAGTTCCGAGTTACAGGCCTTGAAAGTTTTGACGCTGCCACAAAAAGTACATTTTATTCATTTGTACTTTGGTTTTCCCGGCAAATATTAAAGTATATTTCGACCTATAACTGAATGCAATTGCATGTTCTCCTTGTTTATTCGTTGCTTAAGGGCCTTTTACTATTATTCGTTATTTCCTTGAAGATTTCTTGTTTCGCGTTATAACTGTTAGCCATAACGAAATTTAGGCGCTTTTCTAAGTAGTGAATGGATAAAACTGTTTTTTGATTTTTGTTGGTTAGAACTTTTCACCACCAACACGACGATATGTGTTTCGAATTGCGCAAAAAAAGCGTTACCTTACTGTATAACCAGATTTTCGCATCTTCTAGCCTATTACAGAGTTTGTCTTGTACTTCCTCAACAGTGGATGCTTTTACAATAGACGACGTGTCGTCTGCAAATAAACATCGCAACCAAGCTCGCACGTTTGATGGCAGGTCGTTGGCGTAGACTAAGACAATGGACTGTCCCAGTACCGAGCCTTGTGGAACTCCTATGTTGATTGTCAGGGGTGTTAATATTTCATTGTTCTTAGAGACTACTTGACTTCTATCTTGCAAATATGACTCGATTGTTTGGAGTGGTGGGCCTCTAATTCCGTAGTAAAACAGTTTCTCCAAGAGCAAACACTTTCGACAAGTCACAAAGTGCCATCCTCGCAATTTCTTGGTTGTCTTGTGCTTCGATAATTTTGTCGAAGCTTGTAATAGGGCCGTAATCGTTGACTTATTTTGCCTATATCCATGCTGGCAGTCATCCAGTAGGTTCCGCTTTTTGAAGAAGCTCTCTAGTCGATTTTTTATTGCCATTTCAAATATCTTAGAAATGCAGGGAAGCACAGATATGAGACGGTAATGATTTAAGTTGTTAAGATCGCTATTTTTGAGAACTGCAGCAACCTTGGCTCCTTCAGCAAAGCATTTGTTGTGTATTTTTGGTTTTTATGGATTTTAAGATGTTGTCGATTTCGGTAATACTGACATCGTGAAAATAGCGGTGTCTACGTTTATGTTCTTGAGAAAATCTTGAGGTTTGAACTGCGTTTTTGGTATTTTTGATATTGTTGACTCTCCAACGGTGCAAAAGTAGTTATTCAATTTATTGGCAGTTAGTAGGCGCTTTCCTTTTACACATCTATCTGAGGAGACTAGACTCAGACTCAGTCAATCTCAGCAATTTGATTGGTTCATTTGAATATTGACCAATCAAATAGCTGAGTTAAGTGAGCCTTCTCAGATAAATGTGTAAATGGAAAGCAGCTAGTATGTTTGATCATCATCAGAAGCTAAAAGGCGTGACGATGGATATCACAAAGTTTCTTTAATTCGTCTTACGTAATTATTTAGTTCAGGTGCGCATGGATTGTGATATCCATCGTCATGTTGTTTAGCTTCTGATAATGATCAAATACATGATCGAAACGGTAAGTGATAATTAAATGTTCATTATTGAAACGGTCCGATAACCTCATTACACCCTGAATTAAAACCAACATGGCGGACGTAAGCCTAGTTACAAAAGATTTTTACAATAAGCGCGTTCCTTTTACACCAATTCTCAGTTATTCTCACCTCAGTTGCACTTTCCTCAGTTCGTAACGCGTTCATTTTACATGAACTGAGGTGAGAATTTTACCTCCCCCCTTGCCCCTGGAGCACATGCTGCAGAGCAAGTGCTTGAGTAAGATTTTTGCCTCATCTGTCAAAGCGGGTAAGTAGGGTTAAGGCGCGGTTGTTCTGTCACGAATTCACGTCGGTTTAGCCTAAACTTGGTTTGGTTGCCAAGCAAGAGTGAATTAAAACGCTTAACTCTGATCTTTAATCAGCCCCAAAAGCACCCTGTTTGAGGTTATGAATTTTTGTCGCAACTGAAGTGAGTAAAGCACGTTCCTTTTAAAGACAAAACTGAGGTGAGAATCTCATCTCAGCAAACGAGGTGATAATCTTCCCTCAATTGTAAAAGTAAAGCGCTTAATGTCGTTGTAATTTCAGGCGACCTGACCGAAAAGGAAGACCTGCCAGTAAAACAGCTGCGTTTCGGCGATACCGGCAACGCCCTGGACGATAAAGAGGGTAGGTACACCCTCGGCCCCCTGATATGCGAAGGCGACGATCTCTTCAATAACGTAATAACATTCCGCGTTTCCGACGCCACCATCAACTTGCCCACCTTCGACATGGGTCACAGCGGTGATATTTACTTCGAATTTCGAACGGCCGTTGAAAACGCCGTGCTGTTACATTCAACCGGACCATCAGACTTCATAAAACTGAGCATAGTCGGTGGTCATCAGTTGCAATTCCAGTATCAAGCGGGCGCCGGCCCCGTAGCCGTCATCAGAGAAACGTCAAACAAACTGTCGGACGACAGATGGCACTCGGTGTCCATAGAAAGAAATCGCAAGGAGGCCATGATCATTATCGACGGAGCTCAAAAAGCTCAAGTTAAAGAGCCTCCCGGTCCGGTTAGGGCGCTGCATTTAACCTCGGATTTGGTAATCGGTGCCTCGGTCGACTACAGGGACGGATTCACCGGATGCATGCGCGCTTTGTTAATCAACGGACAACACGTGGATCTGAGGGGGTACGCGCGCAGGAGCCTCTACGGACTTTCCGAGGGTTGCATTGGGAAATGTCAAAGCAGTCCGTGCCTCAACAACGGCACGTGCCACGAACGCTACGACGGCTATTGGTGCGACTGTCGGTGGACCGCCTTCAAGGGTCCGATTTGCGCCGACGAGATCGGCGTGAACATGCGCAGGAGCTCCATGGTCAAGTACGATTTCATGGGTTCGTGGAGGTCGACGATCGCCGAACACATCCGAGTCGGCTTCACCACGACGGATCCCAAGGGATTCCTGCTCGGGTTTTCGTCGAACGTCTCCAAGGAGTTCCTCACGATTATGGTGTCGAATTCCGGCCATCTTAGGATAGTTTTCGACTTCGGTTTCGAGCGACAGGAGGTGATTTATCCCGACAAACTCTTCCATTTGGGGCAGTACCACGACGTTAGGATTTCGAGGAAGAATTCGGGATCCACCCTCGTGATTCAGGTGGATAACTACGAGCCCAAGGAGACGCATTTCAATATTAAGGCGTCTGCGGACGCGCAGTTTAACAACGTCCAGTACATGTACATCGGGAAGAACGAGTCGATGAACGAGGGGTTCATCGGTTGCATATCGCGGGTGGAGTTTGATGATATTTATCCGTTGAAGTTGCTTTTCCAGCAGAATGGACCTGGCAACGTACAGTCGTTAGGATGTAAGTATTGGTTATGTTGCTAATTATTGTGGAAGGCATTACCCAGTTTGCCTCCCCTGACCGCCCACCACTGGTGGTTACCTTACTTCGCCCTGTTTTATTACATCCAATATCCTTATTTTTAGCTGTGAAGTCATTTAAATCGTTAACAGTCATCTACTTTCGAAGTACTCATTAATTGTGTTTTTTTTTGATTAAAATACGTTTTTTGTGTTAAATAATGTGGTGTGCATACTATTGTTGCCTTCACGCCGATTTTATACACCATTGGTTGACCATTAGGTATATCGCATGATTACAGCACGCGACCTTTGGCTCGTGTTATATAAGAATTATCTGGGGGGCTGATCACTCAAAAAAATTGTGTACAATTAATTCCAATCGGGAATTAATTCCATCTTAATTCCACTAATTCCGATTTAATTCCATTAATTCCAGAATAATTCCATCAATTCCATTAATTCCAGTCTAATTCCGATTAGTTCCATCAATTCCAATAATTCCGTCAATTCCAGATCAATTCCAGAATAATTCCATCAATTCCCGATCCATTCCATCAATTCCAGATTAATTCCATTAATTCCGACTTAGTTCCATCAATTCCATTTATTCCGTCAATTCCAGATCAATTGCAGAATAATTCCATCAATTCCAGATTAATTCCAACAATCAATTCCATATTAATTCCAAATAATTCCAACTAATTCCAGCTAATTCCAACTAATTCCTTTTAAATGATGTACTTAAAAGTAATTCCAATCAATTCCAAATAATTCCATAATAATTCCAACTAATTCCAGCTAATTCCAACTAATTCCATTTAAATTCCATCAATTCCAGAATAATTCCGTATTAATTCCATAATTCCGGAATTAGTTCCAAGTCGGATGTACAACTAATTCCACTAGTGATCAGCCCCCCAGAATCACCTTCGATAATGGGTAAAAAAACTGTAATAATAAAACAATTCGCGATCCTAGTTAATTTTTGGTGACAGTCAGTGATATAAAAAAAAGTTTCTCCATGTGACGTCACAAAAATCTGTTGGAATCATGAATATCTAGTTTGATCAAGAATATCTGACCAAAAATTGCTTAGTTTTAGAAATTGTTTGTGGTTTGAATTAATATTTTTTTTTAATTTGCAATAATCTGTCATTTTTATCATTATTTTTGCAAAAATTATCGCTGCCCTGTCTAAAAAATAATGAATTTGGTTGAGATCCAACGCTTTTATTTTAAGATTCAACAAATGTCTGCCTTTAAAACACAAAAACATCGGAATTGATGACGTATGTGCTAGTTAGTGATCTCGATCTCACCTGATGACGAATGAGCTCACCTTCCTCTACCATGCCTTGACGTAAAAGCACGGAAGACAGCAACCTGCACATTAAGCGTTTTTTCGCGACTTCGTAGTATCGGTTACAAACGAGAAGATGCAATTGGTGCCTTTTTTTAATGAAAATATCACTTTTTTAACGTGTTTTATAATTAAAAACAATCTCAGTGTTGCCAATTATTGTAACTAGAAATTCTCTTGCATCCTCAAAAATTCTCCTTTTTTGCTTTTTTGGCGACTGAGGGACTCGTTTGATTGGTACACTCGTGAAAAAAAGTATCATTTTCTTCACTGGTTGCAGAACTAACACTGGAGTCATTTAAATCATTAATTAAAAGTTATTATCCAAATGTCAAAGTATGTTGGCTTTTCATTTCATGCGTTATGTTGTTGACCATTAAATCGCCTTTGGCTCGTGCTACAAGTTTCATCTTACAGTGGGAAAACCTGTAAAATTAAAGCATTTTGCGATCCTAGTTAAGGGGGACACCCTCTGCGTGAGGTTACGGGGGAAACGAAATCGACAGACGTAATTTTTGGTACCAATCAGTGGCATTTCCAATAAAACATTCCCCCATGTGACGTCACAAAAGTTAGTTGGAATCATCATCATGGTTTGATCAAGAAAACGAAATTTGTAAATATGGGAGATAATTTGATATCTATCCAAAAACCCGAAAGTTGCAGTTTTAAAAATTTTTCGGTGATTTTTTCAAAAAAGTGGTATTGGAAAAAATCTATTTTGAATATCGTTTTAAGATATTACAGGTGTCCCGTAATTATGATGCCGACGATTAACCAGAGCTTCCTTAGACAAAAATATGTCGAAAAGTTCCTATGAACATATGTCGAAAAATGCCTCCTAAGGGAGCTAAAGCCCCTTAAAGGGGCCACTTCGAAAGTGTTTTTTTCTAAATATCTTCAAAACGGTTAAAAATAGCAACGTGAAATTAGGTACCTTTAGTAAGCCTTTGATGCTGAATCCATTACCGGGGTGAAAAAATTTTAAAATTTTGATCATAAGCGTCTCGTACAGGGGGGGCTTAGGACTAAATTTGGTCAAGTTTAATAATGTTTTCGTTTTCATCCTCAAGCACCACTGGCCGAAGACTACTGCGGAGTAGAGCCATTCACCCATCCGCCTGACGTAATCCAAACAAGACCCCCACCAATCCTGGACGAGGATAAATTAAGAAAAGCATACAACCAAACAGATTCTGCAATTTTAGGAAGTATGTTCATGTCTTAAACGTTCCATTGCTGATTTTTTTTTATTCAGGTGTCTTAGCTGTCATATTTTTGGCTTTAGTAATACTGCTCATAATGATTGGAAGATATTTACATCGCCACAAAGGCGAATATTTAACCCAAGAAGACGTGGGTGCTGACAGCGCACTAGATCCGGACACTGCAGTCGTCCATGGAACGACAGGCCACCAAGTCCGGAAGCGGAAAGAATGGTTCATTTAGTGTTAAGTTGGGCCTAACAGTTCGTGATTGTAAGAAATCTTTTTTTTTTGTGTTTGTACTGATTTTTTTTTACTTATTATTTCCGTCCATTTTTGTTTTCTATTTATTTTCTTCATTATTTTAAATCACATTCCAGCAAGCTCGCAAGTCTTGGCCTTATTCCAAAAGATTATTTTATTCAAGTGCCTTGTTTGGCAATTTTTATTTTTACTGTAATTAGTCATGTTTATAACTTTTGTTGCTTTTAACTTTATAGAGTTTAGGAAATTAAGTACCTACTTTTTTACAAATAAAAGTGATAGTTGGAAGTTCATCTCATTTTTATTACATTACTTTTGAACAAATATAAAATATGAACGTATATTAACAAAAAATAGGTAAAATCTAGGTACTCTCCACAATTAGAGTGCTATCACAGGCCGGACACGTGACAGCACATTCGCCCAAAACGGATTCATTCTTCATCTGAGAAAACTGCGACGAGCATTTCATGCACACGTATTGCACGTTATCGTCTTTCGGCTGTCTAGAATCGATCGCATCTCTAATGCAAGTCACGAATTTCTCAACATCTTCTTGGGCAAAATCGTAAATCCTGTGTTTCCTGTCTCTTCTCATAGTTTCAAAATTGACCTGTATGACAGTGGGTGAACTCAAAATTTCGCAGTTTGTGACACTTTTAATGTGCCATCTCGCCCTTTGCTTACTAGTTGAACATTCTTTTTCCACTATGTGAGTCTTGGTGATGACAACAAAAATCGGCTCAGTTTCACCTTTTGGAGTCACCAAATATATGTTTTCCTCGCCTGAATCTATATCAGGATCATCTTCGTCTTCCTCTGATTCAGTGGCAGATTCTGCAGTTTCAACAGGGCCTGTATCAGTACTATGGGCTTCAGGAGAAGTGGAAAGTTGAAAATCTGCGCAGTGAATTGAAAAATCAGCTTCGTAAGGACTTGAAGAAAAAGGAATTGAGGCAGCTTCCAGTCCAAGAATATTTTGTACTAATAGACCTGACTGGGAATTCAACCAGGACTCTCCATTTTGCTCGTGAAGATCCTCGATTTGTCTCTTGGTTTCCAAGTGTTGTCTTGATAAAGATGGAGGTAGTACTGGAATTTCCACTGGTTTTATTGCTTCTTCTTCTTCGATTATGACGTGCCTCACTTTTTTCACCCTATCAGAGGTGAGGCTTATAGAATCGTTGGCGAGGCACGATATGGTTTGTGATAGAATGGGATGGAGGGATCCTATGAGCTTTTTTTCAGACTTTGACAATGCTACGTAGTCCAATACGAAATATATGGAGGCTGTGTTGGAGTGTAGGCAGCTGGCTGTTTTGTTCCTGTGGTGGGGGTGGAAGCTTAAGGGGTTGCCATCGAGGTTCAACCATTGCAGGGTTGCCAAGTGGGACAGGTTTAGCAGCAATTTGTGGTCCATTAGACAGTTGTTACTTAAGTCAAGGACCCAGAGGTTGGTGAGGGACTGAAGGCCGATTATGTCTTCGATGAAGTTGTTTTTTAGGATGAGATTCTGCAATAAGGAAACGGTTAGTAGCTGGCATGGCAACACTGCTTTGAAATTTTGTATAAAAAAATTCCTTGGCTTGGTTTTCTTAAAATGAAGGAATTAGCGCACATAAGTTTTATAAGTGGTCAACCTATCAGTCAATTTTGTAATTTACCTGCAGGCGATTGCAAAATCGCTGATTACAAACTTCTATTTTGAAATTTTGTCAATGTTGCCAATCAGTTTGCAAAAATCACAGCCTGCTCTAATGATTCTAAAAGTTTCTGATTTCACAGTAGGGACCAATCTCAAAAATATGTTGGTATGAATGTATTGCTCAACTTAACTTGTGGATTCAATAATTCCGAGGCAGTATTCTTGTTTTCTTAAAATTAATATAGGTTTTACAAGTGGTCAACCTCTCGGTTGATGAGTTTTAATGAATAGTTGACATGACAACACTGTGCTGACTGTTTGACATTTGAATTATTCTACATAGTATAAAATCCGAGGGGTTGACCACCGACGAAAGATGTGTACACCAATTTCCGAATAATTTTCACAATTTCTCGTTCATGTACACCACAACATCCAAGTGGTTAACCGCTCGTAATTTCCTAATAATTTGTATAATTTCTACAATTTCCGAGTAATTGTACACAATTTCTAGGTTGAAAAATTTACACCGCTTAAAACATTAGCAGTAAAGCTTCGACGTACTGTTCAGCTTCCATGACCTTCTTGTTGTTAAATGCTGCCGAGATCTTTCTGTCTCGTTTTTTGTATTATTTATGTCCTGGTTTAAAGTATTTGGTGTCCTTTTCCCTCTCAAGACTAAAGAATGTGATAAAAAGAGATGGCGATATGAAAGAATATTTTCGTGATCTTCTTCCAGGGCAGGATTGATGAAGGGGACAAGCGGGGGGTTAACCACAAGGCAAATTAGTGTACGTACACTAAAAGGGTAACTGGAAGAAATTGTTGATTATTGTTAAAAATCACTAGAATCGCTATAAAAATAGTCAGTACCGAAAACTGTACACCAAAAGTGGTTAACCCCTCAGAGAAATGTAGTTTAAGAATTAGAAGATAAAATGTTTTTTTTTAATTGGCAGCAGTGATTTTTCACTTTTAGGTTGGCCGTAACAGTTAAAAGGCACGTCGATATGCACAGATTTACATCTCACCACTAATATTACGTCGCTTAAAATTTTAGCAGTGAGATGTAACTCTGCTTGACGTACTGTTCAGCTTCCGTGACCTACTTGATTTTAAATGCTGCTGTGATCTTTCAGTTTCTTTTTTTTATATTAGTTCAGTGTAAGGGAGAAAAGGATAAAAATACATTCCGAAGGGACTCTGTTTTGGTTTAAAGCATTTGGGGTCCTTTTTCCTCTCATGGCTAGGGAATGCGGTAAAAGGAGATGCCTAACTGTATTAAATCGAATATTACATCTCATTTTCGTCTCAAATATAGGGTGGGTAATTTTTCGATGCTCACCATTGGGAATAAGTTAAATAAGAGAAAAGTTGCGCGACTTTATGCTGAATAATAATCTGAAGACATTTTTTGAATATCTTTACTACTTTTGGAGATATTGGCGAAAAACTGAAACATTGCATTTAAGATAAAATTTAATTGCGTCGCCATTAATTGAATGATTTCAATGAAATTTGGCACTTTTGTATTATTCAGTATGGGGCATTCGATGGCCCATTTAAAATTTTTTTTTTACTTTCTAAATTTAGAGTTGCCAGTCAACTTTCTTATTTTTTATGGCCGCCATATTGGATTTTAACATCATTAAATACGTAAAAAAATTAGCTTTTCAAAAATGTAACTAACATGAACTTTTTTGAAAAAAATTTTATTATCGTTCGAAATTGAAATATTTTTAACGTCATAAGAGATGAAAAGTTTGTGTCCTTTTTTGTATTTTTTTTTTCAAGTTCAAGTTTCAAGTTCAAGCTGATTTTACAAATTACTCATAAATTTTAAATTTTGACGGTCTGTCAAAAAAAGTCCATTTTGATTACATTTTTGAAAAACTAATTTTTTTGTGTATTTGATCGGCCATAAGAGAATCAAAAGTTGATTACCGTTACTAAAAATCTAGAAGGCCTAGAAAATTTCTGACAATGTCATTCAATTGACAGCTGTCAGAAATATAAAACCAACAGAAAAAAAGCCTGAGACACACAACCCCCGCTTTCGTTAATATGCGACGGGACTTTACTTTGAAATTTTGTCTAAGAAATCTGAGTTCATCTTAGAAATCTGGTTGGTCAAAATTCAAATGAACCAATCAAATTGCTAAGATTAAGTCAGGTTTCCGAGATAAATATGCAAAAGGAAAGCGCCTAAAGTTGCCAACCACTTAAAAATTACAGTCCAACTTTAATGAATTAGTGTAGTCATGTTCTATAAGTGGTCAACCCCTCTGCCAATTTAATAATTTACCTGCAAGCGACTGCAAATCTGCCCCTTAAAGCTCGGCAGCCTCTCCAATTTATTGTACGACAAGTTCAGCAGCTTCAAATTCTGCAAACAACCCAACGCATCAATTTCCTTAATCTGATTCCTGCTCAAGTCCAAAGTGTGTAACCACGGCACATACTCGAAACTTCCATCCACCTCACAAATATCGTTATTAACAAAACTAACTTCCTTCAATTCGTTCCAACAAAAACTCTCACTTTTATCACCCCCGCACCTAATTAGCAAATCCTCCAAAGTATTCAAGGTTCTATTGCACACAATTTTCTGCAACTGTGGGCGCAGTTTCTGCAACCCCTCGAAAGAATTCACATCAACTTTATGGAACTCGAGGTGAAATAAGCTTTTAAACTTAGTCAAATCGCGTTTGTTATGCTCGTCGATGCCTTCTTCGTATATTTTCAAAGCTTTTATTTCCTGGACGTAATTGTAGAGGTATTGGAGGTCGCGTAAAAGCTCGATCTTTAAGTTTGCTTGTTTTAGGTGAAAAGAGGTGGTGAGGTCTTGATCCTCGATTAAGTCGAAGGAAGACAGCAGGGAAGACAGAAGTTGGCTGGAAATTGAGAAGATTGAGGACGCAGTAGAGACTCGGGCGCAGGCGGCTAAGGTGGATAAGTCGTTATTTTCCATTATGCTGGAAAAATTGTTTAAAATTTTGTTCGCAGATTATCACACTTACCAGGTGTAAAGTTGAAGCTTGATGAATATTATAATAATAAGCTGAACTTGTTCTCACGATAGTTCAGAAACGACTTTATTTGCATTTTAAATTCAATCTGTATGAAATTAATCAAATTTTTTTTATCTGGCAGCAACATAACCTCTACTGTCAAGTGTCAAGCTGACGTTTTATGTATGTCAAGTGTAGTGCTGCCCTCTACCGGTGATTTTGATTAGTGTTCTAGCATTCTTACAGAAATTCGTCATAAATTAAATATTTTATTGCAATTATCCAGATGCATTCAAATATTACAGGAAACAATAATCTGAAATTTGAACATATTAATAAAAAAAATCCTTACAACATAACACTTCATTTCTGGCTCTGACTACTGGACCTACTCTCACGATCCCGAATACTAGCAGACCTACGCCTCTTCATCTCCTCCCTACGAGCCTTCGACTCCTTCTTCCTCTGAGCCAGCAACTTGGCATAATTATCGGCCTGCTCCTTCCGTCTCAAACAGCGTCTCTTTTTCAACGCCAACTTATGCCGTTTCCTCTGCAAGACAACGGGGGTCACCAGCCTCTGAATTTTCGGAGCCTTAAACCTCTGCTTCTTCCCGTCCTTCAGAGGCAGCGGACGTTTAACTACATACTGCCGGACATCATCATCCTTCGTCAAATTAAACAGCTTCCGAATCCTCGAAGCCCTCTTAGGCCCCAGTCTCCGAGGAATGGTGTTGTCAGTCAAACCCGGAATATCCTGCTCTCCTTTGCGCACAATAACACAAGCCAGGACGCTCAAGTTGGCGTCGACGATGCAGCCTCGGACTGATTTCCGCTTCCGTTCGCCGTCGCGACGCGGTCTGTAACAGGAGTGGTCCTTGCAGAGGAGGAGGCGCACTCTGCCGTTGGTCAGGATTCCCTGTTTCATGGGAAAGCCCTGTTTGTCGTTGCCACCGGTGATTCTTAGGACGTAACCTTTCCATTCGTCTCCGAGGGCTTCGGCGTCTACTTCCTGGCCCATGCGTTTTTCGTAAAAAATTCGAACTTTATGCTCGTCGACCACTTCGAAGAGTTTCTGGCATCCCGTGGCGGGATATGCGACGTTTATTTTCATTTTTACGAGAAAAATTCAGATTTTGCAAATAATGGCGGCACTAGATCGAAAGTCACTCGATTCGTTTGAAAAGAAGGCGACGGCGCGGAAATGGAGCGATTTTATTGGCTGTCTAGCATTGCCAATCCTAGGAGGGTGAAAGCCCCAAATCACCAGCAGTGTTTTAGAATCCGTCAATGATCTAGTATTACTATGGATGGGCCCTGCCATGCGCTCCTTATGGACGTCTTTTGTCATGGCCGTCTCTAGTTCCAGGCCATGTCCTAACCATTTGGCAACGTGGCGAGAGGAGATTTCCCGTCAAGTTGACAAATTGTCTCTGATTGTCAATAAAGTGAAACTTTTGCGAAAAAAGACCAAAAATATTGGATACTTTACCAATTTCAAATGATTAACGTACTGAAAATGAATATTTTGAAGAAAGTATGTAAGATGTGTGTACTATGTGGACAAGACGGTTTTGTAAAATTGATTTCACCGTGTTTTAGTTAAACATTCACTGGAATTGAGCTTTTATCATTAGGAAGTTTAAATAAATAACTTAAAACCATTTGGACTTGATGGATAAATCGCATTTCAAGACTAGATTTATTTCATCATTGCAGTGATGGTAAAAGGCAGGAATTAGACCATTCTCATCTGTAGAATTTTGTGTAAAGTCGACACAATGACGTAGGTACCCTGCTGAACGAAGATCAATTGAAATTGATACCTTCATCGCTATTTTGTGTATCTAGTTAAAAAATTTATTTCTCAGTCCAACCTGTTACCTACTCATTATTAGAACCGTTATACATTGCTACACCCTAATTATAGGTGCCCAAGCGCCCAAAAATTAACATTTAACATTATATTGTATTTATTTCTACACAAACTACATGCTCTCAATAAACAAGTAATTCTGTGTAAAAGTGTCAAGTTTCAATAATGATCTCGAAATTATAAAACGTGGGGGACTCGCAGTGGCTTCAAAGGGAGTTGTTTGAGGCCCAGATAGATGCTTAGAAATCATGCAAGCTGTTGTAATCTCGATTGAATTTGAAAAGGATTTGTAAAAAATCTTTTTCTCTGAGTCTAGAAGCAGAATTTGTTATTTAAAACTTACTTAATAGGGCACATCTTACAGGTTTTCTTAAGGTATTGAATTTCAGTTGGTTAATCATTTGGAATTGATAAAAGTATAATATTTTGTGGTAATTTTTGCAAGGTTTCACTTCAATGACAATCTATGACAATGGACCTATTTCTTGAGTGAGTCACTCAGAGTGACGTCACGCGACGACCCTTTGGAGGCTCAAAATATATTTCTCCCTCTCCCGCCCATTAAAAAAAGGAATATCGGTCTCTGTCGATCGCTTCCAATTGCGCGCGAATCATATTGTCATCCTTTTTTAACGCATTCAGATTTGAGCATAATGTATAGGTACTCTTTTCTCTCAAGAAATACCTGGATTTGTCAAACTGACGCTAAATCTCCTCCGACAACGTTGCCAAATAGTTAAGGACAGGGCCTGGAACAGAGATCGGTTAGCTCACTCTAAGCTGTGTGTCATGCGCGACATGTCAGCTGTTCGCTATTCCGGAATTGTCATCTCGCTCGACTCCGTCTTCCATCTTTGATAAGATTATTGTTTGTCATTTGTTGGAATTGTTGGTGTTGAATGATTTTGTGTTTTCGTCGTTTTAATTAATTACAAAATGTCAACGTGTGTTCTGTGTGAAGAAAACTATAAGCCAGGCTCCTTCGTTTCATTCCACAAGTAAGAGCTAGTAATTTAGTATACACCAATCCTAGTCAAAATTATATAGTGATTATTTCTAATGGTGGGTTTATGCTCATTTAACACCTAACATTTAACATTTATGATTGACCATTTAAGATTTAATCAAAATCAGTGACGTTTATGTTGAAAATTGAAATGCTAAATGTAACCAATCACCACCTTTTAGCATCACATGAGGAGGAACGAAATGTCAAGCAATTGACAAGTAAATGACGCTTGACGAATATCACCAATTTCACGCAAGCGCACATGTCATTACACCTAAAATTTAAGATTATTTAAGTTCAAGTTAACGATCTTTCAAGGCCATCCCGTAAATGTTAAATACTGTAAATCTTAAATGTTAAGTCTTAAATCATGCGTAAACTTGCAATGAGTAGTTCTATGTAATAACCTCACCTTTAACTACATAAATCTTAAGTGGTAAATGTTGAACGTTAAATGTTAGGTGAGCATAAACCCACCATAAATTTTTAGTAAATTAAATAACTCGAGCGTTGAGGGTTTGCAGTTGTCTCTGGTTACGCATAAATCATCTAATAAAAGGCTTTGATTCTCAATTTCAATTTAAATTATTTTCGCGCATGGCACATCTAAAAGAAAAGGATAATGGGATGGCGGCGTCTTTAAGTATGAGAGCGAAAGCAATACCTGCTTGTCTGTAATATCTTGAGCCAAGCGTGACTTGAACCAGGCCCATCCATAGTAATACTAGATCAATGGAATCCGTCCTCTGTTTTTAGACGAAAAGATAAAACCGCCGAATTTTTATTTTTTCGGAAACTTTTATTATATAATCGCATTCGCCTGTCACGCTTTACAAAAATAAACAATTGCCACGCAGCAACATGATTGGTTACACATCGGCGATCCGCCAATCACGTTCGTGCTATTAATGAATGAACTTCACAACCCACAACTTGTGGAGTAGTGAGGTGGTGGGGGTATTCTATGGCGGAGGGCCGGTGTCTGTGGTTGTTGCATTTGTTGTTGTTAATTTTTCGTTTTAATTTTGTTTTC
Source organism: Pycnomerus fuliginosus (assembly GCA_963924575.1). Classification (NCBI taxonomy): domain Eukaryota; kingdom Metazoa; phylum Arthropoda; class Insecta; order Coleoptera; family Zopheridae; genus Pycnomerus; species Pycnomerus fuliginosus. The sequence continues at coordinate 17,399,369 of OZ004624.1, read as the reverse complement.
CCCTAATATGGCTGTGCCAACTAGACCCTTAAAATGTAAAATAGGACCATCGATTTTAAACGCCGACCTGTCCCAGCTCCATCAGGAGTCTCAAAGACTCCTGGACAATGGGGCGGATTACCTCCACTTGGACGTCATGGACGGACATTTCGTTCCTAACCTAACTCTGGGACACCCGGTGGTCAAATGTCTCAGGAATAAAGTACGAAATGCGTTCTTCGAAACTCACATGATGGTCTCGGATCCTGAGCAGGTAACAGTTTCAAGCGACTCTCAGTGTGCTTTGACATGTCAATAATTTTATCCAAGCGATCCTCAGGGTGCTGTGGAGTTTGACATGTGTCAATAATTTATCCAAAGCACACTAAGAATAAGTTTGCTGGATAGGGGGGCCCCCATTTGAAAGAATTTTTTAGTGGATCGAACCAATGGCAGATGCTGGAGTTAATCAATACACATTCCATATAGAACCAGTCAAGAATGTGATACCTTTATGTCGAAAAGTGAGGGAAGCGGGGATGCAAGTTGGGTTGGCCCTTAAACCGGGGACGGGGATTGAGGCTGTTCGTCAGTACATCGATCATGCTGACATGATTCTCGTTATGACTGTGGAGCCTGGATTTGGGGGACAAAAATTTATGCACGATATGATGCCGAAAGTTCAGTGGTTAAGACATAATTACCCTTTATTGGACATTGAAGTGGATGGGGGGGTTGGCCTAAACACAATAAATGCATGTGCCGAGGTTGGTATAACTTAGGTTGGCAACATGCAAATTTTTTTTTTAGGCAGGGGCCAACATGATTGTAGCAGGAACGGCAATAATCAACTCAACTGACCAAAGAGCTGTCATAGCTAGCCTGAGGGAAACAGTTGAAAGCTCAATTCATAAATGCAACGTGTAAGGCTGCCATATATGTGATTCAATACTTTTAAAATCCATTTTGAGGTTGTTGTTAATGTTGGGTTATAATTTTTTTTTTTAATTTGCAGAAGCAGAGCACAATCTTATTTGAACTGACATGCATATCTGCTCTCTTCAATTTGACGTAAAAATCGTAGGTCAAAATAGCTTGATCCCCCATCCTCATTTCCAACCATGGAGTGCAGGGGTCAAGCTATTTTTGTTCTATAAACAGGCGCACAAAATTCTATCTTCTTTTGCTTTTTTAACCGATTTTCTCGTTATTTTATAAAATGTTTTAGAGGTCTAAAATGTTATATTTTTGCATTGGTGCAGTTGTTAAAATTTTTGTTGCACTGTGGTAGTGTTGTTTTAAATAAATGAATGGAATGTGGAAAAAAGAGCCCGTTATGATTTGTATACTTTATAATAAGCTACAATAAACCATTCCTGTTGTTAAATGTTTGCTTTCTTCGAAAACTTTTGTAAAATTAAATTATTAATCTTAAATAGTACAAATTCGATTTCGTCTTTTTCTTGTGCTTGGCAATTAGCATCCCTGTTTTTAACATTTAAAAATTAAAACCGCCATAGGTTCGTCCGGTAAGTTTTAAGTTGGTAATATTGTAACATTTTATTTTGAAATTTGGTACCAATGCACAATTAAATACAAGGAGCTCAAAAATGTTTTTAAAAATCTTCTAGGACTTCCATTTTACCAGGAAGTGACCCTCATTTTTCTTAACGGATTCTGAATCTGCAAAGCATACCTGACCAAAAGTAGTCACTGCCACCTCTAGATTTTCAAAAACACCGAAGAAATCGGTGAAAAATTGAGATTTTTGAAAAACGAAGATACACGTCTACTTTGTTTTTTTGAGGCCAGTTCATGTCCAATTGCATTTACTTCATTTTTTTGCCACAGGTTTGAACATTGTGAAATTTGAAATAAGAATAGAAGAATTTATAAAAAAGAGTAATTACGCAGTTGAGTTTAAATATCGAAAAATCAACGTCGTTGACGTGTTTTTGCGTTTTTAAAATATTTCAAGGTGGCCGTGACTCCACTTCCGGTTTAAATCAAAAAAAATCGTAGATGCCGAAATCCGAATCCGTTGGGTCCATTTCCGGTTAAACCGGAAGTGCAAATAAATGTTGAACTGTCCGAGAATATTTCCGAAATAACTATTCCTCTCGAAAAAGTTCTTGAATCTATTCCTTACTTTTGAAAAGAACTGTAGGTATACATGCAGGGCGAACACAGAACAGATCGAGAGTAGGTTACATTAGAGAAAAGTTGCATTTTTGAAGGCGATTAAGAATCTGTAAAGATATCCTCGATATCTTGATCCGTTCCTGAGTTATCTAAATTTTCTCGGCCTTCCAGATTTAGAGTAACGACGGTCAACTTTTCTTTTTCTTATGGCCGCCATATTGGATTTTAACACCATTGGTTTACACAAAAAAATATGTCAAAGCTTGAGTTACACTATGCCAATGACATATTTTATTCATTTTGCAATATATGCGATTGTTGCTTTAATTATGTAAATATTTGTTTTCCATTAGAATCACTTTTACAACATGCGCACGTGTTGTTTTAAGTCGAATGTTTTCAAAAACAATATCCTAATATTTTCAAAAACAATACCCGAATATTTTCAAATAAAGTCCCGTCGCATATTAACGAAAGCGGGGGTTGTGTGTCTCAAGCTTTTTTTCTGCTGGTTTGTAAACGGGATTTCTCATCCGTCAAAACTCCCGTCACTCACCTGTCAGTGTCAATAAACAGTAACAATGGAGGTTGAAAGGGGTCTTTGTTGTTAATTATTGTCCATGACAGGAATTTTGACAGAACAGAAATCCCATTTACAAACCAACAGAAAAAAAGCCTGAGACACACAACCCCCGCTTTCGTTAATATGCGACGGGACTTTACAATATAGTGTGGGCAAATTAAGAGGTATGCACCCCAAAACCCATGTCGGTGTATTGAGGGTTGCCAGCCTGTTTAGGGACTTTAATGGTGTACTCGGGAGAACGGTTGGTAACAAGATGACGAACAGTTTTTCAGTTAAGAAAGATGGAAAAACGTAATGTCGTTATTATGCTTTTGTATTAAAGAAGTTTGAATTATTCTCATCGTATCTTTTTATGAATTCGCCATCCCCCGTCCTTTAAGGCACTGGTGGGGGTTTATTGCGCTTGGCCCCGTATGATACGCATGCGTTGATCTAGTGTCATTTCTAGTGGGACCTTTCACGTTTACCACGTGCTATTTTAACCTACAATGATGATAAATGACACATAACTGACAGTAGACATTCAAGTAAATTCTGTCAGCGGTCAAAAAATGACTGCGCATACGGCCATACATGGCGTCATGACGTCACGCTTACAGGACCTATAGCATAACGTTTTAAAAACAATGTTTTCAAAAACAGTACGCAATACCCCATTGTTTTGAAAAGCAATACCCGAATGTTGCAAAAAGTTGGCGAACCTGTGTCGCTACGTACATAACAGAGCTCGCGCGCTGCTCTAAATGACGTCACGAAATAGAGTGAGATCTACAAAATTGGGAAGTTTAAAGTTCATGCCCCAAAATGACATGTCCTGTTGCACAATTGGCTCCAAAAGCTTTTCAGATCTAAGTTGGGTTACGAGATGCCTACGTACCAAATTTCAGCCAAATCGGTCTGGTAGTTTTGGCTGTGGCGTGTTTACAAACGTACGAACATACACACAGACACATTTTTAAAACTGCTTTTTTGGGTTCCTGAGACCTCAAAACGTGAATAAAGATCTGGTGTTATCTCAAATTCGAAAATTTTAGAATATCTCGACTTCGTCAAAGTAGGGTTTGGGTTATAAAGTGTTTTTGAAGTGCGCTAAAAATCTATGGAAGCAGAATTTTAAGGCCTTTCTTACAATGTTGTTCAAAATGGGGGTTTGAAATTAAAATTTCAAAGTTGATGTGCCAAAATGGCACTTCTTGCTGCACGATTGGCTCCAAAAGCACAATGTACGTACCTACATAGGTAGGGGAGACTACTGTACCTACATCGGGATGGCATGTACCTTGGGACAGTTGTGGTAGAGTGACATCTGTTGCTTCGAAGTGGAAACCTCCGAGTACGTAAATTTGTTAGGGCTTCACAAATAGGTCCCTGTAAAATTATTGCTGAGTTGTCAAATCTTGCGCTGACAGAAAAAAGTGTGGGAATTTTGTAATGAAGGTTTCCAATCTTGTAGGTCTCTCTCTATTTTGTGACGTCATTTTTGACAATGACAGACTTTTGCATTGCTTTTGCATACCGGGCTTTCTCAAAATTTGACCAAAAATTTCTTCTAATTGGAACCCAGAAAATATATGTTATATTGACATTTGAATTAAATAAACTAGAAACAATAGATATGTTTTGTAATACCTACCTACATGTCCCAAGGTGTATGCCTATGTGTCACAACACTAGGTACAAGACTATTATGAACCTTGCAACATTTGCAGACTTTTATAAAAATATGAAATACTCCCACAATACAATAAGTATAAAATAAAATAAATTCTTCTATCCGCAAATTTATAGCAGAATTTTAAAAAACAGTGTCCCAATGTACGGTACTCACTACTCTCCCCTACATGCAGACAGATTTTAATAACAATTTTTTTGGGTTCCTGGAACCGTGAAACGTAAAGATCTGAAGCTGTCTCGAAATCGAAAATTTTATTGATTGCCCGTTAAAAAGCCTGACTCACACATCCCCAGCGTTCTTTAGAAAGTGTCGCGACTTTAGGCATGTAAGTAACATACCTACAAAAAAATGAAAGTAGAAGAAAGAGATCCTTTCAATTTAAAATCGCTCAGATTGAATCCGTCTCTCCATAACAAGATTTTACAGCGATTTAGATCTCTTAAAGCGCACGTTTATAAAGCGACTAAGGATTAATTAAAGTTTATTTGAATCGATATGCCACCTGTGCAGATGACACCCATTCCATGGAAATGACAATTATTAGACTTCTCGTAATTTTTACCTATAGTGTCTCGGTTGCGTAATTTAAAGAAAAATCACGAATCATGATGTCTCATTTTGATGATGTGTGTTGAATGACGTCCTAAAAGGGATCAATTAAGTTAAGTGAAATAATTAATTGGTTTGTACTAATGACCATCACTTGATAGTGGATGAATTTTTACATATTTGCATATTCATCAAGGGGATCCATTCAACAGATCGAGAGTAGTATTTGATTAATACGAGTGTACATATTTTTGCTCGAGTTTGGCATTAAATTTCCCTTATTTTAGACTGGGGTGAATTAAAGGACATCCGTTATCCAACGTAGCGACTGATTTATTAATAATTTGCTTGTCTTGAGGAATGACAGGAATTTAGGTTACTCTATTCAGGTTAATGTAGTAGGTAATTGTGAAGTCAAGGGGAAATCAAAGACCATCCAGGATATCAAGCGAGAACATTCACACTGCCCTATTGATATTATACATTCAAAATTGTTAAACCCTCAAATTCCCACGTCGAAGAGAATGCAATAGAAAAATTGCCATTATTCTTTTCTTGATGCACTTTACAGTGTGCTAGGAGTGAATTCCTCACGGATATTATTATAGTAGGTAGAGTTCAAAATCTAAATATGGGGATATATGGTTTATCCCTCTGATACTATCTGTTTTTGTTTTTAATTTAATATCTTAAATTCGTTTTCCTGTCTCGGTTTCTTAAGCAATGCTTTATGACACCTAAATGAGTTCTCTAATTGCTCTTTTAGCGCACCGATTTTGTTAACTTCGTAACGATTGTCACCAACAATTCCATTAACTGTCTTTGAAATTGGCAATCCAAAATTTTTGAAAGATTTATTGTCACCATCAGAAAGGTCTTCAAATTCTCGTTTTAAATAAGATAAAATTTATTCGCAATTAGTTCCCTTTGGATAGAAAAATCGAAATTTTGTAATAACACTGAAGCCACGTTAAAGCCCAAACTACTGGATCGGTTTGTCCCAAATTTGGTACAAGGTGACCCGTTGAAGAGCTGAAAGGCTTTTGGGAGCAATTGGTCCGCGGAAAGTGCCATTTAGCCATATCAACTTTTAAATTTTAAACACAACTCACGGAAATCAAAGACGCACGCATTGGGGAGGTTCCAGCCGCTTCTCAGCTGCCAACTTTTTATTCTGTATTTAATAATTGTTCGGCCTGAAATATTTTTGATTATAATTTTGCATTTTTCGGAGTGGGTGTTTTTATTTATAACATCAGAAGTGGGATAGTGCCCAAACCCGCAATGGAGCAAGTTCTGACGGACGTCTTGGACCGACGAGGCTAAGGTTTTGTATGATAATTTGCACGGTTAATTCTTTTAAAAGTGAATTCTTGGAAGCTTTAATTGAACTGATTATTTTATACATTAAGTATGAAATCAGTCCAAAGCAGCATTTAGTATACCAGTAACCAATCAAATCCTGATTACAGCGGTAATACTACAACGTCAACTTGACACTACTTACTCAATACTTTAATTTATAAAATAATCTGCAAAATATGATTCGTAGTCTCTTGGTTGCTTTGTTGAGTCCTCATGGATGCACTACTTGCCAAATGGTAGATTTTTTTCGGCCTAAGAGGACTCGAGCAAGCTCTCGTCCTCTTTTTAGCCTAAAAAAATACCATTTTGCTCGTAGTTGACAACCATTCGGACGTCAAAACCCGCGGCAATCAATTATTTACGGTATTAGTAGTAGCAAAGTTAATGAATCGGCTGGTACACTGGCCCGCAAAAGTATTAAGCGGCAGGTAGGTAAATGTTTCCGCGAGCCCACCTCTAAATTTATCGATCGGTCACCCTCTCACCGCATGCTATGGCCTTATGCCGTGCTTGGTGAACAACAGGAAGTTTATTAGAGGGTGCATTTTTGTGACTCCTAGACATGTCAGATTATAATAATAATAATATTGTAATTAATTAATCAAAATTGAATATTTAACACTGAAACGCTTCATGAAAATGTTGTTTGGGGGTGCCTTAAAACATACTCATTTTGCAACCTCGCAGGTAGTCGGCTAGGGCCCCCATACTGGCTCAATGGGGGCGCGAATCAGTTTCTTGCATTTATTTCAGTTCTGGTGCATCCTGCGAAAAAAATACTTATTATAAGAAAGAAAGAGCATACAATTTTCAACAGATTTGGTCCTATACGTTTTTCGCGTAAATTGAGTGGTTTCGGCCTAGTGGGTACGGTTAGTTGGTTTGAATGTGGTTGATAATAAAATTTTTTCAACGCCGATTTTTCAAACTTCCCGTTTCTTAATTTTTAGTTTTCGCGGCTTTTCAATCACCAATCGTCAATTTAATATGCACCTGAAGATGATTTGACATCGAACATTGGAAACGTCGGGAAGACCAAACATGTAGGTATGTACCTTATGCTTATGCTTTTCCCCAGTAGCTATGTATGATAATTTAGTAATAAAATGTATTGAAAATCAATGTTATTTCATTAACATATTATAAAGAAACTCCCAATAGAAAAAATCACTACTTTTCCTTTTTTTTACGGCATATATTATGGCATATGCTTGAAGATTGCAGCATGTTTAGAGCATTTATTTGAGGATTTTTACGGAATATTTAAGTGTATATATGCTTCATCTTTACTATAACAGTATATAACCTTTTTTCAAGAGAATTTTACGCCCTTCAATTTGTTATATGGCTATTTTTTCGATAAAATCAATATTTCATGAGACATTTGCAAAATTAACAAAAACTGCACCTCTTCGCCATAATGGTACCTCGAGCTCACACCCCATCCTTGGGGACTTTTAGTATGTTCAATAGAATGGTTTAAGCTTTATTTGCAAAACTGCAGTAATTTTTTCTATTTTCCCTTCGTTCACTGGGCTATCAGTACTCCTGTTTACTACTAAAACAAGGAAAACCTAAACCTCAAAATAAATTTTTCGTGTAAATCTGCAAATCCAAAATTATGCGTTTTCCTCCTCCGCCCACATCATAATTCCTTCAGAAAAGTCAACACTACCCCCTATAAATCACCGGTCATCATCGAAATCCGTGATGTTTCGACACATCATAACTCATCATCCTCCCTCACATTTGAATAAATTCAAATCCAAGACGCGGTTCTTTAAAGAAAACCTCGTGACACGTGTTTATTATTTTTGACGGCAGAAACACCTCCAACAGATCCTAATAAAAGCAAACTTGGATGAATAAAGAATGAGAGAACATATTAGCTACCTATATTTTTTGGTGAAAACCAGAGGATGAGGGATGACGTGGAGTGACGCAAGCGCTTGCATGTCGGCGCTAAAACCGATTGGTGTGTTTGAGGTATATAAAGGATAACACCGCTTTATTATCATACTTGTTGGTGTCTTCTTCTACATTGAAGGCCTTGCTGGTGCGTGAAGGTGAGTCAAAGTTTCACACGAATTAAATTAATTTTCTCTGATTGACTTTAATGAAATTTATTCACTTTTATTGGATAAAGTTTACGTCTTTGGTATTCTGAGTGCTGGATTTAAATAATTGAAGTCTGCATTCAACAGGTAAATGCAAGCTCGTAAGTTTAAGTATAGGTAAAAAATTGGTGGATGCGCCGGGATAATGGTGAATTTTATTGTTCCCTCGCTTGCAGCTTGAGCTTTTATCTTCCCATCACTTATGGTGGAAATTTTATTCCTCAGTGTTAATGGTAAAACTTCGACATTTAAAATTCTAATCAATCAATAATGAGTTTTCTCGTACTTCTTGTTATTATCAAAGTTCATAATATTGAAATTCGCAACGCTTCCAGTTAAAGCCAATGTTTGTTCTCTATAAATGAATATATTGGGTGCAGCTTCCTGCATTATGTTGACCTAATCAAAGTTAGGGGTTGAAACTCACAATTTTTTAAATCGCATCCACTAATAAAATGACCAGTTGTTTAATATTAATTCTAATTAGGAAAAAACCTGGGAGATGTTTATAAAAATAACAACTGAAGCGGTGATTTTAATGTAAAGATAACAATTTTCTTGTATAATGCAATTTTGTCACGTTAGCTGAAAGTAAAGCTTCAAAGTTTCTCACAATTAAAGAGTTTGTATACTTTAATCTCGGTCGGTTTTATGTTATGATTGAATTGTGTTTTGGAATCGGGTTTTGATTAAAATCGGCACAACTTCAATATAAATACTTAGGTACTGACTGAAGCCGATTTAAATTTAAAAAATTCTAAAGCCCTAATTGTGCGGAAGGAATTTTTGTCACAAACCATTTTATTTCTTATTTAGGTGCAAGAAGGTGGAAATTAAGGGTTGGGTTAATGTATGCTGTTCGCTCAATTGATAAAAAATTGCGAAACATAATCCAGGTTTCCAATCTTGAAGGTTTCACGTGACGTCATTTGTAGGCAAAATTTGACAACTACAAACTTTTTCATTATTTTTTGGCCTCCATATTGTCTATCTCTTTTAATTAACATAACAGAAACAAAATAATGTGTTTAATGATTTTTTTTAAATCCAACAAAGGGAATCAATTTTAAGCATTGAAGCTCAAAAATTATTCAAGTAAACGCTGGTTATGGTCGATAGACATCGTTAATACAAACCTCTGTGAAGCTTTAAAATTCAATATGTCAAAGAAAAGCTACGTTTTTGGATACATTGATTTTAGGGGATAGAAATTAAGGGTTGAAACTCCAACTTGACGACTCGGAATTAATCGTTATTTATGATATAAGTGTTAAAAGTGGTTTTTTATTTTGTGAGAAGGGAAGTTTGGGAACGACGCGCAGCGGAGTGGCCTATCCCTTCGAACATAATAAAATCACGTTTAACCATGTTTAACACGCATAGCATTCACAATTTTTTCTAAAAACACTGTTAAAAGCAAATGTTTTCAAATTATTAATTGAAAACGTCCATGAACTTCGCTGTTTTTAATACTGGTGTCATAAAATGTAATTTTTAACAATTGTGTCAACAAACGTTAAAACAACTGTTTTTAATAGTGTTTGTAGAAAAAATGTTTATAGTATTATTAGCAAAAAGACTATACTATTCGTGACGTTACAACCCTTAACAAGTGAAAAAAAAGGCAGCAGAGAAGCGGCTGGAACCTCCCCAACGCGTGGGTCTTTGATTTCAGGGACTTCTGTTTAAGATTCTAAAGTTGATATGCCTAAATGGCACTTCCCGTTGACCAATTGCTCCCAAAAGCCTTTCAGCTCCTCAACGGGTCACCTCACCTCCATTTACCAAATTTCGGGCAAATCGATCCACTAGTTTGGGCTATAAAGTGGTTTCAGTGTTATTACAAAATTTCGATTTTTCTACCCAAAGGGTTCTAAATGCGAATAAATTTTGTCTCATTTAAAACCAGAAATTGAAGACCTTTCTGATGGTGACCTCGATAGTGACAATAAATCTTTCAAAAACTTGTTTTGGATGGGTAAATTAGAAAATAATTTTAAATTTCGAAATTGGTGTGCCAAAACGGCACTTTCCGTGGGCCGATTGAATCCAAAATTTGTTCACCTCTTCGACGTGTAATACAATCCCCTTGTGCAAAATTTCAGCCAAATCGGTTCAGGGGCTTGGGCTGTACCGCGATTTTAAAGTCCGATAAAAATCAATTTTTTTTTTATTTTTGGTCAAAAGGGCGCTAAGAATGAATGCATTTTTAGAAGCAGAATTTGAAGGCCTTTCCTGTCGTGACGTGAAAAATGGGGGTTTGCATTTAAAATTTAAAAGTTGATGTGCCAAAATGGCATTTCTGGTTGCACGATTGGCTCCAAAAGCTTTTCAGATCTAAGTTGGGTTATCACATGCACACGTACCAAATTTCAGCTAAATCTGTCGAGTAGTTTGGGCTGTGGCGTGTTTACGAACGTACGTACATACATACAGACACATTTTAAAAACCACTTTTTTGGGCTCTTGAGACCTCAAAACGTATAGATCCGGTCTTATCTCGAATTCGAAAATTTTAGTGATTGCAGTAACCTCCCTTTTTTTTTAAATGGTGAAGTGGAGTGGGGAGGTTAAAATGGGCAGCTACGGAGGCGGCTAGGACCTCCCCCCATAAATTTCAATCCAGTGTTTTGGTAGTTTAAATTTTTATTAATTATTGCCAAAAGGGCACTAAAAATTTAATTTTTGAAAACAAAATTCGAAGATTTTACATTTGCTGATCATGTGTGGTCATGGTTCAAATTTCATAGACGACGTGCCAAAAAGGCAATTGTTATTGGTCGTTTGCCACAAAAATTAAGTAAATTTTCATACTTGCTATACCTAAATTTTATTATATCAAAATTTTATGAATTTTTGACGAAAAGGCACCAAGTTTGAGGACATTTTTCGAAATGACATTGGAAGACATTTCAGGTTCTGATAAAGAAAATTGGAGTTTATTAGTCAAATTTCAAAGTTGACATGCCAAAATGGCACTTGCTGTTGGCCGATTGCCACCAAAATTGAATCAGCTCTTAGGCGGATATTGGTATTCCTACCTACCAAATTTCAGCCAAATCGATTAAATAGTTTGGTCTGTAGCGTATTATTTAACGTTGCTTCAAAATTTCGCTTTTTTTATTTTATGCCAAAAAGGTGCTAAGTGTGAATACATTTTTAGACACAGAATTTGAAGGCCTTTCATATGCTGGTAAGAAAAATTGGTGTTCATCAGCTCATCAGTCAAATTTCATAGTTGAGGGAATGGGGAGATTAATACGAAACTCTGAGAAATGAAGAACTGTTTAAAAGATATTAATTATCAAAGTGTAAAAATTTTATCAACATTAAACGGACCTGATTGGCGCAAGTTTGACGTATAAAAACTTAGAATTTTTAAAAGAACTGTTTTATTTATTAGTTTTCTAACATACAATTTTAACCAACATCATCCGAAGGACGCTATAACCGCCAACATCTACATAAAAGCAAAATTTTAAGGTGATTATCAAGTCACGACAATAATTTATAATATATATACAGGGTGAGTCAACAAGGCGACGGTGGTCCATAACTTCTGAACCCTTCCAGATAGGAAATCAATTCAAACGCCATTATGTACAACACCGCCAATTCTACATCCTAAAAATACTTTCAACTATACAGAGTGTCCCAAAACACTTGCAACGCATGGCAACTTGATTTTTTTAAATGGAACACCACCATTTTGATGCCATATTCTAGATCACCTATAACATAGCTTTACATCGACATAAGACATTCGATGGTTTAGCGCTCTGTTCTAAAGTAATTAATTCTTTTTGAAAAATTTCGACCATTGCGGGTGCTTATTAAAAAAATTCCTGAGAACTCAATTTTGTATCTAGAGAGCTAAGATTCGGTACGAATATAAAAGAAGGTCTATTCAAGCTATCTGACATGATAACTATCATGATCACTATACAGGGTGTTAAAAATTCGGTGTCAAGTTTGGAAAATTTCAAATATGCAAAACTCCATTTTTTCAAATGGCACCCCCTGCTATTATTGTGCCATGGGGTTCGGCTGTTGAATTACTTTATTTTTTATTAAGTATGTCCTATACCTAAAGTCAATACTTCAAAAGATATTCTTTGTCTTATTTATTTTATTGAAGATTATTACGATCTCAATTAAAGAATGCCATGGACTGTATGACAGTTATGATTAACATTGTTTATTTACATGGTAACCAGACAGTTTGTCACATTTATTGACATACACAATGAATTTCAACCATAAGCCATAAACCATGTCAATGAATTCTTTCTGGTTGTGTATGTCAATAAATGTGACAAACTATCTGGTAACTATGTAAATAAACAAGGTTAATCATAACTGTCATACAATCCATGGCATTCTTTAATTGAGATCGTAATAATCTTCAATAAAATAAATAAGACAAAGAATATCTTTTGAAGTATTGACTTTAGGTATAGGACATACTTAATAAAAAATAAAGTAATTCAACAGCCGAACCCCATGGCACAATAATAGCAGGGGGTGCCATTTGAAAAAATGGAGTTTTGCATATTTGAAATTTTCCAAACTTGACACAGAATTCTTGACACCCTGTATAGTGATAATGATAGTTATTATGTTAGATAGATAGAATAGACCTTGCTTCATATTCGTACCGAATCTCAGCTCTCTAGATACAAAATTGAGTTCTCAGGATTTTTTTTAAGAAGCACCCGCAATGGTCGAAATTTTTCAAAAAGAATTAATTACTTTAGAACAGAGCCTTAAAACATGGAATGTCTTATGTCGATGTAAAGCTATGTTATAGGTGATCCAGAATATGTCATCAAAATGGTGGTGTTCCATTTAAAAAAATCAAGTTGCCATGCGTTGCAAGTGTTTTGGGACACCCTGTATAGTTGAAGTTATTTTTAGGATGTAGAATTGGCGGTGTTGTACATAATGGCATTTGAATTGATTTCCTATCTGGAAAGGTTCAGAAGTTATGGACCGCCGTCGCCTTGTTGACTCACCCTGTATATTTTAAGGGTTGAAACTCGTAAATTATTTATGGAAATGGTGATAGGTAAGTAATAACGAGACGTCGCAAGAAATTATCATCAAATACCATAGACACAATTAACCTCTGTAAAGCTTCAAAATTCAATATATCCAGATGGGAAGGCTTCATTTTGGACAAATTATTGTAAGATGTCAAATACCAAAATTTTATCAAGATAAAGTATGTAAGTGAAAATAATCCTACGTAATATAACGAGTTTTCTGACACAAAAATTTTACCTATACCTAGGCAAAAGCAATTTTTTTGTGGGTAAGGTGTACCTACTCCCCTAACAATAAGCAGTTTTCCATTACATTATTTTGATGGAGAAACCCTCTCACGTCGTTTTTATCCTCCAAGCGATTTTTACAATAAATTAGAGAAATGTGGGGCGCATTTTTCCAAACTCATAAATCTTAATATCGCGACCTCATTTACCCGTTATAATTGTTTAAATCGCGGTTGGTGGAATGGAAAAAGAGAAAAACTCGGCTCGAAGAGCCTAATTATGACACATAAAAGTGGATAGAATAATGTTTTGGGACTTTATAAATTTACATACCTACCCGAGTTTGCACTTTGCCGTTACTTGGATAACATTTATACGTGCAAAACACACACGGCGCATTTCAATAATCCAATCTCCTTTTAAAAGAGCCCGTAATTCCCGGCGTTTGATGATTAATGGACGATTTAATCCCCGGGAATCATGGAAGAAATGTAAAACAATATAAATAGGGGGGGACATGTCGCGAGCATGATGTATTTCTGTTTGCAAGTTGTGTTTTCGCGCTCACGTCCTTTTAGATACAGGAATAAAGTGATAGATAGCTCGTAAAAGGTTTATAACCCAAAGCGATAATCTGTTAAATGTATTGTTGCTAGTTTTCTAAAATAATTGATTTCTATTTGTGACATATCTAAGAAAGCTCTTTGATACGATTCTTCGGAGGTTCTCTAGGGATTTTTTCAATATTTAAATAAAATGGAATATATTGATCAAAGCTGGGTCTGAAATGGATTTTCTTTAGAGAAAAACAAATCATTCAGCAATGTACATTTATTTGTTATCGATTATGTTATTACAATAACTAATTGATTTCGAAGGTGCTAAAATATTTATTAGTGAGTGATGGTCTGTTTGTAGGTATTGAGCTCACCACAAAACTCCTCAGAACCAAAATGGACTTCAAACGCGATAATTAATGTTGCTGCGAATAGCTTTGAACCTTCTTATTACATAGTTTCCTACTGTTAACTTACATCATTTGATCATATACAGCATGGTGTCAGGACGTAAAGACTTTTCTAGATGTATATATCAATGCGATGTGTATTGTGTGGGATTGGTGGTTCTAAAAACAGTTTTCTTTTTTGTATAGGTATCTTCGTTAGCTTTTGTGCAATGTTTTTTAGTTTTATAATCGACGTAGCTGAAGGTTGAGGTCGTCGATACCACTTATTGGATTTGAATTCGCACCATCAGTGTCCTTCCTAAAGACTTTAATTTAACACCATTATTTCGGCCAATGGGGTTTCGTTACCCATTGACATATGACAGTGGCGTTTACACAGGATTGAAGGTCGTTCTTTCCTCTTTCCAAAATGTCCTTCAAAATGAAAATTAATCCATCCTTAAATTTTTTGTAACTTTTTTTCCAAAGTTCTAAATCGCATAATTTGCAACAAAAAGTACAGAGACGATGAAAACTCTGTAGTCATTTTTGTGTAAGTTGTAAATTATGCAGATTATGAGCTCAATTTACAATTTAAATCAAAAATAACTACCGAGTTTTCATCGTCTCTGTTAGGGTTGCACCGAATGTTCGGAATTATTCGGTTATTCGGCGTATTCGGCCGAATATTCGATTCGGCCGACTAGCAAGTCTAATATTCGGCTATTCGGCCAAAAATTCCAAGTTTCTTTCTACCATCACTTATAACACATTACTAGAAGTTGGAACGTTTAATAAAACTAAAGTAAAATTGAAATAATAAAACAAACAAAACAAAACAAGAACTTAAAACTGCAAAATACTTTGGTTAACAAAATACATAATTCATATTCTGGTTTAGACTGTTTTGTATGAAACTGCAAAAGCACAACTTTTCAAGGTTACGCCCAGCACAACTATTCGGCGGAAAAGGCCGAATATTTACTATTCGATCAGGCCTAATATTCACTATTCGGTATTATATTCGGCCTTAAGGGCCTTAAGGCCGAATATTTACTATTCGGTATGATATTCGGTATTCGGCTGTAGAATTCAGCCGAACATTCGATTCGGCCGAATATCCAAAAATCACTATTCGGTGCAACCCTAGTCTCTGTACTTTTTCTTGCAAATTATGCGATTTAGAGCTTTGGAAGAAAATTCACAAAAAATTTAGGGAAGGATTAATTTTCATTTTGAAGGACATTTTGGAAAGAGGAAAGAACGACTTTCAATCCTGTCTAAACGCCACTGTCATGTGTCAAAGGGTAACGAAACCCCATTGGCCTAAATAATGGTGTTAAATGAAAGTTCTTAGGAACGACACTGATGGTGCGAATTCAAATCCAATAAGTGGTATCGACGACCTCAACCTTCAGCTATGTCGAGTATAAAACTAAAAAATATCGCACAAAAACTAACGAAGATATACAAAAAAGAAAACTGTGCAGTTTTTTATGGGCCAGCCTTTATAAGTTTCATGATAAAGGAGCCGTGGGGGGTGTCAATCAGGTGCTTCAATTATGTTTGTGTACAGGGTGTCTCAGAACACTAGCACCATATTTTAATGGAGTATTCAGGATTCAATTTTGAGTCGATTCGCGTTTTTGAAAATTTCCAGGGTCCAATAGTTCTCGAGTTATAACAAATTTGAGACGACCAATCAGATTTCAGCTCTGAATTGCTTCATAAGGTAATTTAATGTTAGATGCACTATTTCCTAGGTAACAAGATATTATAAATGAAAAAATTTTGTTAATATTTAGCTTTCAGAGGATTGAAATATTGCGAAGGGGGTTGAAAAAGTGAAAAAGGTTAACATAAATAAATAGGAGTAAAATTTATTTCCGACAAAATTGCTTGATTTTAGCCAAATTAACGCTCGGGGGGTTAAAAAATTGTGGAAGTGGGGGAAAATCAACTGTAAGTAGAACTAGCTAAAATAACAAGAATAATAAGGGATCTGCGTAAATTTAGCTTTTGGAGGAAACCATGCACATATCGTTAAAGGGGTTGGAAAATTTTAGAGCGATGAAAAACAATGAAAATGACTTCCAATTTCTACATTCTCGTTATAAATTACCACTTAAATTATATCATAACATCTGAAATAATGATTTGCTATGCTTACGCGTTTCTACATTTTGAGGGTTGTAACACCATTAATAATAATATAAATAATAATATATACAGGGTTAGTACAAAGTCCCGGGACAGTCAGTTATCTCCGTTATTTCTGGAGATTTTACTTTGAAACTTGGCATCCGGGCACAATTAAATACAGGGAATTTAAAACTGTTTTTATAAATTTTCTTGGACTTCCGGTTAAACCGGAAGTGACCCTAAAAGTCGGTTTTTTAAATGGAATCATACTTTTTTCTCAACGGATTCGGAATCTACGAATTTTTTAAAGTTAAAAACATGTATCATTCTTGATCAGAAGACAAGTCGCGGCCACCCTAGATTTTCAAAAACATCGAAGAAATCGGTCAAAAAGCAAGATTTTTCAAAACCGCAAGTACACGTCATCCTTATTTTTTTAAAGCAAATTCAATCGCCCAATTACATTTTTTTAAATTCTTTTTCCTATTTTGGCTGACTGCACATTTAATAAATTTCAAAAAAGCAAAAACTAAGAGTAAATGTAATTGCGCAGTTGAATTTGTATTAAAAAAATAAGGTTGACGTGCACTTGCGGTTTTGAAAAATCGTGCTTTTTAACCGATTTCTTCGATGTTTTTGAAAATCCAGGGTGGCCGCGACTTGACTTCTGGTCAAGTATGATACATGTTTTTAACTTTAAGAAATTCGTAGATTCCGAATCCGTTGAGAAAAAAGTATGATTCCATTTAAAAAAACGACTTTTAGGGTCACTTCCGGTTTAACCGGAACTCCAAGAAAATTTTTAACAACAGTTTTAAATTCTCTGCAGTCAATTGTGCCTGGGTACCAAGTTTCAAAGTAAAATCTTAAGAAATAACGGAGATAAAGGACCGTCCCGGGACTTTGTACTAACCCTGTATATTTTCCTTGTCGGGTACAGTCATGTACAAAATGACGTCAGATAAATTAGAGTAAAACAATTAGGTAAATATAGAGACTAGCACAATGCTAGACACAAAAAAGAACTTTTGATACAATAAAGAAATGCAAAAATTAAAGGGTGGTTTTTCGCGAATGATGATTAAGACCTTTTTTGTACCATCAATAAAAAGCTATCGAATGGTATTAATTTCAGTGAAATGTTTAGTTTCCACCTCTAACTTTCATCCCCTTCGAGAAATTTCTTCTAAAATTCACTCCTACTTTCTCGAAGATACAATGTGTAAGACCTCACAGTCTCACAGAAGACACTGCTTCTCTGTGTAAAATTCATGCACATTTCAATCCCTAAACTCCAAACTCCAACCCCCTATTTGAAAGAAAGTTGTGTTTTCAATTTCACCACCCTAATCCAATCCGTTGAAAAATTGCGCCGATTTATAAATTCATGATTTCACCCCTTTATGATTTACAGATGAGTTTATTTCTCCGGTGTTACATAACTGCGGTTGTTCATAAATAAATCAGTAGGATTTCAGAAAAAATAAATAAAATCTATTTATCCGCTTGCAAGGAGTTATGATTGTTAATAGCCTAGGGGTTGGTGTACGTTGAGTTTCAAATAGCTGCGTGTAATTCTTGCAGAGTTATCATATTTTTGGTGGTTTTCATCCCCCGAAATTGATACCCCTTCATCTTCAGCGGACTTGAAGGTAGAACATACATAGCAAGTTTCAGCAAGGTACCTCAACTAGTTTTCCAGTTATTACAATTAATAATTTTTCGGTTTTTTACGCCTAGCTCCCACCCTCTTGGTCCAAATTAGCCCAAAAGCAATCCCTTCGTTTTCCGGTTATACACCCGTGAACAAAATTTCACCTCTATATCTGTCCGTTCTCAAGTTATACGATGGACGGCCGAGCGAGCGAGCGATTTCTCTAAAACTATAGCGCCTGCGGATGTGCTTCGACACTGAGGCCTGGTTTATGGATGCTCAGCTAACTTCAAACTGACACATTTTAGCCAATCAGAACGCTAGTTGCTAGGCAATTGGCTTTCAGTTTGCGATAACTGAGCATCAATAAACCGGCCCTAAAACAGCTAACATATTATCGTCCTGCCAACGATTACTAAGACATAGACCTTTGTAGTGTTTAGCCCTTAAGGAACGCCAGACTGCAAATGACACCTAAGTAGCCACCAAGTTTCTGTAATTTAATAAATAAAATAAATCGTCACCCCCAAGGGCTTAAGAGGAACTTTTCACAAATTTATTTAATAAATGAGTAAGTATGTTCATCGCAAATTAAACTTGAAAAAATGTTGAACGTGGGACTTATTAATCGAGTCAACGCCTCTTGAACTTTGTTATTCTTTCCTGTCTCGTTTTTAATTCCTTCAGACGAAGAAACGTTCTATGGTCAGAACCTCTGTAATTATGACTGACTAGTGCGTAGTGAATGAGTGAATGAGGAGATTGAATCTACATTCCTCGAGAGGGAATAATTAATTAAAACCTTTTCATTTAAATAACGTACTTTGCACATCGCTTGTTGCCAAAGCAAAATGAAATAATTATCGAAAAACCGTGAATTTTTCGATTTCCCTGCCCTAACAGTTTCTTTTTTCTGACTCACCTGCCCATCAAATGAAATTAGATTTGAAAACATAAAAGAAAAGCCCTTGTTTACGAGTGCGTAATTAATATGGGATATCACTTTGAAACATTTAATCTCGTTACGATGTCAGGAGGAATTTCTTTTGGAATTCTGCGAATAAAACTTGTGTTTTTTAGATTCCTTCTGCAATTACAGGATATCTAACGTGTTGATTATGGTATGCTAATGTAGCTTAACGCCAAATTGCCACAAACTCTATTAAACACTACTTGTTATCGGGTTTAGTAATGATCCACTGGCGGTTACCATTACCAACTCTGATATGGTCAATAATATTCAGATTAGTTAGACGCTTTGGACAGTTTTCTGGGTTAATTTCGCCTTCATGTGTTCTAATTATTACAAAAATTTTATTTGATAAAATCCTGCGGTGAGATCCACGGTGGAATCGGTAGTAGTTAAATCAGAAAAAAATATTTAAAAATTCCTCTGAAAACTCAACTGAACTCGTCGCTTTATCGATTGTAATAATTACGATAACTCCCCCGACATTCGCATGTAAAAAATAACACAAACCCCCTCCAAATTAATTAAACAAACTATCGCATGACTCTTCCGATGATTAATCATAACCTGCGCGAGCGACATTAATCTCGTTGAAGATCTTTCGGCTCCTCATTCTTTTGAGGTAAACGCATTTCAGTGTAAATTATTAATGGTTCAAGTTTGTTAAAGTCCACTCGTGTTATTTACACAGCATTACCTGAATGATAGATTCATGTCTTTATAAAGAGAGCAAGAAGCCTCCATAAAGCCCTCTTATAAAATCTGTGCCGAAGAATCAATCTTTTAATGGAGGAAAAATAACGTGAAGCTGTAGGGATGTGATTTTTAAATTGAAAAACGAATCCATATCAATATGTACGCAACGTTGTTGTTATTATTATAATGCATCCCTTTGTAGGTTTCTTTCGTTTTATATATACATTTTTGCGTCATAAAGAATGGTTTACGGCGCAATTGGTTACGTAGGATGGCAAAAATGTTTCGTTTATAATAATGCGAAATGTTTTAATTGTACTGACAATTGCTAAATTCTCTCTTGTGGAAGGAAATGAAAGAAGGTTGTAATAATAATGAAAGTTATTCAAGACAATCTCAAGTTGTCTTATAAAATCGTCCTTTTCTGCTTTTGTTACATCTGTGAACCATTTCCAGATTCTATATTAATGTGACCTTTATTATTTTTGCAACGTAAGCTTTCAAGAGGCAGGATATACCTCCAATTGTCTTGATATTATAATCTTAGCGAAGCACTACCGAGCTCATTATTCATTAAATAGCTTCAGCCACTTATTAACTTGCCTATATCAGCTCGGTCTTTTGTTCACACGAATTATTTTGGATATTTGAAACAAAAAAAATTTAGTTAATCTCGCTTTACAGTGAAATAACAAACGGTCCTCGAACAAGTTCAACAATTTTGTACTTGTAACTAAATACCGTCATCGGTGTTACGTTCTAAAACCAAACGGTTATCCAATTTGAATGCCACTGGTTAAGCCCAACAGCATCGCCTTAATCTCAACCCTAATCTTGTTTAACATTTTTCAGGAGATACAAAACTGACAACCATGCAAGGATATTCAGCAATGAAATGTTTGTGCGCTGTCACTTGCATCATGATTGTGGTGGCGACAGTGACTTCAGCAGCACCATCTTACGCAGATTACGACAGTAAGTTAATTATTACATTTTCTAATTAAACTCGAAATAGAATAATAAAAAATTCTCTGCAGTTAAGAAATTAATACAAAATAGGGAAAATAAGAAAAACATTTCTTGTTCGGCAATGGATCGATCAAAAATGTTCAATAAACTTAAAAACAAATGCAATGAACTCAGATCTTTTGAGAATTTCACTGCAAATAAACAATCAAACGAGAAAAGCAAACAATGCGAACGAAATAACTACTTGAACGGCGGGGGAGTATTAGCATTTAATGTTGAGAGAGTTATCATTTAAAAATTTGTATTCCCATTGGCCGACTGAATTATTTCAGCCAGATATAGTTCAGTTAAAACACTCGAATCAGTCGCACAGAAACGTAATTATTATTTGAAACAAATTTCAGCTTTAAAGCGATGAAATGTACTCATTAATTTAGTTTAAATCCATTGATCCATAACTGACGGTGATAGAGAAATGGTGGAGGCGCTTTCTCACATATCCGGCTTCATTCTCAAATTTTATGAAGTATTAACTGCACAAGATAAATTCATTTTAAATTAAATTGCATAAAGAATCCGTTTTATCTTTAAAAAACCTGAGTTTGACAGTTTGATTCGTTACGGTCGGTGAGCTGCTTCTCGGAAACAGTATGCAAGCATCTTATCCGTATAAAGAATGTAATTATTCTAGTCATTTATAGATTTTTAAATAAAAGTTTCATTAAAGTGCTTAGAATTCGAAAAATTAGCCAATTGTGAAAATCCTGCTTTTGATGAAGATAAAATTTTGTGAAGGGTGAAAAGCAACACAAAAATGCTTCAATTTTTTCAAATTTACTATTAAAAGGTTAAAGGGTATGAAATGCAAAGCGATAAGAAACACGGAAAAAGCGGTAAATTATTGGCTTTTTCGAATATCAACCCCCTAATTTTTACACTCATTTTTTCCCCCAAAAGCTCACTTATATTATTCGTGAGGATACAATATCCATACAGGTAATTTCATAACGCGTGTTACAACGTTTTATGAAGCTTTCAACCCGTAAATTCCAATTTACCACCCCACATAGTCAAAAGAAAATTGCGAATTAATTTAGGGACGTGAGATGGTGATACATTTTTCAAGGTTTAAGAAATAAAAAAATTTATAAATATCATATATATTTAATTGGCTCAGAAATATTAGGGGATGCTAGTAGTTAATATCAGAATAAAAACAGGAATCCACTTCGCAAGAGATAACTATCGAACCTCGTAATGCCGTAATTTTCAGTTTCAACCCCTAAATTTCATCCTAATTTTCACATATTGTAATGAAAAGACAATTCGTCCACAGAGTTATTGTAAATACCTAAACTAAACCGTGTCCTGACGTGTTGAATAGTTTTTGATGTTCGTACTGGGACACATGAATGATTTTTTTTATTGAGAAAGCCTTAATTCTCTGCTTTGGAGAAAATAATTAATATAAATAATCGCCGATTTTCTTGTTCAATTTTAAAGGTGTGTAAAGATGATAAGATCTATTTTGAACCTCTGTTGGAAAGGTATATTGAGAAGAAATTTCAGTTTCAACCACTAAATTCCATCCCCTTCAATGAACGTTTTAACACCCTGTTTCACCACCCCCCACATCTTCAAAAGAATTTCACCACCGCTGTTTAAAAGTTTATGTTTTCAACCCCCTATTACGATTAAATTTAATTAATTATATCTGTCCAATTACGCAATCTTTTCGAATTTAGGGATGTCTGGTACCTATTCACTAATAAATCATGTCATAAAATTTAGGGAGAAAATTAATAAAATATGTATATACAGGGTGGTGAATTTTTTATTGCCCCCCATTGGGAACTCGGAAACCATAAGAGATGGAGAGTGGCTTTACTTAGAAAAAAGTTGCGTTTTTTCAAGGTGATTAAGAATCTGTTAAGAATTCTCCCTTCTCTTGATTCGATCCCGAGTTATTCCAAAATTAAATGAAACTTGCAACTTTAATATTTTTGACAGCTGTCAACTCAACAGCTTTGACAGAAATTTTCTAGGCTTTCTAGATTTTGAACAACGACACTCAACTTTTCTTTTTCTTTTGGCCACTATATTAGATTTCAACACTATTAGATGCACAAAAAAATTAGCTTTTCGAAAATGTAGAAAACATTTTTTGACAGATCGTCAAATTTTGCAAATTGCTATGAATAGTTTGTAAAATCAGCCTAAACTTAGATGAAAAACAATTGCAAAACAGGACACCGATTTTTTCAATATCTTATGACATGTGTTATTACCAAAAATATTTCGTTCGGTTTTTTTAGGACAGCCGTTATGTACAGGGTGGTCCAACCAAAAGTTTCCACCCCTAATATCTCGTGAACAGAACGAAATATAAAAATTTGCTCGGACAGGTCGATTTTTGTTTCGAGGGGGGCACTTTAATCCGCGGTTGGTGAAATTCCACAACGCAACCCCTAACCCCCACTAACCCCAACTTCAAAATCTCAAATGGTAACCCTCCACTTGTGATGCATCATTTTAAAGCAAATTTAATTGCCAACCCAACGATGTAAAAATTTCTGGGATGTGATCAACTCCAGCGCCCTCTACGGTCAAATTTTAAATTACATTAGGGCCCTCCGTGACACATTATTTGAAAGGGTTTGAAATTCTCTGTAAAACGATGCAAGAATGTTTGAAATCCATTCACTCGTTCAAAAGTTACATTGAAGAACATGAGCTGGTTTTGGGCCTAGAAATCCTTCAAGTTTACGCCTGTAACTTTTGAACGAGTGGATGGATTTCAAAAATTGTTGCATCGGTTTAGAAAGAATGTCAAACCCTTTCAATTGATGCATTACGAATGGCCCTAATGTAATTTAAAATTTGACCATAGAGGGCGCTGGAGTTAAATAAAGCTCAAAAATTCTTACAGCGTTGGATTGACAATGAAATTAGCTTTGAAATAATGCATCACAAGTGGGGGGTTGCCATTTGAATTTTTGAAGAGGGGGTTAGTAGGGGTCAGGGGGTGTGAGGAAAAATTTCACCAAGGGCGAATTTAGGTGTCCCCCTCAAAATGAAAATCCACCTGTTCGAGCAAATTTTTATATTTCGCTCCGTTCACGAGATATTCGGGGTAGAAACTTTTCGTTGGACCACCCTGTATGTGTCGAGTTTCAAACCGCATGCAACAAATGCAAAGCTATCATTTTTTGAGAGGTTTCAACCCCTAAATTGACACCCCCCAACCCTCAACGGACTTGAGACTTGAACGTGTATACCAAGTTTCAGTGAGATACCCCCGGGTTCTCGAGGTATTGCAATTAATAGTTTTTTGGTTTTTCTCTCTAGCACGGATATGGCCCAAAAACAATCTGGTCTATAAATTTTATCTCGATATCTGCTTTCGTTCTCAAGTTATGCCCAGCGACCGAGCGACCCAATTCTCTAAAA